>AP025062.1:12895438-13348910 GCA_036186865.1 Eustoma russellianum | reverse complement strand
TTCAAGAAGAAAACTGACATGGATGGAAATGTGCAAACCTACAAAGCAAGACTTGTGGCTAAAGGTTTCAAGCAAACTCATGGTATAGACTATGATGAAACCTTTTTCATCAGTAGCTATGCTTAAGTCTATTCGAATTCTCCTTGCCATTGCAGCATACTATGATTATGAGATATGCCAAATGGATGTCAAAACTGCTTTCCTTAATGAAAATTTACTCGAGGATATGCACATGACACAACCTGAGGGTTTTGTAAATCCTGAGAATTCAAAGAAGGTTTGCAAGCTTCAAAGGCCCATCTATGGATGATGAAGCAAGCATCTCGAAGCTGGAATCTTCGTTTTGATGAAATAGTTAAGAACTTTAATTTCATCAAGAATGAAGATGAACCTTGTGTTTACAAGATGGTTAGAGGGAGTGCAGTAGTGTTTCTGGTCTTATATGTGGATGACATATTGCTTATTGGGAATGATATCCCTACCTTGCAAAAGGTTAAGGCTTGGTTAAGGAATTCATTTTCAATGAAGGACTTGGGCGAGGCTACCTATATCCTTGGTATCAAGATCTATAGAGATAGATCTAAAAGGACAATAGGCTTGAGTCAGAGTACATACATAGATAAAATGTTGAAGAGGTTCAACATGCAAGAGTCCAAGAAAGGATTCCTGCCTATGTCTCATGGCATTCATCTTAGCAAGAATCAATGTCCTCAGACATCTGATGAGCGAGATCGAATGAATAAAATTCCTTATGCTTCTGCTATAGGATCGATCATGTATGCCATGTTATGTACTAGACTAGATGTCTCATATCCATTGAGCACAACAAGTAGATATCAAGCTGACCCTGGTGAAGGTCACTGGACAGCTGTCAAGAATATTCTTAAGTACCTCAGAAGGACTAAAGAGGTATTCTTGGTTTATGGAGGTTTGGATGACGAGTTAGTTGTAAATGGTTACACAGATGCTAGCTTCCAAACCGACATAGATGATTTTAGATCGCAGTCCGGTTTTGTATTCACATTGAATGGTGGAGCTGTTAGTTGGAAGAGTTCAAAACAAAGCACTGTGGCTGATTCTACAACAGAGGCTGAGTATATAGCAGCATCAGATGCAGCTAAAGAAGCAGTTTGGTTGAAGAAGTTCATTACTGAGCTAGGAGTGGTACCTAGCATTGCAAATCCTGTGGACATTTATGTGACAACAATGGTGCCATAGCACAAGCAAAAGAGCCTAGGTCTCATCAGAGATCTAAACATATACTCAGACGCTACCATCTCATTCAAGACATCATCGATAGAGGAGATGTCAAGATATGCAAAGTTGACACAACGATAACATAGCGGATCCATTGACTAAGCCTCTCTCACGGGTCAAGCATGATCAGCACACTAGATCTATGGGTCTCAGATATTTGTAGGCCTAGTGCAAGTGGGAGATTGTTAGTGTATGTGCCCTAGGCCATGATTTGGATATTTATGTTATGCATTTATTATTAATAAAAGAGGTTTTATTATCATTATTGTTGGTTAGTATGTTACACAATTTTGATATATGTCCCTGATTCATTATTGTTATGGAGATAAAATAATTTATAATCAGTATGAGTATTGATTTAATAATCATGAGATGATTATGTGTATGGTGATACGAATCAATCTCATAGATACTTGTTAGAGAACAGTGTATTGGATAGACCCATCATGAGATTGCTACATGAATTAGCGTCATAAGTAAATCTCATGATAGTCATGTTTTAATCCTTTGACTTGAGATTGTCATAGTTTCCAACATAAGGACTATTATATTTTGACATGATCAAACGTTATCCGTAACTGGATAATAATAAAGGTCATGATTGAATGTGATAGAAATTATGTAGAGGATATTGAACAATCAAGATAGAATTTGTCCCTCTCTTTTGAGAGAGATATCTTTGGGCCCCTCGATTAGTGAGACTGTGAAATGCATGGCCGTGCTCAAATGAATTGATAGTGTGATCAATATCATTTGTTTTATCAGTCTACTTAGAGATCGAGTAATCATATGTTTGAACTACATAAGTATGACGCTGACCATGACTTATGTTCAAACTAGATATCGTGTGACAAAGGGATTAATGCATGTACTATTATTAGGCTAGTTGGACTTTACTCGTATTAATTGGGTAGTTGTAATACCTTGCTAGAGGCCAATTACGACTTGTGGTTTAATAGAGATTTAATCAACTGCCAATTAATATGGGCCTATCGGGTCACACACAAGAATGCGTATGGCTGAGATTAATAATATTAATAATATTAATATTGGATATTAATTATTATTATTATTATCGTTTTTTAATATTAATAATATTAATATTGGATATTAATTATTATTATTATTATTATTATTAATAATTTTTTTTTTATGTATATATTTATATCATCGGATAATAACAGAGAATCCATATTTGATATGGATTTTGATTTGTTTTATCTAATCCTAACAGAATCCGCATCTGATACGGATTTTGAGAGCGTTAACAAATCCGATCTGCAATCGGATTTTGATATCTATATATATGTATGGAGCTTGGCATATCTCATACACCAAGCAATTAGAAAAACGAAAGAACAGAAAACGAAACCCTAGAATCGTTTTTGAGAAAAACGAGTTCTTCAGCTGTGCCGTTTGAAGAGCTAGCACTCCGGGCGGAAGCGTTCGTGTGGATACCGACAGAGGGTGTTTGTGATTTCGCACCTCTTCCATCTGCCGACTTCGAATCTACGGAGGTAGTTTTTGATTTTTTGTCGAATTAAACGAACAACATGGATCCTTGGTAGGAAATCGGAGATCAAGTTTTTGTTTTCCGCTGCGCGTTTGACAGTGATCTCGGTTGATTTCCTAAAATTTGATGGGTTAGGGTTCGGATTTTATAGAAAATAGAGATGGAAATGAGAGGATTTATGAAGAATAAGGTTGGATTTGTAGAAAAGATGAAGATTTTGGCAAGGATTTTGAGTGTAGAGAAGAGATTTGATCGTTTGGGGTGAGGGAGGTTTTTAGGGATTTTGTTTTTGGAGGAGGAAAGTGAAAGGGAAAGGAAGAGTTACAGGTTTAATAACCCTGTCCCGCTGACATCGATCGATCGATGTTTAGGACTTCGATCGATCGATGTCCTAGACATAGATCGATCGATGTCTGTTTTTACAGCAGTCTCTGAGACTGCCACATAGATTGATTGATATATGCAAGAATCTGCATTTTGATATTTTTTACCTTCTAACTTTGGTTTATCTTCCCTAATCTTGTTCTAATTGATTCGAATGTCTCAATGGGAAGGGGTTTAGTAAAGATATCCGCTAGTTGGTCATTTGTTGGAACAAATTCAATGCATACCAATCCTTTTTGGATGCAATCCCTTATGAAGTGATGCCTCACTTCTATATGTTTAGTCCTACTATGGGTGTACCGAGTTTTGCGCTATACTTATGGCTGATGTGTTGTCACATAGGATGGGAACTTTATCAAACTTAACATTATAATCATTTAAGGTGTTGATCATCCAAAGTAGTTGTGCACAACACGAAGCGGCCGATACATATTCGGATTCCGCCGTTGAAAGTGACACACTATTTGCTTCTTGGAGAACCAAGAAACTAAGCAATCTCTAAGGAATTAGCATGTCCCGGAGGTGTTTTTTCTATCAACAAGACGGAATCACTATATCCTCTTAAATCAAAACAACCATTTTTGGGATAAAATAACCCAAAGTTCAAAGTTCCTTTCAAATACCTAAAGATATGTTTAATTGCAACTAGATGCGATTCCTTAGGCATACTTTGAAATCTAGCACAGAGACACACAGCATGCAAAATATCCGGTCTACTAGCGGTTAAATAAAGTAAACTACCAATCATATCCCTATATTTTGTTACCTCAACCGGCTTTCCATTTTCGTCTTTGTCAAGCTTTGTACTTGTGCTCATTGGAGTGCTTACACTTCTTCCATCCTCAAACTTGTACTTCTTGAGCAAATCTTTGTATACTTCGTTTGAGATATATACACTCCATTTTGAGTTTGCTTGATTTGAAGACCAAGAAAGTAGTTGAGTTCACCCATCATGCTCATTTCAAATACTCCTTCCATCAATTTAGCAAAATGTTCACAAAGAGAATCATTAGTAGCACCAAATATAATATTATCCACATAATTTGAACAAGCAATTGATGGTTTCCTTGTTCTTTAATAAAAAGAGTAGTGTCGACTTTTCCTCTTGAAAACTCATTTTCAAGAAGGAAGTTACTTAATCTATCATACCAAGCCCTAGGAGCTTGTTTAAGTCCATAAAGGGCCTTTTTGAGTTTAAATACATGATTTGGATAATCATGATTTTCAAACCCCGAAGGTTGAGCTACTATACCTCTTCTTGAATTATTCCATTCAAGAATGCGGATTTCACATCCATTTGTATAGTTTGAAATCCTTATAGCATGCATATGCTAATAGCATCCTAATAGCTTCTAACCTAGCTACGGGGCAAAGGTCTCATCATAGTCTATGCCTTCCTCTTGCCTATATCCTTGAGCTACTAACCTAGCTTTGTTTCTAGTAATGTTTCCTTTATTGTATATTGTTTTTCTAAATACCCATTTAGTGCCAATTACGGGATGATCACTAGGTTTATCAACTAATTCCCAAACATCACTTCTTTCAAATTGATTTAGTTCTTCTTGCATGGCTAATACCCAATCTTCATCATTTATTGCCTCTTTTATATTTTTAGGCTCAACTTGTGAAATGAAGGCATTTTCATTGAATTTTCTCCTAGTCATTATACCTTGACTAGTTTCACTTAATATTAATTCTTTAGGGTGATCTTTCCTATACTTGTATGAATCCGGTAAATTTGAGGTATCTCCTCCTACTTCTTCATCTTCAACCTTAGGTTGAAGGGGATCAATCCTAAGGTCAATGGCAATATTGCCTTTTGGATTCTCAAATTTCTCTATATGACTTACTTCAATTATTTCATCATCATCATCATTAGTGTTTGGTTCATCCTCAATGAGTTCACTAAACTTGACATGAATTGATTCTTCAACTTTCATGCTCCTTTTATTATATACTCTAAATGCCTTGCTATTTTGAGCATAACCCATGAAGATTCCTTCATCCGCTTTGAAGTCGAGTTTATCCAAGTTATCTTTGGTGTTGAGTATAAAGCACTTACAACCAAAAACCTTGAAATAACCAATATTTGGTACTCTACCTTTCCAAAGTTCATAAGGAGTCTTTTTGAGAGATAGTCTCAAATAAACTCTATTTATCACATGGCAAGCGGTATTTACCGCTTTGGCCCAAAAATACTTAGGTAGCTCAAATTCATTTAACATGGCTCTACTCATTTCTTGAAGTGTTCTATTTTTCCTTTCTGCAACATCATTTTGTTGAGGAGTTCTTGGAGCCGAAAAATTGTGTCCATACCCTTTGGATACACAAAATTCTTGAAACTCTACATCAAACTCACCACCTCTATCACTTCTAATTTCCTTAATTGTGTCTTCTCTTTGATTTTCTAATCTCCTACAAAGCTTTATGAATTCTTGGCATGCATCATTCTTTTTAGAAAACATTACCCAAGTGTATCCAGAGAATTCATCTACCACCACAAAGGTCTAATGTTTTCCACTTAGACTTGACATACCAATATCCCCATACAAATCCATATGAAGTAATTGTAGAGGTTTGGTGGTGGAGATTTCACTTTTAGGCTTGAAGCTTGTTTTAACAAGCTTTGCCTTTTGACAAGTGTCACATAAGCCATGGTTTTCGAAATTCAATTTTGGAAGACATTGGACTTTTTCATTTTTGCAAATTTCTTTGAAATTTTTAAAACTAATATATCCAAGTCGTCTATGTCATAGTTGAGTCCAATCGTTTTTGGCAACTAGACAAGAAACATTTTGTGATATCAAATCATGTATGCTAAATTTGTAAACATCATTTTTACGTATAGCCTCAAAAACAATCTTATCATTCTTTTTCACAATGCATTTTCTTTTCACAAATTCAATTTGAAAATTAGCATCACATAGTTGGCTAACACTTATCAAATTATATTTAAGCCCTTCTAAATAGTACATTATTAATAGTGAAAGAAGAATTACAAATTTCTCCATGTCCAAGGATTTTGGATCTCCCATTGCCAAAATGCACCGTTCCACCATCTTGGAGCTTGAGCTTGGTGAACAACGTTTTGTCTCCGGTCATGTGCGTTGAACATCCGCTGTCCATAAGCCATTTGGTTCCTTCTTCTTTGGCTACTCCATTTATCTTGAGAGCCTACAAAACCAAAAGATTTATGCATTTGTACCCTTTGATGGTTGGGTCCTTTAGGATTAGTTTGTCGACCCTTAGGCTTCCAAACATACATGCTCCAAATCTAGCTCTACATTCATTCTTCACATGTCCTACTTTGTTACAATGAAAACAAGTGGGTACATAACTTTGTTTAGAAGATGATGGGTTATGTTGTATTTTTCTCTTATTTGTCTTTTTCTTTAATAACTTAGGCTTAATGGAAGAATGTGATGTATTGAATCCTAAACCGGATTTATCATTTCCAATTCTTTGATTTCCAAGTAGTCTGTCTAGATTATTTTTACCATTAGTTAGTCTTTGCAAGTCTAACCTTAGTTTTTCACATTCTTTTCTAATTTCTGCATTTTCAAGAGCTACGATTTTATGCATGGTGTGTATAATGTCATGCTGTTGAAAAATCAAAATATTCTTATCATGCAAGTTCTTATTTTCTAAAATGCACTTCTTATACCCTTTCTTCAAATGTTTATACTTTAAGTTCAGTTTTTCAAAGTCATCTTGCAAATCTCCTATTTCATCTTGCAAATTAGAAGGATTAGGATTTACCTCAAGATATCTTCAATTGCCATAAGACAAGTATGTTGAATCTTTGGATTGTCAACTATTGCAACAAGTCCAACACCTTGATCTTCACTCTCTTCTCCTTCCGATTCGGAAAGGAGATCATCCCACGTGGTTACCTCCGCATTGAGGGCTTTCTTCTTTTGAGGAAAGACCTTCTTTCTTGTTTTTGCGGCTCTTTTACGTGGCAGTCGGCAATGAAGTGACCGGGTCGACCATATCTATAGCAATTTTCACTTGCTTCCTTTTCTTTAGGTGGTCTCTTGAAAAACTTTCTTGCTTGAGCTTTATTTCTAGTTGCCATTCTTCTAAATTTTCTTACTAGAAGGGCAACTTCCTCATCCGATTCATCGGACTCTACCACCAATCCTTTGTGTGATGATTGTATGGGCTTGATTGGGTTCATCCTATTTTGTTCATCAATAAGGATTTCATGAGTAAGAATATTACCGGATAGCTCATCAAGGGTAAGAGTCTTGAGATTCTTTGATTCGGTGATGGCGGTGACTTTAGGTGTCCATTCTCTTGGCAAGGAGTTGAGGAGTTTTGAGACAAGGTCTTCATTTGAGATTTTCTTGTCCACCATAGAGAGTTGATTCACTATTCGTATGAATCGATCGATTGTCTCCTCAATCTTTTCACCGCTCTTCATTCCAAACATCTCATATTCCTTCATGAGCATGAGTCTTTTGGCCATTCTTACTTGCTAAGTTCCTTCATGTATCATTTCAAGCCTTTTCCATGCCTCATGGGCTGTTTCAAGACCTTGATGTCTTATAAGCTGGGTGGTGGTGAGAGCACTTGAGAGAATATCTAACGCTTTGCCATTGATGGCAAATTTTATCTTCTCTTCGTCGGTGTAGTCATTCTCATCTTTGAACACTGATTCTCATTTTGAGTTGGTAATCATAGGAACTTCAATTCCTTTGACAACGGCTCTCCATATATCAAATCCACAGCCTTTCAAATGATTGATCATTCGAAATTTCCACAAAGAATAATTTTGGGCATCAAACATAGGTGCTTTAGTGTTTGATCCAGAAAATAGTGCAGTAGGCTTAGAGAGATGAAGTGTGAGATGAAGAGGTTGATGTTGAGGTTGTCATTGCCATGATCTTTAACCTTGCTACTTGCAAAGATAGGTCAAGCAATCAAGGTTAGGCTCTGATACCAATTGTTAGGTCCGAAACACACTCTAGAGGGGGTGAATAGAGTGTTTGACACTTTTGCGGAATTTTTCTTGTGTGACTCAACTCAAAAAGAAATTCCAAATCAGAGTAAGAATGGAAGATGAGAAGCAATGAATGAGTACACTGGATTTAGAGTGGTTCGAATCGTAAATAATTCTGCTCCACTACCACTTTGTTGACAAAGTGGATTTTCAACAACTACTCTTCTTATTAAATACAATAAGAACAACCACATCAACATTTACACTAACACCTTAGTGTAAGCAACAACAACAGCAACTTCTTGCACAAAGCACACTTGTGCAACTACAGCAACTACATCACCTACAGCTCTTCGCAAGAACAACTTCTTGCGATCTTAAAACTTCAACAAAGTTCCCTCAAGAACTTTCTCACAGTGGGTTGAAGAAGTATAGTAAGATTCACACTTTCTCATTAGTCTAAGCACAAGCAAGAGATCAAATATTTATGGTTCCTCTTGTGCTTGACTCTCTATCTCTCAATATACAACAATGAAGAGCAAAGAAAAGCTTAACAAGCTTTAAGCAAATTTACAAATATGAGAGAAGTATAAAACAATGAATAATGAAGCTAGATGATGTTGAAAGTGTGTATTTGCCTTATCCAAGCCTCTTCTATTTATAGATGAAGTTCACCATGTTTTTGAGCTTTCCACCATGTCTTGAACAACTCCAAATGTCAAGATAATGCCCAATATTCTTTAGCCACCCTATGGAGTGATTTGATCCTTAATAGCCAACCTAGGATTGCTTAGACATGTATACAATAGTCAAGGAAGCATGTAATATGTTGGGTTAAAGTCCACAAGAAATTTGAGCAAGATTGGAAAGAGAAAATACCATAAATCTCCCTTGGATTTTGTTCCAACGTTCAGAAAATTTTGAATTCTGGGGGACATCGATCGATCGAAATGCCTGGGGGAGAGATCGATGTTCTCCAGAAACTTTGCAGTTTTTGAAACTTCCTGACATCGATCGATCGATGTCAGAGGCTAAAGTGACATCGATCGATCGATGTCCCCGCCTGAGAGATCGATGTTGGACGGAAGCCTTTCTGACTGACATCGATCGATCGATCGAAGTCTCCCTGAGGAGAGACTGAAGTGACATCGATCGATCGATGTCCCTAGGTTGAGAGATCGATGTTGGACAGAATGTTTTCTGACCTACATCAATCGATCGATTCAGAGGCTGAAGTGACATCGATCGATCGATGTCCCTAAACTGAGAGATCGATGTTGGACAGTGAGTTCCAATCTCAAACATTTTTGACATAGTGTAATTTCTCATATTGCATCAAGTCTCAAACATTAATTTAACTTATTTAAAACATCTTTTCATCATTAAAACAATTTATAACTTAACAAAACAAGCTCTTGTGGCTAACATTAGGAAAATAAAAAGAAAAAAATAAAAGGGAAGGGGAAAAGGCTGAAAAGGGGAACAAAAATAGACTCTTGTGGGTGGTAATCTGGTAAAATATCATTCATAAAGATGTGGTTCATGAAATTTATTTCACTGTATATATTTAATACATCATGCACATTGACAAAATAGTAGTTGCTTAAATCATATGCTTCTCGCCATCCACTTGAAGCTTAATTGACCCTGCCAAAAGAAAGAAAACAAGAAGCAGACGTATTTTGTTATAAAATAATTGAACACACAAATAACAATTTAAAACTCCTAGTAGCAGATCTCTCACTCTTTCTTTTGCCTTTTATCATGGGACAAAAACGAATGAGAAAACGGTACTAACTCAAATTTTATTCTTCTTAGGCATACTAATTTAATGAAGACAAATAAATGAAAAACTTGATGACACACTCTCAAAGGAAAAAAAAAGCGTTTCCGGTAAATTAGGCTCCCATGTTTACGTACGGTTCAGATAGGAGAAGGATCGCTTAGCGATCTGATGTACACAGTCTTACCCTATACTTTTTTGTGCAAGAGGCTATTTTCACAGCTCGAACCAGAGACCTCAAAATCACAGAACATCAACCTTACCATCTTGGCGCGCCTCTACACTCTCAAAGAAAATGATAAGGAAATTTGTTTCCCGAAGGACTAACTGAAATTAATTGAATGGGACGCTCGCAACAAGATACTAGTTGATGGTTTTTGAGAAAGGAAACAGAAGGAACTCACGTTGAGCAATCAATGGTGCGAGAAAATGGGAATGGAATAGTGACACTGCATTTTTGGGGTAGTGCTATTCCCCTCTGATACTCCTTCTCTTTAGAATGATTCGCAAGGTCCTTAAGACAGTTGCAAGCTCCTTGGCGATCTTCTTTTGTATTGGCGGAATTCACCAAAGTCTTTAGGCCGCCGCAGCAACCACAAGAAGGTTTCCAACCAAATTTGATGTAGAACAAGCAAGGAAGAAGGTCTTTTTTAACCGTACCACATGTTATCGTGTTAACCATGGAAAAACAGAAGAAATTGAGGAAACTGCTTTCTGTCTATTCATTCATACGATTACTGTATACAAACCCTCCTTTTATGCACCTAGACTTGCTCTATACAAGGCAGGAAATCATGCCGTAATTACTCCTAATGATTATACACAATTATCCTATAATTACTCACAATCACTGATTGATACGTACATTAATGATAAAAGATATACTTTCCTAACACTCCCCCTCAAGTTGAGCAGGGGAATCTACAATGCCCAACTTGACTAACGCGTCATCAAACGCCCTTCCAGCAACGGCTTTGGTCAAAATATCTGCTAACTGGTCTTCTGTCGGAACAAACGGCAGCTCTATCGCTCCACTTTCAATCTTCTCTTTTATGAAATGTCGATCTATTTCCACGTGTTTAGTTCGATCATGTTGCACAGGATTTTCTGAAATGTTAATCGAGGCTTTGTTATCACACATGATTTTCGCTGGTCGAGAAATTGCAAAACCAAGATCAGTCATCAACTTTCTTAACCATAATACCTCCATAACCCCCTTGGCAATTCCTCGGAATTCAGCTTCAGCACTGGACAGGGCCACTACTTTTTGTTTCTTACTTCTCCACGTAACCAGATTCCCTCCAATAAAGCGAAGTATCCTGATGTGGACCGCCGATCTACTACGTTCCCTGCCCAATCTGCATCAGTGTATACCTTAATATCCAAATGTCCATGATTCCTGAACCAGACACCTCGTCCGGCTGTGCCCTTCAAGTAACGCACAATTCTCATAACTGCCTCCATATGGTGGCTCTGAGGTTGATGCATGAACTGGCTCACAAGTCCTACTGCAAACGAAATATCTGGACGAGTGTGTGCCAAATATATTAGTTTTCCAACTAATCGCTGGTATCTCCCACGGTCTGTATCAGGTTTCCCTTCTTCAAACTCCAATTTTTGGTTTACCAACATAGGTGCTCCAGCAGGCTTACAGTCTAACATACCAACTTCTGCAAGTAAATCCAAAATATACTTTTGCTGAGAGATAAAAATTCCTTGGTCAGAACGTGTTACCTCAATTCCTAAGAAAAAACTTAGATCTCCAAGATCTTTCATCTCAAACTCTGTGAACAACTGCTCCTTTAGCAATGCCATCTCTTCCATGTCATCTCCTGTAATAATCATATCGTCCACATAGATAATAAGGCAAGTTACCTATGTTCCACGTTTTTTGATAAATAGTGTATGATCAGCATTGCTTTGCCTGTAATTCTGTTGTTTCATGAATGCAGTAAATCTTCCGAACCACGCTCTCGGTGACTGCTTAAGCCCATATAGTGATCGTCGCAATCGACACACTTCATTTTCTGCAAATTTATCAGCAAACCCTTGCAGCGCACTCATGTATACCTCTTCTTTTAACTCTCCATGGAGAAAAGCATTTTTTACATCATACTGATGGAGTGGCCAATTTTTCGTTGCTGCTATTGAGAAGAGTACCCTGATTGTGTCAAGCTTTGCTACTGGTGAAAAAGTCTCCGTGTGATCAATACCATATGTCTGAGTATATCCCCTAGCAACCAATCTCGCCTTATATCTTTCAATACTCCCATCAGCCCTGTGCTTGATAGTGTATACCCACCTGCATCCAACCGGCTGTTTCCCACTAGGAAGAGAGACTTTATCCCAAGTGTTATTCTTGCATAGTGCCTTCATTTTCTTTCATCGCTTCACACCACTCTGGTTGACTCATGGCTTCCTCGACTGTTTTGGGAATCATAGCATCACATACTGACGACAAGAGCCCTTTTGCGCCATTTACTGGGTACATCACTCCTTTTGACACTTTGCTTGGTGAGTACCTCACAGGTGGTTTTCCTCTGTTTTGCCGTGGAGGTAGTACTCTGCCCTGACTGGCCGAAATGTCCTGATTACCCTGAGTAGTTTCACATACATCGGGGCATGGACTGGGGGAATTATCAATAACAGTGGATAAATCAGGGAGTACAATAGTAGGTATTGACGAATTAAGAGAGGATGATACCTGATTATGCAAGGTATTCGCTTGAAGAGAATCATTGGTCGATGGTGTAGAAGAAGGGACCATACTCTCGTCTCCAGGAAAAGTACAGTCGGCGTCACCTACTTACCGTGTTGGAACCGTACTCAGTTGACTAGGATTATAGAGCCAGTCGTAGGTCTCATCACACATCTCCCCCTGAGGCCAAGACTGGGTAGAATAGAAATACTCATGTTCCAGAAAGGTACAATCCATGGTAACATGAATGCGACGAGTACGAGGATTATAACACCGATAACCTTTCTGAGATAATGCATATCCGACAAACACACACTTATCGGCGCATGCATCTAGCTTGGATCGTTGAGATGATGGGATGTGAACGAATACCGTGCAGCCAAAAATTTTGGGAGGTAGGGTAAGAACAGAAGGTACCTCGGTATGTGAAGCGAGAACTGACAGAGGAGTACGATGATCAAGGATTTTAGTAGGCAAACGATTTAGTAGATATGCAGAGGTAGCAATAGCTTCCGGCCAGAAATATTTGGAACTTGAGACTCTAACATGATTGCCCGAGTCATTTCTAGGAGGACGCGATTTTTTCGTTCAGCCACACCGTTTTGTTCAGGTGTGTATGAACATGAAGTCTGATGGATAATGCCATGGTCTCGACAGAAATCTTTGAAAGTACTATTAACATACTCTCCTCCATTGTCGGAGCGAAGGATTTGAATATTCGAATGAAACTGAGCATGAATCATTTTATAGAACTGAACAAATACAGAGTAAACATCAGACTTATTCTTGAGAAAATAAACCCACGTCATTCGAGAAAAATCATCCACAAATGTAACAAAGTACTGATAACCAAGAGTTGTGGGGTGTGGAGAGGGACCCCACACATCGGAATGTATCAAACTAAACAGGGTTTTGACCCGGGTATTATTAAGTTTGTAAGTAGAACGATGGTGTTTAGCACGTAAACATGTGTCGCAAGATAAAGTAAGTCCAGAACTAGACAATGAAGGAAACAATAATTTCATATAACTTAGCGAGGGATGACCAAGACGACGGTGTCATAACCATAGCCACTGATGAACAATCCCAGTGGCAAGATTGGACCGGCCCTGTTGTACCACATCTGTGACGTAGTACAGTCCATCCTCTCAGTGCCACGCCCAATGATCACCCTCGAGCGAATATCCTGCAGTAAACAGAAGGTAGGGTACATAAGGACGACACAGTTTAATTCTCGGGTAATTTGACTAACAGACAGTAATTTGGATGAGAGTCCAGGCACATAAAGACAATTATTTAATTGTAAATTAGAGTTAATAGAAATGGTTGTTGGACCGTGCACCTGCAATGAACACCACTAGAGGGGGGGGGTGAATAGTGGTTAGCGGAAATTACACTACAACCCTTTGTTAAAATCCCCTTGAAAACAGAATCTGAGACCAACTCAGATTCAGAACCCGTTTTTCAAAAATTCACAAATAATTATACACAACTCCAAAAATTATGAAACTTTCCAGAATTAAACTTCAATGAGTTAGCAAGACTCTGTCCAAAAATCAGACAAAAATAAGATTGTTTGACCCTTCAAACAAATTAAAAGATTTAGATGGTCAATCTGGACAGAATTGGACAGAATGTTGCTGATTTTGAAAATAGTGTTTCTCTTTGAATACTCAACCAAAAAGGTTGATCTTTATATCAAAACACTCCTTAGGATGTGTAGATGAAGTTTCCAAAAGTCCCTGACCTCAAACAATTCTTGAAAAATACAGAATTTAACTTTTCTCAAAACTGGTCAGATTGCAGGCCAGATTGGAGCAGTTATCTTGCAAAGACTGAAAGACTAACTTTACTTGCTCAAATCAAGTGATTCTTGTTGCAAATGAAAGCTAACAGTCTGAAGTATAACTCCACCAAAAATCACGAATTTTGAAAATGTTTAGCTATTTTTTCAAATTGTGTGAAGTTGGGTGAAAACTGCAGTCAAAAACGGGCAGAAAACAGAAATAAAGAAACAAGAGAAGAACACCGAGGATTTATCCTGGTTCGGTCAATGTGACCTACTCCAGTCCCAAGGAACACCTTTCCTTGGATTTCACTATGATATGAACACCTTACAACAAGAGCCAAGCTTGATCCTTGGGTTATACACCAACCCTACTCAAGACTTGGATAATCACCTTCTAAGCAACACTTAGTTGCAATACCTCCAACACCTATTGATGTAGCCTTATAAAGATGGCTAATCAATCTTACAAATGAAGCTCAAGAGGCTTGTAGCTCACCAAAATATTAAGAACAACTTTGCTACAACAAATGCAACAACAAGAACAAGAAGATGAATATGAAAGCTATAGAATGCTTGTGAGCTTCAAGTGTGTTTCATCTTCTTCACCAATGCCTCTATTTATAGTGTGATTTGAGCCTTGAAGATAAGAATGCCAATGTGTCATCATCTTCATCATCAACTCCAAATGTCTTCTCATCATTGGTTGGCTTTGTACACTTGGCAAAATAAAACACAATGATTGGTCCACCTAGGATGCCACCTTGGCCGATTTTTGTACCTTGAAAAATGACTTGGAATTATCTTGAAAATGTGAAGATAATAGCACCATAACAACTCCATCATCTTCTCAACTCTTTGGCAAGATAATAGGCATGTGGAATTTACCTTTTCAAAGTCAAAATTCAGCTCCATTTTGTGATAGTAGCCGTTGGCTACTTATGGATTTTCCAAAAATAATTTTGTTTTTCTTTAATAAAATAAGAAAGGATAATATCACCAAATTATCCCCAACTTCAAGCATCATAATAGGACATGTGAAGTCTTCATTTGACTTCAAAAAAACTGCTGAAAATACCCAAGAAAACCAATATAGCCATTGGCTATTTTTAGTAAATTCCAACTTGGCAATTTTGCCAACTAGCTCCTTTTTGGTTGATCCACTTGTCTCCAACTCACAAAATGAATACACCATCATATACACTGAGTATACACGTTTTCAACATATATATAAGTGTAGCAACTCAGATTTTTGAAGAAGAAATAAATAGATAACACTTGACAAGATTATGTCAACGTGTAACACCGAAATTTCCCAATATTTCTTCTTATATGTTGAGATCATTTCCACACCTTTGAAACCTTTAATATCTCTGAATAATGATGATAAATGTTCTCTTATAACATATATAAGAGGGTCTTCGAGAAAAAATAGAATGTGACATCTCAAATCGTCACATATCCAGCTATAGTCAATAATATCATCGGTTGAGAGAATAAGATATAAGATCACCATATTATCTTCAAAATAATAATAACACAGCTCCAGAATGAAGATAATAATATACTCAAGAGATTCCTTGAGTGAAAATACCAAAAAATACCCTTGGGGGTAAAATGACCAAAATACCCCTGGTGTGAGAAAACTCCAGAAATGACCCCGATGGTCATAAATACTCATGATATCACCTTTGTCATGATAAATAGGATAAGAATACATCCTTGAAATATTTTCATCATATCATGTTCCTACAAAACTCAAAATACCAATTTTGCCCTTTTTGGTAAGTTGTAGAAACTTCCAAGGCATGTTAGTCACAGGACAATATAATCACCAAAAACACATAATATTCACATAATGAACATGTATAAATCATACACAAATGAAAACAACCAATTCATCACATTTTAGAAAATTATTTCAAAAAAAACTAAACATCAATATCATTTTTCTTCACTTATTCATCTTTTTCATTTATAACACCATATGTGACATGTAACACTTAAAATCATGACTTTGAAAATTATCCAAACATATTTTTCAACATTCTCCCCCTTTTGGATGATTTTCAAAATAACCTAACATGATTTTAATGTCACAACTTATAACCAAAAATTTAAAAAGTTTAACCAAATGTTTTCAACTTTTAAATAGTATGTTGCTCCCCCTCAACTCATACTCTCCCCCTTTACCTATACTTAACTCTTAACTTATATTTGAAACTTATCATTTCATACCAAATGATGACTTAGCAACTAAAATCTAAAATCATGTACTTATGCTATCTCCCCCTTTATTTTGCAAATCATGCAAAAGATAGAACTATACAATGGTATCGTAAGTCATCATACCTAACTTGGCTCGTAAGTTTTCAAACGTGGCTTGATTAAGGGGTTTGGTAAAGATATCAGCGATTTGGTGATCAGTTCTTATATGGTTTATCACTATGTCCTCATTTTGAACATGATCGCGAAGAAAGTGGTATCGCACCTCAATGTGTTTGGCCTTAGAATGAAGCACCGGATTCCGGGAAAGATTGATTGCACTTGTGCTATCGCAGAAAATTGGAATCTTTTTCATTTTAATGCCAAAATCACTAAGTTGCTGTTTAAGCCAAAGTATTTGGGTAGTACATAAACTCAAAGCAATATACTCGGCTTCAGTGGTAGAAAGAGCTACACTAGCTTGCTTTTTAGAAAACCAAGAGATCAAATTGGTTCCTATGAATTGACATGTGCCGCTAGTGGATTTTCTATCTAACTTGCAACCACCATAATCAGCATCACTATATGCGTGTAATTCCAACTTAGCATTTTTATCATACCATAGTCCTAAGTGAGGTGTATGCTTAAGATATCTAAATATCTTTTTCACTGCATTGTAATGTGATACCTTAGGACAAGATTGAAACCTAGCACACATACACACACTAAACATGATATCAGGTCTTGATGCAGTTAAGTATAACAATGAGCCAATCATAGACCTATAGAGTGTGTCATCAAAAGGTTTACCATTTTCATCCTTATCGAGTTTGGTACTAACACTCATGGGGGTAGTTGTAGGTTTCAAATCTTCAAAGCCAAACTTCTTAATCATATCATTGACATACTTAAGTTGGCTAATGTGAATTCCTTGAGGGGTTTGTTTGATTTGGAGTCCTAAGAAATAATTCAACTCTCCTACCATTGACATTTCAAACTCTGACTTCATACATTCTTCGAAGTCTTTTACTAATGTAGGGTTAGTTGAACCAAAGATAATATCGTCTACGTATATTTGAACTATTAACAAATCATTACCTTTTCTTCTTAGGAATAATGTTTTGTCTATGGTTCCCCTTTCATAATTATTCGCAATAAGAAAGTTTGCAAATCTATCATACCAAGCTCTTGGAGCTTGTTTCAAACCATATAAAGCTTTCTTAAGCTTGTAAACATGGTTAGGATTATTTGGATCTTCAAATCCAGGGGGTTGTTTGACAAACACTTCTTCTTGGATGTATCCATTTAAGAATGCACTCTTGACATCCATTTGGAAGAGTTTAATGTTACTTAGACTTGCAATCGCAAGTAACAATCTAATTGCTTCTAGTCGTGCAACGGGTGCAAAGGTTTCCTCATAATCTATTCCTTCTTGTTGATTATAACCTTGTGCGACTAGTCTAGCCTTATTTCTTGTAATATTTCCTTGTTCATCCATTTTATTCCTAAAGACCCATTTAGTTCCTATGATAGACTTGTCTTCAGGTTTAGGTACTAAGTCCCATACGTTGTTCCTTGTGAATTGATTTAATTCCTCATGCATAGCATCTATCCATGATATGTCACCTAAGGCTTCCTTAACATTCTTAGGTTCTATGTGTGAGACTAAGCTATGTCCTTCAAGTTGACTTATGTTTCTACGTGTTCTAACCCCAACACTTGGATCCCCAATGATTAATTCTCTAGGGTGCCACCAATTCCTAGATTGACTAGGTTCACCCTCATCTTGTTCAAAAGTTTCATTAGTGTGAATGTTATCATATGTAATTGGATCATTAGTTGTATCATCTTCCAATTGCAAATTTTCTTGATTCATTTCATCTAAGGGTTCATGCATGTCTTGTTCAGGGGGAGTTGGTTCTAGATGATCAAGTACAGGCTCAAGTAATACTTCATCATCAAACATATTTTCAACATTTGTTTCTTGTTTATGTTGATGTTTATCACTAACTTCAAAGCATGCATTTTCATTGAATTTCACATGTATGGATTCAATTATTTTTCTAGATGCAGGATTATAACACCTATATGCTCTTGAGTTAGTTGAATATCCAACAAATATACATTCAATAGACTTTTGTTCAAATTTATCTAGATTACCCTTAGTGTTTAGCACAAAACATTTACATCCAAATACTTTAAGATAATCTATTTTAGGTTGTCTATTGTTTAGCAATTCATAAGGCGTTTTATTTAATTTCTTTCTAATAGTGAGCCTATTTATAATATAACATGCACAGTTAACAGCTTCAGCCCATAAATACTTAGGTAATTTATTTTCACACAGCATTGTCCTTGCAACTTCTTGAATCGTTCTATTTTTACGTTCAACAACTCCATTGAGTTGTGGTGTTCTAGGTGGTGAGAATTCATGTTTTATTCCATAAAGTTCACAAAATTTGATTACGTCTTTATTTTTAAATTCTCCACCTCTATCACTTCTAATTCTTTTGACATTTTCTTCGTAAATGTTTTCAAGTTGCTTGATAAGGGTTTCGATTGCTAATGGAGCATCGTCTTTGTGTGTTAAGAACAATGTCCATGTGTAGCGTGAGTAATCGTCTACTATGACACACACATAGTAGTGTCCACCTAGACTTCTTGTCCTACTTGGACCAAATAAGTCTAAGTGAAGCAATTCTAGTACATGACTAGTACTCACTTCATGTTTCGGTTTTAAGGTTTCTTTAATGTGTTTTCCCTTAATACATGTTTCACACATTTGAAAATTATCTAAGTCTAACTTAGGCATACCTCTAATTAAATTCTTTTTAGATAATTTCCTAATGGTTGAAATTCCTATATGGCCTAATCTTCTATGCCATAAATTCACATCTAAGTCATGTGATATTAGACACTTAACCTTAGCATTTAACACGTTATCTAAGGTAAGGGTATAAATATTTCCATCTCTATTTCCTTTTAAAACCGTTTTCTCCTTTTTCATTTATTATATCACAAGAATTGGGAAGAAAGGAGACATTATAACCACAATCTATAAGTTGAGAAATACTAAGTAAATTATAAGAGAGATTGCTTACTAGCAACACATTTCGTATTTGAAATGTGTTTGGGTCCCCGATTGTTCCTTTTCCAACAACTTTTCCTTTGTTGTTGTCACCGAATGTTACCTTTCCACCATCAATATGTTCAAGTTCGGTGAATAGATTGGGGTTGCCCGTCATATGCCTCGAACATCCACTATCTAAAAACCATTTGGTTTTTAGATTCTTTGACTTTGCCTCTTTCTTGCATTCCTTGCATTTTTCCTACAATGGAGACAAAGTTTTAGGTACCCTTTATTTGGGTCCTTGAATGTTAGGGGCATTATTCTTGTTTAGATAACCCTTAGGTATCCAAACTTGAATATACTTTCTAGGCACATTTTTAGCATGGTTAAAGTAAGAAGGATAAGCATATAGATGATTATTCCACATAAGTGAGGATGCATTGTTATACATGTTGCGCCATGGTTGATAATCATTATAGGATGACCGAATCTTATAATGTGTATAAGGCATGCGATTTTGTTTCTTATATGGTGCTCTATATGTATATTCATGTGTATGTCTATAAGACTTGTATGAGAGTTGCTTATGCTTAGGTTCATAAAAAGTTGGATGCATTTTATTTGGTCTAGTTGCATTTGTATACATGTAGGCATGATTTTTAGGTTGTCTAGATGCAAAATTTGGCCTAGATGTATGTTTATGCGTGTGCATATTGGTGGGTTTGTGTTGTATCTTTGCCTTGATATGAGTAGAAGAAGGTGTAGAAGAAGATGTAGCAGGCAAAGTTGATTTTGTGTTATATGGCAACTTTGTACTAGATGAAACAAACTTAGTCTTTTCATTTACTTTTTCGTTTTCTTCTTTATAGTCTAGGCCGGTTTTATCATTGCCATACTTTTGTGATGAGATAAGTGTATCTAACATATTTGCACCCGATTTAAATTGTTCTATCATTTTTTCTAAGGTAAATTTAGAAGACTTAAGTTGCACTATTTCATTTTCACAATTTTCTAACTTGGATTTCAACATTTTATTTTCCATTTGTAACTTTTGTTCATCTTTCCTATATGATTCAATTTTGTTCTCTAAAGAATCAAGAGTATTAGTAGACTCTTGTTTAAGAGATTCTAGTTGATCGAAAAATTCCAAGTTGGACGTCTTCAACTTGTCATTTTCTTCAACTAGTTTCTTCTTTTCTTTAGAGAGCCTCTTACAGTGAGCATGCATTCGTAGGAATTCTTCATACATTTCATCAAATGTCATGTCACTATCAGAATCACTATCAGAAGAAGAACATACCTCGTTGGATACGAAGCACACTTGAGCTTCCTCAGTTTCGGATTCTGAGTCGGATGAGTCGCTCTATGTGCTCACCTTCATTGCTCGTTTCCCTTTTCTTGCCTTAGACTCCTTTGTCTTTGACGTTTGAGCTTCCTTGTCCTTGGCTCGTTTATTATTGTTGTTTTTATTATTATTTTTCTTTGTTGGACAATCGTATGAAATATGTCCTTTTTGACCGCATTCATAACACTTTAATTCTTTATTATACCATTTGTTTGTGTTATTTTTCTTAGATTGAGAAAAAGAAGAAGAAGAAGAATTATGTTGTCTGTTCCTATTTGGGCGTTTGAAAAACTTTCTAAGTTTTCTAGCAATCAATATCAAGTCATCGTCTAATTCAGTATCACTATTACTATCATCGTTATTAGCATGTGTTTCAGTTGTTTTGAAGGCTATTGACTTACTGGATGACTTAGACGATTCAGACTTTCGTTGGTTCAGTTTTACCTCATAGACTTTAAGAGACCCGATCAATTCATCCATCTTGGTGATTGACTTTGTCTCCTCGATTGCAGTCACCTTTGGATCCCATTCAGCAGGGAGACTTCGTAGCACCTTTTGAACCTTTTCATTGTTCGAAAATGACTTCCCTAAAGCTTCAAGGGCATTGAAAATATTAGTAATCCTCAAATCCATAGATGTTATGGATTCGTTTGGCAACATTTTGAAAGTCTCTAATTCAGTCATAAGCATGTTTATTTTTGACTCTTTAACACCACTAGTACCTTCATGCTTTAATACAAGTGATTTCCACATGTCGTGTGCACTTGTGCAATTTGACACATATCCTGCTTCAGAAGTTGTAAGTCCGTTCAAAAGTAATTGCATAGCTTTAGCATTCATGGACATTTTCTTTTTATCATCTAATGACCATTCACTTTTGTATTTTTCAACCTCTTGAGTTACTCCACTAACTTGTACAACTTTCATTGGAATGTACGGCCCATCTTCAACTATAGACCATAAATCGATGTCTATAGCCATTAAGAATAGCCTCATTCTTAGTTTCCAATGAACAAAATTATTGCCATCAAAAAGAGGAGGGCGTTGTGTGGACATACCTTCCAACTCACCTTTGTGAGAAACAATAGCCATAGTATGTACCTTTGATTTGAGACAAGCAGTATATTATGAATTGTTGTTTCTTGGCCTTGTATTGTTCGTACGGTGTTGAATCTTGCTTCTTTTGAGTGGTGTTGGTCTGGCTCTGATACCAAATGTAGGACCGTGCACCTGCAATGAACACCACTAGAGGGGGGGGGGTGAATAGTGGTTAGCGGAAATTACACTACAACCCTTTGTTAAAATCCCCTTGAAAACAGAATCTGAGACCAACTCAGATTCAGAACCCGTTTTTCAAAAATTCATAAATAATTATACACAACTCCAAAAATTATGAAACTTTCCAGAATTAAACTTCAATGAGTTAGCAAGACTCTGTCCAAAAATCAGACAAAAATAAGATTGTTTGACCCTTCAAACAAATTAAAAGATTTAGATGGTCAATCTGGACAGAATTGGACAGAATGTTGCTGATTTTGAAAATAGTGTTTCTCTTTGAATACTCAACCAAAAAGGTTGATCTTTATATCAAAACACTCCTTAGGATGTGTAGATGAAGTTTCCAAAAGGTCCTGACCTCAAACAATTCTTGAAAAATACAGAATTTAACTTTTCTCAAAACTGGTCAGATTGCAGCCAGATTGGAGCAGTTATCTTGCAAAGACTGAAAGACTAACTTTTACTTGCTCAAATCAAGTGATTCTTGTTGCAAATGAAAGCTAACAGTCTGAAGTATAACTCCACCAAAAATCACGAATTTTGAAAATGTTTAGCTATTTTTTCAAATTGTGTGAAGTTGGGTGAAAACTGCAGTCAAAAACGGGCAGAAAACAGAAATAAAGAAACAAGAGAAGAACACCGAGGATTTATCCTGGTTCGGTCAATGTGACCTACTCCAGTCCCAAGGAACACCTTTCCTTGGATTTCACTATGATATGAACACCTTACAACAAGAGCCAAGCTTGATCCTTGGGTTATACACCAACCCTACTCAAGACTTGGATAATCACCTTCTAAGCAACACTTAGTTGCAATACCTCCAACACCTATTGATGTAGCCTTATAAAGATGGCTAATCAATCTTACAAATGAAGCTCAAGAGGCTTGTAGCTCACCAAAATATTAAGAACAACTTTGCTACAACAAAATGCAACAACAAGAACAAGAAGATGAATATGAAAGCTATAGAATGCTTGTGAGCTTCAAGTGTGTTTCATCTTCTTCACCAATGCCTCTATTTATAGTGTGATTTGAGCCTTGAAGATAAGAATGCCAATGTGTCATCATCTTCATCATCAACTCCAAATGTCTTCTCATCATTGGTTGGCTTTGTACACTTGGCAAAATAAAACACAATGATTGGTCCACCTAGGATGCCACCTTGGCCGATTTTTGTACCTTGAAAAATGACTTGGAATTATCTTGAAAATGTGAAGATAATAGCACCATAACAACTCCATCATCTTCTCAACTCTTTGGCAAGATAATAGGCATGTGGAATTTACCTTTTCAAAGTCAAAATTCAGCTCCATTTTGTGATGAAGTAGCCGTTGGCTACTTATGGATTTTCCAAAAATAATTTTGTTTTTCTTTAATAAAATAAGAAAGGATAATATCACCAAATTATCCCCAACTTCAAGCATCATAATAGGACATGTGAAGTCTTCATTTGACTTCAAAAAAACTGCTGAAAATACCCAAGAAAACCAATATAGCCATTGGCTATTTTTAGTAAATTCCAACTTGGCAATTTTGCCAACTAGCTCCTTTTTGGTTGATCCACTTGTCTCCAACTCACAAAATGAATACACCATCATATACACTGAGTATACACGTTTTTCAACATATATATAAGTGTAGCAACTCAGATTTTTGAAGAAGAAATAAATAGATAACACTTGACAAGATTATGTCAACGTGTAACACCGAAATTTCCCAATATTTCTTCTTATATGTTGAGATCATTTCCACACCTTTGAAACCTTTAATATCTCTGAATAATGATGATAAATGTTCTCTTATAACATATATAAGAGGGTCTTCGAGAAAAAATAGAATGTAACATCTCAAATCGTCACATATCCAGCTATAGTCAATAATATCATCGGTTGAGAGAATAAGATATAAGATCACCATATTATCTTCAAAATAATAATAACACAGCTCCAGAATGAAGATAATAATATACTCAAGAGATTCCTTGAGTGAAAATACCAAAAATACCCTTGGGGGTAAAATGACCAAAATACCCCTGGTGTGAGAAAACTCCAGAAATGACCCCGATGGTCATAAATACTCATGATATCACCTTTGTCATGATAAATAGGATAAGAATACATCCTTGAAATATTTTCATCATATCATGTTCCTACAAAACTCAAAATACCAATTTTGCCCTTTTTGGTAAGTTGTAGAAACTTCCAAGGCATGTTAGTCACAGGACAATAATAATCACCAAAAACACATAATATTCACATAATGAACATGTATAAATCATACACAAATGAAAACAACCAATTCATCACATTTTAGAAAATTATTTCAAAAAAAACTAAACATCAATATCATTTTTCTTCACTTATTCATCTTTTTCATTTATAACACCATATGTGACATGTAACACTTAAAATCATGACTTTGAAAATTATCCAAACATATTTTTCAACAGCTGCTTCTCCAGAATGGTATCTCCACTGAATCTTTACCATAGGTATAGATCTCTTTCTCAGCTTTTTCTCTTTCTGATCAACGATCTTTAGGGGCTCCTCTTCATAAGATGTACCTTCTTCAACCTTCAACTGCTGATCTTCAAGGATGTGGCTTGGATCATAAACATATCGGCGAAGTTGAGAAACATGAAATACATCATGCAACTGGGAAAGTGATGGGGGCAACGCCAGGCGATATGCAACTTCACCGACTTTTTCTAGAACTTCATATGGTCCAATGAATCTTGGGCTCAATTTCCCTTTTATGCCAAACCTCTTGATCCCTTTAGACGGAGATACCTTTAAGAAGACCTTTTCCCCTTCTTGAAACTCTAAGGGTCTCCGCCTTTCATCAGCCCACACCTTACTTCTATCTTGTGCCGCCTTCAATCTTTGTTGAACAATCTTTACCTTTTCTCATGTTTGTTCTTCAGGGTCGGGTCCCGTATAGATTTTATCTCCAATCTCGTCCCAATAAAGTGGGGATCGACATTTTTGCCCATACAATGCTTCATAAGGTGCCATCTCGATGGATCTATAGAAGCTATTATTGTAGGAAAACTTGACTAGCTTAAGACTTTTATCCCAGCTTCCTCCAAAGTCAAGAATGCAAGCACGAAGCATGTCTTCAAGGGTTTGAATTGTTCTTTGGGATTGGCCATCAGTCTGTGGATGGAAAGCAGAACTCATTCTGATCTCCGTGCCCATTGCCTTTTAAAAGGCTGTCCAGAATCTCGAGGTAAAACGGGGATCACGATCGCATACGATATTTATGGGCACTCCATGCAAACAAATAATCTGATGAATGTACATAGAGGCCAACTTCTCTATAGATGCTTTAATCGACATGGCCAAAAAGTGAGCAGACTTGGTTAGACAATCCACAATGACCCATATAGCATCATTTCCATACTTAGTCCTGGGTAGGTCAGTCACAAAATCCATGGCGACGTGGACCCATTTCCATTCTGGTACTTCTAAGGGTTGTAGTAGTCCAGCAGGTCTTTGATGTTCAGCCTTTACTCTTTGACAGACCAAACATCTCTCAACAAATTCAGCTATTTGTTGTTTCATGCCGTGCCACCAAAATCTTTGTTTGAGATCCTGATACATCTTGTTAGCTCCAGGGTGTATATATAGTCGTGAGTTGTGGGCTTCTATCAAGACTTCGTCTTTAATTTCTTTGCTCTCAGGTACACACAACCGTCCTCGGTACCACAGACTGTCATCGTTACGAACTTTAAAGTCATTTTGTGGCTTATCTTTCATCCTCTCCTTGATCTTCCTCAAGGCCGCATCATTCCCTTGAGCCTCCTTGATCTTATCAATCAGTGATGGAATAAGAACCAACTTGGCGAGAACTTCATCCACTGAATCAACTTCTTCTAGGCCAAACTCTTCCATATCTCGCTGAAGAGGTGGTTGACGTGGGTGACTTGTCTTTCAACTTAACGCATCAGCAACTTTATTAGCTTTTCCAGGGTGGTATTGAATGGAAAGGTCATAATCTTTAATCAACTCGAGCCATCTGCGCTGTCGCATGTTTAGCTCCTTCTGGGTAAAGAGATACTTTAAGCTTTTGTGGTCTATATAGATCTCACACTTCTCACCATACAAGTAATGTCTTCATATCGTTAATGCGAAAACCGCTGCGGCAAGTTCAAGATCATGAATGGGGTAGTTTTGCTCGAATAGCTTTAATTTTCGGGATGCATAAGCTATCACTTTATCTCTTAGCATAAGGACACATCCAAGACCGTTCTTCGAAGCATCGCTATACACCACGTATTTCTCGCCAGAAGTGGGCTGAGCTAAGATAGGGGCGAATGTCAACTTTGCTTTTAACTCTGAGAAACTTTTTTCACAGTTGGCACTCCACTCAAACTTGGTTTTCTTTTGGGTCAATCTGGTGAGGGGAACAGCTATCCTCCAAAATCCTTCCACAAATTTCCGATAATATCCTGCTAGCCCAAGGAAACTTCTCACTTCGGTAACGTTTGTTGGTCTGGGCCATTCTGTGATAGCTTCAATTTTCTTGGGATCTACTGAAATCCCATCTTCTGATATAACATGGCCAAGGAAGGATACACTTCACAGCCAAAACTCACATTTGCTAAATTTTGCGTACAACTATCTTCCTCTTAGAATATTCAGAACTGTCCTCAAATGGCCTGCATGAGTCTCTTTATCTGGTGAATATATCAAAATGTCGTCTATGAAGACCACTACTGTTGTACCCCGTACTTAAAGACTCATATAAGTGAAATAATAAAGTGGTATCCTTCAAGCGTCTTTCACTAAGTTTCCTTAGTGATTCTTTCATTTTAGTATGATAAGCAAATGATATAATCAATTCAAGCATGAGTTAGGGACTATATGAGGTGGCCAATTCGTTCCCAAAGGCTTAAGAAAATTTCGGCCACAAGGTTTAAAAAGGGCCTTAAAGGGGTTTTTCCCAAATTATAGGAGAGTTTAATCTTAAGGGCCTCCCTAAAATAAGCCCAAATAAAAAATTAAATAATGTAAGTAGTGGGCATGTCTTTCCCCAATTCTTGGAGAATTTCGGCCTTAGCCCAAGAGAAATTGAGAATTTCCTAATTTTATTTTAAAACATGAAAAGGGAAATAATTAAAAATGGGGCAAATACCTACATGGATTCTTATTAAACTCATTTGGAGAGAAATTAAGCATGGTAAAATTTTCCCCCCAAGGAGTCAAAACCGCCCCCCAATGGTTGACCAAGAAAAATTACCATGGTTACTTAATATTTACTACAAGGTTAAGAAAATAACTCTAGTTGAATAAAGTAACTATAGTTGGCATAAAGTAACTATAGTTGACATAAAGTAACTATAGTTGGCATAAAGTAACTATGGTTGACATAAAGTAACTATAGTTGAACTAAAGTAACCTTGGTTGGGCAAAAAGTAACTAAGGCCAAGTAACTCTAATTAGCCTAAACCAAGCTATGGTAAACCCCCTCCCTCTTACTACTACCCACGGTTACCTCCTTAACCAAGGGAGAAGAAAACTTTCTTCAAAGCAACTCTAGAATATTCAATACTCAAGAAATTACAAGGAGCAAGAGACTTTCTTATTTCTTCATCAAGGTACACGGCTAGTGAGCCTAAGAAAATCCAAGATTTTCAAGCTCCAAGAATTCATCTAGGTAAGTGCATGTTAAATCTTCTAAGTGAGTTCTATATTTCAAAGGATGAAGCTCACAATATACCCTCCTTTTCCATGCCAAAAAACGTGACACACAAAGGGTCACTAAGTGAGGATTCTTCAAGCTACTAAGGAGAAGCTAACATCTTGGTGGTTTGAATCCATTTCAAGCTTCATTTTGGTAGGAGAATCAAAACCTCAATATAGTTATTTCTTCATTAAAAAGGTAGCTAATAATTCATACTTTCTTCTTCTCCAAAAACGTGAGCTATGATGAAGTTGGAGGAAGATTTCACTCCATGTCAACCAAGACTCATGCTAAGCAAAAGCTCTAAGGTGCAAGGAGGCAAGTATACTCTAGCCAATCTTGCCTTATTTATGAAGTGCATTCTTGAATAACTTGTCATTTTTAAGTTACGAATCTTAGTTGAAGATTCTAAGAACATGACATGAACTTAGTTGATGTAAAGAAAAGTGTTGGTATGAAAAGTGACATGTTCTAAGCGTAAATGGCAAGACTGTTGGTATGAGTTATGTGTAGCCTAAAATGAGTTATGAGACTTGAAATAACTATGTTTAAATGTGAATTTGATGTATAGTAAGTCATCTTAATAGATGAAGTTGGTTGAGGAATACTTGAACAATAAAAAGGTGAAGAAGTGCTGAAACTACTGGAGCTGGCAGATTTGTGTTGCTGATTGTGTGACTTGAGTACGAACCTTAGAAGTGTTCAATTAAGCTAAATTTTGACATGACACTAGCTCTGTGTGTGTAGTACAAGTGAGAGTTGGAATTGAAGTAAAAATAGTTATGGTTTATTTTTAATAAATCTTTTGGTAAAACTGCTCAAGAAGAAATTACTGGAACTGGGCAGAACAGTGGGACGTTTTGCATGACCTGAAAATGAATCTTAGGAGTATTCAAATTGGCTAATTTTTGGTGTGATGTTAGCCTCATATGTATATGAAATGTGTGAGTTGTAATTTTAATAAAAGGAGTTGTGGTTTGTCCTTAATGAAGTTTTTAGTAAAAAGTGGTCAAACAGAAGTACTGGAACTGGATAGATTTATGTGTTATGTTGAACGACCTGAACATGAATCTTAGGAGTGTTCAAATTGGCTAATTTTTGGTATGGTGATATTTTTATATGTTTATGAAATGTGGAATTGGAATTTTAGTAAAAGGAGTTGTGGATTATTTTAATGAAGTTCTTGGTAAAACTGCTCAAACAGAGTTGCTGGAACAGGACAGTTTTGAGTAGTAAAGTGTGTGGCTCGACAATGTACCTTAGGAATATGCAAATGAGCTGATTTTTGGTATGATGATATTTTGATGTGTGCATGACATCTGTGAGTTGGAATTTTGGTAAAAGGAGTTGTGGTTTGGTCACAATTTATTTCGTAATACAGCTGGTCAATCCAGTTTCTGCATGTACCCAGTTTGGGAAAGTAATTAGATGACCCCCTTAAACTTATTGGATTACCTTGGAAATTTTATGGTAACTACTTAAGGAATAGAGGTACATGTTCATGTAAAGAAACCAGCATAAAACCACCATTTTGATAAGTTAACAACTGAGTAGAAGTTAGTAGTACAAAACTGGAAATTGGACAGTTTAATGTCTTAAGTCGTGAGGCTTCGATCTTGATCATTTAGGCTCGAATGTGATGTTTAGCCTTACGAATACTGTTCCTTGGTGAATTAGCTATGTTTTCCAGATGATGGATCAAAATGAATAAAGTTTTATGACCCACGAAACTGAGGTAAGGCGGTACTGCCCTGCTGATTTCAGCAGTACCTTCGATGATAGTATGATGTTTTGAGGTAGTTAGACATTTCGGAATGTTACGAAATTTTAATAGCATGTGTCTAAGCCTTCATTATGCATATGTATGGCATGGGTTTATGAATATGAGCACGAATTGACGAGCACAAAGCTGTATGAACAAAATGTGATTGTTGGACAGTTTTTCCAGTTTAAAAGACGAGTCCGTGCATGCATGATTATGATGCATTTGTTCACGAGTCGCATAATGCATGTCATACATTGCATCATCGTCACGTAATGATTTTTATGTGAAAGAAAGATGAAAAGCGTTTTCAAAAGATGATTTTTGAAAAAAAATGATTCCCCACCGATACCGTGTGTGAGTATGAGATTGACCAGTGTGAACCCACCAGATCAGGGTTAAGTGATCTGATACGAGACCGTGCGGATCTGGAATAATTGGCCCGACAAGACAAGATGACGTACTGCCTCAGATCCGGGACATAGATCTGAACACGAGATCACGAGGCCGTGCAGGACTGGAATAATTGGCCCATCAAGACGAGATGACGTACCGCCTCAGATCCGGGATATAGATCTGAACACTCTATTGTTTTAAGACGATGATGATGATTTGACGAAAAGCATGAAAAGATCATATTTTATTTTCAACCCGACACATTGCACATTCATACGCATTGCATATGGTCATGAGCATGATGTCGAGTCTGTATGCACTGAGTTGTGTTATTAATTGCTTCGTGACTAAGTTATAATTTTATTGCATTAACGGCTATTGATTGAAGGAATGAGATGCTAGCCAAATGCTAGAGGTAATGTTACATAGGTTATGATCCTCCTACCTCTCGTTACCTAAGTTATGATTTCACTACTGTTGTTACGTAAGCTATGATCTTATTCATGACATTTAGGTCAAGTTGTTATGAATTGGTAGCTCCTAGGTTATGATCTTTATTGAGTGATGACCTTCTTGTATGTCATGATCTTTATTGAATGACGATCCTTTCATAAGCTATGATCTCTGTTAAGTTTCAATCTCTGTTAAGCTATGACCTTGGATATATCTTGTGTTGACTTCTTACGGGTGTTTAATGGAAGGTCAGGTATGTTCTAAACCAAATTTTGGGGTTTGGTTCTTGTATGTACTTTCCATTTAATGCATAATTGTTTATGGTGTACTTGCTGGTGACTTTGTCACTCACCCCCTATTTTTCCTCCCAGAGGCTACAGGGAACAAGGTAGAATGGATTGAGGATAGACCTAGAGCCCCTACCCGTGAGTGCAGCGAAGGATGGGCAGATTAAGAGATGTGATTTGACGATTATGACTAATGACAGATTATGTGGTTGTGATGGGAAACATCTACTTTTGAGAATTTCGATACTTTGATTTGGGTTGTAAAACAAAGAATGGTCTAGTGGATGTTTTTATTTTGATGTTTTAAATTCTGTCACGGTTTCGCATACTTATCTGCGTGTAAGCGCGAAAATCCATGCATTATACCATGGATCATGATACGTATGAGACGATGCCTAGTACTCTCCTTAGTGAAGTAAGGCTCCAGATCCGGACAGAATGTAGAACTAAGTTATGATTATAGTCAACTAAGTTTGATCTTAGACCTAAGTTCTAATCTTAGATGAGAGTTGACCTTAGACCAGGATGACTTAGACTAGAAATTAGGGTTTTGACCAAATGTTAAAGCCCTAGTCGATGGCCATCTATAGAATGTAATCATGCATGCATGCACGACCATAAGATCGTATATGGATTACGAATTAAATGGCGTCGCTTAATCTGGATATTTATATCTTGAGTAAGACTTCAACGCTCTGTGGTGCAGATGGCATCACGGTTCTGAAAAATGACATCATAGCTGACGCCTCTAGGAAGCAGTAGGCTTTATTACCAATAGTTAGTAAGAGTACGTATTCCGAAGTTTCAAGGGAGAACCCACAACTTCTAGTTTGATTTTATGAAATGCTCGCAAAAAGAGGGTAAAGGTTATTACGTAATAAGGCGATCAGCAAGACGGGTGAATGTGGCACATACCTTACGAAGAGCTTGGTATGTGTACCTTATGGGAATTATTTCCGGTCCCTTTAGAGGCTATTTCGTACATAGGATAACCGTTACATGATCACTGAAAAGATGTTTACAGAAAAGAGCTGATGGTCTACATCCTGGAGTTAATGATCTTTGCCAAGTTTTTCATATTTTATGAAAAAGGAAATTATAAGCCTACCAGGATCATGATTACAAGGAATGGAATTCGTTATCAAGTACATAGTATCAAGGTTGCAAGTGCTTGATATGAGATAGGTTACGATAACACCTCTAGAGTATTAGAATAAGACCTCTAAGATGAATGGAACAAAGCATTTCCGAGGGAACTAAATAGACGCTTTATGCGATCTTATTTACCTAAAAGAAGAAACCGCATGGGAAACGGAAGACAACATGAGGAGTACACGCCCCATTGTGTTGACTAGCCTGAAGTTTCGAGGAAGAAACTTATATTAAGGGGGGGAAACGTTGTACCCCGCCGAAAAGTCATATAGTACTTGAAGACTCATATAAGTGAAATAATAAAGTGGTATCCTTCAAGCGTCTTTCACTAAGTTTCCTTAGTGATTCTTTCATTTTAGTATGATAAGCAAATGATATAATCAATTCAAGCGTGAGTTAAGGACTATATGAGGTGGCCAATTCGTTCCCAAAGGCTTAAGAAAATTTCGGCCACAAGGCTTAAAAAGGGCCTTAAAGGGGTTTTTCTCAAATTATAGGAGAGTTTAATCTTAAGGGCCTCCCTAAAATAAGCCCAAATAAAAAATTAAAGAATGTAAGTAGTGGGCAATTCTTTTCCCAATTCTTGGAGAATTTCGGCCTTAGCCCAAGGGAAATTGAGAATTTCCTAATTTTATTTTAAAACATGAAAAGGGAAATAATTAAAAAGGGGGCAAATACCTACATGGCTTCTTATTAAAATCATTTGGAGAGAAATTAAGCATGGTAAAATTCCCCCCCAAGGAGTCAAAACTGCCCCCCCCCCCCATGGTTGACCAAGAAAAATTACCATGGTTACTTAATATTTACTACAAGGTTAAGAAAATAACTCTAGTTGACATAAAGTAACTATAGTTGGCATAAAGTAACTATAGTTGACATAAAGTAACTATAGTTGGCATAAAGTAAGGTCACAATTTATTTCGTAATACAGCTGGTCAATCCAGTTTCTGCATGTACCCAGTTTGGGAAAGTAATTAGATGACCCCCTTAAACTTATTGGATTACCTTGGAAATTTTATGGTAGCTACTTAAGGAATAGAGGTACATGTTCATGTAAAGAAACCAGCATAAAACCACCATTTTGATAAGTTAACAAATGAGTTGAATTTAGTAGTACAAAACTGGAAATTGGACAGTTTAATGTCTTAAGTCGTGAGGCTTCGATCTTGATCATTTAGGCTCGAATGTGATGTTTATCCTTATGAATACTGTTCCTTCATGAATTAGCTATGTTTCCGAGATGACGGATCAAAATGAATAAAGTTTTATGACCCACGAAACTGAGGTAAGGCGGTACTGTCCTACTGATTTCAGCAGTACCTTTGATGATAGTATGATGTTTTGAGGTATTAGATATTTCGGAATGTTACGAAATTTTAATAGCATGTGTCTAAGCCTTCATTGTGCATATGTATGGCATGGGTTTATGAATATGAGCACGATTTGATGAGCACGAGGCTGTATGAACTGAATGTGATTGCTGGACAGTTTTTCTAGTTTAAAAGAGGAGTCCGTGCATGCATGATTATGATGCATTTGTTCACGAGTCGCATAATGCATGTCATACATTGCATCATCGTCACGTACATGATTTACAGCATGATTTTTATGTGAAAGAAAGATGAAAAGCGTTTTCAAAAGATGATTTTTGAAAAAAAATGATTCCCCACCGATACCGTGTGTGAGTATGAGATTGACCAGTGTGAACCCACCAGATCAGGGTTAAGTGATCTGATACGAGACCGTGCGGATCCGGAATAATTGGCCCGACAAGACAAGATGACGTACTGCCTCAGATCCGGGACATAGATCTGAACACGAGATCACGAGGCCGTGCAGGACTGGAATAATTGGCCCATCAAGACGAGATGACGTACCGCCTCAGATCCGGGATATAGATCTGAACACTCTATTGTTTTAAGACGATGATGATGATTTGACGAAAAGCATGAAAAGATCATATTTTATTTTCAACCCGACACATTGCACATTCATACGCATTGCATATGGTCATGAGCATGATGTCGAGTCTGTATGCACTGAGTTGTGTTATTAATTGCTTCGTGACTAAGTTATAATTTTATTGCATTAACGGCTATTGATTGAAGGAATGAGATGCTAGCCAAATGCTAGAGGTAATGTTACATAGGTTATGATCCTCCTACCTCTCGTTACCTAAGTTATGATTTCACTACTGTTGTTACGTAAGCTATGATCTTATTCATGACATTTAGGTCAAGTTGTTATGAATTGGTAGCTCCTAGGTTATGATCTTTATTGAGTGATGACCTTCTTGTATGTCATGATCTTTATTGAATGACGATCCTTTCATAAGCTATGATCTCTGTTAAGTTTCAATCTCTGTTAAGCTATGACCTTGGATATATCTTGTGTTGACTTCTTACGGGTGTTTAATGGAAGGTCAGGTATGTTCTAAACCAAATTTTGGGGTTTGGTTCTTGTATGTACTTTCCATTTAATGCATAATTGTTTATGGTGTACTTGCTGGTGACTTTGTCACTCACCCCCTATTTTTCCTCCCAGAGGCTACAGGGAACAAGGTAGAATGGATTGAGGATAGACCTAGAGTCCCTACCCGTGAGTGCAGCGAAGGATGGGCAGATTAAGAGATGTGATTTGACGATTATGACTAATGACAGATTATGTGGTTGTTATGGGAAACATCTACTTTTGAGAATTTCGATACTTTGATTTGGGTTGTAAAACAAAGAATGGTCTAGTGGATGTTTTTATTTTGATGTTTTAAATTCTGTCACGGTTTCGCATACTTATCTGCGTGTAAGCGCGAAAATCCATGCATTATACCATGGATCATGATACGTATGAGACGATGCCTAGTACTCTCCTTAGTGAAGTAAGGCTCCAGATCCGGACAGAATGTAGAACTAAGTTATGATTATAGTCAACTAAGTTTGATCTTAGACCTAAGTTCTAATCTTAGATGAGAGTTGACCTTAGACCAGGATGACTTAGACTAGAAATTAGGGTTTTGACCAAATGTTAAAGCCCTAGTCGATGGCCATCTATAGAATGTAATCATGCATGCATGCACGACCATAAGATCGTATATGGATTACGAATTAAATGGCGTCGCTTAATCTGGATATTTATATCTTGAGTAAGACTTCAACGCTCTGTGGTGCAGATGGCATCACGGTTCTGAAAAATGACATCATAGCTGACGCCTCTAGGAAGCAGTAGGCTTTATTACCAATAGTTAGTAAGAGTACGTATTCCGAAGTTTCAAGGGAGAACCCACAACTTCTAGTTTGATTTTATGAAATGCTCGCAAAAAGAGGGTAAAGGTTATTACGTAATAAGGCGATCAGCAAGACGGGTGAATGTGGCACATACCTTACGAAGAGCTTGGTATGTGTACCTTATGGGAATTATTTCCGGTCCCTTTAGAGGCTATTTCGTACATAGGATAACCGTTACATGATCACTGAAAAGATGTTTACAGAAAAGAGCTGATGGTCTACATCCTGGAGTTAATGATCTTTGCCAAGTTTTTCATATTTTATGAAAAAGGAAATTATTAGCCTACCAGGATCATGATTACAAGGAATGGAATTCGTTATCAAGTACATAGTATCAAGGTTTCAAGTGCTTGATATGAGATAGGTTACGATAACACCTCTAGAGTATTAGAATAAGACCTCTAAGATGAATGGAACAAAGCATTTCTGAGGGAACTAAATAGACGCTTTATGCGATCTTATTTACCTAAAAGAAGAAACCGCATGGGAAACGGAAGACAACATGAGGAGTAGACGCCCCATTGTGTTGACTAGCCTGAAGTTTCGAGGAAGAAACTTATATTAAGGGGGGGAAAACGTTGTACCCCGCCGAAAAGTCATATAGTACTTGAAGACTCATATAAGTGAAATAATAAAGTGGTATCCTTCAAGCGTCTTTCACTAAGTTTCCTTAGTGATTCTTTCATTTTAGTATGATAAGCAAATGATATAATCAATTCAAGCGTGAGTTAAGGACTATATGAGGTGGCCAATTCGTTCCCAAAGGCTTAAGAAAATTTCGGCCACAAGGCTTAAAAAGGGCCTTAAAGGGGTTTTTCTCAAATTATAGGAGAGTTTAATCTTAAGGGCCTCCCTAAAATAAGCCCAAATAAAAAATTAAAGAATGTAAGTAGTGGGCAATTCTTTTCCCAATTCTTGGAGAATTTCGGCCTTAGCCCAAGGGAAATTGAGAATTTCCTAATTTTATTTTAAAACATGAAAAGGGAAATAATTAAAAAGGGGGCAAATACCTACATGGCTTCTTATTAAAATCATTTGGAGAGAAATTAAGCATGGTAAAATTCCCCCCCAAGGAGTCAAAACTGCCCCCCCCCCATGGTTGACCAAGAAAAATTACCATGGTTACTTAATATTTACTACAAGGTTAAGAAAATAACTCTAGTTGACATAAAGTAACTATAGTTGGCATAAAGTAACTATAGTTGACATAAAGTAACTATAGTTGGCATAAAGTAAGGTCACAATTTATTTCGTAATACAGCTGGTCAATCCAGTTTCTGCATGTACCCAGTTTGGGAAAGTAATTAGATGACCCCCTTAAACTTATTGGATTACCTTGGAAATTTTATGGTAGCTACTTAAGGAATAGAGGTACATGCTCATGTAAAGAAACCAGCATAAAACCACCATTTTGATAAGTTAACAACTGAGTTGAAGTTAGTAGTACAAAACTGGAAATTGGACAGTTTAATGTCTTAAGTCGTGAGGCTTCGATCTTGATCATTTAGGCTCGAATGTGATGTTTATCCTTATGAATACTGTTCCTTCATGAATTAGCTATGTTTCCGAGATGACGGATCAAAATGAATAAAGTTTTATGACCCACGAAACTGAGGTAAGGCGGTACTGTCCTACTGATTTCAGCAGTACCTTTGATGATAGTATGATGTTTTGAGGTATTAGATATTTCGGAATGTTACGAAATTTTAATAGCATGTGTCTAAGCCTTCATTGTGCATATGTATGGCATGGGTTTATGAATATGAGCACGATTTGATGAGCACGAGGCTGTATGAACCGAATGTGATTGCTGGACAGTTTTTCTAGTTTAAAAGAGGAGTCCGTGCATGCATGATTATGATGCATTTGTTCACGAGTCGCATAATGCATGTCATACATTGCATCATCGTCACGTACATGATTTACAGCATGATTTTTATGTGAAAGAAAGATGAAAAGCGTTTTCAAAAGATGATTTTTGAAAAAAAATGATTCCCCACCGATACCGTGTGTGAGTATGAGATTGACCAGTGTGAACCCACCAGATCAGGGTTAAGTGATCTGATACGAGACCGTGCGGATCCGGAATAATTGGCCCGACAAGACAAGATGACGTACTGCCTCAGATCCGGGACATAGATCTGAACACGAGATCACGAGGCCGTGCAGGACTGGAATAATTGGCCCATCAAGACGAGATGACGTACCGCCTCAGATCCGGGATATAGATCTGAACACTCTATTGTTTTAAGACGATGATGATGATTTGACGAAAAGCATGAAAAGATCATATTTTATTTTCAACCCGACACATTGCACATTCATACGCATTGCATATGGTCATGAGCATGATGTCGAGTCTGTATGCACTGAGTTGTGTTATTAATTGCTTCGTGACTAAGTTATAATTTTATTGCATTAACGGCTATTGATTGAAGGAATGAGATGCTAGCCAAATGCTAGAGGTAATGTTACATAGGTTATGATCCTCCTACCTCTCGTTACCTAAGTTATGATTTCACTACTGTTGTTACGTAAGCTATGATCTTATTCATGACATTTAGGTCAAGTTGTTATGAATTGGTAGCTCCTAGGTTATGATCTTTATTGAGTGATGACCTTCTTGTATGTCATGATCTTTATTGAATGACGATCCTTTCATAAGCTATGATCTCTGTTAAGTTTCAATCTCTGTTAAGCTATGACCTTGGATATATCTTGTGTTGACTTCTTACGGGTGTTTAATGGAAGGTCAGGTATGTTCTAAACCAAATTTTGGGGTTTGGTTCTTGTATGTACTTTCCATTTAATGCATAATTGTTTATGGTGTACTTGCTGGTGACTTTGTCACTCACCCCCTATTTTTCCTCCCAGAGGCTACAGGGAACAAGGTAGAATGGATTGAGGATAGACCTAGAGCCCCTACCCGTGAGTGCAGCGAAGGATGGGCAGATTAAGAGATGTGATTTGACGATTATGACTAATGACAGATTATGTGGTTGTGATGGGAAACATCTACTTTTGAGAATTTCGATACTTTGATTTGGGTTGTAAAACAAAGAATGGTCTAGTGGATGTTTTTATTTTGATGTTTTAAATTCTGTCACGGTTTCGCATACTTATCTGCGTGTAAGCGCTAAAATCCATGCATTATACCATGGATCATGATACGTATGAGACGATGCCTAGTATTCTCCTTAGTGAAGTACGGCGGGTGCACCGACTCCGGCGGGGCCGGGGTGCGGGGCACCACAACTACGAACTTGTCCAATTGGTCCTAAAAAACTCGATTCATGAGATCTGTAAAGGCGGCAGGAGCGTTGGTTAAGCCAAAAGGCATGACCAAAAATTCGTATTGTCCATAGCGTGTCTTGAAGGCAATCTTTGGAACGTCTTCGGCCTTAATTTTCAATTGAAAGTGTCCCGATCGCAGGTCAATCTTACTGAAGATTCGAGATCCCTGCATTAAGATTCCTTAGATAGGGTTTTGGAAATTTAAACCTTAATTGAACTAGAACTTGTTAGTTACGTACCCTAAGTTGATCAAATAAGTCGTCTATCCGGGGCAATGGGTACTTATTCTTTATGGTGATTTTGTTGAGTTCCCGGTTATCAATGCATAAGCGCATACTTCCATCTTTCTTCTTCACAAATAACACAGGAGCACCCCAAGGCGAAACGCTGGGGCGAATGAGCTTCTTCTCTAGCAGTTCGTGTAACTGCTCCTTTAGCTTTTTCAGTTCTGCAGGAGCCATCCGATATGGGGCTTTTGATATGGGTTCAGCTCCTAGGACAAGGTTTATCTCGAAGGCAATTTCGCGATCAAGAGGTAGTCCAGGTAATTCGTCTGGAAAGACATCGGGGTATTCATTGACAACCGGAACTTGAGCAAGGATAGGACTCGCTTGCTTCGCACTTAGGACATAAACAAAGAATCCTTCATAGCCTTTCTTCAACGCTCGGCTGGCACGAGCCGCGTTAACAAAGACGTTTTTGGATGGTTTCTTTAACTTAGCTCCTCCTTAGAATGACACTTCGTCTCGAGCTGGGTCCTTGATTATAACTTGCCTACTTTGGCAATCGATGTGAGCATGGTTCCTTGAGAGCCAATCCATTCCAAGGATCACATCGAAATCACTCATGGGTATAGGAATCAAGTCGGCTTCAAAACGCTGTTCATCGAAATCTAGCACATAATTTTGGAAGATATGATGAGAGACAAGCACCTGATCACCGGCTGCTTGTACTCTATAGGGTGATTCTAGTCTGACTGAGTTATGATCGATATCCTTAGCAAACTTTCTTCAGATAAACGAGTGGATGACGCCACTGTCGAACCACACATTTGCAGGTATGCTACACACTAAGATAGTTCCTGATTCATGCACATTTAACTAAGCAACATTATAGGCATGTATAAGTAAAACGTATTGAAGGCGTGAAACTTTAGATCTTACCAGTCACTATGTCTGCCGTCTCCTTAACATCTACTTCTGTCATGGCGTGCACCCTTGCATTCGCACGTGGTTGCTGGTTCTTTGGATGTTGTTTTTGTTGCTGCGCTCCTCTTTCTGGGCAATCCTAATCAGGTGACCATCCTTGCCGCATCCAAAGCATTGTCCAGTCTTCCATCGACACTCACCCATCTGCCTCTTCTGGCACTGAGGACATACTGGTATAGCTGGCTGCTGGGTTGGATTCTGATTCTTTTGCTGATTACTCTGGTGCTACTGCCGGCGCTGATTCTGACCCTGGGATTTTCCTTGTCGAACTGATCCTCTGAAATTCTTCTTAGCTACCTTTCTGTATTTCTCATTTCCAGTCCCTTGTCTTTTTCTCTTTTGTCCCACATCGTCTCGGCGGATAATGTCTCTCTCAATCCTATAGCAGTCGTCCAAAAGAGCTCCAAAATTCGTGGGGTTTGCATTTACCAACCATGTCCGGATTCTTGGATTCAGATCTCTTTCAAATTTCAGCATTTTTGTCTCTTCATCATTCATGGTGACAGGCTGAAATTTCCCTAATGCGATGAACTTATTTGCATACTCTGCTATCGTCATACCAGGTTCTTGCTTCAGTGATTCAAATTCATGCCTCTTTTGTAGCTTGACAGACGGAGGGATATAGAACTTGTGAAATTCTTGCAGAAATCTCTCCCAGGAAATTGGTCTGGGCAAGGGATGTAAATTCGTCTTCCACCATTGGTTTTCTTCACTTATCAAAAAAGGTTTGATGGCTTGGGCTTTCAGCTCGTCGGGGGCTTGAATTAACTCGAAACAGTTTTCAACTTCGTCCAACCACTTCTCTGATGTATCGGGATCTGGCTTTCCCTCAAACGATGGTACATTTGCTCTCTTTAATTTCTCAATGTAATACTTGGCATCTCTCACAGGCTCGTGCGGATGAGGAGGAGCATTCTGATGGATTAGGCCTTGCCCGATCTAGGTAACTACTTGGCAAAAGGCCTAAAAGGCATTAATGTCAGGTATCACCGGAGGAACAGGTGCATGCGGTTGTTGTGGATTATTTTGAACTAGAGGATTCTGGTCCGGTTGTGGTGGCGGCGGGACCTGAACCGTTGGTGGAGGAACGGGGCCCTGTGGCTGAGGGAGAATAGGCTCCTGAGCAGCAGGTCGAGCCCTAGGAGGTCTGCCACGTGGTCGCACCATTTGCACTACGGAGGGTTAGAATTTATACAAAGGTTGGGATAAAACCAAGTTGTTTTGTGCAAAGTCCATAATTCTCAGAAAAATTTAAATGAGGGAGAGAAAAGTCTCACCTTACTTTAGAGATCCGGATTTAATAAGGCGGAATTAATTAATAAATTATATTCTAAATCCGGTCTAAGGGGTCCTAATCTAAGGCCGTCACTTTTCTAAGATCATGGCTTAAATCTAATATCAAACTTAGATTCTAAGATCATAACTTAGTTCTACGTTCTACCCGTAATCTAGAGCCTGGGCTCGGATACCACCTGTAGTGCCCCGCACCCGGACCTTGTCCGAATACGGTGACATGCGAAAATCCATAAGTTAAGCCATGGACTCCCATGCTAATATTTAACATGGTAGTAAAATTTAGGCATAATTAAAACTTTTTAAATAAACATGCATTACGGAATATTAAGTCCCCAAAAGTAGTAGTCCACAAAACAACATAACCGAAATCCCAAAGAGTTCAACATAGTTCATAGTACATCATCATAGCAGCACAAAAGTCCTTAAGCATGATCTTCTCCTGACACCTCGACTACGGGTATGGCACTTTTGGTTCATCATCGATCCATTCAACTTTAGCATTCACTTGCTCTGGGGGAAAAATAAAGGTATGAGTGATAAAATCACCCAGCAAGCATACAATAAACTATCATGAGATAAATAAAGAATCATAACATGAATGTAAAACCCCAAGAACCTCAATGTTAGTTCATATCTGATCTTTGATCCTGGATCTGCTTGACGGTATAGCCTAAACATAATTTTAAGTAATACTATACTGGCAATATCATATCACCCACTAGCTGAACTTACAACATGCTATAATGCCCATGAATTATGCAAGATGCAATGCATGATACCATGTCATGTCAAAAATATCATTTTGGTCCCATAAAAATAACATGTCAGAAAAATGGAGTATCAGATCAATTAACCCCGGATCTGAACGGGTCCAGAACATGTCATCAGACCAATTAAACCCAGGTCTGGGACGGGTCCAGAACATAATATCAGGCCGATTAACCCCGGGCCTGGATCGGGTCCAGAACATATCATCGGACCAATTAACCCCGGGTCCAGAACTTATCATGTCATCAGACCTATTAACCCCGGATCTGGAGTCGGGTTATTCGCATGCTTAGCCAGCAAGGGAATCATAAAGCTTTCTTTAAAACAAGGTACCGTAAATAACTTATATGCATAATGAAAAATTTGCTTGCTTGAAAAGACTTGCTTGCATATGGAAAAATTCATAAAAATCAGATTCATGGTGCATGTGATCATGCATGATACATGAAATGTTATGCAATGCAAGTCATGGCATGGACTATCGTAAGTATTCCTTAGAATATGACAACAAGCATGGTTTCATAAGCTAAAAATTTCCAGATTTTTACTCCATGTTTATGGGGCAGCTAGATTAATCAAACAGGCCCATTTTCTTTTTTCCTACACATGGTTAATGGGGTTTTATTTACATGTCATAAAATTTTCGTAACGTACTAAGACGAATAAGGCCCTTAAATCATTAAGTTGTTAAAAAGTGTACTGCTGAATTCAGCATTATAATAGCCATCTTTACTTTAATTTTCATGACCTTAAAACCTTAATCATTTTGGGCCACAGCCTGGAAAACATAGTAAAATCCCTAAGAACTAACATTCATGGCCCAAACCGTTTATATAGGTCAAAATCCATAGAATTAAGGCCTCTTAACTTATTCTTCTATTATGTCCAATTTTCCAGTTTTAGTGTGTTAACTTTAAATCCATCATTACCCATCAAAAAGATAATACCGAGTTGATAAATTTACATGGTCATGCTCCTCTATGCATTAGGTCATTATCATAAAATTTCCAGAAAAATCCAATAACATTAAAGGGGCCATTTAATTAATTTTCCGAAATTGGTCATATGCTGGTTTTGGACTGACCAGTTTTACTAAAAATTCTATTCTGGCACAACCATAATTTCTTTTTCCAAAATTCTAACTCACAGACGTCATAAACATGTGGCACTAACATCCTACCGAAAATAAGCTCGTTTGCAAGTTTCTAAGGTTCATTTTTGGGTCAAGCAACATGTTACTTAATTCTGTCCAGCTCCAGTAGTTTCAGCTTGGCCAGTTTTATTAAAAATTTTATTAAGGATAAACCACACCTTCTTTTTCCAAAATTCCAACTCCCATATTTACTATACACATAAACTAACATCACGTCAAAAATCCGCCTATTTGAACACCTCTAAGATTTGTTTTTAGGCCATGCAAAATGTTACATAATTCTGCCCGGTTCCAGTAATTTCAGCTTGAGCAGTTTTACCAGATATTTTATTAAAAATAAACCACAACTTCTTTTACCAAGATTCCAACTCTCATAATTGCCACACACACAGGGCTAATGTCATGCCAAAAATCAGCTTGTTTGCACGTTATTAACGCCCATTTTGAGGTCACATAATACACTACACAATTCTGCCCAGCTCCAGGGGTTTTGTGTTTTATCATCTTTTCATGTCAAATGTCCACTAATTATCTTTATTCCTATGAAATTACTCATTAGTCACCACATAAACCATTTTTAACATGAATATCCAGATTCTATTCTTTTTATTGAATCACATTTGCATCATTCCGAAACAGTTTGTAATTTGTACACAACACTCATCATATTTGCTCACAAAAGGTGTTCTTTCTTGGATTCAAAACTCACCATCACTTTCATCCTCTTGGCCAAAACTTGTAGAGTGTCATGAATAGATTTTAGAATATTTATTTAGGCATGCAACATATTTATATGCTATTTTCTTTTTAGCCATACCGAACAACCTTGTAAAATTACAACGAGCACATGCATGCCATCTTAATGCTTCTCAAGTTTCACCCAAGAACCAATATTGCCTAGAATCACATTGTTGAGTCTTACCTCATCCTAAAACAGCCTCATGTCACATTGCATGTAGGGAAAGAATTCATCTTTGGAGGATTTAGTCATATGCAAGACATTTTTCTTAAGGAATCACTAAGGTATCACACTTAATGCTTAGTATAATTAACTAAAGTTCACATCTTAGAACCAACTAGCCATTCAAGTCATTCATTCTTCAAATAAATCATGAGAGTCTAAGGTATACTTGCCTCTTCAAGCTAGAGCCTTTTCTTAGCTTGGATCTTGGATGAGATGAGTTGAAGTTTTCCTCCTCTACACCATGAAACATACGGTTTTTGAAGGAAAGGAAAAGAGAATATTAGCCATCATCTTGAATGGAAATAGAGATATCTTGATATAAGATTTACTTACCAAGATGAGGTTTTGAATGGAGCTTCAACTTGCAAGAGCTTGCACCTACCTAAAGGTTGAAAACTTTGCACCTAGTGACCATGAAGGTCACGGGTTTGGGGGGTAGGAGAAGGAACCAAGTGAGCTTCATTACTTGACATAGAAAATTCACTTAACATGCTTGGAAGGAGACTTACCTAGATGCTTCTTTGGATTTGAAGATGAGAGTTGAGTTGAACTTCCTAGCTCCAAGATGAAGGGGGCCGTATGGTGTGTGTGTGTGTGGAGGGAGATGAAAATTTGTCTAAGTGTTGTCTTGGCTTGGTGAGTTCAAGATGGAAGAAAGGAGGTGTCTTGCTTAATTTAAAGTTTAAGGGGTGTAGGGGAAGGGTAGCCGGCGCATGGGGGAGGGAAAAGGGGCAAGGTTCCATGAAAAGTAGAAAAAGGAGTATGGGTCTTGTGAATGGCAAGCTTTTGTCTACCATGCTTGCATCCTTTGTAATTTTTTATTATTTCTTTTGCATGCTTGACTTTTATTTCTTTATTATATAATTATATTCTAGCTAAGTATTTCAAATAGTAGAATAATGGAGAGGGTTTTAGATCCTCCATTGTCTTGGCCGAAAGTTAAGGGGGTTTTGGAGGTATTTTGGTCTTTTCACATTTATCCTATCTCATACTTATATAATTTATACTATTATTTATTTTATCTAATATGTTTTTAAATTTGCTTTGTGAGGACCATTTAGGTTTGCATTCTTATAAAAAGAAATTATTCCAAGGTTGATCATGGCCTCTTGGCCGAAATTTATAAAGTATTTCAATACCTTGTGACATCCCCTTATATAATTATTTAGTATCCATCTTAAAGGAATTTAAGTAAAGAAGCGCTAATTTGACTTAAGTAAAATGCACTTGGAGAAATCATTATTTGCATTACGTCACTTTGTCATGGTTTCAGGTACATTATAGTTGGGGTACAACATGGCCGGCCATCAATGGCTGCGTTGAAGAAGGCTTTCGTCATAATTGGCTTCTCTGGAACTGTCAATCTCGGCCTTCTGGATAAAACTCATATACTCATTCGATTTGATCAAGAAAGCGATTACAGCCGCTATTTCTGCCATCGTACTTGGACAATTCTTGGATATCCGATGCGTGTTACGAAATATACATATGATTTTGATCCAAGGTATGATGCATCTATTGTCCCTGTCTGGATCTCTTTGCCTGCTTTTCCTGTTTATGTGCATCATCAAGCATCACTATTTGCGATTGCATCTATGATTGGCACGCCAATTCGTTTAGACACTGCGACTCAAAAAATGTTGCGCCCTTCAGTTGCCCGTGTGTGCCTTGAGCCAGATGTCTCTAAAGAATTGTCTTCTAAATTGAACATTCAAATTCGGACACATGAATTTTTCCAAGATGTGATACATGAAGATGTGCCATTATTCTGTTCCACATGTTGTATATTAGGCCACAAAACAGGCAGCTGTCCCAAGGAGAACGTAGTGCCTCCCCAAACAGCCACCAAAGTTTGGAAGGAAAAGCCTTTCACGTTGCATGTTGCGCCTCCACCTCAGGTACAAAATTTAGAAAATGCCTATGCACAACCTTCAGTGACCATTGCAGCATCCACAGATTTGATTGTTGTGCCCTCTGCTGATTCTCTGTCTCAGCAGTCTATTCCAACATCAGCGGACATTCCACCTCCAGCTTACAAGATATAAGAATTTTGGGTCGTTCAAAGGAAGAGCTGCAGCAATCCTCTTCAAGCTCAGAAGATCTTGTTGATGGACACTCGGATACAAAAGTTTGCCCACATAACCAGCAACCTTCTGGTTCTTTGCATCTTTCAAACCTGTGAGCTTCCCATTAAACAGCATCTGATGCCATTGTATGTCGTATGGCTCATTTAGGCCCTCCCCCTTTGAATACAGATCTATTCCAACAAATGCTCCAGCATCCTACACTCTCAGATGATCATGGATTTGTGATGCATATCAAGCGGCGTCGTCGACGTCCAGCTGCACAAGTCATACGTCCCCCGCGTCAAGTTGTAACCTGCAGTTGTGCACGGGCTTCAAGTTCTGTCAATGACAATTCTTAATGCATCTTCTCATTTAGAATATTCGAGGTCTACGTACCTCCCTCTCTCGACTACGTTTATTATTGCAGCAGTATTCAGTAGCTTTTCTTGTTATTATTGAACCGCAGCAACCTCCCTCTCGGCTGTAGCGTGCACAATTTCATCTCAGTTTTACATCATCCCTTTCAGTATGCGCTGATCATGTCTGGTGTTTCTGGCGTAGTGATGTTTTATTCCTACAGGATGTTCGTCTCACAGAGCAAGTCTCTCATTTTAATTTCTGTGTTGCTATGACAAATGTAAATTACAAGCATTCTTGTGTCTATGGTTGTCATACAATAGCTGATCGACGCAATCTATGGGCTGAAATGCTTTCATTTGGGACTGATGTGAACTCCCTGGCTGATTTTAGGCGACTTTAATACTTTTCTATCCTTGGAAGATCATAAGGGCCGAGGCCGGCAATCTTTATCGTCTTTGGATGACTTCATAGCCACTGTTGATTCATTGTCTTGGCATCTTATTCCACATTTAGGCACCCGTTTTACATGGCTAGGAGGCCGTGGATTGGGACAGGTACGACGTCGTTTAAATTGGGTTTTCTGTAATGCACTATTCTATGATGTGTTTTCTCAGGTTAAGCTCAGTCACTTGAGTAGGGTCACCACTGATCACTGCCCTCTATTATTACACTGTCATTCTGATATGACAGCCTTGCCCCGACAATTTTGATTTCTCTCGGTATGGACATCTCACTCTCAATTTCTTACATTTGTTTGACACAAATGGGCATCGTACCCCACCACCGGCGGTATCGGGGGTTTTTATCATAAACTTCGCTTAATCAAGCATGACTTATCTATATGGAATAAAGAGGTATTTGGTAATATATTTTAAAAAGTGGCTTATACGGAGGCACTGGTGCAACAGACTGAGATGGCATATGATCAATCCCCTACGGAGACAAACCGACAGGCCTACCATGAGGCTTAGGCTGACTTTCGGCTTGCGTGCTCTCAAGAATCCGCCTTTTTGCAACAAAAATCCTGAGTAAAGTGGTTGAAAGAGGGAGAAGCTAATACGGCGTATTATCATGCAATTGTCCAAGACAGGCATCACCGGCAATATATACATCAGGTGCATCGGCCGGATGGTGCTCTTTGTGATACTCCACAAACTATTCAGCAGGCTGCTGTTGATTTTTATTCTGACATGTTTACGGCACAACCTACGCATTCTCATCCCTCTCTACTAGATGCCATCCCTCATATACTTACGGATCCTCACAATGCCTCCCTAACGGCTATGCCCACTGGGAGGAAGTGCACCAGGCAATTTGGGCACTTGATCCACAAAGTGTTGTAGGTCTGGATAGATATGATGGATGTTTTTATCGTACATGCTGGGATATTATTCGTACAGACATATACAAGGCAATACAGGAATTTTTTCTGTGCTATCCGCTCCCAAAAGCGGCATCACACACTATGATTGTTCGGCTTCCAAAAGGTACAACTCAAACAACCTTTGCTGACTATAGGCCAATTTCCTTATGCACATTTTTGAACAAAATTCAAATCCGCGTTTTAGCCACACGCTTGAGCGCATTGCTACATCTTATTATCTCACCTGAGCAAGCAGGTTTCCAAAAGGGAAATGGCATTACAGAACATGTGCTTCTCACCAACGAAATGCTTCACTGGCTAGATCGCACACCACAGTCATGCAATTGCTTGATTAAACTAGATCTTGCAAAAGCCTTTGATCGCGTAAACTGGAGCTTTTTACATAATGTTTTGGCCAGATTTGGGTTCTCGGATTTCTTCATCAAACTGGTACATAATCATCTTAGTAGCACATTTTTTCTCTATCCTTATTAATGGTGTATCCAGTGGTTTTTTTCAGCCGACTAGGGGGTGAAGCAGGGTGACCCCTTATCCCTGTTTCTTTTCATTATTGTGGCAGAAGTTTTTACGCGTGTTCTATATTCACTTGTCTTGCACGGTCATATACGCCTGTTCCCCATGGGACGACTTACACTCCACATATCACATTTATCGTACTCTGATGATCTCTTACTTTTTGTGGCTGCCAATCAACGCAATTTGCTGCATGTAAAAAAGTTTTTGACTTCATATGAGCAGGAATTTGGGCAATGTATTAATTTTCATAAGAGCACCGTAGTGTTTTCTTAATCCATCTCCCAGCATCAACGAAGCGGCCTCCTTGAGATCTTAGGTATGCGCCAGTCTTCTTTACCATCAAATACTTGGGGTCTTATTTGCATAAAGGCATCACGCGCACATCGCACTATGTAGACCTACTTTCTTATGTTGACAAGCGACTACAAAGTTGGAAACAGTGACTTTTGGGTGCTGCAGGCAGAGTGGTGTTGATTAAATCAGTTCTATCTTCTTTACCGCTGCATGTTATGGCTGGTACATGACTTCCGAAGGGTGTTATTCGTGCTCTTGAGGTTCAAATTTTGAGGTTCTTTTGGGGCCCCAACAGACATCATTGGCTATCTTGGCAGAAAATCTGTTTACCTACCCAAGAAAGGGGTCTAGGTATTCGGGACTTATCTTCCATCCAGACTTCTTATTCTTGCAAGATTTGGCACCTCTATCATTGTAGCGACTCATTATGGGGCCAATATATGAGGACACGATATAGCGCTCGGACTGACTACAGACCGAGATTATATGATTCTCCTGGCTGGAAACGCATGTGTTGTACATGGCTAAGACCTCACTGCCACTGCCTCTACTCCGATATGGCCCACATCATTCGGGGCATTTACACTATGTGAGATTTATAATTTGCTGCGGCCTTCTCGTTCGACACTTCTTTCCCATGACTACATTTGGTATCGCACACAACGACCTGTTGTTCAGTTATTCTTATGGCGGTATTATAATCGAGCGCTTCCTCTGTCAGATAATCACCTATGCTTTACGGTAGTTATGCCCTCTATCTGTCCGTTTTGTCGTGCTTCTCAAGCGTCTAATTTGCATCTATTTTTTTCTTGCCCTGAGGTTCGCATTATATGGTCCTATTTCGGCTCTTTATTGGATATTCATTCATTCACATCCAGCTCCTAGAGATCTTACCTCCTTTACATATGGTGCTTGGCATTACCTACTTTTTTGGGTGCCATGCAAACCATCTTCCCCGGGGTAATACTCTGGAATATTTGGAAACAGTATGCCTCTATTATATTTGATGATCAAGATTGGTCTACATGCTTACTCATTCGCCTCATTCGGCAAGATTTATATACTTGGGCATCCAGCATGTCTGGAACACGCATTACTTCTACGGTATCACAGTGCCTCACTTCCAGACTCTCACCCCCGTTACGCCTCTTTCGTCCACGTGTGCTTCGTTGGACAACTCCACCGACTGGACGACTGAAGCTAAATACAGATGCAGTAGTTGGTCGGTCACATGCCAGTGGTGAAGCACTGCTCCGTGATTCTACTGGGGCTTTTATACATGGGATATCCTATCCATTGCGATTGGATATGCCCTTGCGGGTGGAAGCTCAATCTGCTCTCCTTGCGATTTTGTATTATCTTCCACACTACGCAGATTTCATAATGGAGGTTGACTGTGTTGAGTTACTTCGGCTTACGACACAATCGGCTCTTTCATTGGCCCTAGATTTAGCAAGGTTGCGTACTTTGCTCCTTTCATCGTCTTTCACTATTGTCCATACACCGATAGAAACAAATATGCATGTTCATCTCTTGGCGCAGCTAGCATTCACCACCCAGCACTTCACGTCCTATGACTTGATGGCTTCCTTACCAGCGTACATCACGAGTGTCCTCCTTGCGGATGCAACACTCCCAACTTTCAGACAACATGATTCTGCCATACATAATGGGCCACGGCCACCATGATTGCTGTCGCAAACTACAGTCTCCCACATGGGTTGACCTTCAAAATTCTCCGTTGCCCCGTAGCCTACTTGACTATGGGCAACATCGGTACGCACATATACTTCCTATTTTATTTTTTTCCAATAACTAATCTGCTTGCTTATTTTGATTTTATTATCATATGGATGCACATGCTTCGGATGTCTCCCATTTGGGTTGGCGCTTTACATTGGATGGTTGCCTTGGTTTCTCTGACCAAGGCGACACGAGTACGTCGTTTTTTTCTCGTACAGTTTAATCATTTCTATTATCAACTTATCTTGTTTAACCATCTGTGCATTCGCTTTGCTGCACGGAGCATCTCTGTTCTTTGGCCAAGACTCGGCTGGCTTCTGCGACAACACTATGAAGACCACGTCAGCATAAACCAAATTTATAGAGATTTTCAGCATTTATTATTTCTTGTACATTCAATTATTGACTCATGTATTTACTTTTGCATTTTCAATTTGGGAGAATCTTCCGTCGTTATAGGGCTTCTATGTAACCACGGTATTCTTCCGTTATAATTAAGGACTATTTATATAAATAAAACCCCGGACGGTATCGCCCGTCCTTCATAAAAAAACACACACACATATGTATAGGACACACGCATATTGGAAACACGAATGGTCAAATGAGCTAAAAATCCCAAGAGAAAAATAAGACATGCCGCATGAGCTAACCACCATTTGTTACATTTCTACATTCACGGGGACAATTGAAACAATGTAATGCATATACCACTAATCAAAATAACAATTTGTAGCTTGAGAAAGAGAGGAGCCCTTTAGTCACTCATATGAATTATAGGGTAAAAGAAAGCTTACTTGAAGGCATCTTAGGCCCCTTATCAGAGGATGTAATGCATATACCACTAATCAAAATAACAATTATTTTTAACTATTTAATTGGTCCCCAACAAATTTTCCACTATTTCATTGGAAATTTAGGGTAATCGAAGAAACCAATAAAATTAAGTTGAAGATCGAAGAAATTGGAAGAGAAAATCAAAGCCGATGCATAACAAGGTTATTGTCCTTAAAGCAATTTTATTTCTACAATGTGTCACATAGACTACGCGACATATGTTTTTCAGGACACTTTCATTCGATGCATGACGAAATATGAATTCTCTCTTTCGTTCACTCCAAGACGAAGTATAAACTTGTGTTTTGAAGTGTCTTGTGTCAGATAAATAAGAAAAAGTCAGGGAGATCATTCTACATAATTTTCACAAAAGTATCTCTTATAAAACTCAAGTTTTGAGTATACATATGATTTACTCTTTGAAAATAGGAAGTTATTTCAAACCTATATGCAGTTTCTAACTTGCAAAAGTAGTTTATGACCGTGGGATTCTAAGTTGCAAACATCACATTGTTTTATGAAAAGACAACATAAATTCATGTTATTTTATAGCAGACCGAACTCACATTTGAATGATTTAAAAGTTGCAACTGAACAATTGAGATTGAGCATTCGGTCTTCCCGCTACAACGAACGTTCGGTGTTGTATTCAGTCTACCAACAAAAACTTCAGAATCAAATCAAACTCAGGTTCAGGTGTGGTCTACACTGAACTCAGAGACTGATCTCAGATTCAGGATATGGTTTAAACCGCACTCTGATTTATAGTATGGTCTCACACACAAAACTTATACATATAAGTATACATACACAAACACACATTTTTCTGGATTGGGGTTGGAGGGAGGCAAACAATTGGATATGCAAATTGAGTTCACAAGCAAACACTCGACTAGAAACATAAAACGAAGCTCCAAAACCATATGTTCTGAGTAATACCAAAGAACAAAAGAACGATGATAAATTGTAATGTATCAGCAACATTAATGCGACGTCTAAACTAGTAGCTAAAATTGGCTTTCGGTTTCTAATGCTGCAAAATCATATTGGAAATATTCCCATAAGAAAAGGATGCAACTCCACTTTCCTTTTTTCCTTTTTATATACATGTATGGTGTGCCTCTCTGCTGCTATATACACATTCTTCTAATAATCTATCGTAAGCTTTCCCCAACAATAGAAATGGCCCTCACAAGAGAGCTTTTGAGTCCTAAGGGCCCAACATAATTTGGCAACTGTGTGTCCTCAGCCTTTGGCACGAGGCCTTCAATCTCCATGTTGCCGTCTTCTGGCAAGTGAGGTTGCACTGGCAAAATAGTTGATATATTTCGTCATGCATCGAACGTGTTGAGGTGTTGGTTTTCATGCATGACGTAGTGAGAAGATTCAAGTTAGCGAAAGTCATTCCGAATGAGAAGATTGTTTTTCATGCTTCCCCAGTTCCAGTGAAGGGACTTCCTGTCCGTCTCCAACCTCATGGAAAGATGCTATAAATCCACATAATCTTCATCCACTTGCCGAAAATATTTCAATGATATCTAATAAAATTTGTGGGTAAATAATGAGTCTCATGCCAGAAGTCATTTCTTGTATTTACATTGTTCTGTATTTATATTGATATTGTTTTTGTATGTTTGGGGTCATTCTTTCTGCATTTTAAATGATTATGGTTGTGTTTACCCTTGCAATTGTTGTGTTCATTTGAGTATTCCTCTTCTAGGTTATCTGCTCTGGTCTGCAGATTATTGTAAGGTATAATTCTCGTAATAAATTGCTTAAAGAACAGAACGTGACTCCATTGATTTTTGTCGAAAATTATTTGCTTTGGTTCAATTTTAGCATTTTATTGATTTAATTGGCTCAAAAAGTTTTCTAATTAATTTATTTTAAGTTTTTTTTTTTTTTTGGAAGGATCATTGAATTTTTATTCATGTTAAATCGGCTGCAACTAAGGCAAGTACATTCCCGGGGGTGACCCCACTTCATTCAATTATATCGACAAATAAATTTTTTGATAGACGTTAAATAGTTTTTACCCAATTTGAACAAATAACCAAAGGAAATTACAAACATGGATCAAAGAGAAAACGATACGATCAAGAAGAATTTCCCTATTAGAAGAGAAATGACAGCAATTTTATGTAGCAAAATACGAATGGCCAAATGAGCTAAAAATCCCAAGAGAAAAAAAGACATGCCGCATGAGCTAACCACCATTTGTTACATGTCTACATTCACGGGGACAATTGAAACAATGTAATGCATACACGCTAATCAAAATTATAATTTGTAGTTTGAGAAAGAAAGGAGCCCTTCAGTCACTCATATGAATCATAAGCTTACTTGAAGGAATCTTAGGCCCCTTATCAGAGGATGCAGAAGCATCCTTTGAGGAATTCTTTGAGAAGCCTGGGGGACCCCTTAACAACACCTGCTCTTCAACCGATCTGTTGAAACTTTCAAGTTTCTCTTTCTCTGCCAACGTCGCGTAGTATCCCTACAAGAATTCTTGATTTTCTTGTTCCAGCAATTGCCAAACTAGAAAGCGTACACGAAAAAAATAAAGAGAACGCAATGGAATCCAAGGACAAAGAAGATAAGGTCTCATATAGTAATAAAACTTTCCTAGTAGAGACTTAATTCTACTGATTGTTCTTTCATTTTGACTACTTTAACCTCAGTTTCTAGTTCACTTGAACCAGTACCTCAGTTAACTGATCAAAAAAATTATAATATCTGAAGCAACACACCGTCATTATGATTTGTTAACAACCAAATTTGCCAATTTAGACATCTGTCCTTTTACATGAACCACATAAAAAGCCTTTCCTTATTAGATGTAGAACACAATATAATTTAATTGAGTAATTATATCACTGATTTAAAAGGGAGAGTACATTAAGTGAAGGGATAAGCTTTGTTTTATATTTTTATCATGGCGAAGGCATAGATACAATAGGACAACGATGTTGCGGTTTACACGGTTAAGGTCCTAATCTGTATGTTGTTTTAATGGAGCCCATAACGGGATTGACCATTATAACAATAAAAAAGCATCATGAATACCAAACTATTTCACTTGGGGACAGTATTTTCATCAATTTCTCCTTCTCTGGCTAACCAACAAACCATATTTATTCAAGAACTATTCAGAAAATACGTAGAAATGATCAGAGTTACAATAATTGCAACTAGCAGAGAAGTTTTATTTGGTTAACTGGGTAAGTTCACTTGACAAAGGACGCTACTGACAAACTGAAAGAACATAAATACAATGTATGTTGTTTAGTTTAGAGAATCCAATCAATGACTGGAAGACTAATGTTTACTTCTACTGTATGACTTGACATAAAACATAATGAAGTTTGTAAGGCGTGGCATACTTCTATGAGCATCCCATTGTCATAGATTTCTTGCAAGAAAATCCTGAAGCTACATTCTGACAAATAAACCAGTAACTAACAAAATAGAACGACCTCATGGATCATAAGATATCTAAAAATTGCAATTATAATAGAAATATCAAGTCGAGGACATCACCTTTTGTATTCCTTCCTCCGTAAATATTTTGTTCATCACTTCATCCAGCACTTTCTCTACAACTGTTAAGTAACTACCATGAGATCTAAAATGAACTTATTAGAAAGAAATTTCCGAAATGAAAAGTAAAAAACACAACTACAGAAAGCACAGACGATCAGACCAACATATATATAACACACAAACAGACATGGTACCCTGTAGCATGCTTTACCATTAGAAACATCCAGGGATGAATAATATGATGTAAATGACTAATTATATTACCACTTTAACAGGGATAGTAGTTAAGTGAAGAGAAAAGCTCTAGTTTATCTCATGATGAAGACATAGATAGAAAGAAGATGACGATTGTGGTTTACACCGTTAAAGTTCTAATCTTAATCTTTACCATTCATTATCAAAGTCACCACGTGCTACCAAATTATTAAATTAGTACTAGTATTTTATATTCAAGTAACTAGCAGAGAAATTTTTCGCCATTAATTACAAAAGAAATTTATTTATCCGTCTATAATCAAGTGAACGACTAAAGACTCACAAAAGAGGATCATTTAATACAAAATCGAGAATGAAGAGGCTTAAGCCCCTTTGACAGATTTTTAAAAAGAGCGAAATTTTTAACAGTCATTAAGTTCTTACACTAGCTGCAACACTCATATACACTCTTAAATTGTACTTAGAGAAGTATGTTAGTAATACCACATGAAGACTAAAGAGACTTAGTGACGTGATGTCAGATGTGAAAAACTTGAACAGCTCCTTTACCACAAATATAAAATGTTGGATTTAATTTAATAAATCCCTGAATAGGACCGTTTAATCGAATTAATGGACAAAGTAATAAAATGCGGAAAATGTACCTTGCTCCATTGCTGTTGTTAATCTGAACACGTTGTACTGTTCTTGCTGATGCTGAATCTGGCGTGATCCAAGGATTCACGACCTCCACCAATTGTTGATGCACCCTTTGACCGTTTTCAACAATTCACTGTTTTATCCGATGGAGAGGCTAGGCAGTGTGGGCTTTATAGAAAAGGTTGGCACACCTCTCTTCCCTCACCTTATGGCCGCTAGTTTTTTTTGTTCTCTCTGAGGAGGTGAAGCCCTCCTTTTTTATATAGAGGAAGAAATGAAGAATCGTGATGGGTATATTTCTTTATGGAGAGAGATTTCTTTATCCCAGATACCTGAGGATATAATTGATATTATCACCAATTTATTTTTATCTATTATCAAATATTGTATAATATTTCATAATAAATATTACTACTAAATATTATTTAATATTTAATTATTGTACCAACAATTATCTACTAACCACATGTGGATTGTCGCCCCTCGGGGACCAGACGCCGTAACTTTATGGTCGTTGCACTCTTGAGCCCATCCATCGCGATCTTTGACTATATGACTATCTACATATTTGGGGTTTCCATTTTAGACCACATTATACATCCACAAACATACCTGATGATCACTTAACATGTGAATGTTATGCGTAATAATTAAAATTATTACGTGATATATTGTGACATATAAATTTATCATACATAATGTCCACCTTATGTTAATTCGTATAAATTTTATCAACGTGCTGCATATTACTCGTATCTTAAATTAATCCCAACAATCTCCTACTTGGACTATGTATGTATCTTAAAGATTATATGTCACCCTTTTGAGCTCATATACCGTATGTCCCTTAGTGTGTCTTTCTTTTTCCGGTCTATCAGCAAATGTTAGCAAAAGACTTAAGCCGCACGCCGCCACATTGAATTAGTGACTTGTCCCTCTTAAATCATGATACTAACATTCTACTGAATGACATGGATACTGAAATGGATACGTAGTGTGGAATTATTATGTTAGGTGATCGTATAAACTTTTTTTCCAACTTGGCCTACTTTAGCGAGATCAATAGAATTCAGAATGTATATCGTAACTGCTTAATGTACATTACTTGTGTAGAAAACTTTAACAAAATCGAAATATACATTATACTGCTTGTCTGAAATAAACAACTTTATTGAGCATAATACAACATAAACCTCTCAGACTCCCACTGGGATAAAACATCCTCAACCAGACTAAGACTCATACGGCTAACTTGCTTGTGAAACACTACCGGTTTCACAGCCTTAGTCAAAGGGTCGGCCACCATAGAGTCTGTACTAATATGCTCAATACTGATCAGACCACTCTAAAATCTTTCTTTAACACTTAGATACTTCATCCCTATAGATTTTGCCTTAGATGAACTGCGGTTGCTGTTTGAATATAGCATCCCAGCATTATTGTCACAATAAATCCTCATTGGAGACGAGATAGACTCCAATACTCGCAGCCTTATAACAAAATTGCGAAGCCATATCACCTGATTGGATGCGTGGAAGCAAGCTACAAATTTCGCCTCCATAGTGAAGGACGTCAATAAGGTCTGTTTTGTGCTTTTCCATGAGATCGCACCTCCGGCTAGAGTAAACATATAGCCTGAGGTCGATTTCACGCTGTCCTGGCATCCAGCAAAATTGGAATCTGTATATCCAGTGATTTCTAACTTATCAGATCTCTGATATGTCATTACGTGTTGTTTCGTTCCTTATAAATATCTTAGCACCCTCTTTGCGGCGGCCCATTGATACTTACCCGGATCAGAGAGTATCTGCCTCACGTTCCTGTAATGCATGCCAAGTTTGGTCGTGCACATACTTGGGCATACATTATAATTCCCTACTACCGAAGCATAGGAAGTATTCATCATCTTTGACCGTTCGAACTCAGTCTGGGGACATTGCTTCAGGCTGAATTTGTCTCCTCTTGACACAGGGTTACTAAGTGGTTTACACTTATCTATGCTATAATGCTTGAACACCTTTTCGATGTATGCTTGTTGTGAGATACTTAAGATACCTTGGGTACGATTCCTTCGTATCTCAAGTCCCAACACATATGAAGCTTCACCAAGGTCTTTAATCTCGAAATGTTTTCTCAGAAAGGCTTTAGTGTCGCTTAACATGTTTACATCGTTTGTTGCAAACAGTATATCATCTACGTACAAGACCATAAATATGAACTTGCTCCCACTGAACTTGTGATACACGCATTCGTCGATTTGGTTTGCCTCAAAACCGAAGGAGACAACCACCTTGGCGAATTTGAAGTACCACTGTCGAGACGTTTGCTTAAGCCCATAGATGGATTTCTTTAGTCAACAAACCATGTCTTTTGGATCTCCCACCTCGAATTGAGGTGGTTGAACCATGTAAATGGTTTCGTCGAGTTCTCCATTTAAAAACGCAGTCTTAACATCCATCTGATGTAGCTCAAGGTCTAAGTGTGCCACTAAAGCCATGATTATCCGGAAGGAATCCTTCGTTGCCTTCTTTTTGGATAAACCCTTTAGCAACAAGTCGGGCTTTATATCATTTTACGTTGCCTTTTGAATCCCGTTCGGTTTTAAATATCCATTTACAGCCAACGAGTTTCGAACCTTTAGGCAATTTTATCCACTTTTCTATATTTCCACATTGTAATTCTTGTTGGACATTTTCGGGGTCATCGTCCAACATACCAATATCGAATTCGTGTTCTTGGAGATACACCACATAATCGCTAGATATGGGGTTTCTCTTTTCACGAGTGGATCTCCTGAGGGGCACTTGCTATTGGGATACTATAGGTTCCTGAACTGCATCAGTAGGCAATTTTGTGGGTTCTTCAGTGACTTCCTCAGGAACTTGTCATGTGAAGTGTCACTACTGGGATGTGGTACCTCAGGTGCGGGTATCGCTGACGCTATCTCCCCAAAAGATGGTTTGATTCGTATTTCTATCGCATCTGAATGACCCTCATCTAACTTTATGATCAACTGATGCAAATCATTCCCCCTGGAACCAAAGTATCCTCAAAGAACTTTACCGAATTTGTCTCAAAAAATACTTTACTTGTGGGGTCGTATAATTTATACCCTCGTGACCTTTCTGAGTAACCAACGAAATAGCAACTAACTGTTTTGGTGTCCAGCTTTCTTTCATTTGGTTTGTAAGGCTTCGCCTCAACTGGACAACTCCAAACCCTTATGTGGTTGAGGCTAGGCATATGCTTAGTTCATAACTCATGAGGGGTCCTTATCGTTGCTTTAGTTGGTACTGGTTGAGGATGCAACCTGCGGTTTTAAGCGCTTCTCCCCAGAGGAATAATGGTAGCATAGGTTGACTCATCCTACTATGCACTATGTCTATAATGTACGGTTTCATCTTTCAGTTACACCATTCATGCTTGTGACCCATGCATTGTGTACTAAGGGACGATTCCGTTTTCCTCTAGGTATTTAGAAAATGGTCTTGGACATTGTTCTCTTGATCTATCATATCGACCGTAGTGTTTACCCCCACGGTCCGATCTGACGGCTTTAATCCTTTTGTTGAGTTGTAACTCAACTTTAGCTTTAAAGGATTTCATCATGTCTATTGCTTTTGTTTTTTCTTTAATCAATAATAATAGACATATCGCGAATAGTCGTCAATAAATGTGATATAATAAGAGCGGCCATTTCATGTAATTGGATGAAATGGACCACTAATATCAGTATTAATCAACCCTAGTGGACTACTTGCACGATTTGCTTCATATCTTCGGACTTTAGTTTGTTTTCCTTTAGCACAAAATACATACGACTCTAAGTCGGTCAGGTCTAAAGAATTGAGAATTTATGTTTTGACAAGGCATTCTATTAGGCTTTTGGACACGTGTCCTAAACGTCGATGCCATAATGATCCTAAATTCTCATGAGTTAATTTTTCTTTAACGTTTCGCATTATAACATGCAAGGTTTCTTGATTTCAAGCGATATTTATTGAATAAAGTTTACCCATTTCGGACATTATACCGTGACCAATCAATCTAGAAGCATGATAAAGTTGAAAATTTCCATTTCCAAGATAACTGTAATTACCACTTTTATCAAATCGATAAAACAAAATGATTTTTCGTTTAAACGATGGTACCATAAAAGTGTCATGCAAATCAGATAGAAACCAGATGTCAACAGCAATCTGAAATGCCGATGGCTTCAACTTTTATGTCACTGTCATTTCCCCAATAGACGTTGCTTTCATTGTCTCTTGGTTTTCTATCACTGAGGCAACCCTGCATTGTCACAGATAGGTGAGTCGTGGCACCCATATCGACCCACCAAGTGGCTATATCCGGAACAAAATTAACTTCAGAACAAACTAAGAACGGACCCTTTTTCTTAAGTCAAGAAATATAAACGGTACAGTTCTTCTTTATATGTCCTTCCTTATTACAAAAGAAGCAAGTCATGTTGTTGGGTGCGTCAACAGTAGGCGCCCCTTTTTCCTTTTGACTTGCATTTTGTACACTAACCTTTTCCGCAGCTTTACGTTTCTTTCAACCAGGCTTGGTGGTGACAGCATTCACAACTTCATGCTTCTCATTCTTTAACATTTCCTCCTCTTGCGTGCAATGCGCGATAAGTTCATTCACTGTCCATTTTTCCTTTTGGCAGTTCTAACAGACTAGGAAGTGTTTAAACTTTGGAGGCAAGGAGTTGAGTATCATGACAACCAGCATGTCGTCAGAGACATCCAGTTTCATGTTTCTCAATTGAGAGGAGATATGAGTCATCTCTAGGATGTACTCCCTTATACTGTAAGTTTCCACGGTACTATTTTGAGCAAAGTTTCTTTAAGAGATTGACTTCCTTGCCTTTCTCATTCTTTACAAACCTCTGCTCGAGATCGTCTAACAATTCCTTAGCCTACATGGACTCGGAAACGTGTCCTCTAAAGCATTCAGATATAGTCTTTTGCATGATTATTAGACACATGCGATTTGATCGTAGCCAGCATGCCATGTAAGACTTTTCCTCGCTGGTACTTTCGTCTGTTAGCACATCTGGGCGATCTGTCTGCAACGCGGTGACTAGATCAGCAATTCCCAGAAAGATCTCAAGTTGATCTTTCCATTGCTTATAGTTTGAACTGCTCAATGTAGGAATATTCACAATGTTAGAGATTATTGCTGAAAAGCAAACAGGAAACGGACGTAAATACACAACACGTGTAATCTTTAAACTGCATATAATCCGAATATCAAAATAGAACCTTAATTCCATCTACCAATTGTCTTTCAGCATTAGGGCTCTTTGGAGTCATCCCAGTACCTTCCAACAGTTGGGTGTAGTGGCCAATATGACAGCTCTCTAAGCACGGGTTAACCACCTTCCTTTGGGCTGACGAGTCAACCTATGCATTTAAAGCTTCGCCGCCTGGCCAATTTGTGTCCACTACGATGCTCATATGTGTTTTTGACAATCACACCTTCCTTTGGGCCGATCAATGATTGCTTCTAACACATACGTGTCCTTCACGATCATAGCAAATATAGTGGTGATGATATGATTGCCGCACTTTAATGGGATCATATTAAAGCCCTACATTTGCTAAGTCGCATAACTTTATTGTTATAAAATGATCCATAGTTTTTTGACTGACCCTTTTGCACATACCGTGCATGCTTTGACCTCAATATACATTTTTGTTTTGCTTAAACAATTTTGAACTAGCTTGATTCCATTTACGGCTCAAAGAAGAACTACCTTGAACCAAGCTTGGTTTTCCTTACGGTTTAAGAAAACAATATCTTATCAATCAATTTAACAAGTGATATAACCTTATGATGAGTCATATTGAGTTGTGAAATGAATCGATTCGGTAATACCCACTTGCCATAAGCGTGTATTCTCATTCCACATAATTCCCAGGCCACCGGTGGAGCCACAATGGTCTCGCTTAAGAACCGGCTTTCTAGACAGAAGTATGTGTACAGTGTATTTATCACAATTCAATAAGTCACCTATCACGAGTTGTAAACTGCATTGATTGATAAATCCGGATATTATTGGTCAACACAGTCAACTTAGTCCATCGAATTAACTTGGTTGATCTTGGTCGAACCGGGTCAAACAAGATTCGGATCCTTATTGGGTTAAGTTCCTTAACTTTATTTTATTGCATTTATTTATTAACATACATAAATGGCATAAATAAATAAACAATTAACTGCATGCATATAAACAAATAATGCAATAACCGAAAATTAATCTTAACACTTGATTATTATTATTTTGGATTTCTTTCAAAAAATAATAATAATAATAATAATAATAACAAGGATTTTTTATTATTATTATTACTACTACTATTTTAATTCATAAACTATAAATAATAACAATAATAATCAAAATTACTGTCATTATTATTTATTTTATATTCTTTAAAAGAAACTTTAAAATAATAATAATTGTTTATTATTTTTTTCCTTTAATAATAATAACAATAATAATTAAATTATTATCATTATTATTATGTTCTTTACAAAGGAAACTTTAAAATAATAATAATAACAATTTATTATTATTATTATTATTCTTAAAAGAAACTTTAAATAATATTAATAATAATTAATATTATTTACTTTATCCAAAATAATAATAATAAACCAAAATAAATAAAAAAATTTGAAAATAAAAACGAAATTGGAAAGGGGCGCGGTTCGGGTCAGGCTAGAACCTGCCCGGCCCAATTTCGGAATTTCCTTTTTTTGTTTATATAGCCTTTTGGCCGAAGACCTGTTTTTGAACCGGGTTAGGGCCGGAACTTGATAGCCCAGCCCGCCAGCCAGCCAACCCGCCGAACCCTTTTTTATATATTTCATCCGGATTTGGGTCGAAGCCCAATTTAAAACCAGGCCAGACCTGGATCCAGCCCAAACCCGCAAGCTGACCTGCGAAATATACGGTGGAATGCCACTCAGTTTCGAAACCGTGACCTTCAGGTGGCTGTCCCAAGCACTGGCTAGTAGGCCAGCATCCTTTTTGGTTTAAATAGAGGGACAATTAAATTTATATTGAATCAATCGGAATTCCAAAAAATCAAAAGTGCTGAATTTTCGAAGCAGGGATCGGAACTGAGACCTTTAGCTTCCAGACCTGGAAGCTGGCTACCAGGTCAGCTGATGTTTTCGTTCCAAAAGCGGTGGGACTTTCTTTTGAAATAAAAGCAGAAAGCTTTCCTTCCACCAAACTTTATCCCAGAAAAACATTTTTGACCTAAAAAATTCCCATTTTTCAGCATGAACAGATTAACATAATTGATTCGATTAGGACCGCTCTGATACCACTTGTTGGATTTATTTTAATAAATCCCTGAATAGGACCGTTTAATCGAATCAATGGACAAAGTAACAAAATACGAAAAATACACCTTGCTCTATTGCTGAGGTTAATCTGAAGAAGTTGAACTGTGGCTGCTCTGGTGATGAATCTAGCGTGATCTAAGAATTCACGACTTCCCACTAATTGTTGATGCACCCCTTGACTGGTTTCAACAATTCACTGCTTTACGCGATGGAGAGGCTAGGCAATATGGGCTTTAAAGAAAATGGTTGGCACACCCTCCCTCTCTGTATATGGCTGCTGGTTATGAACACTGTGTGAGGAGGTGAAGGACCTCCTCCTTTATATTGAGGGAGAAAGGAGGAATCCTAATAGGTATAGGATTTAAATTTAAATTTGAAACCAAACCTATCTTCCTTTATGGATAGAGATTTTCTTATCACAGATACATGGGGATATACTTATCTATTATCAAATATTTAATAATAAATATTATTATTAAATATTATTTAATATTTAATTATTGTACCAACGATTATCTACTAGCCACACGTGGATTGTCGTCCCTCAGGGACCAGACATCCTGCACTTTATGGTCATTGCACTTTAAGCCCATCCATCGTGGACTCTGACCATATAACTGTCTACATATTCGGGTTTCCATTTTAGACCATACTATACACCCATGAACATACTCGATGATCACTTAATGTGTACATGTTATACGTAATAATTAATATTATTACGTGACATATGTGACATATAATATTATCATATATAACGTTCACCTTATGATTAATTCGTATAAACTTTATCAAGGTGTTGCGCATTATACGTGTCATATCTCGTAACTTTTAAGCACGACTTTCAATACTTAGAAGTCAACCTTAAATACAATTTAATTAATTGTATAGGTTATGAGACTTAGTTAAATAAAATATAGAAAAAAATTAAAAGAAAGGGTTAAAGTGAGAATTAAGAAAATTAGACAAAATTACCAAAATGCCCTCTCCACTTAAATGATGGGGGAGTTACACATTTAGTATAACTCCCCAAATGAGAGAGGGGTCGTGGGTTATAACACAAAAGAGAGGGGGAACCGCCTGGAGAGAATAGAGAAGAAGAAAAGAGAAGAAGAAAAGGAAGGAAGAGCGGCCAATCTAGGTTCAACCTTTCCCGAAATCCTGCAGCACACTCGTAAGACTATCTAGAAACAAAGGCAAGTAATCTTTCTATACGCTTTATGTAAATTTTGATACAATAGGCCCTATGTTTTTATAAAGACAAAGCCCAGATCACACATTAGTAACTTTGATTTTCTTATGTTAAATGATTTACTATATGTAATTGTTGTTGTTGATGGAGTAAAGTCGTGTTCTTTGTGCCAATTTCTGAAAATGATTAGGTTGTGATCTTTCTTGTTAAATATGCCCATAAAAATTTTATCTGTGATGTGTGTTAGGAAATCAACCGAGATCACTGCCAAACACGCAGCGGAAAACAAAAACTTGATCTCCGATTTCCTACCAAGGATCCATGTTGTTCGTTTAATCGATGAAAAAAACTCAAAAATTACCTCCGAAGATTCGAAATCTGCAGATGGAAGAGGTGCGAAATCACGAACACCCTCTGTCGGTATCCACACGAACGCTTCCGCTCGGAGTGCTAGCTCTTCAAACGGCGCGGCTGAAGAACTCGTTTTTCTCAAAAACGATTCTAGGGTTTCGTTTTCTGTTCTTTCGTTTTTCTAATTGCTTGGTGTATGAGATACGCTAAGCTCCATACATATATATAGATATCAAAATCTGATTGCAGATCGGATTTGTTAGCGCTATCAAAATCCGTACCATATACGGATTCTGTTAGGATTAGATAAAACAAATCAAAATCCATATCAAATATGGATTCTCTGTAATTATCCGATGATATAAATATATACATAAAAGAACGAAATTAATAATAATAATAATTAATATCCAATATTAATATTATTAACATTAAAAAAACGATAATAATAATAATAATAATTAATATCCAATATTAATATTATTAATATTATTAATCTCAGCCATACGCATTCTTGTGTGTGACCCGATAAGCCCATATTAATTTGCAGTTGATTAAATCTCTATTAAACCAACAAGTCGTAATTGACCTCTAGCAAGGCATTACAACTATCCAATTAATACAAGTAAAGTCCAACTAGCCTAATAATAGTACATGCATTAATCCCTTTGTCACACGATATCTAGTTTGAACATAAGTCATGGTCAGCATCATACTTATATAGTTCAAACATATGATTACTCGATCTCTAAGTAGACTGATAAAACAAATGATATTGATCACACTATCAAATCATTTGAGCACGGCCATGCATTTCACAGTCTCACTAATCGAGGGGCCCAAAGATATCTCTCTCAAAAGAGAGGGACAAATTCTATCTTGATTGTTCAATATCCTCTCCATAATTTCTATCACATTCAATCATGACCTTTATTATTATCCAGTTACGGATAACGTTTGATCATGTCAAAATATAATAGTCCTTATGTTGGAAACTATGACAATCTCAAGTCAAAGGATTAAAACATGACTATCATGAGATTTACTTATGACGCTAATCCATGTAGCAATCTCATGATGGGTCTATCCAATACACTGTTCTCTAACAAGTATCTATGAGATTGATTCGTATCACCATACACATAATCATCTCATGATTATCAAATCAATACTCATACTGATTATAAATTATTTTATCTCCATAACAATAATGAATCAGGGACATATATCAAAATTGTGTAACATACTAACCAATAATAATGATAATAAAACCTCTTTTATTAATAATAAATGCATAACATAAATATCCAAATCATGGCCTAGGGCACATACACTAACAATGTGTTCATTGTCTTGGTATAGGTTCTTAAGTTTATTAACTACGCTTTAGATGTTTTAAGAGTATATGCAGGAAGTTGAAGGATGAGTGATGGATTGTTGTAGGCTTGTTTTGTTGGAAAGTTTGAAGATATATTTTCAAAGTTGTGGGTGATAGAAGGTTTAGTGTGGATACTATTTTACATGTTTGAGAATCAACTCATGTTGTTTGTGTTTTAAGCATGATGAATCTAGGTGTTAAGATGGATTTTGAAGTGTTAAACATGAAAGGGGTGAAGGAGGAAGGTGATGGGAAGAAGTTACTGCAGAAAATTACAGTTCTGGAACCGTCGGAATACTTCGAACACCTACTTTAGGCGCTTCAAGTCACATTAGGCGCCTAAAGTAGGCATTCAATGTGTCCCAGTGCATCTCCGTACACTTCGAACACCTACATTAGGTGCTTCATGTAGGCGTTCGAAGTGTCACAGCACATTCCAGAACACTTCGAACACCTCCAAAGGCATTTGAAGTCACATAAGGCGCTTCATGTAGGCGTTCGATGTATACCAGCACATTCCCAAACACTTCGAACGCCTATTATAGGCGCCTCATGTCACTTTAGGCACCTCAAGTAGGCGTTACAAGTGTACTGGAAGTCTTTCTGACCCATTAGGCGCCTTATGTATATGTAGTAACTCTATTCTCTTCCTTTGATCATAAAACGCAAGAGTATTTGAGATATACTTGAGGGATAGATGTTAAGTTTGATTAAGTAAGGGTAAGATTGGATCCCAAGTGAGTTGGTGATACGAACAGACTTAGAAAGGTACGAGCATGGAGTGTCTGAGGGGCAAGATCATGTACTTGATATATAAGATGTGTGTGTATGTTACATGTTTGATATGAAGTTGCATGAGCATCATGCATCATGACATGAACACTTTGCATTTGACATGAGAATTTCTTTGCGAAAGAACATGTGTTTATAAGAGAAGATTAATGTTTTCGAAAAGCAAACTATGGCTGCTGGTTGATCGCAGGGTATAAAAGTCGCGCCTGCGAAAGCAGGGTATAAAAGCGTGAGCTGTGAATCAACAGCAGGGTATAAAGTATTTTATGGGGCCGTGGACCTATCAGCACAGATATATGATATATGTAATGGGGCTGTGGACCTTTCAGCATGGGGTATAAATTTATATGTGATGGGGCCGTGGACCTTTCAGCACGGGGTATAAAGTTCTGTTTGCTGTGGACTGATCACCCATAGGGTATAAAGTTCTGATACGCGAAGAATATAAAAAGTTTTGTGAAATGACATGCATGGCATAATTACAAAAGAAGTCATATGCATGGGTTCTGTGTGTGGTTTTGAAGATGTACATGCATCATGATACACGAAGCATAAGATTTGACATGCAAGAAATGTGACTAGCTTATGTTCTGTTATGTGGTATGTTATTTTAGTTACCTGTTTGTTCTTGTATCCGCGTATCATTTATGTGATTTATTTGTTTTGAGGAATTGTTATAAAGATGCTATTTGCTAACCCGAGCACCTTATTTTGGGCAATGACTTATACACTGGTGACTCGTCGTGTGTGATCCTGTAAGTTGTATAGACGGGTTACTTGCTGGTGATGTTTTTGCTAAGGATAGATACTCTATCTTCTTTTCAGGTGAGCCAGAGTACGAAATAATATTTGTCGAAGACGATGGCGAGTGGGCTCAATGGAATGATGGTCATGGAAGTAGATAGATTTTTGATTATTCTCTTTAAGTTGGAAGACTCGATGTTTATTATGTTGTACTGGAGGATATGTTAGACCGTTAACTGAACACATTTTATTTCCACCTGTATTTCTTTGGTTACATTGATGTTGGTGAATTTTAAATTTTACGACGTTTCCGCTGATTTTTCTTACGTCATGAATGACGTATGCTCGATCTGCTTTGACGCTTCGTAGTCTTCGTAGTGGACTACGACGGATGCACTGGTTCCGATGCTAGTATCGGGCCAGGGCGCTACAATACGTATCTCGAATTAATACCAACAACGCAACCATATTCAGTTTTAACAACCATCTTGGTGTCTAATAATAGCTATCTCAGCCAAAAATATAGCCACAGAGCAAGGAATCGTGATGACTTCACATATTTTGGATTTGCGACGAAAAGCGGTTTCATTTGCAAACGAGAATCAGCCTTGAGTGTTTGAACAGCTAGGAAAACCAAATTTACCGCAGATATTAGAAGGGTGTTTGAGGACTTGTTGAAAAGCTGAAAAAGGCTATGACAGTGGGACAACAAGATACACTTGTCATGCTGGAAAGTTGCATACATATGCAATGGCAAGGTTTTCACACGGAATGCAAGAAATATAAAACAAGAAAGTGCCGCTGTAGAAATATCATATTCTCAACTTAGAAGAACATTAATCCATCGAGAAAACTAAGCTCAAAGCTAAATCTCTCACAAAAAGCTCAGAATCTAACTGGACTGAATGTACATAATACCTATAGAATACTGAAATGTCCATGAAAGCGGCATTTTATTGTAATTCTTGCGTCCATAAAATGTGCCCCCTCCCCCCCTTCCTTTTTTTGGGCTTACTCGTACTTCCTTTTTTATCTGTTGCATGTGAATTAGTAAGATTATGTCATACCCCGTGTAGGGAAAGGAATATATATATATATATATATATATATATATATATATATATATATATATATATTAAATAAACCCGTATGTATTATTAATATGCTACCTCGCTTATGGCGGAGGAAAATCATATTACAGTAAAAGCGTCATATGCAAAAAGATAATGAAGCATAATAAGGATAGTCAGCCTCCAATCATACACGATATGCCTCATTAAAACCTTGACAGGTGAAACCACCCTTGTGGATAAAACTCTGGTGATGGAAAAAGCGTACATATTTGTATAATTAGAATGTGCTGACAAAAGAACTGCGTGTACAAGAAAATGTAAAAAGTATAGCAGCAGCGGCACATGCAGAAGCAACAGACTTCGTCTTGAGCAAATATGTGCAAGCAGCTTGGCGATGGATCGAGTGCCTTAATCTCATCGTCTTGGAACATTTTGAGTATGTCCTCAAAGAAACAAGGAAGTGAATGTTACATATCCAACACTTGTCAAATAAATACATAAACGAGTAAGCAGGGTATAAGTATGTACCCATGTTGCCCGTAACCAGGTAGGCACGGGCAACTGTTGTTATGTAATGCCGGTGTAAGGAAGCTAATGGCATGGTCCCAAGGCCATCCATGTTGTCCATCACCCTCAGCCATAAAGAACAAAACTGTAAGAAGCTTGTAATTATGTTAATGAAATCCAAATTTGAAAGGAACCAAACATACCCAACCGCCAGCATCCAGATGATGCGGGCGGGATAGAAATTGCAGCTGGAGTAAGTCTCTTTATGAACGATCATGAGGTGTATGAATATCTGTGAGTAAGCTACTGCGCACCAATGATGGTAGAATTAACGAGGAAGAAAAGATAGACATCCGTTGGTGCATGAGACCATGCTGGGACAAGAAGTGAGCTGGTGAGTTAGCCTCTCTTGAAACATAAGCCACTCTTGCTCCCATGAGCTGCAAAAATTGTTTTAGCCTAGTATAATCACTTCCCCGTCGTCCAGAAACACTGGGAGATTCGGTAAGCATGTCAACCAATACTAAACAATCTGTTTCAACATATATATCATGATATCCAGCCATTATGAAGTAGATAATCGACCATAGCATAGTCTGCAGTTCTGCATGTAACAGTGATAAGATGGGCAATGAAAAGGAGATGGCTAAAATAAATAATCTTTGATCGTCACGTAGTATTGCACCCCCGCAGCACCTCAGCTTTAATTTACCCGTTGGCGGCAAATGCCATTTAACAATATGTACACGCCTTGATCTCAGAATGGGTGAATAGTTTACAGCAACTAATCTTGGAATAGAATCTGCAAATTTCTTTCCAGAGACAGAAGCACACCATACATAAATATCCATGCGTAATCGCTCATGCAGTCGATTGAAAGAAAAAGATTCTTCACCGAAAGTGATCATGGTATACTCCTTCCAAATTGCTGTAACTGCAAGGATAGGCACCACAGCACACAAATGTCCTCTCATCGAAGTTGTGCTGGCGTGACACCACCAATTGCAAAAATATTGTTTGATAGTTGCTCTTCCAGAATATGGGCCCTCAAATAGATCAGATAAATGAAACCAAAGAGCGCGGATAATGGGACACTTATAAAAAATATGCAACTGGGTTGCGTCGGCATTTCGACAAAATGCACAACATGATGGGTATGCCACTACCCAGTGAATGACATTATCTGCAAAAGGGAATGCATTATATCAAAGGCGCCATAAGATTACCTGGGCTGCTGGAGCCACCCCTCTCCACCAGATGTATCAGGACACAGGCAATTGCGTGCCTTACGGTCGACAAGTGTTATAGGCACTCTTCAAACTAAATTGTTCATTGAAATCTGGAGTCCAATTTAAACCATCTGGAGTTTGCTGAGAATAGACCAAACAAAATTCATTGATACGACATAACCTCTTCCAGTCCATACAGTCATAAACAAACGCCGTCATAGTCCCGCGACGCCCATATTTCTGACGCACATAAACAGCCCACGTTGATTGAGATGTCTGATAAAGCCACCATAATTTGCACTCATATGCTTTTTGCAATGCTTTTAAGTTACGAAAGCCCAAACCTCCTTCCGCCTTTGGGAAACACACTGAATCCCACAAACGCCAATGATGTCGACGATTCCACAAGAAGTTAGCCATTTTCCTGTTAAGTTCGGCAAAAACACTTTTGAGGAGTCTTGAAGCCGCCATAACATGCAGTGGCAAAGACGCAAGTACTGATTGTATTAGTGCTATTCTTCCCGCCATAATTAAAATCTTTTGTGACCAACCTGTAAAACGGGCATCAAAGTGTGCTAGCAAAGAGTTACAATAGCTTGAGCGATTGAGACCTCTAAATAAAAAAGAGCCCAAGTATTTTATGGGCAACACTGCATGACGCATATTCAACGCTGATACTGCTCTTTGTGAAGATAAGCCTCCACCTACAACACACTGGCTCTTGTGATAATTGATCAACTGACCCGAAGCATGCTGATATTGTTCGAGGAATTGTTTAAAAGCTTGCAAGTTATTATGAGAGCCATTAAGGAAGATCAGTAAATCATCTACAAATCCAAGGTGCAAAACCGACTGGACACGCCCATTGGCAAAACCTTTAATGTGGCCTTATTGAAATAGTGTTTTGAGGCCTCTAGTAAATCCCTCTGAAGCAAAAACAAACAGAAGAGGAGACAAGGGATCGCCTTGTTTAACCCCTCTGGAAGGCCGGAAGAAACCACAAGGTGTTCCATTAACCATAACCGATCAACAAGTGGCAGTAAGATTGTTGATGATAATACGTACAAATCGCGGATGGAAGCCAAATTTAAGCAATAAAACTTCCAAATATTTCTATGATACCCGATCAAAAGCTTTAGCCATATCTAATTTAACAATCACCTGGCCCCCTCTACACTTATGATCCAATATGTGAACCATTTCCTTGGCCATGAGGATCTGCTCCGTGGTACCTCTACCCTGCATAAAACCCGATTGTTCTGGTGATGTCAGCCTAGGCAGCAGCACATTCAACCGAGGGGAAATAATGCGTGTAACAACTTTAGAGATGAAGTTGGTTAAGCATATTGGGCGATAATCACTAAATGTCGAAAGGTTGGACACCTTTGGTATTAAGCATATCAACGAGGCTGCCATAATCTTAGGCATACGAATGCCTAAGAAAAATTCTTGTACTGCCAACAAAACATCCAGATGAATAGCATCCCAGAAGTGTCTGTAAAATGATCCCAGAAAACCGTCAGGCCCCAACGTACTGGAGGTACTTAACCTCCACATAGCTTGGCGAACTTCCTTCAACAAGGGCATGCCTAACAAAAGATTATTGTCCTCATAAGTCAATATGTGTGGTATATGCTGCAGTAAAAACTCATGGTCACCCGTATTTTCTGCAGCAAACATTCGCTCAAAAAAAAGAGACCGCTTCGTGCTGAATGGATTAAACTGTGTCACAAACTGTACCATCTTGTCTATTAATTGAAATAATTGCTTGCTTCAGCCTACGTTGCTTCACTATTTGATGGTAGAAGGCTGTATTTGCATCACCTTCTTTAAGCCATTTAATATTAACTTTTTGTTTCCCAAAAACCATAGCACGGTTCTGTAATACCGTCAGCTGTGCCTTGGCCAAGTGATATTCTATACGATGTGACTCATTAGGCACACATCATATTCTCTTTCCGCCCTTACAGTATGTTCTTCAGCCAACTGTAACTATGTGAAAATATTACCGAAAATCTGTTTGTTCCATATGCGCACATCTGCTTTTAATTTTTTCATTTTTGCATAAAACCATGCATGCCTCCAACCGTAGGATATGATCTCCACTGCGCCTTCACATACTGATCAAAGTCTTCATGAGTGTGCCATGCATCCAAATAACAAAAAACGGCTGAATTTGTAGACATGTCAGTCTGACAGTGCTAGAGAATTGGCGAGTGATCCGATGTAGCTCTATGAAGATGTTTAACTAGAAGAGAGGTGTATCCATCTGAATATGTAGGTGTACAGAAGAAACGATCCAATCTGAGCCACACCTTACCTAAACCCCTTCCATTCGACCATGTATATGGCGAGCCTTAGAAAGGTATATCCGAAAAAACCACAAGAGTCAACAAAACCCCTGAAATCTGCTAGCGTTCGTATCGATGGCTGGGCAACTCCTTTATGTTCTTATAAAGAGAGGAACGTATTAAAATGTCCACCTATAAGCCAATGTAATGCCATACCTTCAGAAAAGGAACATAGATCTTGCCATAATGGACGTCACGAGGCAACCGTATGCTTCGCATAAACAGCAGTAAACCAGAACTCCTTTGACGTTGAGCGACATCTTAAATGTAGAGATAAATTCTGTACCCCATGACGCATACTCAAAATATCCATGAAAGAGACACGCAAAAAAATCCATATATTTCCATCTTCATATGCACACGTGTTGGTGAACCCTAACTTCATGCGAAAGTACTCAAGGCGTGATAGTCTTAGCTTGGATTCGATTAGGACCAATAAGTGTAAGGAATAATGATGAATTAAAGACAGTAAATGCGTTAAATAGGTATTGATACCTCTAACATTCCAGAGAAGAACCTTCATTGAGATAGAGAGGGAGGTAAGTTAATGACTATACGCTTTAACGCACCACGAGTAACAATTGAAGAGGGGGAAGGTGAAGGTAAATCTCCTTTCTTTCGACGAGGGCGTCTCATCTGTAACTTTAAAAGATTATCCACAGCCATAGTCACTCCTGGATGATATATATCAGGATGTCCGTCCTCCGAAGGAGGTGTATTAGATGAAGCACGGGCTACTTCTAGAACTGCATCCCTCAAGTCTTGCGAATCCATATGTGTGTCTGTATGCACCTCAGAGTCTGATGCATGGGATAGAGCAAGATCGACGTCATCGGCTAAAGGAAGATTTAGCGGTGCAGATGGATAGCGTAGCAAATCCAAATCTTGTGCATTAGAAATATCTGTAGCTCCTAACTCCTCAGGAACTTTGCTTGGTGAAAGAGGTGGAACCAGTTTAGGAACTTGCTCATCAACCACAGTCTCTGAACGTTCTAAAGCAACCTCTGGTGAAGGATCACCTTGCTCTTCCACTGGTTCTACATTCTGTTGCAGCAGAATATTTTCAAATGCATCATCACGTGCAGATGGTTTAGCAAATAACTCATCTAATTGCTCAGCAGGCAGTTGGCCCTCATCTGTTACATTATTTTTTTGATTGATGCTTTTTGGGAGTCCACCTCTGAGATGGGCGTTGATCTGTACGTTTAATTACTTCAGAAGGCTGCACAACATCTCTATGAACAGTATCCGCTGCCTTATCAGCCTTGCAAGAAGCTAATGAATGACCAAGCAATCGACATGACGTGCAATGTTCCGGCAAATTCTCATACTCCACAACTTGGAAAAAATGATTTTCATCACTTTGAATAAATACATGCTTAGGCAGCTCCTTTGGTATATTAATCTCAACGCAGACTCGCGCAACCAATGGACGCAAAAGCTGTGTTGTGGCCGCATCTGATAGAAGCGGATGTTCCACCATTTTTGCTACTTCGAATAAAGGTTCCTGCATGTGCAAATATATTGGCAGACCTGGAAGCAAGACCCATATTGGAACCACAGGTATATCAATTTTAGGATAAAAATCATATGTCCATTTCGTCACACACATGTGATACCCTAATACAGTCCATGTGCGACGTGAAAAACATCTGTAGTAATCAGATTCAGCATCAAAATGCATCAGGATATGAGAAGGATCCAGCAACGTAATCTTGACTGAAGAAGAGAACCCAATACGATCAAAACATTTGCTAATAGCATCAAGCTTGGGACGTTCATACCAGAAAGTGCCGACCAAGCAGTATTTGAACGGATCAGACAATGTGGAAACCTCCTCCCGAGTAAATTTAATCGCAGGAACACCCTTGTATTTAGTTATCTCGCGAGGTGGTAATGGCAGCCCAGCGGAACAGAGCACCGACGCAAAGGATCAACGATCCATGTCGGCGGCGCCAGTAGACACAATCTATGGATCGACCAATCAAGAAAACCAAATTGAAACAGAAAATCAAAAGAAGAAACAACAATAGAAACCATGCGCTGAAAAAGAAATGGAGGAAGAATGCTGTAGCGGCTAGCGCCGTCATGGAAACGCGGTTATTATATATGTGTGTGTGTGTGTGTGTGTATAAAAGATAATTTTGCACATGTGAAACCGGATGGAATAATAATAATAATAACAACAACAACAACAACAACAACAATAATAATAATAATAATAATAATAATAATAATAATAATAATAATAATAATAGAATGTTATCTTAAATAAAATAGGTTGAATAAAAAAGTGGTTATGAATCAAATTTCAAATAAATTAACCTTACCTAAACCAAACTACATCCATTAGGAATATACGTATTACATCTAAATTCCTACTTACCTATATATACATACCTATATATCTAACCTTTACAAAACAAAAAAAAAAGAGCAAAACCTAAATTACTACCCGGCCATCGCCAGCCCAAACGAAAAAAAAATCGGCAATCCCACCCTCCCAGCAGCGGCCACACCCCAGCACAAAACAAAACAAACGGCGGTCATATTTTCTTTTCTTCCATTCAGTCAGCCGGCATCAATATAGAAGGAAGTAGAAAAATTGTGAATACAACTCAATCCTAATCCACGTACAGTATAGTATATATACGAATTGAGGTATGTAACCTAATTGTATTTACTATGATTTTGTGAAAAATATAGTGTTATTTTCGGTACTAACGTCGGATCATGCATGTGTATTTTTGCCTTCATAGTTCACCACAAAAAAAAGCCATATAGCGACAGAAAAAATTCGTCGCAATTTCGTCGCTAACGGAATATAGCGACGAAATTGCGTCGAAATTTGTAGGTCGTTATACGGCTTATCGCAAAGTGATTTTCGTCGGTATAGCGTCGTTATATTGCGACGAGAGAAGGCTCGTCGGCGGTTCGTCGCAAAATTGCGATGAAAATCTGTCAGGTCTGCAACCTATTATTTCCGTCGTCGTTTCGTCGGTATATCTTTTGTCATCGCTATTTTAAAATTTTTGAGTTTTTTATATGCCCGGTCTGCGACATTTTTGTTTCGTCGCAGGTTCGTCGCTATTATTTAAATTAAAAGTAAATATTAAATTAAAATTAAATATTAAATATTAAATATTAAATATTTATAATTTATTAATAATATCAATATATTATTAATTAAATAGTTTTTATTATTATTTAATTTTTATAATATATTTTATTTTGTATATAAAATCATTTTTACGAATATTATATAGAAATACGGTATTTGCGTACTGAAGTTCGTATAATTAAACAACACAAATGAAATGGAATCTGTATAAATGTCAGATAAACTATAAAAGAACAAAGAATATGTCAATACAATAAATGAAATAGTCAGTACGAAAAATCAAAAAATGAAATACTATGCAGAGGAAGTTGGAGGGGGATCATGCGGAGAAGGGTGACCATCATGAGGGCGAGGCTGAGGCTGCGAGGAGCTGGAAATGAAAGAGATAAGGATCTGCGATAGCTGCGAGATTTGCTGGTTCGTCTCCTACTGCGCCTGCTTCGTCTCCTGAATCGCCTGTTGAACCGACTGCTGCAGCGCCTGCTGGGTCTGAGTGAGCAGTGCCTGTACACTCTCCTCATGCTGCGCCCTGATGGTCTCCATCTCATGCTGCAGCGCCGCATGATCTGATTCCAGGCGTGAAATATCCTCTAGCGTCGCAGAAGGCGCGGAGGTGCTGGCCTCGAAGGAATCACCTGGATGTAGAACTTTGGGGAAGAATCGCGGCGATGCTGATCCAACCCCGTACACCTCCCTCTTCTTCTTATTCTGAGGGCCGATGGTCCGAACCGCATCCCAATAAGCACGGTTCTTGTCGGCCTCTTCTCCTCTCTCTGCGAGTAATCTGTTGTACTCGTCCTGAAATGAGAATAAGAATTGTTAGGGTTTAGGGTTTAGAAATAAAAAAACTAAGGAAAAAACAAATGATATCGTAGTCTACTTACACTGATGTCGCGGGCCTTCGCCGTGATCCAGTCCTCCGTCCCGTCGGAGGCTTTCTTCCGATGCGTCTTGTAGAAGAGATCATAGGAGGTTGGCCACTCCCCCGTCTCTGCGTGCTGAAAGAATGAAATAAAATATGTTAGTGAAATCCAGAATTTTAAAAATTTCGGCATGACCTATTTGTTTATCGGAGGTATCCCGGCCTTAAAGGCCTCTCTCAAGTCAAATCAAAAAGAAAAAGAAAAAGGCAAATGAACACATATACTACTTACATTAACCATATACGAATACCAAAAAAAACAACAGCGGAACATAAGAAATCAATGAATCTAAATAATCCACTTAAGTCAATGAATCTAAATAATCCACTTAAGTCAATGAATCTAAATAATCCAATGAAATCAATGAATCTAAATAATCCAATATTAAAATACTTACCATAGTACGCATCGTGGTGGCGTGGGAAACCGAACCACCTGAGTGTGTGGCAGGTGCTGGGGCCTGTAGATTGCCGTTGCGCCGGTTCGCCGCGTTCCAGGCACTGCGGGCTTGGTTAGCAGGGTCCATCCACCCTTCTATCCACCCCGCCCAGGTGGCCTCGGATACGTAGGGAGGCCTTGCAGAAATGGAGTCACGCCCCCACTTGGTCTTGTGCGAGTTGACGAAGTCCCTGTAGTGTTTGGTGGCCTTCTGGCGCCAGGCCTGCTCCACGTCGTGGGCGATGTCGGCTGGCCAGCTGTACGCCTTCTGCAATTATTATACGGAGGAAAAATAAAAATGTGGTTAGAAAAGTAATGATCGATTACGCATCAAAAAGTGAAATTCATCAAATTTGAATACCTGAAACTCATCCCAGTAGAAACTACGTGTCTGCGGGGTGACATGGGACCAGGCATATCCAGCAAGGTCCTGCCTCAGGTGAAAGGACCGAGTGATGCAACCAGAAATCTGGCCCGAGTCCGATGCAAACCTGAAAGAGGTGAAGTTGTTAGGAAAAAATAACTCGTGAAATATATTTGAAAATGTATTAAAAAAATAAATAATTACTTACGTATGGGTATCATGTGACCAAGGGAGGGCACGACGCCCTGGTATGACACCCTCGTCCGATGCCGCATCAGACGCCGGATGATGTGCTGAACCGGTGGGTGTGGGTGGCGTCGTAGATCTGGGGGTGCGGACCTATCGGCAGAACCTAAAAGGTCCGCGTCCGCAGCCAAAGCGGCGGTCGACACCGAACCAAGCAGCTCATGCTGAGAGACGAATAGATTAAACTCTCCTGAGAGGGCCTGTCTGGCTGGTGGATAGGTGGATCGAGTAGGTAAACCCTCACTAGCCATCAAATCTGCAAGGGTGAAAAATTTAAAAGGCACATTCAACAAGTTTAGGGTTGGTTGGCCAAACAAATAAGATGTCCAAAAAATGACAAGTGTTTACATACATTTAATGCAAGATACTAATAATTTTGCAAATTTCGGCATGACCTATTCGTTTGTCGGCGGTTTTCCGGCCTTAATGGCCTCTCCAAGACAAATCCAAATCCAAACAACATGACATGATTAACCAAACTACATAATCAAACTTCATCATCAAATTACACTTCAAAATATACATCACTTGAACTTGATACTTAAAGCATAAATATGCATCACCTCTAAAAAAATTACACTTGAAAATATACATCACCTCTACATCCTTATGATACATAACTTGTAATATGAATTATGCATAAAAATGGTAAATTAAAGAGAATTATGGGCTGCCCAAAATAAACACAATTCAGTTTAACAACAAACATGCTTCAACCATAAACTAGCTAAACAAAATACATGCCTTCAATAATATACATCATTTGAGCTTCAAACTTGAAAAATAAATAAAAGCTACTTAATACATCACTTGTAACATAAAATAGGCATAAAAATTGAAAATTTAAGAGCATTAGGGCCCCAAACATACCTTAGCCACATGATCACCAACCTGCACCACGCCAGCCCCACCCACATCCACCCCCAACCACCACTGCCCCGCCATTCACCACTCCAACCGCCCCACCCCGCCCCAACCCGCACCATCCAGCTGCACCCCGCCCCACCCAGCCTCACCTAGCACCAACCTGCACCACGCCAACCCCACCCACAGCCACCCCCAACCACCACTGCCCCGCCATTAACCACCCCAACCGCCCCACCCCGCCCCAACCCGCCACCATCTAGCCGCACCCCGTCCCACCCAGCACAAACCTGCACCACGCCAGACCCACCCACAGCCACCCCCAACCACCACTGCCCCGCCATTCACCACCCCAACCGCCCCAACCCGCACTATCCAGCCGCACCCTGCCCCACAGCCACCCCCAACCACCACTGCCCCACCCCACTGCCCTTCCCATAGCCCCAACCTACCACCAACACCCACAACTTAAACCCAAAACAAAGAATTGAATATATAACTAATTAAAAGCATTAAAAATTAAATAGGAAGAAAAATTAACCGGGGAAGGAGGTCACCGGAGAATGGCGGAACCTGGAGGAGCGGCGGTGGAGAGATTTCGCGGGGAGGAAAATGGGCGAGGGAGATTCGCCTTCGCGGGAGAGGAAATGCACGTGAGAGGAAATGGGGAAGAAGAAGGGGGATTTCTGGTTTAAGTTTGAAATTTTGCGACAAAATAGCGACGTGTGTTCGTCGCTATTTCTTGTCTCGTCGCTATTTCTTGTGTCGTCGTTATTTCAAAATTGCAACAACACGTTTCGTCGGTAAATTGTCGGCGCTGTTCAGTATTATAAAAAAATATAAAATATAAAGTACTTACAGGCACACATTATGTATATGCATGTGTGTAAGTACATCAACGCATAAAGTGCTTACAGGCACACATTATGTATATACATGTGTATAAGTACATCAACACATACACACTTTCACATAAAGAGGTACATAAAAATTTTGACTAACGTAAATCTTCATTTTTATCCGCATCCTCATACGCATCTTCAATTTCATCTTCATTTTCATCTTCATTTACATGCTCGTCATCCTCTTCATCCTCGTATTCGTCTTCGCCTACATCTTCAATATTGTCAGCCGGTTGTATGTTGAGATGAATTTCGATGAAACCGCCATTGGGGTCATTTAGAGGGAGATTGTGCAGTTCAACATGTGTCGTATCCACAACGCGCGGGTTTTCTTCTTGAAATGCAGCATCCATGCCATCTGAACCTGGCTGGATGCTGACATCAAACTTTCTCGATTTCACTTTGCACACGGCTCGCCAGTCTTTTAAGCTCGCATTCATCCTCATTGTCGGATACGATAGATAGTACACCTGGGACGCTTAACTAGCCAAAACGAATGGATCGTACTTTCTGTACTGTCGCCCTTGGTGTATGTCTACCAACTTATATCGGTCATGAAACTTTGTGCCAGCGTGATAACCTTCCCGAGTTAGATTGTACCATTTGCATTTGAATAGCACCACCCGCTTTATAGGCAATGCGGGATATTCGAGCTCAATGATGTCAGTAAGGTAGCCGTAGAAGTCATCCTCGTTCGGGCAATTGTCATACCGCTTGACACATACTCTGCTGTTCTCCGACGATTTTCGGCTGGCATGGGAGACTATGTGGAATCTATAACCGTTCACAAAACACATGTCGTAGCGCGTGACTCTGTTCAATGGACCCTCGGCTACTGGTGTCAGAATGTAACCGTACTCTTCGTCAGCCAGATGACCTTTGCTCGCCTGTAAAACGACAAGTAAGTATATAGCAGCGGGGCAATAAATGCGTATCACATGACGTACACGTAACTAGCAAATATGTAAACTTACATGCCACCTGAACCAATCAGTAAACTTGTCATCTAACTCATTGTTTATTGCATCGCTCGATATACCCGGTGAACGTTCTTGCAATAAATCAACGAACAAGCTGAAGCAAATTACGAATGAGTACCATGTATACCTTTGTAATATTATGGATAGAGTAGCGCAAGGTATTTACAAATTAAAATTGGATATCGTTTATACCTCTGGAAATGGTCAACTTGACGGCAGTAGCGCAGAACATAAGAATGAGCAATCTTCAGATCGCTGTCCACCAATATCACTTCCTTTCCCTGTCCGTGAAATGTGACCAGATGTGTGAATATCTGGAGGACACTGGATCTGGAAATTCCATCGTCGTTCTGACGAACATATCTGCACCTCGACGGGACATCTGGCTCGAAGTAATGAGACACAAAGGTCGAGGCTTCCTCCGTCAGGTAGGCATTGCACATCGAGGCCTCGACTTTCGCCTTGTTCCTGATGTTCAGCTTCAAATGCCTGAGATATCTGTTCATATAGTGAATGCTCCAACGTCACATGATGAAACAAATTGGTAAGCATGCTCGCGTTTAGACACATAAAAACGTCACGTAATAAATAAGAGTACCTCTCGAACGAATACATCCACCTGTACTGAACAGGACCACCAACGCGTGCCTCGTATGGTAGATGAACTGACAGGTGTTCTATTGAATCAAAGAAGGCCGGAGGGAATACAGTTTCCATCTTGCATATGATCACTGGGATTTCGCCCTCCAGCCTTGACATATCATCCGCCCTGAGTCTCGTGGATGTAAGACATCTGAAGAACAGACTCATCTCGGTAAGTGCTTCCCATACATTGGTTGAAAGCAGCTCGCGGAATGCAATGGGCATCAACCGTTGTATGAACATGTGACAGTCGTGGCTCTTCATCCCGTGCAAACCACGGTTATTCATGTCGATGTTCTTCGACAGGTTCGAGGACTTCGTCATGTAGGATGTGCCAACGGGATGCATCTCCGGTCGCATTTTGAGGTCGCGCATATCAAGTCGTGCCTTCAAATTATCTTTCGTTTTTCCCAGCACATTCAGCACTGTATTGAAGATGTTGTCAAACACGTTCTTCTCAATGTGCATGACATCCAGGTTGTGTCGGATCATATTGCTCTTCCAGTACAGAAGCTCCCAGAATATGCTTCTCTTCTTCCACCCGATACAGTCACGGGCCAGGTCTGCGTTGTGGCTGCCGTCCGGATCATCAGCGACCCCCATGAATCCACAATTGTCTATCTCCTCCAACACCTCCGCACCCGTGAGAAGCTCGGGCTTTGTGTCCTTCTCGACGATGCCAGGCATGAACGCCGTCACGTTCTTTCTGTACAAATGACGTCTGGTCAGGAACTTCCTATGGCTGTCGATCCAGCAAATCTTACGTCCATGTTTCAAGGACATCGTCTTCGCTTGCTTCATGCAGTAAGGGCAAGTGTATTTCCCTGCTGTACTCCAACCCGACAACATAGAATAAGCCGAGAAGTCGTTGATCGTCCACATTAGCGCAGCACGTAGCTGGAAGTTTTGTTTGGTCGATACATCAAACGTCTCCACGCCAAACTCCCACAACCACTTCAGCTCCTGTATCAATGGCTGCAGGTATAGGTCGATCTTCTGTTTTGGATTCCTAGGCCCCGGTGCGATCACAGTCAAGAACATGTACGGCTTCTTCATGCACATCCAAGGTGGTAGATTGTACGGCGTCACGATGACAGGCCACAACGAATACTGTTCTCCCGACTGTCCGAACGGGTTGAACCCGTCAGTGCATAACCCCAACCTAACGTTCCTTGTCTCCAACGAAAAACCCGGATGTGTCGCATCGAACGTCCTCCAAGCTTCGCCGTCGGATGGATGGGACATCTCACCGTCTTTTGTGTAGTGCTCCGCGTGCCACCTCATCTGGCTAGCTGTGGCACCGGATCCGTAGAGCCTCTGCAGTCTAGGGGCAAGAGGTAAATAGTAAAATTGCTTTCTTGGCACGTTCCGGTTTCTTTTGTTCGTTCTCCACCTGCGTGTCCCACAAACCCTGCACTTGTCTTCATCCTCGTTGATGCCCCAGTATATGATGCACCCCTCCGAACAACAATCGATCTTCTGAACCGGCAGTCCCAACCTGCAGCTGTTTCTTCGTCGAATAAAAACTGTCAACCATTGTGTTCCCTTTGGGAAGAGATTCCCTCATCAGCTGACACATCCCATCGTACAATCTCTCCGTCATGCGGTGCTCCGTCTTCATGCTCGTCATCCGACCGATCATGGACATCTATGTGTGACTACCGCAACCGGGATACAGCAGCGTGTTGGCGGCGTTAATCATCTCAAAAAACTGTCTCGCCTGAGGGTTCGGATCTTCTTCCATGAATATACGCGGCTGTTCATCCGGATCCTATGCACGTTTGTACCCGACATGCATCTGTAAGTACTGCTCTCCCGTAAATGCGCCGGTGGCTGCGTCTTGCACCATCTGCACGTACGGGTTCTGAGATCCCTCGCCTATTTCTTCGACATCAACCTGACCGGGTCCCCCTTCGACGTGAACAGTTGCAGATGTAGACGCCCCTGCATATTCACCGTGGCAGTACCATGTATGGTAATTGTGCATGAAACCTTGTTTCAATAAGTGAACCCTCACGTCACCCCGGATCCATATATTTACAGTTCTTGCATTTCTTACACGGACATCTAATCTGCGTTCCACTTTCATTACTCGTCGCAAAATCCATAAATTCTTCGAGACCTTCAACAAATCTAAGATTCCACTCCCCGTTGTTTACTCTCTCGTACATCCACTTTCTATCGCTCCTCCTCGGATTCATTTTCTCGATATACCTTCAAAATAACAGCAGCTATCTTTTCTCGGTGTTGAAAACCTCAAAATCCCACACAATAAGATATCTTCCTTCTACATTTTCGTTGAAAAGTGATGATTTATGTGTTTGAAATGGGAGAAGAATGGGAGAAGAGTGGAAGAAGAAAGATGGTTTTATGGTTCTCTGCCTGCAACTTTGCCGACGACTTAGCGACGCCATAGCGACGAACAAAGAAACACAAATACCGATGCGTAAAAGGAAACAAACACAAATACCAACGACTTAGCGACGCTTAGCGACGAAACACGTCGTATGGTGTGCGTGTATTAATGTTTGCATTCATTGCTTACCGACGCTTTACTGACGAAATAGCGACGCACAACGTATCTTCACACCATACGATGCGTTTCGTCGCTATAGGTGTCGCTAAGTCATCGCGATGCTGTCCCAACGGCAGTGTCCGCACAGTGCCCGATGGTTACAACGTACGATGCATTTACGTCGCTAAATCGTCGCTATGTCGTCGCTGAATTTCCCTATATAAACAGCAAACTGCTGTGACTCTTATAATATAAAAAACAAAATCTCCTTTCTAATTATATAAAAAGAGACAAATATGGTTCGTACGAAGGCACAGGCACGCCGTGTTCGTGGTCGTACGAACCCAAGACGGGCTCTTCAACCACCCGCACCTGCACCGGTTCCTCCACAACCACAACCACCCCCACCGGGTGACTCCTCCGAACCTTCTGTGGAGGGGCCAAGGCGGCAAGTTGGCGATCCTCGTGTAGAAATAAAGGAGCTGTGGAAAATAGTGGAGGAGATGAGGTAGGTGCTTAAGCAACAGTATGAGTGTCTCGAGTACCTGGACAGAAGGCAGATGCAGATCAAATCCAAAACTGCGCAGCTGAGACGCCTCCTGAAGGCGTGCGCGGAGAGTGTTGCTACTCTCTGTTCGGATGACGAACAGTGAACGGCTCCTCTCCGCTCTTCTTTTAGATTTTTTTTCAGTTTTTTCCTTATGTATTTTGTAATTTTTAATTCTCTATTAATGATGTTTTTTTCCCAGTCATCGCTTTCGTTTTCTTAATTTAAACACGTGTTTAATCCCTTACGAATCTCGACGACGCTAAAATACAGACGACGGTAAAATACAAACGAAATGTAAATCGAAAAAATTTGGGACGACTAATTCACCGACTAAACAGCGACTATATACCGACGAAACTTAATACAACGACGAGAACCTAATAACCGACGAATTTATTATCGGTGTGAATTTAGCGACGCAATGCCGACGAAATAGCGACGCACGACGTATACATACGATGCGTTTCGTCGCTATAGGCGTCGCTCAGGCGTCGCTATGCAGTCCCAACGGCGGTGTCCGCACAGTGCCCGATGGTTACAACGTACGATGAATTTACGTCGCTAAGTCGTCGCTAATTCGTCGCTTTTTCAAACGAAGTGTCACGCCCGCACATCTTCCGGTGTTGAGTAACGGGAAAAAAATTTGCCGCAGATTCGTCGCTATGTCGTCGCTATTTTTACCTATATATAACCCCGCAGCCTTACATTTCACACAAAGTTAACTTCCTAAACAAAATACAAAGTATGCCCCGTCGTTATATAAGAACCCCAAGGCGTGGAGGGGCAAACAGTGCACCTCCACAACGGACTCCTCCTCAACCACAACGGCCTCCTCCTCAGCCACAACCCCATGAAATGCCGGAATCGCAAATCAACTACAGTACGCTTATAGCAAACATGCAGCAGCAGTCGAGGCAACTGCACATCGTGAACAGAAGGCTGCGCAAGTTGAAAGTCAGATATTATAATCTGAAGCGCCTCCTCAAAGAGTTCGCGGAGAATGTGGCGGTCACTCTTTCTTCCGATGACGAAGAGTGAACGGACCCTCTCCGCTTCTCTTTTAGATTTATTTTTTTAATTTTTCGTCTGTATAATGTAAATTTTTATTTCTAAATGAATAAATTTTTTTCTCAATCATCGCTTTCTTTTTTCTTAATTCATACACATGTTTAATCCTCGATGAATCTGCAACGACACAGCGACGAATCGGAATACGAACGAAAAGTAAAACGAAACATTTGCGACACGCGGGTTTCATCGACAAAAAACCGATGATATACAACGCCGAGAACCTACTAACCGATGAATTTACTTGTATCCGTGTTTATGTTTCTGGAATGTTTGCGACACATTAGCGACGATATAGCGACGAAACGCTACAAACTAAATAGCGACAAACAAAAGACACAGAGTAGCGACGAACCACCGACAAAACACCAACGAAATTGTAACGAAAGGATTAACCTGACTATTTTTTGTTTGCGACAATGTATTTCATCGTAGTTTCGTCGCAATTAACGGCGAAACTGCGTTTATCGCTATTTCATCGCAAATTACCGACGAAATACCGATGAAACATGGTACGTCGGTGAGTTTTTCGTCGGTAAACGAAATTCTTTTTGTGGTGGTTGGATAAATTTTATATGTATATACCCATTTATATCCCATGTGTATATGTGACTGTTATATGAAGGTGGGTGTATTATTGTTTATATATATGGGCCGAGAGTTTTGTCTATTTGTTGATAGTGTTGCCGGCCTCCTTCATGGACAATATAACGGGCATGAATTACAAATACTTGTCGCTTGCAAATTATAATGGGGTTACATATAGGGGACAGAATATGCAAAGGATCATGATAAGTTCCGGCCAAAAGTATATGATTTTGTTGGAGTTGTATACAGTGGTCAATATACATGTATTATGCAGGTATATATGATGTGCAATTGGAGTACGTATAAGATATAAATTATATGAATATATCTATGTATACCGAGTATATATGTATGTACATATGTTATACGAATGTTGTGTTATAAAATAATTGAGAGACCGAGATGATTGGCTTCAGATAGGGGACTGGTGAGATATAAACTTAACTCAAAATTGATACACATGTGAATTGTGATCATGTGATTTTATGTGATTTATATTAGGATTTTTGGATAGGATATAGGGAAAATTAAACTCGGGGAAAGAGAATTTGTATAGTTTGAGGGTGGAATACAGTTGGAAGTGAGAAAAGATGGATTTTGTTGGTCGGAGAGGTTGGACAGCGACACGTGCAGCTCACACGCGCCGACGAGTGACCGCACATGGTCGCACGTGAGGCGGCGCGTGCAGGCACGTATGATGGTGATTTTTTGGGACTGTATTAGGCATAAACTGTGCTTGCTACCTATGGGGTTAGATGTGAGAAAATGTGAGTGGTGGTATGATGGAATAAAGTAAAATGACTCACTAAATTGGCTGCGCTTCTTGTATTGTGAAATAGCAGCTGATCGATACAACTTGACGCAATTTCCGTTATGGGTCATCGGGAAACAACCTCTTTGTGTTTCTAAGGTATGGTTGCGTACATCCGGTCCTTATATATCCCGCCATAGACGGAAGCCTCTAAGGCAATGGGGTAATCTTGTTGTTAAAGAGAACAGAACGTGCAAAAATGCAGATCTAGATGAATCAAGTATCATACCTACTACTGTAGAAGCCTCGCAAAATCCGAGGGAGTCCCTGAAGAACTCCACACTTAAGTCATAAGAAGCAAGCATTCCCACGTTCAATGCCATTGCCCTCATGACAGTAAGCCCAACGCCAATACCCCTTCACCGGCAACAATGCGATAAAGAGCATGAAATGCATTTGTGTAATTCCGCCGCTGAGCAAGAGGTAAAGTATCATTCGCCCTCATATGGATAAGTGCCAGATCAACAGGGCTCCCTACACAAGCTCCGATGGATCCAGCAGTCAAACCACACAAAGCTTTCTGCTACAAAGGTAGAGTCTTGCCATCATTTGCTTCAATTGCTTTGGCAGTCAATATCCTGTTGGACAGATAAGATTTAAAAGAAAAACTCAATATTCCAGTTTTACTAAATGTTTTTGGAAAAGAAAAAATCTCCAAGTGTCGTATTCAGGACCAACAGTCATAAGATGGACTATGATTGAAACAGACACGATAGTAAATTGCATAAACAAGGTAGGCTTACCCAAACCAATTCAATGCGCCTAAACAAAGTTCAAGCATATAAAGATAATTAAAGGGCATAAAGAGCATAGTAACTTCCAGGGTGAGATTTATTGATCCAAGATGCTCAAATGAGCACAAAGATCTGGCGGACATGCAGATTTAGGACTATTGTCAGACAAACATGCAGACACATCTTTTGCATGTTTTACTTGCTATATGTATAAAGGATGATAGGCATAACATGGGCCTTAAATCTCAGAACAATGGCACGATGGCAACCTGAGGTTACCGTTCTTTTTATTAGTCCATCTTTCACTCACCTAGTAGAATATAACTAAAGAAACCTCTAGCACCAGCAAAAATCCAAAGGTTTTTATTTTCACTTTTTTAGAGGGACGAAGTCGAATTTTCACCAGGATCAGAGATCACTCAGATGACAAACACCGTTGACGTTCCGCGAGGGCATAGTTTGTTTCCAGGTGCAACGTTCCCAAAAACCTGCGCAGGTTGAACAACGTTAGAGGCCCCGTAGTTATTGCTCTGAAGAAAACCCTCCGGTGCTCAATTCAGTGGTAGGTTTTACCATGTTGGTATGCTGGAAAATTAATAAAGCATGTTTCATCTTTTTCTTTTTTTTTTGTTGTTGTGCATCTATATTCTTTTTTTGCTGTACGATTCGAGATGATCCTTCACAGAGCATTTCCCTCTCTTTTTGTATACTCAGAGTAGCCAGTGCATGCTAAGAGACTATAGGTGGGTGCCACGTCTCCTGTCCCACTGACAGGCTGTGTCTGCATGTTGGCCAATTGGTACAATGTGTCGTGCTGCCTGGTCATGTTGCTTGCTGCCAGGAGTCTGCTCTGGCAACTAGGCCAGAATGAACAGAGGTTCGAATCTGAAGGCACGGCCGAGAAGCGAGGCTACAGGCGGTGAGGTCGGAGCAGACATATAGCAGAAAGCCACATCATGTTGGTTTTGCTTCTAGGTGGCTGGACCGAGCCGAGACATCATCTTTCTGGCGGAGCTAAGTAGAGAGAGAAGTGGCGTTGACCTACACATTTGCGGGCCTAGGTGACGTTGACTGTGACGGGCCGACCCAAACACACTTGTCTTTATCACTGGTGGGAGTATGGCCCTCGTTAGAGATGCCTCTAGGTTAGCCTTGTCGAACAGAGAAGGGAAGACTAATCATTTAGTAGTAAAAGACAGAACTTCTCATTGTTCGACTGACACACGCCTTTGGCTTGCCAGCTTTTGATTGGATACAGCGTCACACAATTAATAATAGTGCCCCTAGAATGAATTTCGAAACGGTTGGTGACTAATGTTGCTGACATTTGGCATTTTAGAGAGCAGTCATTCCCAAAAGTTGTGCGCTTTGAGAATTGGGTGTATAAGGTTGAGCTTTCGCCTTTGTTTGACTCTGCATCTATTTCTTTCTCCACGATTTGTTCTTATCAATTGTTCTAGGCTTCTTCCTCTGCCTACGGTGTTTCGTAGTTCTTATTAATACCCCCTTCTTCGGCTTATTTCTTATTTCTCCCGTATTTCCAAGTAAGTTATTCGCTTTCCTTACTCATGGCCACAATTTCTTCTACTTCTTAAACACTCTCAAAATGTCTCTAAGCCCTTTCCTACGCCGGCGACAGCGTAGAGGAGGAGTGAATCCTCTTCTTCGTCGGAGAGGGTGGCTTGACGATAACCCTCGCCCTTTGAGGAGGCTGAGGAGGGATATTGCTTCCATTGCTGGCCCAGCAGGGATATTGGGCCCAGTGAGTCGACTGTTGCAACTAGTCCGCTGGAATCGCAGGCGGCAACCATGATCGCCCCCTTGGCGATGGTCTTTTTTGCCCCCTGGGCTATCAATCCATCCTCCCTGAGTTTCGCACAGTCCATAGGGGGTTCTCCTGTTGTCCCAGGTAAAAGAGTCTTTGTGTACATTGAGTATAGCAGACCTCACACGTTTGCATGCAGTCTATAGACTACATTGTACTCTGCTCGATCTTATTTTGCCACTTCCTGATCAGACGGCATATGATCCTTCAGCAAGGTACGAAGTAGTGTATAAAGAATATTTTAGGTCTGGGTTCCGTCTTCCTATCCATGAGCCCTTTAGACTGATTTTAGAGTTTTGTAGGATTAGGCTCCCTTAGATAAAATCCAATGGTCTAAAATCAATTGTATGTTTCTTTTGTTCCTGAGGGTTGTTGGTATTATTTCAATAAACAGACCCCCAAACAGGGGAGCAAAATTCAGAGGCGTCTTTATATGTAAGGCTTCTGACAATTGGTATTATTTCAATAAACAGACCCCTAAACAGGGGGTTCAATTTTGATGTTAACATACCAACCTTTACCAAAAATTGGAAAGGTCGGTACTTCTATATCAGAAAGGAAGGTTTGCCTTGGTCGAAAATCTGGAAGACTGGCAAAGGTAATGTTGGAGACAATCACTCCTGTACTAAGACGCAGTCGTTTAGTGTGTGCGTATGAAATGATAAAATAAACCAAACCCAGGGCGAGTCGAGGACTCTGTCTTTAAGACGTATTGCTCCGGTATACTGTGCCCAACCGGCGTGAGCAACCGTCTCCCAGGATACAACGGGTACCTGTTCAGTTGAGCGGCACTGCTGACCTTGAACTCCTTCAAACTTTAGAGTGTCCTGACTTCTCTTGGACGGTATGCAAGACTCGAATGCTATGAGAGTAGTATGCTACGAATGCTAGAAATTGTGTGTTTAGAATGCACCCTTTGCCCTGTTTATATAGGGGAGTCGGTTGGAGAACAAGGTACCGTGACCGTTGGATCAAAACCGTAGTTTGATTTAGGCCGTTAGATGAAAACCTCCTATCTAGATTAGGAAGGTTTAATCTCAGCCTTTAGATCGAAGATTAATCCGCAGGTTTAAACCTGGAGCGTTAGATGGAAACCACATTCGGTTGGGGTGGTTAGGGTTGTTTAAATCTCGGCCGTTAGATTAAAGCTGCCTTCCCTGCCACCGTTAGATCAAACCAGATTGATCTTATCTTATATCGAAGGATACCGTTTGAATCTGATTTAAACAACCGTTTGATTTAAACCATAACCGAACGCCTTATCAAACGTAACCGTGCAACCGCGTTTTCCATCCACTTTGAGAATTAATTTCTCATTCACCCATTTCAATTTCTCCAACAATCCCCCACATGAATGGGAATTAATGAAAGTGTTTATGCAGACTCTACCGAGAAGTCAGACAAGAAAATATTGCATCAGAAGAGGTAGCTTCTGGCTTTGAACCTTTCATAGTGATGTACCATCGGATTCACTCGGCTAATTAGTGACTTGATGTCTTGAACCAGTCAGCCTTTGTTGTGAACCTAGACAACGATACTCACACAGCATTTTCTTTAACACCCTTTTGGTTCTCATGGTTGTGTTCGTTTTGGCCATGAACAACCTGGTTTCAGAAAGTGTTTTAGAGAAATCTTGCCTCTTAGACTTTCTCATAGAAGCGGCCCCACTTCACACTTACATAGGTGATTCCTATCAAGGGTATTCTGCCATATTCCACTTGACACATCAAGATATAGGACATCATTAAAAGCCTTAGCTTACCCTAAACATTCTCTGCAGACAGCACTTTTATGTGACGGAATGAGTAAATGCTTACTGAATCTTCGTAACTTAGTTGTCCCATTGAACCAAGATTCTGGGATCTCCAGTCAACAAGGTTGGGTTACCGTTACAAAGATTCTTGCATTATAGGCTTTAGTCCCATTCCGTTTGTCAATCTTGACATCTGATCTCTAGGCAAGCCTTTTGTAAGCGGATCCACAAGATTCTCCATTGATTTTACATAATCAATGGAAATCACGCCATTAGAGATCAACTGTTTAATGGTGTTATGTCTCCGACGTATGTGTCGTGACTTACCATTGTAAATGCTTCTTTGAGCACATCCTATAGCTGACTGACTATCACAGTGTATGCTAATAGGAGCGATTGGTTTAGGCCAGCATGGAATATCTGCTAGGAAATTCCGAAGCCACTCAGCCTCTTCCCCAGCTTTATCCAGCGCTATGAACTCAGCCTCCATAGTAGACCGAGCTATGCACGTTTGTTTCGTGGATTTCCACGACACAGCAGCACCACCAACAGTGAACAAGTATCCACTGGTGGACTTCGAGTCCTTACTGTCTGATATCTAATTTGCATCGCAATATCCTTCTAATACTGCTGGATATCTCGTGTAATGTAATCCAAGATCCATTGTGTATTTCAGATACCTCATCACTCTATTAAGAGCTTTCCAATGATCATCACTTGGATTACTGGTGAACCTGCTCAATTTGTTTACTGAACAAGCTAAGTCTGGTCTTGTACAATTCGTTACGTACGTCAGACTCCTGATCACCTGAGAGTATTTTAACTGAGCTACAGGTTCGCCTCGATTTTTCCTTAAGTGTATACTTAAGTCAAGTGGGGTCTTAATCGGTTTTGTTTCAAACATATTGAACCTTCTGAGAACAGACTCAATATAGTGAGTTTGCGACATAACAAGACCATCAGCTACTCGAGAAATTTTAATTCCTAGAATAACACTGGCAACCCCCATGTCCTTCATATCAAAATTTCGTGTTAACATCTTCTTTGTACTCAAGATGATGTCACGAGTACTGCCCATGATAAGCATGTCGTCTGCATAGAGACACACTATTACATAGGCATTCGGTGTGCTCTTGATGTACACACACTTGTCGCACTCATTGATTCTGAAGTCGTTTGACATCATTACCTGATCAAACTTTAAGTGCCATTGTTTAGGTGCTTGTTTAAGTCCGTACAACGACTTAACAAGTCTACATACTTTCCTTTCTTGTCCTGGAACGACGAACCCCTCAAGTTGTTCCATATAAATTTCTTCCTCTAACTCACCATTAAGAAAGGCAGTCTTCACATCCATTTAATGGATTTCTAAATCATAGACTGCAGCAATAGCCACTAGCATCCTTATGGAAGTGATCCTAGTAACTGGTGAGTAGGTGTCAAAGAAGTCAAAGCCTTCTTTCTGTCTGTAGCCCTTGGCTACTAACCTGGACTTGTACTTGTCAATAGATCCATCTTCTTTCAGTTTTTTCCTGAAAATCCACTTGCATCCGAGTGATTTACTTCCTGGAGGAAGATCTACCAGCTCCCCAGTGTGATTTTGAAGAATGGAATCTATCTCACTATTCACTGCTTCTTTCCAGAAAGGAGCTTCTGGAGTTGTCATTTCCTCAGAGAAAGATCTCGGCTCGTTTTCTACCATGTAGGTTAGAAAATCTGGTCCAAAAGACGTCGGTATTTTGGCTCGTTTGCTTTGACGAGGTTCCTCAGTCTCTTGAGGAGTCGTCTCACGCACTCGCTTACTTGTGCTTGCTTCTTGATTGTCTTTGTCTTTCTTTGGAAAGACATTTTCAAAGAACACTGCATTCCTCGATTCCATGACAACATTTTCACGTATCTCGGGAATGTCCGATTTGTGCACTAAGAAACGATATGCACTACTGTTTGTTGCATAGCCAATAAATATGCAATCAATTGTCTTAGGCCCGATTCTCACTTGTCTTGGTTTAGGTACTGCAACCTTCGCCAGACATCCCCACACTTTCACTTATTTATAACTAGGCTTATAGCCTTTCTAAAGTTCATATGGGGTTTTATCCGTCTTCTTGGACGAAATCCTATTTAAAATGACGTTGGCGGAGAGAAATGCTTCCCCCCACAAGTTCTGAGGTAAATCCGAACTTATCAACATAGCATTCATCATCTCCTTTAGAGTACGGTTTTTGCGTTCAGCAATACCATTCGATTGAGGTGAATATGGTGCAGTCGTTTGTTGAATAATTGTTCGGAATAAAATTCATTAAACGATGCGTCATACTCTCCACCTCTATCACTTCGAATTACTTTAATTCGTTTGCTAAGTTGATTCTCAATTTCATTTTTATAATATTTGAAAGCATCAATGGCCTCATCTTTGCTACTTAGCAAATATACATACAGTATCGTGTGCAATCGTCGATAAAAGTTACAAAGTACTTTTTACCCCCTCTTGTTTGCACAAACTTTAAATCACACAAATTTGTATGAATTAAATCCAATGATTCAGTGTTTCGTTGTGTTGAAGGAAATGGTGTTTTTGTCAATTTTGCTTCAAGACACTTGGCATTTCTCTTTATTATTAAAGTCCAGTTTGGGCAATAATTCAAGATTAATCATTCGTTGTATTGACTTGTAATTAACATGTCCCAAACGAAAATGTCATAAACAAGAAGACTCAAGCATGTAAGCAGAAGAGGAAACAATTTTATTAGCCTCAACGGGCGTAACTTTCTTGGGTACAATTGTCATAACATTTAACTTGAACATGTTATCAGAAAGATACCCCTTTCCCAAATACACCCCATTCCTAGAAAGTGTAAATTTGTTTGCCTCAAAAACAAGCTTGAATCCATGAGCGACTAGCAGCGCGCCAGAAACCATATTTTTCCTTATGTCAGGAACATACAGCACATTTTGCAGAGTCAACTCCCTTCCAGAAGTCAATTTCAGGATCACCTTGCCCGATCCTTTGATTTTTGAGCTGTTGGATTTTCCCATAAAGAGTTGCTCGTTGTTTGTCGTGGGTACATATTCTCTGAACATAGCCCTATTCGCACAAACATGTCGAGTGGCACCTGTGTCCACCCACCATTCACGCGGGTTTCCCACTGCATTACACTCGGTCACCACTGCGCAAAGGTTCAAGTCATCCATTGCGTCGACCAGATTTGCTTTCGCTTTATTTTGATTCTGAGTCTTTTTGGGCTTTCGACATTCACTGCTTCGATGCCCTGGTTTTCCACAATTATAACGCTTACCTGTGAACTTCTTTGCAATTTCCTTGCCCTTGATGTTCACGCCCAAAGTGTTATTTTTCTTTTTATTCTTCGCCTCAGCAACATGAGCCTTGGGTTGACCAGACGATGTGGACGGCTTCCTTTCGGCATGACGATTGTCCTCCTCAATACGAAGACGGACAATCAAATCCTCCATTTTCATTTCCTTTCACTTGTGTTTGAGATAGCTCTTAAATCCCCTCCATGAAGGAGGCAGCTTCTCAATCACAGCCGCGACCTGGAAAGACTCACTGAGCGTCATGCCCTCCTCTTCCATTTTAGAAACCAACATCTGTATTTCTTTAACCTGCGAAATTACAGTTTTGGAATCTAACATTTTATAGTCAAGAAATTTCCCAACTATCAACTTTTTCGTGCCAGCATCTTCTGTGCGATACTTTTTATCTAAAGCTGACCACAACGCTTTTGCAGTTTTATAAGTACAAAATACGCCATAGATAGTGTTATCTAGGCAACCCAGAATCAAATTTAAACAGCAAAAATTTGTATACGCCCAGGCCTCAGCACCCAAGGCGTTCTGCATATTCTGTTGTTGATCCTCCACAGGCTCAACCACGGGTAGATCTTCGCTCAGCATTCTGGCCAAACCCAGTGCCGTGAGGTAGAACAACATCTTTAGCTGCCACCTCCTGAAGAAGCTTCCAGCAAATTTTTCCGGCTTCTCCACATGAGCAGTAGTGGCAGCCGGATTCATCTGAGGCCCTCTAGTTGGTGCCAGCGGAAACGTACTGAACGGAGCTCCAGCAGCAACATTGTTCGCCCCTTCAGGTGCGGACACGGAGTGAGCACCATTAAAGCCTTGAACAGAGTTCGAGCTTTCGTTCTCCATTCCTGTTCAGTTCGATCAAAACGTACAGATCAGAACAGAACCAGATTTAAGAAATGAGTAGAAGCAGACTGCAAATCAGTATGAGTACTGGTTTGCGTAAAATAAAAAAACGGTACAGAAGTAATTGAACAATAATACGTCTTAAGATTGTTGGAGACAATCACTCCTGTACTAAGACGCAGTCGTTTAGTGTGTGCGTATGAAATGATAAAATAAACCAAACCCGGGGCGAGTCGAGGACCCTGTCCTTAAGACGTATTGCTCTGGTATACTGTGCCCGACCGGCGTGAGCAACCGTCTCCCAGGATACAACGGGTACCTGTTCAGTTGAGCGGCACTGCTGACCTTGAACTCCTTCGAACTTTAGAGTGTCCTGACTTCTCTTGGACGGTATGCAAGACTCGAATGCTATGAGAGTAGTATGCTACAAATGCTAGAAATTGTGTTTAGAATGCACCCTTTGCCCTGTTCATATAGGGGAGTCGGTTGGAGAACAAGGTACCGTGACCGTTGGATCAAAACCGTAGTTTGATTTAGGCCGTTAGATGAAAACCTCCTATCTGGATTAGGAAGGTTTAATATCAGCCTTTAGATCGAAGATTAATCCGCAGGTTTAAACCTGGAGCGTTAGATGGAAACCACATTCGGTTGGGGTGGTTAGGACAGTTTAAATCTTGGCTGTTAGATTAAAGCTGTCTTCCCTGCCACCGTTAGATCAAACCAGATTGATCTTATATTGTATCGAAGGATACCGTTTGAATCAGATTTAAACAACCGTTCGATTTAAACCATAGCCGAACGCCTTATCAAACGTAACCGTGCAACCGCGTTTTTCATCCACTTTGAGAATTAATTTCTCATTCACCCATTTCAATTTCTCCAACAGGTAAAACCTGAGACTGAGCTAGGAGTTTTGTTAAGAAGTGTTGAGATTGCAGAATCTATCTGCAGTTATCAATTGGCACAAGGTGGACGAATCAATCCGGAAGACTGCTGACCTGGATCACTCTGCAGCAGGTCTAGGTTTTCGGGTGCTCAGTGAAGAATGTTTAAAAGTCGTTAAGGTTAAGTGTATTTCACTCGTAGATTTTGAGGTCTATTGTTTTGGTATGTTGGGGTATAGTGTCGTTTTTTCTGATTTTGCATGAGCAATGGCGTCGAGGGCCTATGAGACTGCTGCTCAGATGGCTGAGGCTGTAGTAGGGAGGCGTGCAAGGAGGTAGGGTAAACAGCCTATTGTGGAAACTTCTGCAGCCGAGAAGGCAGTCCTAGTAGCGAAAAGGCGAGGGGGAGTGGTCATCTGGGAGTCGGGTTAGTTGACATCGAGCCCAGCAGGGCGGCAGGAGGAGGCTGTGCTAGTATCGTCTGATGAGTTGGACCCTAGAGAGCTGCAACTGACCTCAAGGGCGCTAGAGACGTCCTCTGCCCGGCCATATCCTCTGGCCCGGGCATCCACTGATTGGGAGCTTGTTGTAGGGGCTGTAGAGGAGCCAGTGCTACGGTGAAGGAAGAGGCACAGGGACGAAGGCCCTTCCACAACAGCAGCGGGAGCTTCTTCTCCCCATATGCATAGGACGACGGGGCCTCTGACTCGGCGGCTAAATGAGCCTCAGTCTTTCTTGCTGATCGTCACAGGCTAAATCCACAGACCAGGCTAAATCCACAGACTGGGATATGATATGCTAACTAAGTGTATAAGAGCGCAACAAGGCCTTGGTGATCATTCTTTATGGTTCATGTATTACGTTGTTTGGGTCGAATAGTCCGAGTTGTCTAACTTGAATCTATTTGTCTATGCAGTTCAGGGCCCAGTAACTGGACTTTATGGCGAAGAAAGACGACCTGAGGAGGTGGGCGAGCACCGAGAACTAGCGGTGCCTAGAATTGAACCGACACGCTGAGGGGATGGCCAAGGAGATCGAATCCCTTCGGCTTGAGAACTCCTCGCTCCGAAGAGGAAAGGGGGAGGTCGATACTTGGCTAGCAACCTCCAATTCTCGTGTGTACGAATTGCAAAAGAGAGTTGCAGATTTAGAGTTATCCTCAACGCATACCCAAACTTAGTGGAGTCTTTCCAGAGGGAACTAGCTGGCGAATGGAATAAGAGGGCTAATTTGGAATAGCAAGTGGTCCAATCGCACGAAGCTCATCAGAAACTGGTTAACCCTTTTAAGCAACAGCTGGCTGATAACAGGGCGAGTGCAGTGGCGGAATGCAGGCAATGAAAGTTCTTCCTGGAGAACATGTTTGTGATACCGAGCTCTGTTTTGGAGATCGAAAAAACAAGAGCGCTCGATGTCTGCTTGGAGGTGGACACGCAGTTGAGTAGAGATGATCCCCGAATTGCTAACTTATGCAACTCTGCTATGGAGGTGGAATTTGATGAGCGGCTTCAGAAATTCAGAAATGGGGCTGATCTCGAGGACTCCAAAGAGTAGATTAGGTTGTTTTTGTCTGTAGTATAATAGGCATGTGTTGGGCGTGTTGGATACTGTAATCAACTGCAGTGTACAGTGTGCGATTGTGTAAATTAACGAAATGCAAGCAGAACCGAGGCGAGTCTAAGGACTCTGTCCTTAAGACGATTTGCTCCGGTACAAAGTGCCCAACCGAAAACAGCAAACGTCTCCCAGGATACAACGGGCAACTGTTCATACGAAGCGGCACAGCTACGTAAAGAACTCGACGAACCTGTGGAATGCTCTGATTTCTCGACGAACTGGACTGGAACAACAACGCAACAACAGTATGCAAAAAACGAAAATAGCAGGAGAGAACAACAGTGAAAAAACGCAGAGAGCAGTCTGTGTGTAGAAAGGCTGGAGAAGGAGGCGTTTTATAGGCGGGAAGGAAATGGCGGTTAATCTCCAGATTAAACCGCAGCCGTCGGATCAAACGGTTTTCATCCACAACCGTTAGATCGACGGTTTTAAACGTGGACCGTCGGATCTGACGGTTTTCGATCTTGGACGTTGGATGATAAACCGTAGCGGTTTATCAGAAAACCGTAGCGGTTTATCAGAAAACCGTAGCGGTTTATCCAAAAACCGTAGCGGTTTATCGTAACCGTTGATAAACCGTAGATCATAGACCGTTAGATCATAAACCGTTGGCAGATACGATCTCAGCCGTTGGATCATGATCCGCGTAGACAACGATCCACAACCGTTAGATCTTGCAACGGTTATGATCAAAAAATTTCAACCGTTGTATCACTTAATTTATTTTTCTGGAAAAATAAAAGAAAATTTCTCCAAAAAGATAAGAACCGGGCGGGCGAGCCACGAGCCACGAGCCACGAGCCCGAGCCGAGCCGAGCCGGACGGGCGGGCGGGCGGCGGCGCGCGCGTGTGTGGTGAACCTTGCCTGAGCTGCGTCCTGACTCCGTCAGAAAACTTCTCATGCCCAAGGGCACATTTTAGAAAGCTCCAACTTGTAACTTATATGGTGGCTCTTTCATCCCAAGTGACCAATGTGGTATTCCACTTAAAGGGTGATGTGTTCACTCCTCATGAGGCCACATCACCACTTTTTCATTTTCCTTCCAATTTTACTCCAACTTTGAGCATTAATTTCTCATTCACCCGGTATCGGAATCGAGTGATTCAAAAGCCTAAAGTCATCTACTTGTCACGTAGATAATTTAGAAATTATTAATTTTCGTTTTTGATTAACGAACACTAATCATAATTAAGCTCAAAGTATGGTGGTTGTCAACTTTTGACAAACCCACTTCCCATAATTTTCCAACTTACCTCATTTTCTCCAACAATCCCCCACATGAATGAAAATTAATGCAGATGCAGATGCAGACTCTATCGAGAAATCAGACAAGGATATGTTGCATCAGAAGAGGTAGCTTCTGGCTTTGAACCTTTCTTAGTGATATACCATCGGATCCACTCAGCTGGTTAGTGACCTGATGTCTTGAACTATCAGCCTTTATTGTGAACCTAGACAATGATACTCACACAACATTTCCTTTGACACCCCTTTTTGGTTCTCATGGTTGTGTTCATTTTGGCCATGAACAACCTGGTTTCAGAAAGTGTATTAGAGAATTCTTGCCTCTCAGAATTCTCATAGAAGCGGCCCCACTTCACACTTACATAGGTGATTCCTATCAAGAGTATTCTGCCATACCCCACTTGATTTATCAAGATATAGGACATCATTAAAAGCATCAGCTTACCCTCATTTCTCTGCAGACAGCACTTTTATTTAACGGAATGAGTAAGTGCTAACTGAATCCTTATAACTTAGTTTTCCCATTGAACCTAGATTCTGGGATCTCCAGTCAACAAGGTTGGGTTACCGTTACAAAGATTCATGCTTTGTAGGCTTAAGTCCCATTCCGTTTGTCAACTTTGACATTTGATCTCTAGGCAAAGCTTTTGTAAGCGGATCCGCAAGATTCTCCTTTGATTTTACGTAATCAATGGAAATCACGCCATTAGAGATCAACTGCTTAATGGTATTATGTCTCCGACGTATGTGTCGTGACTTACCATTATAGATGCTGCTTTGAGCTCGTCCTATAGCTGACTGACTGTCACAGTGTATGCTTATAGGAGCGATTGGCTTAGGCCAGCATGGAATGTCTTCTAGGAAATTTCGAAGCCATTCAGCTTCTTCCCCAGCTTTATCGAGTGCTATAAACTCAGCTTCCATAGTTGACCGAGCTATGCATGTTTGCTTTGTAGACTTCCATGACACAGCACCACCACCTACAGTAAATAAGTATCCACTGGTGGATTTAGAATCTTTACAATCTGATATCCAGTTTGCGTCACAGTATCCTTCCAATACTGCTGGATATCTTGTATAGTGTAATCCAAGATTCATTGTGTACTTGAGGTACCTCATTACTCTATTTAGAGCTTTCCAGTGATCTTCACTTGGATTACTGGTAAACCTGCTCAATTTGTTTACTGAACAAGCTAAGTCTGGTCTTGTACAGTTCGTTATGTACATTAGACTTCCAATCACTTGTGAGTACTTCAATTGAGCTACTGGTTCACCTCGGTTCTTCCTTAAGTGCATACTTAAGTCAAGCGGGGTTTTTACTGGTTTCGCATCAAACATATTGAATCGTTTTAGAACGGACTCAATATAATGACTTTGTGACATGATCAATCCTTCAGTTACCCTTGAAATCTTGATTCCTAGGATAACATTGGCAACCCCCATATCCTTCATGTCAAAATTCCGTGTTAACATATTCTTGGTATTCAAGATGATGTCACGAGTACTGCCCATGATTAACATGTCATCTACATAGAGACATACTATCACATAGGCATTAAGTGTGTTTTTGATGTAAACACACTTGTCACACTCGTTGATCCTAAAGCCGTTTGTCATCATTACTTGATCAAACTTCAAGTGCCATTGTTTTGGTGCTTGTTTAAGTCCGTACAAAGACTTAACAAGTTTACAAACTTTCTTCTCTTGTCCTGGCACAACAAACCCTTCTGGTTGTTCCATGTATATCTCCTCCTCCAAATCACCGTTTAGAAAAGCCGTTTTAACATCCATCTGATGGATTTCTAAATTATAGACTGATGCAATCGCGACTAGCACTCTGATTGATGTAATCCTTGTCACTGGTGAGTAAGTGTCAAAGAAATCAAACCCTTCTTTTTGCCGATAACCTTTGGCTACCAAACGCGCTTTGTATTTGTCGATAGATCCATCTTCTTTTAACTTCTTCTTGAAAATCCACTTGCATCCGAGTGGTTTACTACCTGGTGGAAGATTGACCAGCTCCCAAGTGTGATTTTGAAGAATTGATTCTATCTCACTGTTGATTGCCTCTTTCCAGAATGAAGCTTCTGGTGTTGACATCGCCTCTGAAAAGGTCCTTGGCTCATTCTCTACCATGTAGGTTAGAAAATCTGGTCCAAATGATGTCGGTATTTTGGCTCGTTTGCTTTGACGGGGTTCATCAATTTCTTGAGTCGTTGTATCCCGAGTTCGCTTACTCGTACTGGCTTCTTTATCATTTCTATCTTTCTTTGGAAAGACGTCTTCAAAAAACACTGCATTTCTTGACTCCATGACAACATTTTCATGTATGTCAGGGATGTCAGACTTGTGCACCAAGAATCGATATGCACTACTGTTTGTTGCATATCCTATAAATATACAATCAATTGTTTTGGGCCCTATTCTGACTTGTCTTGGTTTAGGTACTGCTACCTTAGCCAGACACCCCCACACTTTTAAGTATTTGAAACTAGGTTTATAACCTTTCCAAAGTTCATAAGGGGTCTTATCCATCTTTTTAGATGGAATTCTATTTAGAATGACATTGGCAGAGAGGATTGCTTCCCCCCACAAGTTCTGAGGTAAACCCGAACTTATCAACATAGCATTCATCATCTCTTTAAGAGTTCGATTCTTGCGTTCAGCAATACCATTGGATTGAGGTGAGTATGGCGCAGTCGTTTGATGAATAATGCCATGTTCTGAACAAAATTCATTAAACGGTGCATCATATTCGCCACCTCTATCACTACGAATTATCTTAATTCGTTTGCTAAGTTGATTTTCAACTTCATTCTTATAATCCTTAAAAGCATTAACGGCCTCATCTTTGCTACTTAGCAAATAAACATAACAGTATCTAGTGCAATCGTCAATAAAAGTTACAAAGTACTTTTTACCACCTCTTGTTTGCACAAACTTTAAATCACACACATCTGTATGAATTAAATCTAACGTTTCAGTGTTTCTTTCAATCGAAGGAAAAGGAGCCTTAGTTATTTTCGCTTCAACGCAAACTTGACATTTTTTCTTAGTCATATTCAGTTTAGGCAACAAATCAAGATTTATCATTCTTTGAATTGATTTGTAATTAACGTGTCCCAAACGTAAATGCCATAAACAAGAAGACTCAATCATATAAGCAGAAGTAGATGCATTTTCATTAGCCACTACGGGCACAACTTTTTCCTTCTTAGGTACAATGGTCATAACGTTTAACTTAAACATTCTGTCTACCAAGTACCCCTTTCCCAAGTACAACCCATTCTTAGTAATGATAACTTTGTTAGACTCTAACACAAGTCTAAACCCATGCATCACCATCAAAGCGCCAGAAATCAAATTCTTCCTAATATCAGGAACATGCAGAACATTCTGCAGAGTCAGAAACTTTCCAGAAGTCAACTTCAAAACAACATTTCCTTCACCTTCAATCTTTGACGAAGCATCATTTCCCATGTAAAGCTGTGCACCATCAACGGGCTTGTATTCTGTGAACATTGCCTTGTTTGCACAAACATGTCTCGTAGCTCCAGTGTCAAGCCACCATGCGTGCGGATTTCCCACAATGTTGCATTCACTCACAACAGCACAAAGATCCAGATCTTCCATTGCGCCAACCAGGTTCGCCTTCGCTTTCTCTTGCCTTTTCTTTGGCTTGCGACAGTCACTGCTCCGGTGCCCCTGAATGCCACAATTGTAGCACTTACCTGTGAACTTTTTGGCGATCTCTTTGCCTTTGTTGTTCACACCCAACTTGCCTTTCTTTTTCTTTGTCGCCTCTGCGACATGAGCCTTTGCCTGACCAGAAAATTGAGCAAATTTCTTCTCAGATCTGCGATTGTCTTCTTCGATACGCAACCGAACAATCAGATCTTCTAAGGACATCTCCTTTCGCTTATGTTTGAGATAGCTCCTGAATTCCCTCCACGAAAGAGGTAGCTTCTCAATTACAGCAGCAACAAGGAAAGATTCACTAAGGGACATACCCTCTTCTTCCATTTCAGCCACTAACATCTGAAGTTCCTCAATCTGAGAAACAACAGTTTTAGAATCAGTCATCTTAAAATCAAGAAATTTACCAATGATAAATTTCTTCGCACCAGCATCCTCTGTCCTGTATTTTTTGTCTAAAGCCTGCCATAAAGATTTTGCAGTCTTAAAGGTACTATACAGTCCATACAGAGTATTATCAAGACAACTTAAAATGTGACTCAAACAGACATAATCACTATATTTCCATGCTTCAGCCATCAAGCTATTCTGCATATTCACGTTTTGATCCTCGACTGGTATCACCACTGGAGGATCCTCGGTCAGCATTTTGGCCAGCCCCAGAGTTGTCAAAAAGAACAGCATCTTCTGCTGCCAACGTTTAAAGTAACTGCCTCCAAACTTCTCTGGTTTCTCAACCTGTCCAACAACCGGAACAGGAGCAGGAACGGCAGCGGGTGCAACTGGAACAGCAGTGTTCACTTCCTCGGACGGACCAAGGTGCACGCCATTGAAGGAGTTCGAACTTTCGTTCTCCATTTCAGATTCTGTGGAATTACAGACAGAACCAGAAACCGATTAGTTTCGTACAAACAGATGCAATAAACGCAACCAGAAAACCGAAACAGATTACAGTATATATATAAATCGTCTTAAGAATGTTGGATACTGTAATCAACTGCAGTGTACAGTGTGCGATTGTGTAAATTAACGAAATGCAAGCAGAACCGAGGCGAGTCTAAGGACTCTGTCCTTAAGACGATTTGCTCCGGTACAAAGTGCCCAACCGAAAACAGCAAACGTCTCCCAGGATACAACGGGCAACTGTTCATACGAAGCGGCACAGCTACGTAAAGAACTCGACGAACCTGTGGAATGCTCTGATTTCTCGACGAACTGGACTGGAACAACAACGCAACAACAGTATGCAAAAAACGAAAATAGCAGGAGAGAACAACAGTGAAAAAACGCAGAGAGCAGTCTGTGTGTAGAAAGGCTGGAGAAGGAGGCGTTTTATAGGCGGGAAGGAAATGGCGGTTAATCTCCAGATTAAACCGCAGCCGTCGGATCAAACGGTTTTCATCCACAACCGTTAGATCGACGGTTTTAAACGTGGACCGTCGGATCTGACGGTTTTCGATCTTGGACGTTGGATGATAAACCGTAGCGGTTTATCAGAAAACCGTAGCGGTTTATCAGAAAACCGTAGCGGTTTATCCAAAAACCGTAGCGGTTTATCGTAACCGTTGATAAACCGTAGATCATAGACCGTTAGATCATAAACCGTTGGCAGATACGATCTCAGCCGTTGGATCATGATCCGCGTAGACAACGATCCACAACCGTTAGATCTTGCAACGGTTATGATCAAAAAATTTCAACCGTTGTATCACTTAATTTATTTTTCTGGAAAAATAAAAGAAAATTTCTCCAAAAAGATAAGAACCGGGCGGGCGAGCCACGAGCCACGAGCCACGAGCCACGAGCCCGAGCCCGAGCCGAGCCGGACGGGCGGGCGGGCGGCGGCGGCGCGCGCGCGCGCGCGCGTGTGTGGTGAACCTTGCCTGAGCTGCGTCCTGACTCCGTCAGAAAACTTCTCATGCCCAAGGGCACATTTTAGAAAGCTCCAACTTGTAACTTATATGGTGGCTCTTTCATCCCAAGTGACCAATGTGGTATTCCACTTAAAGGGTGATGTGTTCACTCCTCATGAGGCCACATCACCACTTTTTCATTTTCCTTCCAATTTTACTCCAACTTTGAGCATTAATTTCTCATTCACCCGGTATCGGAATCGAGTGATTCAAAAGCCTAAAGTCATCTACTTGTCACGTAGATAATTTAGAAATTATTAATTTTCGTTTTTGATTAACGAACACTAATCATAATTAAGCTCAAAGTATGGTGGTTGTCAACTTTTGACAAACACCACAAAAAAATTGTTGTTTACCGACGAAAAAATCACCGACGAACAACGTATAGTCGTTGTTTCGTCGGTAATAGCGACGACTCTGCGACCAAAATAATGTAGTCGCTAATTGCGACGAAAGTACGATGAAATTCGTTGTCGCTAAAAGAAAAATAGTCAGTCAGGTGAATTACGTCGGTGATTTGTCGGTGTCTCGTCGCTATTCTGCGTGTTTTTGTTCGTCGCTATTTAGTTTATAACGGTTCGTCGCTATGTCGTCGCAAATGTGTCGCAAAAAGTATAGAACAAATTCGTCTAAACAAGTTCTTGGAGTTGTGTATCGTCGTTTTTTTGTCAATGAAACCCGTATGTGGCAAATGGTTTGAATGGCTTTCCGTTCGTAATTCGGTTTGTCGTTGTGTCGTCGCAGATACATCGAGAATTAAACACGTGTATTGATTAAGGAAAAAGAAAGCGGCAATTCGGAAAAATACTCATTCATTTAATAATAAGAAGTTACATTATCAAACGAAAAAATAAAAAAAAATATAAAAAGAGATGCGGAGATGGGCCGTTCACTCTTCGTCATCGGACGAAAGAGTGACCGCGACATTCTGCGCAAACTCTTTGAGAAGGCGCTTGAGCTTGTAGTATCTAAATTTCATCTTCCGCAGCCTTCTAGTCATGTAGTGCAGTTGCCGCGACTGCTGATGCATGTTTGCCATCAGCATACGGAAGTCGGCGTCCTGCACCGGCATTTGTTCTTGATCATCCTGATGCGGCGGTGAGCCATAGACAGATACAGAACCCTCTCGCTCAACCGATGGTGGTTGAGGAGGAGGCCCTTCTGCAGGGGCACTGTTTGCCCGTCCACCACGCCTTGGGGTTCTTTTAAAACGACGCGGCATATTTTGATTATTTATAACGTTCTATGTGTGTATGTATAACAGCGGATGTTTGGGGTATAAATAGTGAAATGAGCGACGACATAGCGACGACATAGCGACGCATTTGTCAACCGTTAGGAATGTGCAGTGAATGTGCAGTGATGACCGTTCGGATGTTATAGCGACGACGTAGCGACGAATGAGCGACGTCAGTTTATCGTACGATGCAACCGTTGGGAACTGAACTGACACTGCCGAATAGCGACAACTTAGCGACGGAATAGCGACGAAACGCGTCGAATAATGTGAAGAGACGTTTTCCGTCGCTGTCTCGTCGGTAAAACGTCGGTAAATTCAAAAAAAAAACCCGCGAAGCCCGTTCCTCTCATCGTATTTAGTTTTTCCCTTTTTCGTCGATACGGTTAGTAGGTTTCTGTCGTTCTATTAAGTTTCGTCGGAGATATAGTTAGGTTTCGACGATACGGTTAATAGGTTTTTGTCGTTCTATTAAGTTTCGTCGAAGATATATATAGTTAGTAGGTTTTCGTTGTTGTATTAGGTTTCGTCGGTATATAGTTGATGTTTAGTCGGTGAATTAGTCGGAACAAATTTTTTTAACCACATTTCGCGTATACAGGTGCGTCGTCAGGATTCGTAAGAGATTAAACACGTGTTATAATTATTAAGAAAACAAATACGATATTAAAAAAACAAACTTCATTAATATATAATTAAAAATTAAAAATTACAAAATATAATAAGAAATATTTAAAAAAAGCTAAATAGCGAAGAGTAGCCACTCACTGTTCGTCATCCGAACAGAGAGAAGCTATACTCTCCGCACACGCCTTCAGTTGGCGTCTCAACTGTGCAGATTTGGATTTAATCCGCATCTGCCTTTTATCTATGCAGTCGAGACGCTCTTCCTGAACCGTGACATGGGCCTTCACCTCATCTAACATTTTCCACAGATCTCGTACTTCTGTTTGGAGTTCGACAATTTGTCGATCCCGGCGATCAGAGGTCTCTGGTGGGGGAGGAGGTGGGGGAGGAACAGTTGAAGAAGAAGGCACTTCAGTTGGCGGTGTTGCCGCCCTACCACCACGTCCACCACGTCGTGCTTGCGCTTTAGTACGAACCATTTTGGATTATAAAATAGTTGTTTTATATGTTGTTGTGGGCACACGCTGATCCACTGTTTATATAGTGAAATCAGCGACGACATAGCGACGAATTAGCGACGCAAAACATCGTAAGTTGTAAGCATGGGGAACTGGACGGACTGTCTTTTACCGACGACGTACCGACGACTTAGCGACGAAACACGTCGTACGGAATGAAGAGACGTTTTGCATATCAAACGACGTGTTTCGTCGCTGGTCGTCGGTACGTCGTCGGTATATGTGTTTGTTTGTCTCCGGGATTTGTGTTTCTTGTTCGTCGATGTTCGTCGCTAAGTCGTCGGTATATGTGTTTGTTTGTCTCCGGGATTTGTGTTTCTTGTTCGTCGCCGTTCGTCGCTAAGTCGTCGGTATTGTCTTATACTGGGAACGATAAAACCATTGTATTTCTTCTTCTCTTCTTCTCTTCTCCCATTCTTCTCTCATTTCAAACACATCAATCATCAATTTTGAACGAAAATACAGAAGTGTGGAATTTTGATTTTTTCTACACACGAAAAAAGATAGCTGCTGTTAGTTTCAAGGTGTAGCGAGAAAATGGATCCGAGGAGAAGCGATAGAAAGTGGATGTACCAGAGAGTAAACAACGGGGAGTGGTGTTTTAGATTTGTTGAAGGTCTCGAAGAATTTATTGATTTTGCGACGAGTAATGAGAGTGGAACGCAGATTAGATGTCCGTGCAAGAAATGCAAGAACCGTAAATATAAGGATCCGGGTGACGTGAGGGTTCACATATTGAAACAAGGTTTCGTCCACAATTACCATACATGGTACTGTCACGGCGAATATGAGGGGGCGTCTACATCTGCAACTGTACACGTCGAAGGGGGACCCGGTCAGGTTAATGCCGAAGAAATAGGCGAGGGATCTCACAACCCATACATGCAGATGGTGACAGACGCAGCCGCTGGCGCATTTACCGGAGAGCAGTTGTTACAAATGCAGGATCCGGATGAACAGCCGCGTACATTCGTGGAGGAAGATCCGAACCCTCAGGCGAGACAGTTTTTTGAGATGCTGAACGCCGCCAACACGCCGCTGTATCCTGGTTGCGGTAGTCACACACAGATGTCCATGATCGGTCGGATGACGAGCATGAAGACGGAACACCGCATGACGGAGAGATTGTACGATGGGATGTGTCAGCTGATGAGGGAATCTCTTCCTGAAGGGAACACAATGGTCGACAGTTTTTATTCGACGAAGAAACAGCTGCAGGCGTTGGGACTGCCGGTTCAGAAAATCGATTGTTGTTCAGAGGGGTGCATCATATACTGGGGCATCAACGAGGATAAAGACATGTGCAGGGTCTGTGGGACAAGCAGGTGGAGAACGAACAAAAGAAACCGGAACGTGCCAAGAAAACAATTTTACTATTTACCTCTCGCCCCTAGACTGCAGAGGCTATACGCATCCGGTGCCACAGCTAGCCAGATGAGGTGGCACGCGGAGCACTACACGAAAGACGGTGAGATGTGCCATCCATCTGACGGCGAAGCTTGGAGGACGTTCGATGCGACGCATCCGGGTTTTTCGTCGGAGACAAGGAACGTTAGGTTGGGTTTATGCACCGACGGGTTCAACCCGTTTGGACAGTCGGGAGAGCAGTATTCGTCGTGGCCTGTAATCGTGACGCCGTACAATCTACCGCCTTGGATGTGCATGAAGAAGCCTTACATGTTCTTGACTGTGATCGCACCAGGTCCTAGGAATCCGAAACAGAAGATCGACCTATACCTGCAGCCGTTGATACAGGAGCTGAAGTGGTTGTGGGAGTTTGGCGTGGAGACGTTCGATGTATCGACTAAACAAAACTTCCAGCTACGCGCCGCGCTGATGTGGACGATCAGTGACTTCCCGGCTTATTCTATGTTGTCGGGGTGGAGCACAGCGGGGAAATACGCTTGCCCTTGCTGCATGAAGCAAGCGAAGACGATGTCCTTGAAACATGGACGTAAGATAAGCTGGTTCGACAGCCATAGGAAGTTCCTGCCCAGACGTCATTCGTACAGAAGGAACGTGACGGCGTTCATGCCTGGCATTGTCGTTAAGGACACAAAGCCCGAGCTCCTCACGGGTGCAGAGGTGCTGCAGGAGATAGACAGTTGTGGATTCGTGGGGGTCGCTGATGATCCGGACGGCAGTCACAACGAAGACCTGGCTCGTTACTGTATCGGGTGGAAGAAGAGAAGCATATTCTGGGAGCTTCCGTACTGGAAGAGCAATATGATCCGACATAACCTGGATGTCATGCATATTGAGAAGAACGTGTTTGACAACATTTTCAATACAGTGCTGAATGTGCCAGGGAAAACAAAAGACAATTCGAAGGCACGACTTGATATGCGCGACCTCAACATGCGACCGGAGCTGCATCCCGTTGGCACATCATACATGCCGAAGTCCTCGTACACGCTGAATGCGGAGCAGGTCAGTGCGTTGTTATCGTGGCTAGGGACGGCTAGATTTCCTGATGGCCATGTTTCGAACCTGTCGAAGAACATCGACGTGAATAAACGCGGTTTGCACGGGATGAAGAGCCACGACTGTCACGTGTTCATGCAACGGTTGATGCACATTGCATTCCGCGAGCTGCTTCCAACCAATGTATGGGAAGCAATTACCGAGATGAGTCAGTTCTTCAGATGTCTTACAGCCACGAGACTCAGGGCGGATGATATGTCAAGGCTGGAGGGCGAAATCCCAGTGATCATATGCAAGCTGGAAACTATATTCCCTCCGGCCTTCTTTGATTCAATGGAACACCTGCCAGTTCATCTACCATACGAGGCACGTGTTGGTGGTCCTGTTCAGTACAGGTGGATGTATCCTTTCGAGAGGTACTCTTTTTTATGTGCATGACATTCTTATGTGTCTAAGCGATATGCATTTGAACATATATTCACTATATGAACAGATATCTCAGGCATTTGAAGCTGAACATCAAGAACAAGGCGAAAGTCGAGGCCTCTATGTGCAATGCCTATCTGACGGAGGAAGCATCGACCTTCGTGTCTCATTACTTCGAGCCAGATGTCCCGTCGAGGTGCAGAGATGTTCCCCGGAACGACGACGGCATTTCCAGATCCGGTGTCCTCCCAATATTCACACATCCGATCAGATTTCACGGACAGGGAAAGGAAATGATATTGGGGGACAGCGAGCTGAAGATTGCTCATTCTTATGTTCTGCGCAACTGCCGTCAAGTCGACCGTTTCCAGAGGTATAAACGATTTCCCATTTTATTTTGTAAATACCTTGCGATACTCTATCCATTATGTTACAAATATATACAGGGTACTCATTCGTAATTTGCTTCAGCTTGTTCGTTGATTTATTGCAACACCGTTCACCGGGTATATCGAGCGATGCAATAAACAATGAGTTAGATTCCAAGTTTGCTGATTGGTTCAGGTGGCATGTAAGTTTAGTATTTGCCTGTTACGTGTACGATATGTGATACACATTTATTGCCTCGTTGATGTATATTTACTTGTCCTTTTACAGGCGAGCAAAGGTCATCTGGCTGACGATGAGTACGGTTACATTCTGACGCCAGTAGCCGAGGGTCCATTGAACAGAGTCACGCGGCACGACATGTGTTTTGTCAACGGGTATAGATTCCACACAGTCTCCCATGCCAGCCGAAAATCATCGGAGAACAGCGGTGTGTGTGTCAAGCGTTATGACAATAGCCCGGACGAGGATGACTTCTACGGCTACCTTACTGACATCATTGAGCTCGAATATCCCGCATTGCCTATAAAGCGAGTGGTCTTATTCAAATGCGAATGGTACGATCCAACTCGAGAAGGTTATCGCGTTGGCACAAAGGTCCACGACCAATATAAGTTGGTAGACATACACCAAGGGCGACGGTACAGAAAATACGATCCATACGTTTTGGCTAGTCAAGCGTCCCAGGTGTACTATCTATCGTATCCAACAACGAGGATGAATGCGAGCTCAAAAGACTGGCGAGCTGTGTGCAAAGTGAAATCGAGCAAGTTTGATGTGAGTATACAGACAGTTTCAGATGGTATGGACGCCGCATTTCAAGAAGAAAACCCGTCCGTTCTAGATACGACACATGTTGAACTGCACGACCTCCCTCTAAATGACCCCAACGGCGGTTTTATCGAAATTCATCTCAACATACAACCGCCTGACAATATTGAAGACGTAGTCGAAGACGAATACGAGGATGAAGAGGACGACGAGCATGTAGATGAAGATGAAGATGAAGACGAAGATGAAGATGCGTATGAGGATGCAGATGACCAGGAAGATTGACGATGTGCCAAAATTTTTTATGTACCTCTTTATATGAAAGTGTGTATGTGTTGATGCACTTATATTCATGTATATACTACTTTATATTTTGTATTATTTTTTTTTCGAAAATGATAACACCGACGAGTTACCGACGAAATGTTTCGTCGCCACATTTGAAATAACGACGACCCATGAAAAATAGCGACGAAACTAAATAGCGACGGACGTTCCGTCGCTATTTCGTCGCAAAATTTCGAAGATAAACTGAACTCCCCCTTCTTCTTCCCCATTTCCCTCCCCCGCAAAAAATCTCCCCCCGCAAAAACTCTCCCCCCGCAAAAACTCTCCCCCCTCCCACCGGCGAACTTCGCTCTGAGGACCCCCGGCAAAATCTCCTCCCTACAACGGTTAGTTTTTCTTCCTATTTCTTTTTAAATGATTTTAAGTAGGTATAGATTGAATTCTTTGTTGTGGGTGTTGGTGGTGGGTTGTGGGCGGGGGTGGAGGGATTGTGCTGGGGTGGAGGCATTCGGGCTGGGTGGGGCGGTGTGGGACTGGGTGTTGGATGGGACGGCGGAGGGTGGTTGTGGGTGGGGCTGCCTGGCTGTGGATGGGGCTGGGTGGTCGGGGGTGGGGGTTGGGTGGTGGTGCGGCGGTGGTGCTGGGTGTGGGCTGGGGCTGATTGTGGTCGGGGTGGGGGGCTGGGTTGTGCGGGGGTGGGGGCCTGGAGCTGGTTGTGGTCGGGGGTGGGGGCTGGGTGGTGGTGCGGCGGTGGTGCCTGGGTGTGGGTGGGCTGATTGTGGTCGGGGGTGGGGGCTGGGTTGTGCGGGGGTGGGGGCTGGGTTGTGCGGGGGTGGGGGGCTGGGTTGTGCGGGGGTGGGGGCTGGGTTGTGCGGGGGTGGGGGCTGGGTTGTACGGTATATATATATATATGTATATATGGTATATATATATGTATGTATGTATATACGGTATATATATACATATACGTATATACGGTATATATATATGTATATACGGTATATATATACATATACGTATATACGGTATATATATGTATATACGGTATATATATATGTATATACGGTATATATATACATATACGTATATACGGTATATATATATGTATATACGGTATATATATACATATACGTATATACGGTATATATATATGTATATACGGTATATATATATATATATGTATGTATATACGGTATATATATATACATATATGTATATACGGTATATGTATGTATATACGGTATATATACATACATATATACACGCACATATACATATATACGGTACACGCACATATACATATATACGGTATATGTATGTATATGTTTTTAATAGATTTGTAAATGTATGTATATATATGTATATGTATGTATATGTATGTATATGTATAAGTATATGTATGTATATGTTTTTAATACATATATACACGCACAAATACATATATACGGTACATATATTTAATTTCGTATTTAAATATAGTTAAATTTGTAAAAACTGTTTTTAATAGATTTGTAATATATCTTTTGTAATGTTTGTATATAAATATATGTAAAATTATTACAAACTGTTTTTTTTGGTAGAATTATGTATGTATATATATTTTTCCTATTTAAATATATTTATAATTATATAATCTATTTTTGGTACATATATGTATATGGTATATATATGTATATACGGTGTATATATATATATGCATATACGGGTATATATATGTATATACGGGTATATATATATGTATATGGTATATATATGTATGTACAGGTATATACGGGTATATATGGTATATACCGTATATATATGTATATACGGTATATATAAATGATTTATTTTTTTGTGCCATCCGTTTAAAAATTATTAATATGTTCCTCTCAGATCTGATGGCTAGTGACGGTTTACCGACGAGATCCACATACCCACCATCTGCACAGGACCTTCAAGGAGAGTTCGATGCTTTCATTTCTCAGCATGATACGTATGCCTCGGTTTCGACCGCCGCTCTGGCTGCGGACTCAGACCTTTTACGGTCTGCCGACATGTCCGCACCCCCCAGACATACGACGCCGACGCCACCCACACCCAGCGCATCAGCACCTCATCCGGCGTCTGATGCGGCATCGGACCAGGGTGTCATACCAGGGCGTCGTCCCCTCCCTTGGTCAAATGATACCCATACGTAAGTGATGATTAATTTATTTAACATGTTTTCAAATATATTTCACGCGTTATTTTTTCCTAACAACTTAAACTCTTTCAGGTTTGGATCGGACAATGGCGCGCTTTCCGGTTGCATCACCCGGTCCTTCCACCTGAGGCTTGACCCATCCGGATATACCTGGGGCCGTGTCACCCCGGAGACACGTAGCTTCTACTGGGATGAGTTTCAGGTATTCAAATTTGATGAATTTCACTTTTTGATGCGTAATCAATCATTACTTTTCTAACCACACTTTTATTATTCCTCCGTATGATAATTGCAGAAGTCGTACAGCTGGCCAGCCGACATCGCCCGCGACGTGGAGCAGGCCTGGCGGCATAGGGCCGCCAAACGCTACGGGGACTTCGTCAACTCCCTCAAGACCAAGTCGGAGCGTGACCCCACGTGGGTAAGGCCTGCCTACGTATCCGAGGCCGTCTGGGCGGCGTGGGTAGCAGGGTGGAGGGACCCTGCTTACCAAGCCCGCAGCGCCCGGAACGCGGCGAACCGGCGCAGCGGCAACGTACAGGGCCCAGCACCTGCCACACACTCAGGTGGTTCGGTTTCCCATGCCACCACGATGCGTTCTATGGTGAGTATTTTAATATTGGATTATAACGACCTTCATTGATTTCATTGGATTATTTACATTCATCGACTTAATTGGATTATTTACATTCAGTGAGTTAAGTGGATTATCTATATTCGTTGATTACTTATGTTGCGCTGTTGTTTTTTTGGTATTCGTATATGGTTACTTTAAGTTGGTACATGTGATTTGACTTGGGAGAGGCCTTTAAGGCCGGGATACCTCCGATAAACGAATAGGTCATGTCGAAATTTTTAAAAATTCTGCATATCACTAACATATTTTATTTCATTCTTTCAGCAACAGGAGACGGGGGAGTGGCCAGCCTCCTACGATCTCTTCTACAAGACGCATCGGAAGAGAGCCTCCGACGGAACGGAGGACTGGATCACGACGAAGGCCCGCGACATCAGTGTAAGTAGATTACGATTTCATTTGTTTTTTTCCTTAGTTTGTTTTATTGCTAAACCATAACAATTCATATTCTCATTTCAGGACGAGTACAACAGATTACTCGCAGATAGGGGCGAACAGGCCGACAAGAACCGCGCTTATTGGGATGCGGTTCGGACCGTCGGCCCTCAAAATAAGAAGAAGAAGGAGGTGTACGGGGTTGGATCAGCAGCGCCGCGATTCTTTCCCGAAGTTCTGCATCCAGGTGCTTCCTCTGAGGCCAGCACCTCCGCGCCTTCTGCGACGCCAGAGGATATTTCGCGCCTGGAAGCAGATAATGCGGCGCTGCAGCGTGAGATAGAGTCCATCAGGACGAGGCAAGAGGAGAGTTTACAGGCACTGCAGTCGCAGCAGCAGGCGATGCAGCAGGCGCTTCAGCAGGCGCTTCAGCATGCGTTTGAGCAGGCGCAGCATCAGACGATGCAGGTGCAGCAGGCAACGAACCAACAAATCTTCCAGCTGTCGCAGGTCGTCATGACTTTCATTTCCAACTCATCGCAGCCTCAGCCTCAGCCTCAGCCTCAGCCTCAGCCTCAGCCTCAGCCTCAGCCTCAGCCTCAGCCCCGCCCTCCTGATGGTCACTCTTCTCCGCATGATCCCCCTCCATCTTCCTCTTCATAGTTTTTTATTTTTCCATTGTTTGTACAGTCTATTTCATTTGTTGTATTGACATTTTCTTTGTATTTTTATATATTCTATCTGACAATTTTATGGATTCTATTTCGTTTGTGTTGTTTAATTATACGAACTTGAATGCGCAAATACCGTATTACTGTATAATATTTGTACAAATGATTTAATATACAAAATAAAATATATTATAGAAATTAAATAATAATAATAAAAACTTTTTAATTAATAATGTATTAATATTATTAATAAATCAAAAAAAATTTAAAATTTAATATTAAATAATGTATTTAAAATAATTATTAGTAAATTTAATATTTTTAAAAATAAAAAATACCGACGAACCAGCGACGAAATTGGTCTGTCGCAGATCGGAAATAAAAAAACAAAAATTTAAAATTAGCGACGACAAGACATATTAACGACGACATTTTGCGACGAAATAAAACGGAAACAAAAAATAAAAAAATAATAAATAGCGACGGTAAAACATATACCGACGAAAGTTTGCGACGAAATTATTTGTCGCAGAACATTAATAAAAAAAATAAAAAATACGAAATAGCGACGAAATAATTTACCGACGAAACAGCGACAACAGAATAAAGGTCGCAGACCTGACATTTTCTCGTCGCAGTTTTGCGACGATACACCGACGCAATTTTGTTTCGTCGCAATACAGCGACGCATTGCCGACGAAATTTGGTTTGCGACAAGCCGTATAACGACATTCTTTTTTCGTCGCTATTTCGTCGCTATATGCCTGTAGCGACGAAATAGCGACGTTTTTTGTCTGTCGCTATATGCTCTTTTTTTTGTAGTGAAACCCACTTCCCATAATTTTCCAACTTACCTCATTTTCTCCAACAGGGCGTTGTCTCCAAATCTTATAATGTCATGAATAAAGCAATAGTTTATCTTTTTACTGTTTGTCCTTCTGTTTTTATTGTTCGGATTTTCTTTTTTGTCGTCTAACAATATTTTACCAAGTGTGAGCAGGTCGGATGCCTCTAGCATAACGAAAGCTGGTTAAATAAATCGTATAAAATTGAATGGAGCAAACACGCTAATAAGCTACTAAAAACAAGAACTTCAACCACGTCAAAGAAACTTGTTAGGCCAGCTCGACCTATCAGAAAGTTGACTTGAACAATTGATTTCGAATCAAGGGCAGTTTACACTCTCTATGGTGTACTTTCAAGGATTAGGAGAACCAACCCGTGTTAACACCGTGAATTTCCCTTTTTTTTATAATAATCTGAAAATGATTTGTTCTTACTTCAATTGGTGACATCAACGATGTTTTTTGGTCCTTATAGTTTGGTGTTCGAAAGATGTGAGCTTGGGCTTGCCGAGGTCAACTAGCCATAGCAAGCGTGCTATGAAGAAATCGTTAGTAAGACGACTACTCAGACCTGCCAATTCCATGCAGCAGGTATGTCTTGCACAAATTGTGAATTGTCATAAAGACACATGACACTCCAATTGAGCAACTCAGGAGCTTTAAAAACAGAAGAAGGAGAAGATGATCCTGTGTTGGAGGTTTATACAACCTTAAATAAGCAAAACATAAAGATAGTAATATCCAGGACTGAGACTGATTCACCGAAATGCCCAGCATAACCACTTGCAAAGTAATGTGCGCCAAGAATAACCAGGGTAAGCACCTGATGGAGCTTTGTGCATGAACAGCCGGCATAAGTAGTATGTAGGAAAATGGAACACTTCAGACTGGAGAGAGGACAAAACCAAACCAGCAACAGCAGATGAGCATAGTCGGAAGGAGGAGAAGGCAGAGATGGCAGCAGCAATTGAAGTACGGAGCACATGCCATAGTTTGAGGTTCAAAGGGGCAGTAGCAATGAGTATCAAAGCCAACCCAACAATCCTAACAATGAAAGCAGCTGAGAGCAAAGGTCAAATAATAGCAGACTTTGAGAAAGACCAGAAACAAGTACCAGAGGGAGAGTAGAGGGGAAGCATGCAAGAGCTAAGTTTTGAAGATGTTCACAGGCAACTCCATGTTGATGGCAATTTACCAGTTATCTTCATTCATTTAACGGAGGGCGGACCTTGGAGCAATTAGTAAGGTTGTTGCTTTGTAACCTTGAGCTCACGGGTTCGAGCCGCAAAAATAGACTCTTGCATAAAGTGTATGGTAAAATTGCGTACATCAAATTGCGAAACGATCTGGCCTCTCTCTGAACTATACACAAACGCGAGAGACTAGTTCACCAGGAACGCCCTTCATTCATTTAACGCCTTGCCAGGATGAAACAAAGATCCTAATATTCTGTAAAACTTCTTTTTTTTTCACAATCAACTCATCTCCCTGAATTGATCCACGAATTCTACTATTTGTCTCTCTACAAATTAAGTATACAAACGCTACTAAGGCAAAGTAGACTATGTCCTTTTAGAATTTAGCGAGCCAATTATTTGATAGCAACCAAGATTAAAGGTTGTCTCATGAGAAAATGTTGTTCTTGAACTTTAGTTGAATCAACACAGACTTCCACATAGCCTTGGAGTAAGAACATTAGAAGAAAATGTACTCTTGAAGTTCAGTAATCCTGTCATAAAGCATACAAATATCAAAAGCAATAACGCTCTTTTTTTGTAAGCAAAGTCAATAACATCCCATTGAGTCGGCTTGTCTAGGCATCCTCTTCTAGAATGCAAGTCAAAAAATGATTGCATATCTAGGAAGATGATGCTTGCGCCAGACAATCTTAGCCCAAAGAACAAAATTAGATACTTTAGCAAGAGTAGCACTAAGAACAGTAATTTTTTGATTATGAAGCGAGTTCCAATAGTCCTCTCTTTGGGAAGTGTGAATGCTTCTACAAGCATTGTTAAAGTTTGTGACTTGACTATCCCAACCCCTACCATATGGTAACTTCCATTGATCTCCCACTATAACTTCAGCCACTTTAGTATTCAATCTGATGGATTTTAATTAGAACACCCCAAGTCACCAGGGATCATAGTAAAGGAAGTAGTACGTCCATTTTCCATTACTTGCTTTATGAATCGATCATATTGATCCCTGATCCAAACCCCTTTAACATCCAAGAATCCAACTGTTATGGCTTAACTTCTAAAGAGATTTACCCCGTAGAATGACTAAGTGAATCCACTTCACTCAAAGGTTTTTCATCTCCTCACATGTATGCCAAATCAATTTCAAGAGATAATCATAGTTTACCTAAACCAAGTCAGGTAAACCCAGGCCACTAACCTCTTTTTGCTTACACACAGAAGACCATTTGATCTTAGCCTTTCTTGTCCCACCCCAAAGAAAGCCTATCAACATCCTTTCAATTTCTCTTATCACCATCCTAGGGAGGAAAAGAGCAGATGTGCAGTAGTGTACAATGGCAAACAAGACAGAGCTGATGAGCTGAAGCCTACCTCCATAAGGGAGTTTATAGTATGTCCAACTATAAAACGTATTGTTAAGCTTATTCAAAAAGGGTCCACGGTCTGAATAAGAAAGTTTCCTATTTAGATGTGGGAGGCCTAGACATTTGATAAGTAAAATGCCTACTAGGTGTAGGACCTGTAGGGCACCACTAGAAGGGGGTCTGAATAGTAGGTGCGGAAAATGTGGTTTTTAAAAAGTTTTGACCCAAAAACCTAACTTCTGAAAACAGTTTCTGTTTTCAGATTCTGATTTGCAACATTTGAAAGACCTAGTTACAGACCTTCAAAAAATTCTGAAATTTGGAGAGATTCTACTTTCAGATGTTCTGAGTATCTCCTTAAAATTTCAGATTAAAATTCAACCTCTAACCCTTTTAAAATATGTTTGTGATCAGATTGCGCGAATCTGCCAAAAACAGTACTCCGATTTGAAAAAAAAAATTTTGATTAATTCGTAACTCCAAACGGTCTGAAAATTTAATGACAAACCCCTTAAGGTATGTATTTTAATAGGTTGAAAAACTTTTGAAAAATTCCTTTGAAAAGTATGTCAAATACGTTGATGTTCTCAACCTTTGCAAGTCTGAAAATCGGATTGCACTAGTCTCAGAACTATTAATGTTTGATTGACTTATACTTGTCCAAATGGGTTGAAAGTTCCTCCAAGTGAAACTTAAGAGGTGTGGCTATGTTTCTGCAAAGTTTTGTAATTTTTGAAAGTCGTTTGCTATTTTTACGATTGTAACAAAATCAACGCAGAAATTGAAAACTGAAAGTAAAATGCTGAAAGTAACGACACCAAGGATTTTATACTAGTTCAGTTAAATCAACCTACTCTAGTCTTCGAGGACACCTTCCTAGGTTATCACTAAACATAAAATAACACCTTGCCACAAGGATTGCTGGAGTTACACACCAACTCCACCCTTAAACAAACGTTACAAGCAATCACACCAATCACGAACACCACCACCGAACGGTTGAAGGTTTGATCACACCTTGATGAACCTTTTACAAATGAGACGTGTATGGTGGTATAAACAAAGCCTATTCAATATTTTTGAATATAAGAACAATAGGCTTGAGAGAGGAATTACCCGATTTTTCTCCGATTAAATTCAAATTTTTTGCACATGTTGTATATATATATATATATATATATATATTATGTCACACATAATTTACATAAAATAATTTAAATATTCAGCTCATAATATGTTTAAACTTAGCGCCCACATGTGCTTAAAAAGTGAATTTGGAATCTCCACAGAGGGTGATTTGTGTGTGCCATCATAGAATGATTTTATGACTGAATATACCATGAAAACCATGAAATTTTTGGCTCTTTTTAATGTATATGGGCTGGCCATCTATATATGGCAAATACGTGATACGTTAGCGAAGTTTCGGTAGTCACCCGCTACGACAATTTTCGGTTTACAACCTTGTAACGTGTCGTAATAATTTTGTCATCACCATGACTTATATCATATGATATAAGACCTGAATATACTTATAAATATGAGGTAAGTATACTGGTGTGACGTTGACGTACGTTTGTAATATATGTAACGTGTCGGTAGTACGTCAGAATATGTGTCTTGTACCTTTTTATAAAAAATCAGAATATATATATATATAAACGTGTGCATCAAATGGAGAGAAGACTTTCCATGTTTCAATTTGTTGCCATCATGTCTTCTCCAAATATATCTCCTTTTAATGAACTAGTTAGTTTATTAACTTAAGTACTTCACTTAATGAACTAGTTTAGTTCATTAATGGTGGCACCTGAAAATAGTTCAAACACAACAAATGTTTGTCATTTGATGTAAGCTTTAAAGCTTCACGGCTTGTTAGTATGGCAACATTATATATAAAGTATATAGGACAAGTTTGTCACAAAAACGTGTCAAGTAAAAAATTTTGTCATGTATTTCTTAAAACACGTAGTATTTAAATCATCTATGTGTGAATCACTCAAACTCTTTTTCTCAACACTAGGATCCTAAGTAAGGCAGAAAGGCAAGTTTCTTTCAATTGGTAATTCTAGAAGCAAATAATTCGCAATTTTGAAAGTTAGGTTTTAAACTAGAAAGACAGTCAAATTATTTTTGTGTCTTTTATGGTTTTCACATATTGTTCATCTGCAATGGCTAAAATGAACCGTATCTGATTGAAACCCTTCATAACCAGTATAAACAGACAGGGGAAAGAGGATCATCGTACCCTAAGTTTCATAGAGGCCTTGAAGTTGCTAGCTATAGAAAATGAAGAAGTAGAGTTAAAGAGAAAGATCCAGTTCATAAACCTCTCTGGGAAGTTCATCTGCCTAAGATATTCATCAGGTAGTCCCGCTTGACAGTATCAAATGCCTTCACAATATCTACCTTGATAGCACAACTACATGGAACTCTGCTTTTTTGGCATCTTTTAACCAAATCATGCATTAAAAGTATGCTATCCTGGATTGTTCTACCATGTATGAAGGCATATTGATTCTCATCAACTGTGCAGTTTCATAAAGGTTTCAACCTGTTAACTAGGATCATAAAAATAACTTTGTAATATACATTACTGTTAAGTTGTAAAATGTTTTGATGATGAAAAGATGTTTTGAATGAGTTGAAATTATGTTTAATATTCGATGCAAGATGGGCAAAACACATTATGTCCAAAGATGGTTGAGATTGGAAGTCACTGGTTGACATCGATCTCTCAAACTGGGGACATCGATCGATCGATGTACTTCAGCCCCTGACATCGATCGATCGATGTCTGTCTGAGGACATCGAACCCTCAACCACAAGGACATCGATCGATCGATGTCACTTCATCCCCTGACTTCGATCGATCGATGTTGAACTGAGTACTTCAGTCTCTAAACCAGGTGACATCGATCGATCAATGTCACTTCAGCCCCTGACATCGATCGATCGATGTCATGCAGTGCAGGATTTTTGAAAATCTTCTGAGGACATCGATCTCTCCTTTCAGGGACTTCGATCGATCGATGTCCTCCAGAATTCAAATTTTTTGAACGTTAGAATAAAATCCAAGGTTGATTTTTAAGGTTTTCTCTTTCCAATCTTCTTCAAACTTCTTGTGGACTTTAACCTAACTTATTACATGCTTCCTTGACTATTGTATACATGTCTAAGATTCTCTAGGGTGGCTATCCAAGATCAAATCACTCCATAGGGTGGCTAGAGACTATTTGGGCATTATCTTGACATTTTTGAAGATGAAGACTTGGTGGAGAGTCTCAAAAACGTGGTGAACTTCATCTATAAATAGAGGAGGCTTGGATGAAGCAATTACACACTTTCAACATCATCTAGCTTCATTTTCCATTGTTGTATATTTCTCTCATACTTGTAAATTTGTTTAAAGCTTGTCTAGCTTTTCTTTGATCTTCATTATTGTATATTGAGAGAAAAAGAGTCAAGCACAAGAGGAACCATAAATATTTGATATCTTGCTTGTGCTTAGACTTGTGAGAAAGTGTGATCCTTACCATATTTCTTCAACCCACTGTGAGAAGTTCTTGAGGGAACTTTTGTTGAAGTTGTGAGGAAGCGAGAAGTTGTTCTTGCTAATAGCTGTAGTTGTTGTGGTTGCACAAGTGTGTTGTGCAAGAAGTTGCTGTTGTTGTGACTTACACTAAAGTGTTAGTGTAAGTGTTGCTGTGGTTGTTCTTATTGTTCATAATAAAAAGAGTAGTTGTTGAAAATCCACTTTGGAAACAAAGTGGTAGTGGAGTAGAATCATTTATGATTCGAACCACTCTATATCCGGTGTACTCATTCACTACTTCTCATCTCCCATTCTTGCTCTGATTTTGAATATCCTTTTTGAGTTGAGCAAACGAGAAAATTCCGCAAAATAGCCAAACACTATATTCACCCCCCCTCTAGAGTGTATTTCGGACCTAACAATTGGTATCAGAGCCTAACCTTGATTGCTTGGCCTATCTTTGCAAGTAGCAAGGTTAAAGATCATGGCAATGACAACCTCAACCTCAACCTCTTCATCTCCTAAGCCTACTGCACTATTTTCCGGATCAAACACTAAAGCTCCTATGTTTGATGCCCAAAACTATTCTTTATGGAAATTTCGAATGATCAATCATTTGAAAGGCTGTGGATTTGATATATGGAGAGCTGTTGTCAAAGGAATTGAAGTTCCTATGATTACCAACTCAAAAGGAGAATCAATGTTCAAAGATGAGGATGACTACACCGACGAAGAGAAGATAAATTTCGCCATCAATGGCAAAGCTTTTGACATTCTCTCAAGTGCTCTTACCACCACTGAGCTCATTAGACTCCAAGGTCTTGAAACAGCCCATGAGGCATGGAAAAGGCTTGAAATGATACATGAAGGAACTGAGCAAGTAAGAATGGCCAAAAGACTCATGCTCATGAAAGAGTATGAGATGTTCGGAATGAAAAGCGATGAGAAGATTGAGGAGACAATCGATCGATTCACACGAATAGTGAATCAACTCTCCATGGTTGACAAGAAAATCTCAAATGAAGATCTTGTCTCAAAACTCCTCAACTCTTTACCAAGAGAATGGACACCCAAAGTCACCGCCATCACCGAATCAAAGAATCTCAAGACTCTTACCTTTGATGAGCTATCCGGTAATCTTCTTACTCATGAAATTCTTATTGATGAACAAAATAGGATGAATCCCATCAAGCCTACACAAACATCACACAAAGGATTGGTGGTAGAGTCCGATGAATCGGATGAGGAAGTTGCCCTTCTAGTAAGAAAATTTAGAAGAATGGCAACTAGAAACAAAGCTCAAGCAAGAAAGTTTTTCAAGAAACCATCTAAAGAAAAGGAAGCAAGTGAAAATTGCTATAGATGTGGTCGACCCGGTCACTTCATTGCCGATTGCCACGTAAAAGAGCCGCAAAAGCAAGAGAAGAAGGTTTTTCCTCAAAAGAAGAAAGCCCTCAATGCAGAGGTAACCACGTGGGATGATCTTCTTTCGGAATCGGAAGGAGAAGAGAGTGAAGATCAAGGTGTTGGACTTGTGGCAATGGTTGACAATCCAAAGTTTCAACATACTTGTCTTATGGCGATTGAAGATGACCTTGAGGTAAATCCTAACCCTTCAAATTTGCATGATGAAATAGGAGATTTGCAAGATGACTTTGAGAAATTAAATTTGAAGTATAAGCATTTAAAGAAAGAATTCAAGAAATGCATTTTTGAAAATAAGAGCTTACATGACAAAAATATTTTGATGTTTCAAGAGCATGATATCATACTTACCATGCATGAAACCGTAGTTCTTGAAAATGAAGAAATTAGAAAAGAATGCGAGAAACTAAAGTTAGACTTACAAAGACTAACAAATGGTAAAAACAACTTAGACATACTACTTGGAAATCAAAGAATTGGAAATGATAAATCCGGTTTAGGATTTAACTCATCTTCTTCTTCTATTAAACCTAAGCCCTTAAAGAAAAAGGCAAACAATAGAAAGACACAACAAAATTCATCATCTTCCAAGCCAAAACATGTACCCACTTGTTTTTATTGCAACAAACTAGGACATGTAAAGAAAGCATGTAGAGCTCGATTTGAAAGCACATATGTTTGGAAGCCTAAGGGTTGAAAAACTAACCCTAAAGGACCCAACCATCAAAGGGTACCAATGCATACATCTTTTGGTTTTGTAGGCTCTCAAGATAAATGGAGTAGCCAAAGAAGAAGGAACCAAATGGCTTATGGACAGCGGATGTTCAACTCACATGACCGGAGACAAGACGCTGTTCACCAAACTCAAGCTCCAAGATGGTGGAACGGTGCATTTTGGCAATGGGAGAGCCAAAATCCTTGGACATGGAGAAATTGGTAATTCTTCCTTTACTATTAATAATGTACTATATGTAGAAGGGCTTAAGTATAATTTGATAAGTGTTAGCCAACTATGTGATGCTAATTTTCAAATTGAGTTTGTGAAAAGAAAATGTGTTGTGAAAAAGAACGATAAGATTGTTTTTGAAGCTATTCGTAAAAATGATGTTTACAAATTTAGCACACATGATTTGATATCACAAAATGTTTCTTGCCTAGTTGCCAAAAATGATTTGACTCAACTATGGCATAGACGACTTGGACACATTAGTTTTAAGAATTTCAAAGAAATTTGCAAAAATGAAAAAGTCCAAGGTCTTCCAAAATTAAATTTCGAAAACCATGGCTTATGTGACACTTGTCAAAAGGCAAAGCTTGTTAAAACAAGCTTCAAACCCAAAAGTGAAATCTCCACCACCAAACCCCTACAATTGCTTCATATGGATTTGTATGGGGATATTGGTACAGCAAGTCTAAGTGGAAAACATTACACCTTTGTGGTGGTAGATGACTTCTCTAGGTACATTTGGGTAATGTTCTTAGCTAAAAAGAATGATGCATGCCAAGAATTTATAAAGCTTTGTAAAAGATTAGAAAATCAAAGAGAGGACACAATTAAGGAAATTAGAAGTGATAGAGGTGGTGAGTTTGATGGAGAATTTCAAGAATTTTGTGTATCCAAGGGGTATGGACACAATTTCTCAGCTCCAAGAACTCCTCAACAAAATGGTGTTGCGGAAAGGAAGAATAGAACACTTCAAGAAATGAGTAGAGCCATGCTAAACGAATTTGAGTTACCCAAATATTTTTGGGCCGAAGCGGTAAATACCGCTTGTCATGTGATAAATAGAGTTTATTTGAGACCATTTCTCAAAAAAGACTCCTTATGAGCTTTGGAAAGGTAGAGTACCAAATATTGGTTATTTCAAGGTTTTTGGTTGTAAGTGATTTATACTTAACACCAAAGATAATTTGGATAAACTCGACTTCAAAGCGGATGAAGGAATCTTTATGGGTTATGCTCAAAATAGCAAAGGCATTTAGAGTATATAATAAAAGAAGCATGAAAGTTGAAGAATCAATTCATGTAAAATTTAATGAACTCAATGAGGACAAATCAAACATTAATGATGACGATGATGATGATCAAATAATTGAAGTAAGCCATATAGAGAAATTTGAGAATCCAAAAGGTAATATTGTTATTGACCTTAGGATTGATCCACTTGAACTTAAGGTTGAAAATGAAGAAGTAGGAGGAGATACCTCAAATTTACCGGATTCATATAAGTATAGGAAAGATCACCCTAAAGAGTTGATATTAGGTGAAACTAGCCAAGGCATAATGACAAGGAGAAAATTCAATGAAAATGCTTTTATTTCACAAGTTGAGCCTAAAAACATAAAGGAGGCAATAAATGATGAAGATTGGGTATTGGCTATGCAAGAAGAATTAAATCAATTTGAAAGAAGTGATGTTTGGGAATTAGTTACTAAACCTAGTGATCATCCCGTAATTGGCACTAAATGGGTATTTAGAAATAAAATGGATGATAACGGAAACATCACTAGAAATAAAGCTAGATTAGTAGCCCAAGGCTATAGGCAAGAGGAAGGCATAGACTATGATGAAACTTTCGCCCCCGTAGCTAGGTTAGAAGCTATTAGGATGCTATTAGCATATGCATGCTATAAGGATTTCAAACTATATCAAATGGATGTGAAATCCGCATTCTTGAAAGGAATAATTCAAGAAGAGGTCTATGTAGCTCAACCTCCGGGGTTTGAAAATCATGATTATCCAAATCATGTTTTTAAACTCAAAAAAGGCCCTTTATGGACTTAAACAAGCTCCTAGGGCTTGGTATGATAGGTTAAGTAACTTCCTACTTGAGAACGAGTTTTCAAGAGGAAAAGTCGACACTACTCTTTTTATTGAAGAACAAGGAAACCATCAATTGCTTGTTCAAATTTATGTGGATGATATTATATTTGGTGCTACTAACGATTCTCTTTGTGAGCATTTTGCAAAATTGATGGAATGAGAATTTGAAATGAGCATGATGGGTGAACTCAACTACTTCCTTGGTCTACAAATCAAGCAAACTCAAGATGGAGTGTACATATCTCAAACAAAGTACACAAAGGATTTGCTCAAGAAGTACAAATTCGAGGATGGAAGAAGTGTGAGCACTCCGATGAGCACAAGTACAAAGCTTGACAAAGACGAAAAAGGAAAGCCGGTTGAGGTAACAAAGTATAGGGGTATGATTGGTAGTTTACTTTATTTGACCGCTAGTAGGCCAGATATTTTGCATGCTGTGTGCTTATGCGCCAGATTTCAAAGTATGCCTAAGGAATCGCATTTAGTCGCTATTAAACGAATTTTTAGGTATTTAAAAGGAACTCTGAACTTCGGATTGTTTTATCCCAAAAATGGCTGTTTTGATCTAAGAGGATATAGTGACTCCGACTATGCCGGAAATCTTGTTGATAGGAAAAGCACCTCCGGGACATGTCAATTCCTTGGAGATTACTTAGTTTCTTGGTTTTCCAAGAAACAAAATAGTGTGTCACTTTCCACGGCGGAATCCGAATATGTATCGGCCGCTTCGTGTTGTGCACAACTACTTTGGATGATCAACACCTTGAACGATTATAATGTTAAGTTTGAAAAAGTTCCCATCCTATGTGACAATACCTCAGCCATAAGTATAGCACAAAACCCGGTTCATCATAGTAGAACAAAACACATTGAAGTGAGGCATCACTTCATAAGAGATTGCATTCAAAAAGGATTGGTATGCGTTGAGTTCATTCCAACAAATGACCAACTAGCGGATATTTTTACCAAATCCCTTCCCACCGAGACATTCGAATCAATTAGAACAAGATTAGGAATGATAAACAATGATTAAAGGGTTAAAAATGTCAAAATTGCAGAAATCTGCACACATAGATCGATCTATGTGAAAAACTCAGAGACTGATGTCTATAAAGACATCGATCGATCGATGTTCAGGACATCGATCGATCGAAGTCCCTGACATCGATCGATCGATGTCATCGGGACAGGGTTTATAAAAACTGCAAAAACCCTCATTTCTTCATTTCAATACTTCGAACCCTAAAACCTCTCAGGCGAAAAACACAACCTTCGATTCCCAAATTGCAAAACTCTTGCTCAAGCCTCATTTTTCTCTTCAATATTGTCTAAATCCACACATATTCCTCAAAATCCATCACCATATTCAAGAATTTCGCGACCTAATCTTCTCATGGCCCCAAGAACAAAAAATCATTCGAAGAGGAAGAGAACATCTCAAGGAGAAAGTCAACCACATGTTCCAACGGGCTCAAGGACAGCAGGATTGCGGAAGCAACCAGAGCCATCTCAAGAACACCTAATCCGTGAGGTCAGAGAAAGTCTTCATACTCGAAATTTCCCTTGGCTTAAAATTGGAGAATATGAGAATGCACTGGCTACACCTCTAGGATCAGGTATATACACTCATATATCTTAGAGAGCTCAATTATTATTCACAGAATGGGAAAGTAGCAATAGGTCTACTATTCCATCAAAACTGTTCAAAATTGAGGACATTTTGAGCAATGCAGAATTGAAACCTATAATTGATTTGTTGTATGCTCAAAACTGAATGTTTCTATGGGATTCCTCTGAGATAGGTTCAATGTCTACTCGTTATACCCGGTTGTTTTATGCCAAGTTTTGGATTGACTACCTAAATGGAGATCCATTTTCTCTAAATTCGGTTATTGATGGTCAAGTGGTCTCCTTTCACACCGCACAAATTAATGATATTCTTGGTACACCTAATGAGGGATTCAAGGATTTCGATCCTTGGAAGTGGGACTTTCACAAATACCAAGTGACTGAGAATGAAGTCAAAACCTTTCTTGGCTTTCACCCTACGAAAAACACAAATGATATGCCTTTGATTTACAGAGTTTTGCTTGCAATAGTCACTTTCTGTGTAAATGCAAAATCAGCCAAACTTCCAAGCAACCTAGGCTTCTACATCACATACCGCATAGCCAGGAGAGAGCAGGTAAACTTTGGAGAAGTATTCTTTGAAAACGTGTTGGAGGCAGTTACCAAGAAATCGAAGGCACTTCCTTACAGTAATCTGATATATAGATTATTGAGAAATGCAAATTTGGTATTGGATGATGAATACGAAGAGGCTATTACGAATAAGGATTATTACACAAAGTCTAACATCCAGCAAATTCTCAAGTCAAGAAAGGAAGCGCAACGACGGGGTGGTGCTCCAGACCCGGAGGAAGATGAAGCTGAGAATGAGCCGGAAATACCTCCACACCCCACTGAGCCAACCGTTGAACCCCAACCTAATCCTCCAAGTCCTACCTCTAGAATTGACAAAGGAAAGGCTCCTATGGAAGAAGATAGTGGTTCTGAACTTCCATTTGATGCAGAGGTTGAGATCAATGATTTACATCGTTATCTCGATCAATGGGGGGAAGACTTAACAAAAGAGGCTGTTCGTATAGATGATTTGGAAAAAGGCTATACGACGTTCCAGAACCGCTTAAAATCGCTAGAAACATTTATGAACTCCTTTCCACCTAAGTCTCAGTTTTCCTTAAAAAATTCAACAGTAAAACCATCAGGTCGTGGGTAATTATCTCGGAGTTGGCCTACACTGTGAACAAAAGAAGAATCATTCGGACGATCACTCCAAGCCCTGCATAAGAAGTTAGTATAAAGAACTTTTGGAGTTGAAACACAGCATGCCTTAGACCTGCAAATGAAATATTCCTGTTTCAATTTGTTAGTAAACAATAAACTCCTGCACGTTGTAATTCCTGCAAAAATGAATATCCTTGATCCTGCAGGGTATAGTGAGTTGTCATTCTTGGTTCACATATATGAAGAGTGTCACCTGCAGCCAAAATTGTTAGTACACAGACTAAAAATAAGGAGTTCATTATACGAACGCATGCATATGATCTAGTATTCATAGGAACCGTACCAGAAATAAATGAGGTAAACACATTATTCAGGAAGCATAGAATTAGTATCTAAACCTTATGAACAGAAAGTTCAGTAAATACAGTAATGAAGTGTTATATTAAGGCAGAAGGTAGTCTTGACAATATACTTCTCATTTGTGTAATCATATGTAAACATTAGAGCTTTATTATGCACCAAATAGTACCTCTGTTTAGAATTCCTTCCAGCAATGTGTTATGACCAAGTTGTTCTCGTGCTTAGTCTATTATGCTCAGCGACAAATCATTAATCAGTTTGTACATAATATGGGTTCTAAAGTTTGTCATCTGAGCATGTAATAAAAAATAAGCCAAGGTCACTACTTTCTTTAGTAAAAAAAAACTTACATTTACACGGAAATGAAAGAACCACTTTGGTTCCAAGTGAGAGTATTCAGTCTTGCACACTTTGAGCTTTTGTAAGAATGTATCTTTTAGGGTGACTGAGACTACGATTCCACAATTTTGATCCCTATAAGAGAACAGCCTATAAGTAAAAATACTTAGAAGCCACAGAGTTTCAGAAACCATAAGCATATGTTTATGTTATTTCAACAAGACGTAGATATTAACAATAAAGAACACTGAGTAGCATAAAAACAGAAATAGCAGTTGAGATGAATAAAACAAGAAATAAGGGCAAATCGCCATATAAACGGCCAATCACAAGGGCAACCAAGGCCAACAATAAACAGGATGCTATAACAAATGCTTTATATCAACATGTAAGATGCTCTCCTTTGCACAGGTTCCTCAGTGTCAATTATATTCTGAAACAATTGTCAAGGTATACATGATTTGCATGAATTCAACCACATCCATGATGTACTGTGATGTATTCAATTCATTGCCGAGGATCAATACTTTAAAAGATTAATTAACCCATGATTAAAAACGTTTCATAAGTCACCATGGGAACAAGGGATGGAAAACTTGCAACAAATTGATATTCAGCACACTTGATGCAACAAGTGCACCCTGTATCGCTAGCATTCTGTTCAGAAATCTAGCATGAGGATCAGTGATTCCAATCAAGTATCATGTATAATAGAAACTATGAGTACCATATATGCCCAAGATCATCCAATAACAACAGGCAATCGCGTTCCAAATATTGTTTGGAGCAATGTATTTATCCCTTGAACAAAAAAGGAGTCTGTACTACCCTGACCTTATCATCATCATCTCCACCCATCAAAGGAACAAGAAATGTAGGTATATGCTTGGGTGTCAGCCTCATAAACTTCCAGTCGTCCCTGTTGATGGATCAATAAGTCTGACAAGAAAGGCATCTGGCAGAGTTGATGCAATCTTGCAGTATTTGAAGGCTCAACAGCCTGTTTGAAGACATTTGTAGTTTGTAGTCATTATTGGATCTTCCTCAAAGGAACTTGTGGCATTTGCCTCTATCTCTCCAATGTTTAGTAAATAATTTGAAACCATCTATGCCAAGGCTCTTCTTAGCCTATCAAAAAAGATTTTGACACTAAGCCAAAGCTCTTCATAGCCACTTAAATGAGAAGATTTCAGTTTATGACGAAGGCTCTTCACAGCCTTCTGGAAGTTTACAGACATAATGGTATTTTGTAACAGATTATTATCAATTCATAAAAATGTTGTACCAAGGACACATTCCGTTAGAAACAATCAATCCTATACTAAGACGCAGTCGTTCGGTGTGTGCGTATGGAAACAGTAAAATAAACCAAACCCGGAGCGAGTCGAGGACTCTGTCCTTAAGACGTATTGCTCCGGCATACTGTGTCTAACCGGCGTTAGCAACCGTCTCCCAGGATACAACGGGTACCTGTTCAGTTGAGCGGCACTGCTGAACTTGAACTACAGCGAACCTTTGAGTGTCCTGACTTCTCTTGGACGTTATGCAGAAAGTATAAAGCTACTAATGCAGTATGCTACGAATGCTTAGAGCGAGTGTGTTTGTAGAACGCACCCCTTGCCCTGTTTATATAGGGGAATCGGTTGGAGAATCGGTTACGCAGATGGAACTGTGACCGTCGGATCAAAACCGTAGATGAGCCAGAGCCGTCGGATGAAAACTTCCTGGCGGTTTTGAGAGATTTAAATTACAACTGTTAGATGGAAAACCGATTCACAGGATTAAACCTGGAGCGTTAGATGAAAACCACATTCGGTTGGGCGGTTAGGTCAGTTTGAATTTTATCCGTTGGATCAAAGCTACCTTTTCCGTCACCGTTAGATCAAAACCGTTTGATCTTATCGCACACCGGAGGAGACCATTTAAAAATTAACCGTTCGATTTAAACCGTAACCGAACAACCGAACACCTGTTTAAACTGAAACGCGTTCAGAAAGCGTTATCCGTTAATGGACCGCGCACATAGGAGTACTGGACCAGACCGCGCACACAGTAGATCATTTGGGCCGTTGCGCAGCTAGGCCCGAAGCCTTTAACTATTTACAAAAAATAATTAATCCAAAAGCCCAAATAAATTTTCTCCAAAAAGATAGGAACCGGCCGTGCACACGTGCACATGAGCCACGAGCCGAGCCGAGCCGGCCGGACGGGCGACGGCGGTGGCGCGCGCGTGTGCCGCTTTCTAGGTCTTCCCTTTGGTCAAAAACTTCTCATGCCCCAAGGGCACATCTAAAGTGTCCATTCTAGCCGTTTATAAGGTGGCTAAATATATCCAAATGTCCAATGTGGTATTCCTCCATAAGGGTGATGTGGCCTCCTAAGAATAGGACACATCACCCATTAACCATGTTTTCCATCCACTTTGAGTATTAATTTCTCATTCACCCAGTATCGTAATTGAGTGATTCCAAAGCCTAAAATTAACTACTCGTTACGTAGATAATTAAGGACCCATTAGTTTTCGATTTTCATTATCGGAAACTAATCATAATTAAGCTCAAAGTATGTTGCTAAACCAAGTTTTGCAACCTTCCTTAATGGGCCAAAGCCCAAACCTTTTAATTCTCCAACACATTCAAGGGGCAACTTGAGTAGCATAATCAACATACCTCCCTGATTGCTAAGTTATGCTGCCTGTTTGAGAATTGAGAAATTACAGAGGAGCAGAACAACAATGAAGAGAAAGGTAATTTTTCTTTTTATTATTACCCCTCCCATATATAGGTTCATATTGCATGCACTTTAAGATTAGTGGGTAGATTTATTCCCACACAGGTATTTCATCAAATAACTAATAGTCATTACTGAACACCATCATCGGTTTCAAACCTACCCAAGAACAGATAGGGATGAGTCACACAAATATATAAGGTAGTGAATAGGAGTTGTAACACCTAGAATTATGAGATGTAGAACAGCATCAGCAGCAACCAATGACTGATTTGAAAAAATCTGTATGAAGAGGAGCATTTTCTCAGCTCCGGAAGCCTTCGATTATCATCTTCTTCTTCACAATCTCTCCAATCGAGACTTTCATAGCACATCTGTAGTAAAAATTGACAAACAACATAGGAGGACGATATGTGTTTTTGTTGGAGAAAAGTTAGTTGTGGGAGTCGGAAAATTTTGGATGGCAAGTGGATTTTGTCAAACACCATACTTTGGGCTTAATTACGATTAGTATTCGTTAATCAAAAACGAAAACTAAAAATTCCTAAATTATCTATGTAACGCGTAGATGAATTTAGGTTGTTGAATCACTCGATTCTGATACCGGGTGAATGAAAAATTAACGCTCAAAGTTGGAGTAACATTGGAAGTTATTTGACGGTTTCTTCCACTACCAATAACTACTCGGTGGTTATTGCAGTAGTGGGGCGGTTTCTTCCACTACCAATAACTACTCGGTGGTTATTGCAGTAGTGGGGCGGTTTCTTCCAATCTAACGGTACAGATCAAAACTGATTGATCTAACGGTACGCATCCAATCATCTGATAACTTCCAGTAACTTCTTCCTCTCTATAAATTCCTTTCATGTTGAAACGTTTTAGATAGAGATTTCGAAAATCTAAAGGCGTACGCAGCTTCTTCTTCTTCTACTTCTGTTTTTCATAAAACGTTTTCTTGCATTCATTGCGTTCGAGAAATCAGAGCATCTTACAGGTTCGCCGAGTTCTTTACGTTACTGTGCCGTTTCGTATGAACTGTACCCGTTGTATCCTGGGAGACGTTTGCTGTGTTCGGTTGGGCACTTCGTACCGGAGCAAATCGTCTTAAGGACAGAGTCCTACGACTCGCCTCGGTTTTGCTTGCATTTCGTCAGTTTACACAAACGCACACTGCACACTTTTATGATTACAGTTACTAACATTCTTAAGACGATTTGGCTTTATATACTGTAATCTGTTTCAGTTTGTGATCGCAGTTTCTATTGTACGAAACTAATCGGTTTCGTGTTTGTTTCTGTATTGCGTTTACAGAATCTGAAATGGAGAACAAAAGTTCGAACTCCTTCAATGGCGTGCACCTTGGTCCGTCCGAGGAAGTGAACAATGCTGTTCCAGTTGCACCTGCTGCCATTCCTACTCCTGTTCCGGTTGTTGGACAGGTTGAGAAACCGGAGAAGTTTGGAGGCAGTTACTTCAAACGATGGCAACAAAAGATGCTGTTCTTTTTGACAACTCTGGGGCTGGCCAAAATGCTGACCGAGGATCCTCCAGTGGTGATACCAGTCGAGGATCAAAACGTGAATATGCAGAATAGCTTGATGGCTGAAGCATGGAAATATAGTGATTATGTCTGTTTGAGTCACATTTTAAGTTGTCTTGATAATACTCTGTATGGACTGTATAGTACCTTTAAGACTGCAAAATCTTTATGGCAGGCTTTAGACAAAAAATACAGGACAGAGGATGCTGGTGCGAAGAAATTTATCATTGGTAAATTTCTTGATTTTAAGATGACTGATTCTAAAACTGTTGTTTCTCAGATTGAGGAACTTCAGATGTTAGTGGCTGAAATGGAAGAAGAGGGTATGTCCCTTAGTGAATCTTTCCTTGTTGCTGCTGTGATTGAGAAGCTACCTCTTTCGTGGAGGGAATTCAGGAGCTATCTCAAACATAAGCGAAAGGAGATGTCCTTGGAAGATCTGATTGTTCGATTGCGTATTGAAGAAGACAATCGCAGATCTGAGAAGAAGTTTGCTCAATTTTCTGGTCAGGCAAAGGCCCATGTCGCAGAGGCGACGAAGAAAAAGAAAGGCAAGTTGGGTGTGAACAACAAAGGCAAAGAGTTTGCCAAAAAGTTCACTGGTAAATGTTACAATTGTGGAATTCAAGGGCATCGTAGTGTTGACTGCAGGAAGCCCAAGAAAAGGCAAGAGAAAGCCAAAGCCAACCTTGTAAGTGCAATGGATGATTTGGACTTGTGTGCTGTTGTTTCTGAATGTAATGCTGTAGGTAATCCTAGCCAGTGGTGGGTGGACACTGGCGCCACTAGACACGTTTGTGCAAACAGGGGAATGTTCAAGGAATATTCTCCTGCGAAAGACAATGAAAGGCTGTACATGGGAAACAAAGATAGCTCGAAGATTGAAGGTTCGGGCAAAGTGATTCTGAAGATGACCCCCGGGAAAGAATTGACGTTGCAGGATGTGCTGCATGTTCCCGACATTCGCAAGAACTTAGTCTCTGGTGCTTTACTAGTCAGGCATGGGTTTAGGCTAGTATTTGATTGTAACAAATGTATTCTGACTAAGAATGGTGTATTTCTAGGGAAGGGGTACCTGATGGACAATATGTTTAAACTTAGTGTTATAACTATTGTACCAACGAAGACTACGCCCGATGAGGCTAATAAGACTGCTTCTACTTCCGCTTACATGCTTGAGTCTTCATGTTTATGGCATTTACGTTTGGGTCATGTTAATTATAAGTCATTACAAAGAATGATTAATCTCGACTTATTACCCAAACTAAGTTTCAATAATGAAAAGTGCCAAGTTTGTGTTGAAGCAAAAATGGCTAAGTTACCATTTCCTTCAATCAAAAGAAACACTGAAGTGTTAGATTTAATTCACACAGATGTTTGTGATTTAAAGTTTGTGCAAACAAGAAGCGGTAAAAAGTACTTTGTGACTTTTATTGACGATTGCACTCGATACTGTTATGTTTATTTGCTAAGTAGCAAAGATGAGGCCTTAGATGCTTTTAAAGATTATAAAAATGAAGTTGAGAATCAACTTAGCAAACGAATTAAGTCAATTCGTAGTGATAGAGGTGGCGAATATGATGCACCGTTCAATGAATTCTGTTCAGAACATGACATTATTCATCAAACGACTGCACCATATTCACCTCAATCGAATGGTATTGCTGAACGCAAAAACCGTACTCTGAAAGAGATGATGAATGCTATGTTGATAAGTTCGGGCTTACCGCAGAACTTGTGGGGGGAAGCAATTCTCTCCGCCAACGTCATTTTAAATAGAATACCACCAAAGAAGATGGATGAGACCCCATACGAGCTTTGGAAAGGTCATAAGCCTAGTTACAAATACTTGAAAGTGTGGGGGTGTCTGGCAAAGGTTGCAGTACCCAAACCAAGACAAGTTAAAATTGGGCCTAAAACAATTGATTGCATATTCATAGGATATGCAACTAACAGTAGTGCATATCGATTCTTGGTGCACAAGTCCGACATTCCTGACATACATGAGAATGTTGTCATGGAATCAAGAAATGCAGTGTTCTTTGAAAATGTCTTTCCAAAGAAAGACGAAAACAGCAAATAAGCAAGTACTAGTAAGCGAGTGCGTGAGACGACTCCTCAAGAAAGTGAGGAACTGCGTCAAAGCAAACGAACTAGAATACCTACATCCTATGGACCAGATTTTCTAACATACTTGGTAGAAAACGATCCAAGAACGTTTTCAGAGGCGATGTCAACTCCAGAAGCTCCCTTCTGGAAGGAGGCAGTAAACAGTGAGATAGAATCAATTCTTCAAAATCACACGTGGGAGCTGGTAGATCTTCCTCAAGGGAGTAAACCACTTGGATGCAAGTGGATTTTTAAGAAAAAACTCAAAGAGGATGGATCCATTGATAAGTACAAGGCCCGGTTGGTAGCTAAGGGCTATCGACAAAAGGAAGGTTTTGACTTCTTTGACACCTATTCACCAGTAACTAGGATTACTTCCATAAGAATGCTAGTTGCTATTGCTGCAGTCTACGACCTAGAGATCCATCAAATGGATGTAAAGACTGCCTTCTTGAATGGCGAGCTGGAAGAAGAGATTTATATGGAACAGCCTGAAGGGTTTACTGTCCCAGGACAAGAAAAGAAAGTTTGTAGACTTGTTAAGTCTTTGTACGGACTTAAACAAGCACCAAAACAGTGGCATTTGAAGTTTGATCAAGCCATGATGTCAAACGGTTTCAGGATCAATGAATGTGACAAGTGTGTTTACATCAAAAACACACCAAACGCCTATGTGATAGTATGTCTCTATGTAGATGATATGCTAATCATGGGTAATACACACGACATCATCTTGAATACCAAGAAGATGTTAACAAGAAATTTTGACATGAAAGACATGGGGGTTGCCAATGTTATTCTAGGAATTAAAATTTCTAGGGTAGCTGAAGGATTGGTCATGTCTCAAAGTCACTATATTGAGTCTGTTCTTAAACGATTCAATATGCTTGATGTAAAACCTGTAAAGACCCCACTGGACTTAAGTATACACTTGAGGAAGAACCGAGGTGAACCTGTAGCTCAATTAAAGTATTCACAAGTCATTGGGAGTCTGATGTACATAACAAACTGTACAAGACCTGACTTGGCATGTTCAGTAAACAAATTGAGTAGGTTCACCAGTAATCCAAGCGACGAACATTGGAAAGCTCTAAATAGAGTGATGAGATATCTGAAATACACAATGAACCTTGGATTACAGTACACAAGATATCCAGCAGTATTGGAAGGATATTGCGACGCAAACTGGATATCAGATTGTAAGGATTCTAAATCCACCAGTGGATACTTATTCACTGTAGGTGGTGGTGCTGTGTCATGGAAGTCTACAAAGCAGACATGCATAGCTCGGTCAACTATGGAAGCTGAGTTTATAGCACTCGATAAAGCTGGGGAAGAAGCTGAATGGCTTCGAAATTTCCTAGAAGACATTCCATGCTGGCCTAAGCCAATCGCTCCTATTAGCATACACTGTGACAGTCAGTCAGCTATAGGACGAGCTCAAAGCAGCATCTATAATGGTAAGTCACGACACATACGTCGGAGACATAATACCATTAAGCAGTTGATCTCTAATGGCGTGATTTCCATTGATTACATAAAATCAAAGGAGAATCTTGCGGATCCGCTTACAAAAGCTTTGCCTAGAGATCAAATGTCAAAGTTGACGAACGGAATGGGACTTAAGCCTACAAAGCATGAATCTTTGTAACGGTAACCCAACCTTGTTGACTGGAGATCCCAGAATCTTGGTTCAATGGGAAAACTAAGTTATGAGGATTCAGTTGGCACTTACTCATTTCGTTAAATAAAAGTGCTGTCTGCAGAGAAATGAGGGTAAGCTGATGCTTTTAATGATGTCCTATATCTTAATAAATTAAGTGGGGTATGGCAGAATACTCTTGATAGGAATCACCTATGTAAGTGTGAAGTGGGGCCGCTTCTATGAGAATTCTGAGAGGCAAGAATTCTCTAATACACTTTCTGAAACCAGGTTGTTCATGGCCAAAATGAACACAACCATGAGAACCAAAAAGGGGTGTTAGAGGAAATGTTGTGTGAGTATCATTGTCTAGGTTCACACTAAAGGCTGATAGTTCAAGACATTAGTTCACTACCCAGCCGAGTGGATCCGATGGTACATCACTAAGAAAGGTTCAAAGCCAGAAGCTACCTCTTCTGAGGCAACATATCCTTATCTGATTTCTCGATAGAGTCTGCATTCACATTTGCATTAATTTCCATTCATGTGGGGGATTGTTGGAGAAAAGTTAGTTGTGGGAGTCGGAAAATTTTGGATGGCAAGTGGATTTTGTCAAACACCATACTTTGGGCTTAATTACGATTAGTATTCGTTAATCAAAAACAAAAACTAAAAATTCCTAAATTATCTATGTAACGCGTAGATGAATTTAGGTTGTTGAATCACTCGATTCTGATACCGGGTGAATGAAAAATTAACGCTCAAAGTTGGAGTAACATTGGAAGTTATTTGGCGGTTTCTTCCACTACCAATAACTACTCGGTGGTTATTGCAGTAGTGGGGCGGTTTCTTCCACTACCAATAACTACTCGGTGGTTATTGCAGTAGTGGGGCGGTTTCTTCCAATCTAACGGTACAGATCAAAACTGATTGATCTAACGGTACGCATCCAATCATCTGATAACTTCCAGTAACTTCTTCCTCTCTATAAATTCCTTTCATGTTGAAACGTTTTAGATAGAGATTTCGAAAATCTAAAGGCATACGCAGCTTCTTCTTCTTCTACTTCTGTTTTTCATAAAACGTTTTCTTGCATTCATTGCGTTCGAGAAATCAGAGCATCTTACAGGTTCGCCGAGTTCTTTACGTTACTGTGCCGTTTCGTATGAACTGTACCCATTGTATCCTGGGAGACGTTTGCTGTGTTCGGTTGGGCACTTCGTACCGGAGCAAATCGTCTTAAGGACAGAGTCCTACGACTCGCCTCGGTTTTGCTTGCATTTCGTCAGTTTACACAAACGCACACTGTACACTTTTATGATTACAGTTACTAACAGTTTTAACAGATACTATATCCTTTAAAAACTTCTTCTCCTCTTTGTAGCAATTGTTGATGAAAGACACACAAGAAGAGGACATGCAAAAATAAAAAATAGTCATCGACTGATTTTGCTCAACAGTCACTATATTCCTAAGGTAAAGTCATCTTCAACGAATGACCTGAAAGGAAGAGAAGGATGGAGAAGAAGAAGAAAAAATTGTAGGTTGCAGCACCAGAGGACATCAATACAACTGACATCGATAGTACCAGAGGAAGAGAAGAAGAAACATACGAAGAGAGTAGGCCAAAGGAAAAAAAGATTGAAAAAGAGGAAGTGATTGAAAAATATGGGGGCGCTGGCGCGTAAACAGAGATAAAACCAACCTTGCGAGACGTAAAAAAATAATGACAACTCACTTGAAAAACTGGTACGAAATGACAAACAATACAATGGCTGATAGGCCGAAATCTAACCTGCTCAGAAAGGACAACATTCAACGGTAGGTTAAACGGTCAACGTAACTCAGACTCAGCTACTTGACTGGGTAATCTCGGCCACAGCGCACCTCGGTCAAATGGACACAAGGGCACCTCGGCCCTAAGGCCACATCTCGGCCTCGGCTTCACCGAGGCCGACAGTCGCAGGCCATGCTTGTGATAACTGGTCATCATGATAGGCCGACCTATGCTCTCTGAAGTCGGCCACTTGCACCTCAGCAAGCCGACCCCACGGCTCAGGCCATCACGGACACTTCTGGTTACTTGTGGAAGGCTTAGCCTCGGCTCTAGAAGTTTACCCTGGGTAATTCTACCAGGTGAAACTCCTAGCCAGGTGTCTCAAGCCAGCTTACTCAGCTCAGCACAGTGCCACTTGGCGAGCATGCAGGAGTAAAAGTCATCAAAAGCGACCTACCTGCATGTCACGATTTCTGGACTCTGTCCATGCATTGGCCCAGGCAACCATATAAAAGGCAGAAAACAGGAGAGAGAAGGAGAAGTGAAAATTCACAAATTACAACTGTGACTCATCTTCTCCACGGTGAAAACAGTCAGGTTTACCAGAAAACCTTCCACATAAAAACTATAATCAGTATATAAACCTCTCCATAAATGGCCTCAACTGACTTGAGCGTCGGAGGATACCCGGGGCCATAGATCCCGGGTCCTCTGACCTTGTTCATTTGTGCAGGTCGGCCAACAGCCCACTACAAACAACTGACGGAGAATTGACGGCGTGACCCCAACATCATACTTATTACTTGGTGATAAATCTGACATCATCAGTGGCTGTCTTGTGAGACGTAAAAAAAATAAGAAGAGGAACAGCTGGGGGAAGACAGTGAAATCGTGTAAAGTGGGAGGAAGGCTGGCGTGTAAAGTGAGGAAAAAAACTAAAAGACCAGTGAGAGAGAAAAACTCGTTAGGCCATCTCCAACCATGCACCAAAACACCCATTTTGTGTACAAAAACCCCTCCAACCATGCACCAAATGTTGCACCAAATAGGTGAAGATGAATAGTGTTGCACCATTCATTGTTAGGAAATCCAACGAGATCACTGCAAAACGCGCAGCGGAAAAACAAAACTTGATCTCTGATTTCCTACCAAGGATCCATGTTGTTCGTTTAATTCGATGGAAGAAATCAAAAACCATACCTCTATAGATTCGAAATCTGCAGACGTAGAACGTGCGAACGTAGGAGGTGCGATGGTACGATCACCCTCTGTCAGTATCCACACGAATGCTTCCGCCTGGAGTGCTAGCTCTTGAAACGGCGCGGTTGAAGAACTCGGCTTTTCTCAAAAATGATTCTAGGGTTTTGTTTATTCTGTATTCTGTAGTGTACAAGACACATCAGGATATATACATATATATAGATATCAAAATCCGATTCCAAATCGGATTGGTTAATGCCGATCATAATCCGTATCAAATATGGATTTTTGTTAGGATTAGATAAAACCAATCAAAATCCATATCAGATATGGATTCTATTGTTATTATCCGATGATATAAATATATATATATATAAAAACAAAAATAATAATAATAATAATAATAATAATTAATATCTAATATTAATATTATTAATATCATTAATATCAGCCCATACACATTCTGGTGTGTGACCCGATAGGCCCATATTAATTGGCAGTCAGTTAAATCTCTATTAAACCAACAAGTCATAATTGGCCTCTAGCAAGGCATTACGACTACCCAATTAATACGAGTACAGTCCAACTAGCCTAATAATAGCACATGTATTAATCCCTTTGTCACGCGATATCTAGTTTGAACATAAGTCATGGTTAGCGTCATACTTATATTGTTCAAACATATGATTACTCGATCTCTAAGTGGACTGATAAAACAAATGATATTGATCACACTATCAATTCATCTGAGCACGACCATGCATTTCACAGTCTCACTAATCGAGAGGCCCAAAGATATATCTCTCAAAAGAGAGGGACAAATTCTATCTTGATTGTTCAATATCCTCTACATAATTTCTATCATATTCAATCATGACCTTTATTATTATACAGTTACGGATAATGTTAGATCATATAAAAATATAATAGTCTTTATGTTGGAAACTATGACAATCTCAAGTCTAATGATTAAAACATGACTATCATGAGATTTACTTATGACGCTAATCCATGTAGTAATCTCACGATGGGTCTATCCAATACACTGTTCTCTAACAAGTATCTATGAGATTGATTTGTATCATCATACACATAATCATCTCATGATTATCAAATCAATACTCATACTAATTATAAATTATTTTATCTCTATAACAATAATGAATCAGGGACATATATCAAAATTGTGTAACATACTAACCAAAAATAATGATAATAAAACCTCTTTTATTAATAATAAATGTATAACATAAATATCCAAGTCACGGCCTAGGGCACATACACTAACAATCTCCCACTTGTACTAGGCCTACAAATATCTGAGACCCATAGATCTAGTGTGCTGATCATGCTTGACCCGTGAAAGAGGCTTAGTCAATGGATCCTCTATGTTATCGTTTGTGTCAACTTTGCATATCTTGACATCTCCTCTATCGATGATGTCTTGAATGAGATGGTAGCGCCTGAGTATATGTTTAGATCTCTGATGAGACCTAGGCTCTTTTGTTTGTGCTTTGGCACCATTGTTGTCACAATAAATGTCCACAGGATTTGCAATGCTAGGTATCACTCTAGCTCAGTGATGAACTTCTTCAACCAAACTGCTTCTTTAGCTGCATCTGATGCTGCTATATACTCAGCCTCTGTTGTAGAATCAGCTACAGTGCTTTGTTTTGAACTCTTCCAACTAACAGCTCCACCATTCAATGTGAATACAAAATCGGACTGCGATCTGAAATCATCTATGTCGGTTTGGAAACTAGCATCTATGTAACCATTTACAACTAACTCGTCATCCAAACCTCCATAAACCAAGAATACATCTTTAGTCCTTCTGAGGTACTTAAGAATATTCTTGACAGCTATCCAGTGACCTTCACCGGGATCAGCTTGATATCTACTCGTTGTGCTCAATGGATATGAGACATCTGGTCTAGTACATAACATGGCATACATGATCGATCCTATAGCAGAAGCATAAGGAATTTTATTCATTCGATCTCGCTCATCAGATGTCTGAGGACATTGATTTTTGCTAAGATGTCATCCACATACAAGACCAAAAACACTAGTGCACTCCCACTAACCATCTTGTAAACACAAGGTTCATCTTCATTCTTGATGAAACCAAAGTTCTTAACTGTTTCATCAAAATGAAGATTCCAGCTTCGAGATGCTTGCTTCAATCCATAGATGGACCTTTGAAGCTTGCAAACCTTCTTTGAATTCTCAGGATTTACAAAACCCTCAGGTTGTGTCATGTACACATCCTCAAGTAAATTTCCATTAAGGAAAGCAGTTTTGACATCCATTTGCCATATCTCATAATCATAGTATGCTGCAATGGCAAGAAGAATTCTAATAGAATTAAGCATAGCAACTGGTGAAAAGGTTTCATCATAGTCTATACCATGAGTTTTCTTGAAACCTTTAGCAACAAGCCTTGCTTTGTAGGTTTGCACATTTCCATCCATGTCAGTTTTCTTCTTGAAAACCCATTTGCAACCAATAGTCTTAATACCCTCTGGAGGATCAATTAAAGACCAAACTTGGTTATCAAACATGGATTGCATCTCAGAATTCATGGCTCCAAGCCATTTATCTGAATCTGGACCTGACACAGCTTCCTGATAGGTAGTAGGCTCATCTTGATCTATGAGCATAACTTCACTATCATCAGTCACAAGAAATCCATATCTCTCTGGCTGACGATGTATCCTATCAGATCTGCGTTGGACTTGTGTTACATTTTCAGGCTCCACAACTATTTGTGGTTCTGAAATTGTCTCTAAAGACGCTTCAATGATATCTTGTAGAACTTGAGTTTCCTCAAGTTGTACTATACTCCCACTAGTTCTCTTAGAGGGAAACTTCTTTTCTAAAAAGACTCCATTTCGAGCAACAAACACTTTGTTCTTTGAGGAAATATAGAAATAGTATCCTTCCTTAGGATACCCCACAAAAATACATTTGATAGACTTTGGGGCTAGCTTATCTGACACTAATCTTTTCACATAAGCTTCACAACCCCAAATCTTAAGAAAAGACAAACTGGGTCTCTTACCAGTCCATATCTCATATGGTGTCTTTTCAACCACTTTAGATGGTACACGGTTCAAAATGAATGCAGCTGTCTCCAAGACATAACCCCAAAAAGATAAAGGAAGATCTACTTGACCCATCATAGATCGAACCATATCTAATAAAGTTCGATTTCTCCTTTCAAAAACACTATTCCATTGTGGAGTTCCTGGAGGAGTCAACTGTGAAACGATTCCACAATTTCTTATATGTTGGTCAAATTCTTGGCTCAAATATTCACCACCTCGATCTGATCGAAACGTTTTAATTGTCTTATCAAATTGATTTTGTACTTCATTTTGAAAAGTTCTAAACATTTCAAAAGATTCATGCTTATGTTTCATTAAGTAGACATAGCCATACCTACTGAAATCATCAGTAAAAGTTATGAAATACTGAAATCCTCCTCTGGCACTAATGTTGATTGGGCCGCATACATCTGTATGTACCAAGCCCAATAAGTCATTAGCCCTTTCACTATGTCCAGTAAAAGGGGTCTTTGTCATCTTTCCAATCAAACAAGACTCGCAATTTTCAAATGATTCAAAATCAAATGAATCTAATAATCCATCTTGATGGAGTTTAGATACGCACTTCTCATTTATATGGTTAAGGCGACAATGCCACAAATATGTAGGGTTTAATTCATTTGGCTTAGTTCTCTTTGAAGATAGTTATAAATATTACTGTCATTGAGATCATCAAGGCTAAGGACATAAATGCCATTATAACTACTTGCAATACCATAAAGCAAGTCATTTTTATCAAAAATAGAACACTTCTTATTTTTAATTAAAAATGAATAACCTTCATCATCCAAAACTGATACTGAAATAAGATTCCTACTCATAGTAGAAACATAAAAGCAATTGTTTAAAATTAACAAAAGCCCATTGGGCAAGACAAGCTCATATGTCCCTATAGCTACAGCAGCAACTCTTGCTCTATTGCCAACACGTAGGTCCACCTCGCCCTTCTTCAGCATCCTACTCCTTTTGAGCCCCTGCATATTTGTACAAATGGGATCCATATCCAGTATCTAATATCCAGGAAGAAGAAGTAGATAAATTAATTTCTATAACATAAATACCTGAAGATGTAGTTGCACTACCCTTCAGCTTCTTCAACTCATCCAAATAAACATCACAATTTCTTTTCCAATGCCCAGGCTTGTTACAATGGAAACAAGTTCCTTCCTTAGGAACCTTTGCCTTGGATCCAGGTTTTGGCTTAACTTGAGTTGCACCCTTTGCACCTTTAGGCTTACCCTTGCCTTTACCTTTCTTTTTCATTGGCTTGATATTGACACTCAATATCTGGGTAGGTTTTTTGATATTTCCCTCAGCAGTTTTGAGCATACTATGTAGCTCAGGAATGGACTTTTCCATATTATTCATATTGTAGTTCATGACGAACTGAGAGAAACTACTAGGTAAAGAGTGTAGGATCAAATCCATAGCGAGTTCCAAACTCAGGGGATATCCAAGTCTTGAAAGGTGATCTATATAGCCTTTCATCTTCAAAACATGAGCGCTAACAGATTCACCTTCAGACATCTTACAGTCAAAAAGTGCAACAGCGGTCTCAAACCTATCCTTCCTAGCCTGTTGTTGGAAAGCTTGTTTGAGATGCACACTCATCTCATAAGCTTCTAAATGTTCCCGGTCCTTCTGAAGTCCTGGACACATACTTGCCAACATAAGACATCCTATGTTGTTGGAATCATCCACATGCTTCTTATGCTTATTCCTAGCAGCAACAGAAGCATCAGTAGGGGGGTTCGGGGACAGGGTCATCGAGCACGTAGGAATTTTTTTCTTGCTTGAGAACAATTCTCAAGTTTCGAAACCAGTCAACAAAATTAGTCCCACATTCTTTCAATTTTTCCTTCTCAAGGATAGATCGCAGCGATAAGGTGGAATTGTTATTAGCAGCCATTTATGATCTGCAAAACATGCAAAGTAACACTTTATTAATAATGAGGTTAAAATTTATAAAACTCCCACTAAAACATAACCCTCAAAAGAAATATTTTAGTGAGCTAAGATCCATATTTGACTTAATTCTAAACTCAGCTTTGAAGTTAAGTTATTTAGGTAGGTAACTTCTTTACCAATTACATCTCATGTAACTAGGGGATTTTCAAAGTAAGTTATTTATCGTATTATTAATCAAGGATTTCTTATATAGCTAAAATGCCCTTCACAAATTGCGAATACTAATTTGTTAAGAATTAACCGGATTGAAGATATAGCATCATCATTCGCTCTTAGATTTTATGGAATAATGACATCATATATCGTTGTATGTTAGATTCCATCTAATGCTTTGGGCCCAAAACCGTTTTGATAGCCCAATTAAGTCTAACCAATTTTACACATATGAGTAGCACTATAACTCATCCTACGTAGCTGGGAATGTTGTGTTGAGAAAAAGGGGTTTGAGTGATTTCAAAATGCATGATTTAAATAACGTGTTATAAAGAAATGCATGACATATTTTATGACATGACACGTTGTTGCATAAAACTTGCCTTATATAGTTCATAAATAATGTTATCGTACTAACGAGCCATGAAACTTTAAAGGTTACATCAAATGGAAAAATTTGTTGTGTTTGAACTATTTTCAGGTGCTACCATTAATGAACTAAACTAGTTCATTAAGTGAAGTACTTAGTTAATTAAACTAAGTAGTTCATTAAAGGAAGCAATATTTGGAAAAGACACAAACGCAACAAGGTGAAGAAAGGAAAGTTTTCCACTCTCCTCTCCACACATATATTACATGCCATTATATATATGTATATATATATATATTTTCAAATTTTTTGAAAAAGGCACGTACACATTTATTCTAACGTACTACCGACACGTTATATATTTTACATACGTACGTTAACGTCACACCGCCATACTTAACTCATATTTATGAGTATAATCAGGTCTTATATCATATGATATAAGTCATGGTGATGACAAATTTAATACGACACGTTAAAAGGTTCTAAACAGAAAATTGTCGTATCGGGCGAATACCGAAACTTCGCCAACATGTCACGTACTTGCCATAAATAGATGGCCAGCCCCTACACTTCAAAAATAGCCATAAATTTCGTGGCTTTCATGATATGTACAGCCATAAAATCATTCCATGTTGGCACACACAATTCACCTCATATTAAGGCCAAATTGTGGATATTCCAATTTCAATTTTGTCACATGGTTTAGGCGCCACTTTAAGATCAGCCTAAGTGCGGAATATTAAAGTTTAGTTTATGTATATTATGTGTAACATAATATATATAACATGTGCAAAAAGTTGGAATTTAATTAGAGAAAAATCGGATAATCGATAAACGTCGAAAATTCGGTTTTCTACGTACACGACACATGGAACATTTTTGGCATGACATATAACATGTATCTAGACACTTTTTACATAGTTCATACATCTCAAAGTGTTCTAGAAAATTCAATTATGGGGTGATTGGAATATAGCATGTGTATATAATTAAATGTGCAGTATTTTACAAAGTTTGCAAAAATAAAATTCAGCACATGTATCATCCTTGTCACATGCACAAGTCACCTTATTGGAGCATATGTGGAGCTTTGTTGGCATCTTGATTGGTCAAGAATAAAGCATAAAAAGTTGGTGACACAAAGAAAGAAGCTACACAAGGTAACATTTCAAATTTATGTCACATTTGTAACACATGCTGAAAATTTCAGCATGTGTGTTTAAGGGTGGGCGATTTTTATCCATTTATGAGACATATTTTACTTCTTGAATTAAGTGAATTAATTGGGAGATTGTATGGAAGTGTTTTGCATATTTTATAGAATAAAGAAAGTGATATTTTTAAGTATCACACATGCTGAAAATTTCAGCATGTGTGTAATGCATAGTGGCCAAATTTTAGGCCTCATTAGCGTCCAAATTTTATTCCAAAAATTGATAAAGATGTTTTGTACTAATTGGTGATTGATTTCTTGGATTAAATCAAAGTAAACTTGGCAATATTTTGAATGAAATGAGAATGTTACACATGCTGAAATTTTAGCATGTGCAAAAAGGTTATGGCCGATTTTTTGATAACTTCTTGGAGTAATTTGCCTAGCTAATTTTATGTGATGATCTTGTGAATTATGGTAATCATTTTATGATGATTTTGGCACATGTTTTAAGTGTTATTCTCAGATTTGTCTAGTCATCAAGTGATGACAATATTCAACCAATCAATGAGTGCCAAGTAAGCAAGAGCTTAATGATCATCCAATGAGGAAATGGCAAGTAAGCAAAGACATGTCACAATGATGCCATATACTCTTCCAAGGACTTAGAAGATAATTTTCAAGAGGGGAAGAGCAGCAATAGGGGGCGGCCAAGGTTGATAAAAGGAAGAAGAAGTATTGCAAAATAGAAGACAAGTCTCACAAGTGCAAAAAGCGAAAAACGTTTTCTAGACTTTCTTCTTCTACCTTTCTTCTTTCTTTTCTCTAAAAGCCTATTGTATTCATATTCATACATCTTGAATAGGATTCTTACATACCACCATATTCTCTTTAGTGTTGTAAAAGATTGATCAAGGTGTGATCAATCTTGAACTTGCAAGGTGGTGGTGTTCGTGTGCATTGTATTCTCATACAAGGTTTGTAAAGGGTTGGAGTTAGTGTGTAACTCCATCAACCCTGTGGTAAGGTGTTATTTTGTGTTTGGTGATTAGTGATAACCGAGGAAGGTGTTCTCGAAGACTGGAGTAGGTTGTTGATAACCGTATAAAATTCTTGGTGTTATTTACTTTCAGCATTTACTTTCAGTTTCAGCACTGTTTAACGTTTTTGATCACGTTCATAAAAATAGTAAAAGGATTTCAAAAATCACGAAACTTTCAGAAAATATAGCCACACGTTTTAAGGTTCTTTTGGCGCAAGTTTCAACCCTTTTGAATAAGTATAAGTCACCCAAATGTCCAAAGTTCCGTGACTAGTGCAGTCTGATTTTCACGCTTGCAAAGGTTGAGACTTTGATCATATTTGACTAACATTCCAAAAGAATTTATCAAACCTGTTTTAACTCATTTAAATACAACTTATAAGGGGTTAGTCTTTAAATTCTCAGAGCATTTGGAGTTACGTAAAAATAGGAATGAATTTTGCAAATCACACTACAGTTTCTGGCAGATTTGCGCAATCTGACCACCAACGATTTTTGATGGGGTTAGAGGTTGAATTTAAATCTGAAATTTTTAGGAAATACTCATAACATCTGAGGATAAGTTCTCTCCAAATTTCAGAATCTTTGAAGACCTGCAACCTAGTTTTCAAAATATTTTAAAACTGGTCCTGAAAACAGAAACTGTTTTCAGAAGTTGGGTTTTTGGTTTAAACAAATTTTAAAAACCACATTTACCGCACCCACTATTCAACCCCCCTCTCCTTCTAATGGTGCCTTATAGATCCTACAAGTGGTATCAGAGCGCAGGAACACTCACATCAAAAGGATCCAGCGATCTAAGTGAGATGGCAACCACAATTGTGCAAGAAGGAATGTCAACCGTAAGGCCTCCTCTTTTTGATGGTGAGTCCTTTATTCAATGGAAATCAAGAATGAAACTTTTTATTATGGCTATTGATATTGGTCTATGGTCCATCATAGAAGACGGTCCATTTGTTCCTTCCAAGTTGTCTATTGTTGATGGTGTTACACTAGAGGTTTCAAAAACGAAAGAAGAATACACCGGTGATGATAAAAGGAAGTTGAGTATGAATGCTAAAGCCATGCAACTAATTTTAAACGGTCCAAGTAAAAGTGAGTCTAGTTACGTGTCTAATTGTTCGAGTGCTCAAGAGATGTGGAAAATTCTTGAAATGAAACACGAAAGCACTAGTCAAGTAAAAGAGTCTAAAATCAACATGCTTATGTCCACACTCGAGTCATTTAAATTATTGCCAAATGAATCTATCGTTGATATGGACCTTCGCTTGACTAACATTTACAATTCTCTTGAGTCTCTTGGCAAAGCCTTCACTATGCAGGAAAAGGTACAAAAGGTCTTGTGAAGCCTTCCATCCGAGTGGGACCCTAAAGTAACGGCCATAAAAGAAAGTAAAGAAACTAAATCGATTAAGATGGAAGAACTAATTGGATCACTTAAGGTATATGAAAACAAACTCACTTTAAGACATTCTGAGTCTATTTCCAATAATGATAAGGCTATAGCATTTAAATCAAATGAATACGTCGTAGATGATAGTGACATAGATTCCGATGATGAGGACTTAATCACGATGGCTAAAAGATTAAGAAAAATCTTGAGAAAATCAATTAAACATAAGTCTACCTCATCTAAGGATCATAAAAATAAAAATAAGGAAATAAAGTGTTATGAATGTGGACAACCTGGACACTTGTCATATGACTATCCAAACAAGGACAAACAAACAAATAAATACCTCGACAAGGATCGGACAAAAACTAGACTCGTTTCAGAACCTAAACAAAGGACAAGAGCCTTCAAAGCCTCCACTTGGAGTGACACATCCGACTCTGAGACTGATGATACGGAAGAACAAAAGGCAAAAGTATGGTTTACATCTAAGGCATCAAATGAGGTATCTTCCGGCTCTGATTCCGATTCTGAATGGTCTTATGATGATTTATTTAGTCAATATTTAGAGTTGCATAATTTTTCAAAGACTCTTGCAAAAGAAAAGAAACGATTAATTGAAGGCAAGAAGTTGTTAGAATCTTCTAACACGAACCTTATTTCTCAATTAAACGATTCAACAGAAGAGTCATCCTGCATCATTAATGCATTAAAATCAGAGGTCTCATCATTGACCACGCACAATAATGAAATGAAATCTGAGATTTCAAACTTGAAATCAAGAAATGCGAATCTAGAGAAAATGGTGAAGAAATTTGATACAGGAACAAACATGCTAGATCACATTATTTCTTCACAAAAGCATGATAGTGATAAAACGGGTTTAGGATACATTGAAACAAATGAAGTATCCATTAAACCAACCAAGTTTGTAGTGTCTGAGAAAGTAGACACTCTAAAACCAAATATGGCGTCTAAGATGATGCAAAGACCCCCTCCCCACATCTCGTCATACTTCTTCTTCATATAATGAGAAATACAATTTTGTACCATATAGATATAAGAAGAAACAAGTGATGCATACACGACATTCATTTCATCCATCTAGGTCGCACACTATGTACACTAACACAAGGACATATCAAAAACGTCCTACATATAGTGCGTATAAAGGAGTTCTTGGCCAAAGGCCAAACGCATTTGCACCTAACGTATATTATGTTGCGTTTTCATCACCTTTCTCAGCTTTTGGAAAACCTAGAAAGGTCACCCAAATTTAGGTACCAAAAGGGAAATTTTCAAAGGGTTGAATAAATAACCCGTACGAACGCACGTTTGATAATATGAAATGCATGGTTTTTTTCTCTTCTTTACATGCGCTTTTGATTGTCTTTCCAAAATAAAGGGGAAAGAATGCATGATTTAAGGGGGAGAGAGAAAGATTAATTGCACAAATCAAGGGGGAGCGATTTGAAATTTGAAATTCAAAATTTAAATTTATGCACGATTGAAGGGGGAGAGACAAGATTTAAATCATGAATGTAGGTTATTTTGTAAATCATCAAAAGGGAGAGATTGTTGAGAAAAAGGGGTTTGAGTGATTTCAAAATGCATGATTTAAATAAGGTGTTACAAAGAAATGCATGACATATTTTATGACATGACACGTTGTTGCATAAAACTTGCCTTATATAGTTCATAAATAATGTTGTCGTACTAACGAGCCATAAAGCTTTAAAGCTTACATCAAATGGCAAAATTTGTTATGTTTGAACTATTTTTCAGGTGCCACCATTAATGAACTAAACTAGTTCATTAAGTGAAATACTTAGTTAATTAAACTAAGTAGTTCATTAAAGGAAGCAATATTTGGAAAAGACACAAAGGCAACAAGGTGAAGAAAGAAAAGTTTTCCACTCTCCTCTCCACACATATATTACACGCCATTATATATATGCATATATATATATTTTCAAATTTTTTGAAAAATGAACGTACACATTTATTCCAACGTACTACCAACACGTTATATACTTTACATACGTATGTTAACGTCACACCACTATACTTAACTCATATTTATGAGTATATTCAGGTCTTATATCATATGATATAAGTCATGGTGATGAAAAATTTAATACGACACGTTAAAAGGTTCTAAACAGAAAATTGTCGTATCGGGTGAATACCGAAACTTTGCCAACGTGTCATGTACTTGCCATAAATAGATGGCCAGCCCCTACACTTCAAAAATAGCCATAAATTTCGTGGCTTTAATGATATGTACAGCCATAAAATCATTCCATGTTGGCACACACAAATCACCCCACATTAAGGCCAAATTGTGGAGATTCCAATTTCAATTTTGTCACATGGTTTAGGCGCCACTTTAAAATCAGCCTAAGTACTGAATATTAAATTTTAATTTATGTATATTATGTGTAACATAATATATATAACATGTGTAAAAATTTGGAATTTAATTAGAGAAAAATCGGGTAATCGATAAACGTCGAAAATTCGGGTTTCTACGTACACGACACATGGAACATTTTTGGCATGACATATAACATGTATCTAGACACTTTTTATATAGTTCATATATCTCAAAGTGTTCTAGAAAATTCAATTAAGGGCTGATTGGAATATACCATGTGTATATAATTAAATGTGCAGTATTTTACAAAGTTTGCAAAAATAAAATTCAGCACATGTATCATCCTTATCACACGCACAAGTCACCTAATTGGAGCATATGTGGAGCTTTGTTGGCATCTTGATTGGTCAGGAATAAAGCATACAAAGTTGGTGACACAAAGAAAGAAGCTACACAAGGTAACATTTCAAACTTATGTCACATTTGTAACACATGCTGAAAATTTCAGTGTGTGTGTTTAAGGGTGGGCGATTTTTTATCCATTTATGAGGCATATTTTACTTCTTGAATTAAGTGAATTAATTAGAAGATTGTATGAAAGTGTTTTGAACATTTTATGGAATAAAGAAAGTGATATTTTTAAGTGTCACACATGCTGAAAATTTCAGCATGTGTGTACTGCATAGTGGCCGAAATTTTGGCCTCATTGTTGTCCAATTGTTATTCCATAAATGATAAGAATATTGTGTACTAAATGGTGATTGATTTATTGGATTAAATCAAAGTAAACTTGGCAATATTTGGAATAAAATAAAAATGTTACACATATTGAAATTTCAGCATGTGCAAAAAGGTTATGGCCGAGTTTTTGATAACTTCTTGGAGTAATTTGCCTAGCTAATTTTGTGTGATGATCTTGTGAATTATGGTAATCCTTTTATGATGATTTTGGCACATGTTTTAAGTGTTATTCTCAGATTTGTCTAGTCATCAAGTGATGACAACATCCAACCAATCAATGAGTGCCAAGTAAGCAAGAGCTTAATGACCATCCAATGAGGAGATGCCAAGTAAGCAAAGACATGTCACAATGTTGCCATGTACTCTTCCAAGGACTTAGAAGATAATTTTCAAGAGGGAAAGAGCAGCAATAGGGGGCGGCCAAGGTTGATAAAAGGAAGAAGAAGTATTGCAAAATAGAAGACAAGTCTCACAAGTGCAAAAAGCGAAAAACGTTTTCTAGACTTTCTTCTTCTATCTTTCTTTCTTTCTTTTCTCTAAAAGCCTATTGTATTCATATTCATACATCTTGAATAGGGTTCTTACATACCACCATATTCTCTTTAGTGTTGTAAAAGATTGATCAAGGTGTGATCAATCTTGAACTTGTAAGGTGGTGGTGTTCGTGTGCATTGTATTCTCATACAAGGTTTGTAAAGGGTTGGAGTTGGTGTGTAACTCCATCAACCCTGTGGTAAGGTGTTATTTTGTGTTTGGTGATTAGTGCTAACCGAGGAAGGTGTCCTTGAAGACTGGAGTAGGTTGTTGATAACCGTATAAAATTCTTGGTGTTATTTACTTTCAGCACTTACTTTCAGTTTCAGCACTGTTTAACGTTTTTGATCACGTTCGTAAAAATAACAAACGGATTTCAAAAATCACGAAACTTTCAGGAAACATAGCCACACGTTTTAAGGTTCTGTTGACGCAAAAAAAATTTACTGGGTTGACTTGTCTCCTTTTAAGAAGAGAGTCTGGGAATTAACATATGTATTTTAAACAAACTCTTCTTCTTCCGTCAACTGGTGTTTCTTCAACAAGAGGTGTCTTCTTCCACACAAAAGAAATACCCAGATTCTGAAAATCCTACAACCAGACTCTTTAATCAAACTCCAAGAACCTGAGGGCTTGGAAGGAATTTTGAATATAAGTATTCTGGAACAACCTTTTTCTTCTCCTTCTTCTATATGGCTCTGATACCATGTTGATTTTTCACCTCAAGCTATCAGTAATGAAGATATGAAACAACACAAGAAGAAACTGGGAATCGATGAAGATTTTAGAAAAGAACTTGAAAAAAATGGATCTTATTCATTTTACCAAATACATCACTCCCCTCTGTTTATTTTATCTTTCAAAGGACAAATAAAATATAATCACTCTCTCTACAAACTGTAAAGAGGATTGAGATATATAAGAAGAAAAATCTCTCCCTTTCCTGCAAAACTAACGGCTATAAGGCCACCTTTTTCTTTCACTCTCTGCAGCCTAATGGGTGGAAGAGGCAAAATGAGTGGATTAGACAACATGTAATTATATATATTTTGTGTGTGTATATTATATATGTACACAACATGTATTGTATTGTATACCAGCGTACTTCTCTATAGAAAGCAAGTTGAGTTCACATATACAAGCAAATCTCATCGAGAAATAGAAAATGAAGCTCACTTATTTTGTAAAGTGTAAAAACCTCAAACATATATATTCTGAGTTGTACCAAAGAACAAAAGAATGGTTATAAAATGAAATCTATCTGCAACTTCAACGCGCATCATGTATGCTAAGAAGACTAGTCTGAAACTCCACTTTCTTTTCTCCTTTCTATAAACAAGAATGCTTTCCATTTATCTACTTATAGTCCACTGTAAATGTTCTGTAAAGAATTTCTTGCGCTCTCGAAAGGGCTGTTTGCTCTCAAGGTTTCTAGTTTTTTATTCGAGTCCGAACTGCTAAGGAAAAAGTAAGCAAAATATCAGGACCTCTTGAAACATGCAGGATTATGCATACCACGTTTGTAGAGAAAAAGAGGTTTGAGTGATTTCAAAATACATGATTTAAACGTGTTACAAAGAAATGCATGACATATTGCATAAAACTTGTCTTATATAGTTCATATATAATGTTGTCGTACTAACGAGCCATGAAGCTTTAAAGCTTACATCAAATGACAAACATTTGTTGTGTTTAAACTATTTTCAGGTGCCACCATTAATGAACTAAACTAGTTCATTAAGTGAAGTACTTAGTTAATTAAACTAAGTAGTTCATTAAAGGAAGCAATATTTGGAAAAGGCACAAAGGCAACAAGTTGAAGAAAGGAAAGTTCCACCTATCCTCTCCACACATATCACACGCATATAAACACACACACACACACACACACACACACACACACACATACATATATATATATATATATATATATATATATATATATATATTCAGATTTTTTTGAAAAAGGCACATACACATTTATTCCAACGTACTACCGACACGTTATATATTTTACGTATGTACATTAACGTCACACCGCCATACTTAACTCATATTTATGAGTATATTCAGGTCTTATATCATATGATATAAGTCATGGTGATGACAAATTTAATACGACATGTTAAAAGGTTCTAAACCGAAAATTGTCGTATCGGGCGAATACCGAAACTTTGCCAACGTGTCACGTACTTGCCATAAATATATGGCCAGACCCTGCACTTCAAAAATAGCCATAAATTTCGTGGCTTTCATGATATGTACAGCCATAAAATCATTCCATGTTGGTACACACAAATCACCCCACATTAAAGCCAAATTGTGGAGATTCAAATTTCAATTTTGTCACATGGTTTAGGTGCCACTTTAAGATCAGCTAAGTGCTGAATATTAAAGTTTAATTTATGTATATTATGTGTAACGTAATGTATATAACATGTGCAAAAAGTTGGAATTTAATTAGAGAAAAATCGGGTAATCGATAAACGTCAAAAATTCGGTTTTCTACGTACACGACACATGGAACATTTTTGGCATATCGTATAACATGTATATAGTCACTTTTTACATATTTCATACATCTCAAAGTGTTCTATAAAATTCAATTAAGGGCTGATTGGAATATACCATGTGTGTATAATTAAATATGCACTATTTTACAAAGTTTGCAAAAATAAAATTCAGCACATGCACAATCATGTCACACGCCTATTCCAGCTGAGTTGGAGCATATGTGGAGCTTTGTTGGCATCTTTATTGGTGAAGAATAAAGCATACAATGTTGATGACATAAAGGAAGGAGCTACACAAGGTAACATTTCAAACTTATGTCACATTTGTAACACATGCTGAAAATTTCAGCATGTGCATTAGAGCTGGCCGATTTTATCAAGTTATTGAGGCATATTTTACTTCTTGAATTAAGTGAATTAATTGGGAGATTGTATGAAAGTATTTTAAATATTTTATGGAATAAAGAAAGTGATATTTTTGAATATCACACATGCTGAAAATTTCAGCATGTGTGTAATGCATAGTGGCTGAAATTTTGGCCTCATTGTTGTCCAATTGTTATTCCATAAATGATAAGAATATTGTGTACTAAATGGTGATTGAATTATCCTTTGATTTCTTGGATTAAATCAAAGTAAAATAGGCAATATTTTGAATAAAAGGTGAACGTTACACATGCTGAAATTTCAGCATGTGCAAGATGTCATTATGGCCGATTTTTGCATGCCTTCTTGGAGTTATTTGCCTAGCTAATTTTGTGTGATGATCTTGTGAATTATGGTAATCATTTTATGATGACTTTGGCACATGTTTTAAGTGTTATTCTCAGATTTTTCTAGTCATCAAGTGATGACAACATCCAACCAATCAATGAGTGCCAAGTAAGCAAGAGCTTAATGGTCATCCAATGAGAACATGCCAAGTAAGCAAAGACATGTCACAATGATGCCATATACTCTTCCAAGGACTTAGAAGATAATTTTCAAGAGAGGAAGAGCATCACAAGGGGGCGGCCAACTCAAGATTAAAAGGAAGGAAGAGAGCAAAACAAAAACAAGAACAAGTCTTGCAAATTTAAAAGATCAAAAATGTTTTTAGCCTTCTCTTCTACACTCTTTTTGTTTCTTCTCTCTAAAAGCCTATTGTACTTACATTCATATACTTAAATAGACTTCATATAGTCCACCATATATTCCTTATCATTGTAAAAGATTGATCAAGGTGTTTTCAATCTTGCACTTGCGAGGTGGTGGTGTTCGTGACAATTGTATTCTCATGCAAGGTTTGTAAAGGGTTGGAGTTGGTGTGTAACTTCATCAACCCTGTGGTAAGGTGTTACTTTGTGTTGTGTGTTTAGTGCTAACCGAGGAAGGTGTCCTCGAAGACTGGAATAGGTTGTTTATAACCGAACCAGTATAAAATTCTTGGTATCATTTACTTTCAGCACTTACTTTCAGTTTCAGCACTTTGCATCGTTTTCATTGCATTAGTAAAAATAGTAAATGAATTTCACAAATTACGAAACTTTCCAGAATCATAGTCACACGTCTTAAGGTTAATTTGGCACAAGTTTCAATCATTTTGGACAAGTATAAGTCATCCAAACGTCCAAAGTTCTGAGACTAGTGCAGTCTGATTTTCAGGCTTGCAAAGGTTGAGACTTTGATCGTATTTGACTAACTTCCCAAAATAATTTTTCAAAATTGTTTCAACCCATTTAAATAAAACTTATAAGGGGTTAGTATTTAAATGTTCAGAGCATTTGGAGTTACGTACAAATAGGAATTAATTTTTCCAATCACACTACCTTTTCTGGCAGATTTACGCAATCTGACCACCAACAACATTTCAAGGGGTTAGAGGTTGAATTTAAATCTGAAATTTTTAGGAGACACTCATAACATCTGAGTCTAAGTTCTCTCCAAATTTCAGAATTTTTGAAGGCCTGAAACCTAGTTTTCAAGACGTTTTAAAACTAGTCCGGAAAACAGAAATTGTTTTCAGAAGTTGGGTTTTTGGTTTAAACAAATTTTAAAAACCACATTTTCTGCACCCACTGTTCAACTCCCCCCTTCTAGCGGTGCCTTACAGATCCTACAAGTAGTATCAGTGTGCAGGAACACTCACATCAAAAGGATCCAACGATCTAAGTGAGATGGCAACCACAAACTTCAAAACCGAACAAGAAGGTATGTCCAGTCAAATGCCTCCTCTCTTTGACGGTGAGTCTTTCATTCAATGGAAGTTAAGAATGAAACTTTTTCTTATGGCAATTGATATTGATCTTTGGTCAGATATAGAAGATGGTCCATTTGTTCCATCAAAGTTGTCCACTGTAGATAGAGTCACACTAGAGGTCGTTAAGCCTAGACAAGAGTATACTAGTGAGGATAAAAAGAGACTGAGCATGAACGTTAGGGCTATGCAGTTACTTTTAAATGGACTAAGTAAAAGTGAATCTAGTTATGTTTCAAATTGTTCTAGTGCTCAAGAAATGTGGAGAATACTTGAAATGAAACACGAAGGCACTAGTCAAGTAAAAGAGTCCAAGATAAACATGCTTATGTCCACACTCGAGTCATTTAAATTATTGCCTAATGAATCTATCGTTGATATGGATCTTCGCTTGACTAACATTTACAATTCTCTTGAGTCTCTTGGCAAAGCCTTTACTATGCAGGAAAAGATTCAAAAGGTCTAGCGAAGCCTTCCATCCAAGTGGGACCCTAAAGTAACGGCAATAGAAGAAAGCAAAGAAACTAATTCAATCAAGATAGAAGAATTAATTGGATCACTTAAGGTTTATGAGAACAAACTCACCATAATGAAATCAGAATCATCAAAACAAGGTAAGCTATTGCATTTAAACCAAATGAATACATCTCTACTTCTCCCGATCACGTAGATGATAGTGATTCTGAATCAGATAACGATGACTTAATTTTATTGGCTAAAGGCTTAAGAAAATTCATGAGAAAGTCGTTTAGAAACAAAACTAAGTCTACTTCGACTAAAAGAAATAAGAACAAGACAAACGACAAGGATGTTAAATGTTATGAATGCGGTAAACTTGGACATCTATCATATGACTGCCCTAATAAGGACAAGCAAACAAATAAATACCCTGACAAGGATCGGAACAAGAATAGACTCATCTCAGAACGTAAGCAAAGGAAATGAGCTCTCAAAGCCTCCACTTGGAGTGATACATCGGACTCCGAGACTGAAACAGAAGAGGAGACTGCTCAAGTATGATTTGTGTCCAAAGCATCAAACGAGGTATCATCTGACTCTGATTCTGACTCTGAGCCTTCTTATGATGATCTTTTTAGTCAGTACTTAGAATTGCATAAATTCACTAAGACTCTCACGAAAGAAAAGAAGCGATTAATTGAAGACAAGAAACTGTTAGAATCTTCTAACGAGAATCTTGTCGCTCAATTAAACGATTCAAAAGAAGAGTCATCATGTATCATTACTACATTAAAGACAGAGATCTCATCATTGACCACGCAAAATAATGAAATGAAATCCGAGATTTCAAGTTTGAAATCGAGGAATACAGACTTAGAGAAAATGATGAAACAATTTGATACGGGATCTAACATGCTAGAGCGTATTATCTTATCACAAAAGCATGATAGTGATAAACAGGTTTAGGATACATTGAAACAAATGAAGTATCCATTAAACCAACCAAGTTTGTAGTGTCTAAGAAAATAGATACCCCCAAAACCAAAAAACGGCGTCTAAGATGACGCAAAGACCCCCTCTCCCCTCCTCTCGCTTTACTTCTTCCTCATACCATGCAAAATTACAATTTTGTGCCATATAGATAAGAGAAGAAACAAGTGATGCATACACGACATTCATTTCATCCATCTAGATCACGCACTATGCACACTAACATAAGGACATATCAGAAACGTCCTACATATAATGAGTATAAAGGAGTTCTTGGCCAAAGGCTTAAAGTGCACTCACCACATGTCTACTACATTGCACCTTCATCTACATTCTTGTCATTTGCTAGACCGAGAAGGATCACCCAAGTATGGGTACCGAAAGGTACTTTTACTAAGAGGTGAATAACTAACTCGTAAGGACCCAAAATTAAAAGGGTACCTAAATCATTTTTGCACATTGCAGGGAACCCACACATCAAAAGATACATCTATCAAGTGGTTCCTTGACAGTGGTTGCTCGAGGCACATGACGGGTGACCCGTGCCTATTCACAAAATTAAAGAAGGTCACAAAAGGCGGATCCGTAACCTTTGGAGACAACAACGAAGGAAAGATCATCAGAAAGGTACAATTGGAAACCCAAGCACTCTTCAAATTTCAAACGTCTTTTTGGTAAGTAACTTATCTTATAATCTTCTTAGCATTTTGCAATTCATTGACAATGGTTTTGATGTGTGTTTTACTCACCCATATTACAATATAATAAATAAAAATGGAGAAACAGTCTTAAAAGGAAAACGGGAAGGAAACATTTTTATGCTTTCTATGGATGATATGTTAGACGCTAAGATTAAGTGTTTCATGTCAAATGAACCTAACGTAAATTTGTGGCATAGACGTTTAGGACAGATTGGCATTTCTGCACTAGAAAACTCCAACGCAAGAACCTAATATGAGGATTGCCTACACTTGATTTAGACAACTTTCAGTTGTGTGAATCTTGTATAAAAGGCAAACAAACGCACGAGTCACTAAAACCCAAAAATGAAATAAGCACGACTAGAGTTTTAGAATTACTACACATTGATTTGTTTGGTCCTAGTCGTACTACGAGTCTTGGTGAACGTCACTATGCTTGTGTGATTGTTGATGATTTTTCTCGTTATACTTGGACTTTGTTTCTTGCACATAAGGATGATAGTGCTATTGAAATTGCTAAACTAATAAAACAACGTGAAAATCAATATGGCGTTAATGTGAAAAAGATAAGAAGCGATAGAGATGGTGAATTTAAAAATAAGGACATGATTTCATTTTGCGAAGAAAAAGGAATTAAGCACGAGTTTTCACCACCTAGAACTCCACAATTAAATGGAGTAGTAGAAAGAAAGAATAGGACATTACAAGAAATTGCTAGAACTATGTTATGCGAAAATAAATTGCCTAGATTTTTGTGGGTGGAAGCCGTAAACTGTGCATGCTACATAATAAATCGCTTGTCCATTATAAAGAAAATAAATAAGACGCCTTATGAGATATTAAATGATCGCATGCCTAAAATTGACTATTTTCGTGTGTTTGGATGCAAATGCTTTGTTTTAAATACAAAGATAATTTAGATAAATTTGAATCCAAATCAATTGAATGCATCTTTGTTGGGTATTCTGTGAATTCAAAAGCATATAGGTGTTATGATCCTCTTGTAGAAATAAGAGGGTTTGAGTGATTTCAAAATAAGCAATTTGAATGTTTATATATATGTATAAACGTATACATATATAAATGTGTACATGTATGCATGATAACTTGCCATTACTTGCCTTTTTTTTGCTTATATATTATGTTGCCGTACTAACGAGCCATGAAGCATTAAAGCTTACATTATATGGCAAACATTTGTTGTGTTTATACTATTTTCAGGTGCTACCATTAATGAACTAAACTAGTTCATTAAGTGAAGTACTTAGTTTGATAAACTAAGTAGTTCATTAAAGGAAGCTACATTTGGAAAAGGCACAAAGGCAACAAGGTTAAGGAAGGAAAGTTTTCTCCTCCTCCCCATCTTTATTATACACGCCCCATACACATATATTATACATATTTTCAGATTTTTTTTAAAAAGGCACATACACATGTATTCCAACGTACTACCGACACGTTATATATTCTACGTACGTACGTTAACGTCACACCACTATACTTAACTCATATTTATGAGTATATTCAGGTCTTATATCATATGATATAAGATATGGTGATGACAAATTAAATACGACACGATAAAAGGTTCTAAACCGAAATTTGTCGTATCGGGCAAATACCGAAACTTCGCCAACGTGTCACGTACTTGCCATAAATAAATGGCCAGCCCATATACATAAAAAATTGATGTAAATTTCGTGCCATACATGATATGTTCAGCCAAAAATACTTTCCATGTTGGCACACACAAATCACCCCACATTAAGACCAAAATGTGAAGATTCCAAGTTTAATTTTGTCACATGCTAATGGTACCACTTTAAGCCAGCCAAGTGCTGTGATTTAAAGTATATATTATATATATTATGTATAACATAATATATATAACATGTGCAAAAGTTGGAATTTACATTAGAGAAAAATCGGGTAATCGATAAATATCAAAAATTCGGTTTTCTACGCACATAACATGGAACGTTTCTCTTGTACATCATGTGACACGTATCTAGAAACTTTTTACATATGATATACATCTTAAAGTGTTCTAGAAAATTAAATTAAGGGCTGATTGGAATATTACATGTGTGTATTATTAAATGTGCACTATTTTACAAAGTTAACAAAAATAAATTTCAGCACATGTACATACATCTTCCAACGCACATACTGCTGATTTGGAGCAAATGTGGACCTTTGTTGGCACATTGATTGGTCAAGGATCAATCATACATTGTTGGTGAATTGAAGAGAAAAGCTACAAATGGTGAGAATTCAACATATATCTCTCTTATGTCACATGCTGAAAATTTCAGCATACAAACCTTAAGCTGGCCAAATTTTTCTTATTAAATGTGACATATTTTGTCATCTTTTATTAGGTGATTAATTAGAAGAAGATATGGTAAGGTTTTGAATATAATTTAAATAAATAAATGGTGATATCTCTACATATCACACATGCTGAAAATTTTTCAGCATGTGTACATGGTGTGGCCGAATTCTTAAGCCTTTTTGTGTCCAAGTTCATTTCTTAATTGGTAGAAATACTTGCCATATATTGTTGATTCATTTTTATGATGAAAAATCAAAGAATAATTGGTATTATTTTGAAAGAAATGGAAGGTTGCACATGCTGAAAATTCAGCATGGCAAGACACCTTAATGGCCGAAATTTGCATAGGTTATGGAAGAATTTTATTGTCTTGCAATTTATGGTGTATTTCTTAAATTATGGAATGATTTTTTTAATTGATTTTTGGCACATGTTAAAGTGTATATCTCAGATTTTTTCCATGTCATCATGATGACAATGTTGAACCAATAAGGAGGTGCCAAGTAAGCAAAGGCTAAATGATCATCCAATGAGAAGTTGCCAAGTAAGCAAGGCCTTGTCACAATGATGTCTTACACTCTCTCAAGGACTTAATAGAAAATTTTCAAGAGGGGGAGAAGCCCTAAGTGAACGGCTGCAAGATTAAAAGAGAAGAGAGGAGATCAAACAAAAACAACAACAAGCATTGCAATTCAAAGAGATCAAATAGCCAAGCTCTTCTTCTCCTACATCTTCTTTCTTTCTCTTTTCTTGTAAAAGCCTATTGTATTCATATTCTTTCAATCTTGAATAGGCTTGAGATAAACCACCATTCATACATCTTTGTAAAAGATTGATCAAGGTGTGATCAATCTTCATTCTAGCAAGGTGGTGGTGTTCGTGCGAATTGTACTTACAATACAAGGTTTGTAAAGGGTTGGAGTTAGGTGTAACTCTATCAACCCTGCGGTAAGGTGTACTGCGTGTGTGTAATTAGTGTGAACCAAGGAAGGTGTTCCTTGAAGACTGGAGTAGGTTGTTTATAACTGAACCAGTATAAAATTCTTGGTGCCATTTACTTTCTGCATTTACTTTTGAGTTACTGCACTGTTTATCCTTCTTGTTTGCATCCGTAAAAATAGTAAACGATTTTCAAAAATTACGAAAATTTCCAGAAACCTACTTGCACGTTCTAGGGTTAATTTGGCACAAGTTTCAACCCTTTTGGATAAGTATAAGTCAATCAAACATCAAAAGTTCTGAGACTAGTGCAGTCTGATTTTCAGACTTGCAAAGGTTGAGACTTTGATTATATTTGACCTACTTCCCAAAAGAACTTTTCCAAAACTGTTTCAACCCATTTAAATATCGTATATAAGGAGTTAGTGGTCAAATTTTCAGAGCATTTGGATGTTCACACAAATAGGAATTAATTTTTCAAAACCATCTACCGTTTCTGGCAGATTTGCACAATCTGAGTATCAACGGTTTTTGAAGGGGTTAAAGGTTGATTTTTAGTTTGAAATTTTTAGGGAACTCTCATAACATCTGAGGCTAAGTTCTCTAAAAATTTCATAATTTTTGAAGACCTCTAACCTGGTTTTAAAAACGTTTTAAAAACTGGTCCTGAAACAGAATCTGTTTTCAGAACTTAAATTGTTCAAGTTTAAAGAAATTTTAAAAACCACACTTTCCGCACCATCTATTCAACCCCCCCCTTCTAGTGGTGCCTTGCAGATCCTACAAGTGGTATCAGAGAGCAGGAACACTCACTTCAAGGAATCCAACGATTGAGTGAGATGGCATCCACAAATCTCAAAACCGAGCAAGAAGGTATGTCGAGCCAAGGCCTCCACTTTTTGACAGTGAGTCGTTTATTCAGTGGAAACTTAGGATGAAGCTTTTTCTTATGGCTATAGATATAGATCTTTGGTCAATCATTGAACATGGTCCTTATGTCCCATCTAATGTATCCACCGTAGACGGAGTCACTTTAGAAGTTATTAAAACTAGACAAGAATATACGAGTGATGATAAAAAGAAACTTAGTATGAATGCTAGGGCTATGCAATTGCTTTTAAACGGATTAAGTAAAAGTGAGTCTAGTTATGTGTCAAACTGTTCAAGTGCACAAGAAATGTGGAGGATACTAGAAATGAAACACGAAGGGACAAGTCAAGTAAAAGAGTCAAAAATTAACATGCTCATGTCCACACTTGAGTCTTTTAAATTATTGCCCAATGAGTCTATTGTAGATATGGATCTTCGTTTGACTAACATCTACAACTCTCTTGAGTCTCTTGGTAAGGCTTTTACTACGCAGGAAAAGGTGCATAAAGTCCTACGAAGCCTTCCTTCTGAATGGGACCCTAAAGTGACCGCAATAGAAGAAAGCAAGGAAACAAAATCAATAAAGATGGAAGAACTAATCGGTTCACTTAACTTTTATGAAAATAAACTCACCATTCGGAAATCGGAATCATCTAAATAAGGTAAAGCTATTGCTTTTAAATCAAATGTGTTGCACCCCGCTCAAAATTAGCGTGGCAACCAAGGTTAGAAGCAGAACACGACCAGATAGTGAGACCTCAAAGGAAACACATTACCAAATCACCTATGGATACGAAGAACCTAAGGAAAGTTACGCACCAAGTATAAGCGTAAAAAGAGAAAAGCAGACAGGTACTAAAGAGCTAAGTATTACGTTGACAACTATGAGAAGCTAGGTTATAACAAACCCGCACATGAAGCAATAAGGGTGTACATCTAAAGATACAAACACACTACAACTAAGCCTAGCTAAGTCAAATAATTAGGGATAGGACGTAAGTGTGTATGGAGACGTATGTATCCATGGAATCGAGACATACACCGCGACAGAATAAATTATCAAAGGAATATATTATATGTATGCATGAGCGTGCACTTAGTGTTGCCAGCATAATGAATATTTCTTCTAAGGCTTAGGACTTGTCCTGAAAAGAGAGCATATGTGAACATATACGCAAATGAATCGGTCACATGGATACACGGGTAGCATAGTAGATTATGAAAGGACATTTAAAATAATAGAATAAGAGGCAAACATTTATAAACCCCCATTTATAGGCATTACTAAGGGGAGACATGTACAAGGGATTATGCCACATTTCGGCCTAGGGAATAAAGGGGATAAATTTATACCTGTACAAGTCTAACAAAAGACCATTGCATGAACCTAGGGATAAGGAGTAAGGAAAATACAGGAGGGATTTATGTACGCATACTAGTTAAGGGCGTAAGAGTGCCACAGGACGAATTGTGTATGAAGAACATCCTTGAAATGACCAAGATAAAAGAAAGATAATTATAATACATACATAAATGTAATATTGAAGAAACAACTATGGTTAGAATATACATGTAAGCATTTCGGTTAAATCATGTCCAAGGGAAATAGACCATTGCATATAAAATTAGGAAGGGATTTTTTAAGAAATATGGTTGGAACCATAATGGGTGACATTCAAGAGGGACTTTCCCTCTCCCCATGCAAGCCGCCGGCTGCCAAAAACCAAAGGGAGGAGTAAATTCCTCCCTTGTTACAAGAAATGACTTCTCTACCTAATTAAAGAGAGAAACCTAAAGGCCATTTCAAAAGAGAGAATACTCCTTCCTCTCCCTCACTATACCGGCGAAGGCAATAGGACCAAGAAGGGAGACCAAGAACATTCCAAGGCCACTTAGGTTAAGGTCCCTCCAATCTTAGTGAGTGATGTTACATACTAAAAGGGGAGGAACTTACATTTCCTTCCTTGACCAAACTGTAGGGATCACGGCTTTAAGGGGGGGAGGATTTTCTTTAACATCAAACAAGAGGACCTTCATTTGAAGTACAAATGGTAAGGACCCTCCATTCCTTCTCTAAGTTATATTATGTAATCTAAAGGGTGGCTAACAAATACCCCAAACCGTACATGATAGGAAAAGAGAGAAGGGAGTGCTTCTCGTACCAACCAATCCGAGTCAAATCCAAGGACTCCCAAGGCAAGTACACTATACTTTTTATGGTTTGAATGTGAAAGTGTGTGCATAAATGACTAGAAGATCTAAGATTTGATCTTAGTTGTGAAATGGTGAGTTTCAAGCCAAAAGCTTTCGGCCCTATGCATGTAAGTGTGTAGGAGGAGCTCCTTATTCTAAAGATGAGTTCTTTGATGACTTTATGCATGTTTATGTCCTAATCTAGGCTTGAATGTGTTTAAAGATTTCTTCTTTCATGGTGAAAGGGCCACGGTGGAAGGGATAAGGGGAAGTGGGGTGAAGTTGCATGCAAAATGACAACATGGTAAGGAAAGAGGGCAAGATTTGATCTTGTGCATGTTAGGCTTGAATTACTTTTGGTTTTGGTCATTTTCCTCACTAACATCAAATAATGAGGCTGATGTGGTGTGTGTGTGTGTGTTCATCTTAGGGTTAATACCAAGTAGGGGGGGGGGGACGAAAAGGTGAGCCAAGAACATTTAGGAAGAATTTATGTCCACTGGAAAATTCTGGAGCTGGATTAGAAATTAGGCTGATTTGTGAAGCCAGAAAAGGGACCTTAAGGACCTTCAATTTCATTTACTTTTGGTATGCTAATAGTTTTATGTGTTTGTTAGGATTGAGAGTTGGAATCACCTTTAAAAAGAGCCACGGTTTATTTTTAATGAATTTCCCACTAAAATTGGTCTTGCTGGAAAATTTATACTGGACAGAATCTAAGCAACATGTTTAGTAGCCTAAAAATGGACCTTAGGGGTGTGAAAATCCACTAATTTTAGGCATGGTACTAGCCTCATGAATAAAGAAGAAATGGAAGTTGGAGTTATATCAAAATAAGTTGTGGTTTATTTTTAATTAATTTTCTACTAAAACTGGTCAAACCGAATCAGGCTGGATAGACAGAATTTATGACCCCACTTTGCGTGATCTGGAAAAAGGCCTTAAAGAATTGGTCTTGGGCTAAAAATTGGCAGGATGCTAGCCCAATGAGTTTATGAAGTTAGGGAGTTGGAATTTCCAGAAAAAGATCAAAGGATTGGCCACAACAAATTTTATAGTAAAATATGGTCGTTTCAGAATTTAAAATGCATTGGTTCATGAAAAGGAGTATATGGGTCTCTTAATGACATCGTAAGCTCACAACGCATGCATGGCATTCGCTTATGACAGTCACGGATGCGTACATGTGATTAAACGGGTCTAACACGTGCAATTTAGCAAGAGATTCCTTAGAAGAAGTGAATGATACGAAGCTGGGAAAAATTTCAGCATTGTTAACAAGACATGCCCGTCCCTGTGTCATGTGTCATGTTATAATTTGCACGTTACATGTCATAACATTGCATCATCGTCACATGCATGATTTTATGGTATGGATTTTTCGTGAAAGAATGATGAAAAGCGTTTTCAAAAGGATGACTTTGTTTTGTTTTCTTAAAACGCTTCTCCACCACCGGTACCGTGTGTGAGTATGAACTGGCCAGTATGAACCTGAGCAGATCCGGGTTAAGTGATCTGAAAGAAGGATGACGTTACCGATCCGAATCCTGGGAATAATAGATTCGAAGGGGAGAAGTTACCAGCCCTCAGATCCGGGAAGATAGATCTGAAAGAAGGATGACGTTACCGATCCGAATCCGGGAATAATAGATTCGAAGGGGAAAAGTTACCGCCTCAGATCCGGGAAGATAGATCTGACACTCTATGGTTTCATGACGATGATGTTTTTGAAAGCAAAGTATGAAAAGGCATTTTCTTATTTTAATCATGGAGCATTACATGTGCATATGCATGCATGTCACTCGTAGAGTCGTAACGTAGCGACACATGTTACTTGGAATGGGTTTGTTACGATTTGGTGTATCCTAAGTAATGATGAATATTGTGTTATTAATCAATGCCTGTTACAATCTCCTTATGTATGTTTCACTCTACCTAGTGATGTTATTAAGTTACGATCTTATTAAGTGATGATCCTTATCAAATGTTGATCGAAGGACAGGTACGTTTCATAACCGAATATTATTTGGGGTTCGGTTCTTGCTTGCACTTTCCATTTAACTCATGATTATTATAGTATACTTGCTGGTGACGTTGTCACTCACGCTATTTTCTCTCCAGAGGCGGCAGGAGATAAAGTTGAATGGATTGATGACGAGCCTAGGGTTCCCTATCCGTGAGTGCGTCGGAGGATGGCCAGGATTAGTAGACCGAGTGTACCAGCATTAAGGATGATGTTGTTTTGAATTGTGATGGGAAAACAATTTACTTTTGTCGTTTTCTGCTACAATCATGTGGGATGTAAACTTTAACTGCTTGTGATGGTGCTTTCATTTGAAGTTTAAATTCTGCCACGGTTTCGCTTACTTATTGCGCATAAGAACGAAAAACCATGAAACTTTATCATGGATCACGACGCATATGGAAGACGCCTAGTACTCTCCTTAGTGAAGTACGGTGGTGCACCGACTTCGGCGGGGCCGGGGTGCCGGGGCGCCACAAAATGAATACGTCTCCCCTCCCTCCGATCACGTAGATGATAGTGATTCCGAATCAGATAATGATGACCTAATTCTATTGGCTAAAGGATTGAGAAAATTTATGAGAAGATCATTTAGAAACAAAAATAAGGGCACTACTACTAAGAGAAATAAGAACAAGTCAAACGATAAAGACGTTAAATGTTATGAATGTGGCAAACTCGGACACTTATCATACGACTGCCCAAATAAAGAAAAGCAAACTACTAAGTACCCTGACAAGGAGCGGAACAAACATAGACTCGTCTCAGAACCCAAACAAAGGAACGTGCTCTAAAGGCCTCCACCTGGAGTGATTCATCAGATTATGAGACTGAGATCGAAGAGGAGACCGCACAAGTATGCTTTGCATCCAAAGCATCTAATGAGGTATCATCTGATTCTGAATCTGACTCTGAACCTTCTTATGATGATCTTTTTAGTCAGTATCTAGAATTGCATAAATTCACTAAGACTCTCGCTAAAGAAAAGAAACGATTAATTGAAGACAAGAAACTGTTAGAATCCTCTAACGAGAATCTTGTCGCTCAATTAAGCGATTCAAAGAAAGAGTCATCATGTGTCATTACTACATTAAAAGCAGAGATCTCATCATTAACCACGCAAAATAATGAAATGAAATCCGAGATTTCAAATTTGAAGTCAAGGAATACCGATTTAGAGAAAATGATGAAACAGTTTGACACAGGGTCCAACATGCTGCATCGCATCATATTATCACAAAAGCATGACAGTGACAAACTGGACAGGGATACGTTGATACTAACGAAGTATCAATCAAACCAACCAAGTTTGTTGTGTCTAAGAAAGTAGACACCCCTAAGCCGCAAGTGGCGTCTAAGATGACGCAAAAAGCGCCCCTTCCTCACGCCCCACTTCTTCATATCATGTGAAATATAATGTTGTACCATATAGATATGAAAAGAGAAGAACAATGCATACACGAAATACATATCATCCACGCATTACGCATACACACACAAGGACATATCAAAAGAGTCCTTCATCAATGAGTATAGAGGAGTCCTTTGGCAAAGGCCCAAAGTGCATGCACCACATGTCTATTATATTGCACCTTCATTCTTGCCATTTGATAGACCGAGAAGGATCACCCAAGTATGGGTACCGAAAGGTACCTTTACCAAAAGGTGATTAACTAACTCGAAAGGACCCAAAATTAAAAGGGTACCTAAATCACCTTTTCACATTGCAGGGAGACCACACTTCGAAAGACACATCAATAAAGTGGTTCCTTGACAGTGGTTGCTCGAGGCACATGACGGGTGACCCAAGCTTGTTCTCCAAATTACAGAAGGTCACAAAAGGCGGATCCGTGACCTTCGGAGACAACAACGAAGGCAAGATCATCGGAAAAGGTACGATTGGTAATCCGAACACACTCCAAATCTCCAACGTATTTTTGGTAAGCAACTTATCCTACAATCTTCTTAGCATTTCTCAGTTTGTTGACAATGGTTTTAATGTGTGTTTTACTCACCCTTATTACAACATAATAAATAAAAATGGAGAAAATCGTTTTAAAAGGAAAACGAGAAGGCAATATTTTTACGCTATCTATGGATGATGTAGTAGACGCTAAAGTTAAGTGTTTTATGTCAAATGAACCCAATGTGAATTTGTGGCATAGACGTTTAGGACACATTGGCATTTCCACACTAGAAAAACTTCAACAAAAGAACCTAGTACGGGGATTGCCTACGCTTGATTTAGACAACTTTCAGTTGTGTGAATATTGCATAAAAGGCAAACAAACACGTGAGTCACTTAAGCCGAAAAATGAATAAGCACGACTAGAATATTAGAACTATTGCATATCGATTTGTTTGGTACTTGTTGCACTACAAGCCTTGGTGGGCGTCACTATGCATGCGTAATTGTTGATGACTTTTCTCGTTACACTTGGACTTTATTTCTTGCACATAAGGATGATAGCGCCGTTGAGATTGCTAAATTAATTAAACAACTTGAAAATCAATACGGTGTAAATGTGAAAAGGATAAGAAGCGATAGAGGCGGTGAGTTTAAAAACAAAGAGATGATTTCGTTTTGTGAAGAAAAAGGAATTAAACATGAGTTTTCGCCACCTAGAACTCCACAACTAAATGGAGTAGTAGAAAGAAAGAATCTTACATTACAAGAAATCGCTAGAACTATGCTTTGCGAAAATAAATTGCCTAGATTTCTATGGGCGGAAGCCTGTAAATTGTGCATGCTATATTGTAAATCGCCTATCTATAAGAAAGAAAATAAACAAGACGCCTTATGAGATTTTGAATGATCGCATGCCTAAGATTGACTATTTTCGTGTGTTTGGATGCAAATGTTTTGTCTTGAATACAAAAGATAATTTAGATAAATTTGAATCCAAATCAATTGAGTGCATTTTTGTTGGATATTCTATAAATTCAAAGGCATATAGATGTTATGATCCTCTCACTAGACAAATTATAGAATCTATTCATGTTAAATTCAATGAATTTGGTGAGATTGATAAAGATAAGGAATATGAAGATGATTTTGAATTGAAACCCGTTTGAATGAAGACAATGATTCTTTTGATATGCATGATATGAATGAGACACTAGAAGTGCATGATCACATAGAAATGCATGATAACTTAGAAAATAATCAACCAAGATGGCATAGAGATCACCCACATGATCTCATCATAGGTGACCCTCACTCACGGTGTGCGACCACATAGAAGAGTTACTTCGGATGAAATAAATGAATTTCATGCTATGATTTCTGAAATTGAGCCCAAAAATGTGCATGATGGTTTGAGTGATTCTTCTTGGGTTGATGCTAAGCATGACGAACTTAATCAATTCGTTAGAAATGATGTATGGGATTTAGTGCCACGATCACAAGATAAGACTATTATAGGCACAAAGTGGGTATTTAGGAATAAAATGAATGAAGAAGGAAAGGTTGTTAGAAATAAAGCGAGACTTGTTGCACAAGGATATAATCAAGAAGAAGGAATTGACTATGATGAAACATCCGCACCCGTAGCACGTTTAGAAGCTATACGACTCTTACTTGCTATAGCTTGCATGAAAGATTTTAAATTATATCAAATGGATGTAAACAGTGCTTTCCTTAATGGATTCATACAAGAAGAAGTATACGTGAAGCAACCACCCGGTTTTGAAGATTTGAAACATCCAGATCACGTGTACAAACTAAAGAAGGCACTATATGGCCTAAAGCAAGCACCGAGAGCATGGTATGATCGTTTTGCTACTTTCCTTTTAGAAAATAATTTTAAACGTGGTACTATAGATAGTACACTATTTTTGAAACAAGAAAAATCAGATTTACTTATTATTCAAATCTACGTAGATGACATTATTTTTGGCTCTACCTCACATAGACTTGTTAAAGATTTTGAAAATTGCATGAAATCTGAATTTGAAATGTCTATGGTTGGTGAACTTAATTATTTTCTTGGCTTGCAGATTAAGCAAACGAGTAACGGAATTCATATAAGCCAAGGAAAATATGTTAATGACATGATCAAAAAGTTTAATTTTGAAAATTTGAAACCATCCCCCACCCCTATGAGTGTCACTACTAAATTAGACAAGGACGAACATGGTAAAGACGTCGATAATGGATTATATCGATCTATGATAGGTTCTTTGCTATATTTAACTGCTAGTAGGCCTGACATCATGTTTAGTGTATGCATGTGTGCTCGTTTCAAAGTCAACCTAAGGTGTCACACTTAAATGCGGTAAAAGAATATTCCGTTATATTAAGCACACGCCCACCTTAGGTATTTGGTACGATAAGGATTCTACATTTGACTTACATGCTTACACTGATGCAGATTATGGTGGCTGCAAAATAGATAGAAAAAGCACGAGCGGAACCTGCCAATTTATAGGAAATTCCCTTATTTCATGGTTTCCAAAAAGCAAGCAAGTGTTGCTTTGTCCACTACGGAGGCTGAGTACATGGCTCTTAGCCTTTGTTGCACACAGTTGTTGTGGATAAAGCAACAACTTTCGGACTTTGGAATTACCGTAAATAAAATTCCTATATATTGTGATAGTATGAGTGCCATCAATTTGTCTAAGAACCCCGTGATACATTCTAAGGCTAAGCATATAAAAGTTCTCTATCACTTTCTTCGTGATCACGTTAACAATGGTAATATTGTCATAGATCACGTACGCACAGAATCACAAGTAGCGGATATATTTACAAAGGCCTTAAATCAAGCCACATATGAATCTCTTCGTTCTAAATTAGGCATGATTCCCGTTGATATGATTTGATTTGACATTATTTGATTTACTTTCCTTTTTGACAGGAATCTTTTGATTTACTTTCCAAAATAAAGGGGGAGAGAAAAGCATGATTTAAGGGGGAGAGAGACACTGATTGATATTAATTGATACTGATTGATCTTAATTTCACAAATCAAGGGGGAGCCGGATTTTGAAATTCGAAATTCAAATTTCAAATTTGTGCATGGTTCAAGGGGGAGAGATAGCATTTAAATCATGTACACAAGTTATTTTGAAAATCATCAAAAGGGGGAGATTGTAGAAATAAGAGAGTTTGAGTGATTTCAAAATAAGCAATTTGAATGTTTATATATATGTATAAACGTATACATATATAAATGTGTACATGTATGCATGATAACTTGCCATTATTTGCCTTTTTTTTGCTTATATATTATGTTGCCGTACTAACGAGCCATGAAGCATTAAAGCTTACATTATATGGAAAACATTTGTTGTGTTTATACTATTTTCAGGTGCCACTATTAATGAACTAAACTAGTTCATTAAGTGAAGTACTTAGTTTGATAAACTAAGTAGTTCATTAAAGGAAGCTACATTTGGAAAAGGCACAAAGGCAACAAGGCTAAGGAAGGAAAGTTTTCTCCTCCTCCCCATCTTTATTATACACGCCCCATACACATATATTATACATATTTTCAGATTTTTTTTAAAAAGGCACATACACATGTATTCCAACGTACTACCGACACGTTATATATTCTACGTACGTACGTTAACGTCACACCACTATACTTAACTCATATTTATGAGTATATTCAGGTCTTATATCATATGATATAAGATATGGTGATGACAAATTAAATACGACACGATAAAAGGTTCTAAACCGAAATTTGTCGTATCGGGCGAATACCGAAACTTCGCCAACGTGTCACGTACTTGCCATAAATAAATGGCCAGCCCATATACATCAAAACTTGATGTAAATTTCGTGCCATACATGATATGTTCAGCCAAAAATACTTTCCATGTTGGCACACACAAATCACCCCACATTAAGGCCAAAATGTGAAGATTCCAAGTTTAATTTTGTCACATGCTAATGGTACCACTTTAAAGCCAGCCAAGTGCCGTGATTTAAAGTATATATTATATATATTATGTATAACATAATATATATAACATATGCAAAAGTTGGAATTTAAATTAGAGAAAAATCGGGTAATCGATAAATATCGAAAATTCGGTTTTCTACGCACATAACATGGAACGTTTTCTTGTACATCATGTGACACGTATCTAGACACTTTTTACATATGATATACATCTTAAAGTGTTCTAGAAAATTAAATTAAGGGCTGATTGGAATATTACATGTGTGTATTATTAAATGTGCACTATTTTACAAAGTTAACAAAAATAAATTTCAGCACATGTCCATACATCTTCCAACGCACATACAGCTGATTTGGAGCACATGTGGACCTTTGTTGGCATATTGATTGGTCAAGGATCAATCATACATTGTTGGTGAATTGAAGAGAAAAGCTACAAATGGTGAGAATTCAACATATATCTCTCTTATGTCACATGCTGAAAATTTCAGCATACTAACCTTAAGCTGGCCGAATTTTGCTTATTAAATGTGACATATTTTGTCATCTTTTATTAGGTGATTAATTGGAAGAAGATATGGTAAGGTTTTGAATATAATTTAAATAAATAAATGGTGATATCTCTACATATCACACATGCTGAAAATTTTTCAGCATGTGTACATGGTGTGGCCAAATTCTTAAGCCTTTTTGTGTCCAAGTTCATTTCTTAATTGGTAGCAATACTTGCCATATATTGTTGATTCATTTTTATGATGAAAAATTAAAGAATAATTGGTATTATTTTGAAAGAAATGGAAGGTTGCACATGCTGAAAATTCAGCATGGCAAGACACCTTAATGGCCAAAATTTGCATAGGTTATGGAAGAATTTTATTGTCTTGCAATTTATGGTGTATTTCTTAAATTATGGAATGATTTTTTTAATTGATTTTTGGCACATGTTAAAGTGTATATCTCAGATTTTTTCCATGTCATCATGATGACAATGTTGAACCAATAAGGAGGTGCCAAGTAAGCAAAGGCTAAATGATCATCCAATGAGAAGTTGCCAAGTAAGCAAGGCCTTGCCACAATGATGTCTTACACTCTCTCAAGGACTTAATAGAAAATTTTCAAGAGGGGGAGAAGCCCTAAGTGGGCGGCTGCAAGATTAAAAGAGAAGAGAGGAGATCAAACAAAAACAACAACAAGCATTGCAATTCAAAGAGATCAAATAGCCAAGCTCTTCTTCTCCTACATCTTCTTTCTTTCTCTTTTCTTGTAAAAGCCTATTATATTCATATTGTTTCAATCTTGAATAGGCTTGAGATAAACCACCATTCATACATCTTTGTAAAAGATTGATCAAGGTGTGATCAATCTTCATTCTAGCAAGGTGGTGGTGTTCGTGCGAATTGTACTTACAATACAGGGTTTGTAAAGGGTTGGAGTTAGGTGTAACTCTATCAACCCTGCGGTAAGGTGTACTGCGTGTGTGTGATTAGTGTGAACCAAGGAAGGTGTTCCTTGAAGACTGGAGTATGTTGTTTATAACCGAACCAGTATAAAATTCTTGGTGCCATTTACTTTATGCATTTTCTTTTCAGTTACTGCACTGTTTATCCTTCTTGTTCGCATCCGTAAAAATAGTAAACGATTTTCAAAAATTACGAAAATTTCCAGAAACATACTTGCACGTTCTAGGGTTAATTTGGAACAAGTTTCAACCCTTTTGGATAAGTATAAGTCAATAAAACATCAAAAGTTCTGAGACTAGTGCAGTCTGATTTTCAGACTTGCAAAGGTTGAGACTTTGATTATATTTGACCTACTTCCAAAACGAATTTTCCAAAACTGTTTCAACCCATTTAAATATAGTATATAAGGAGTTAGTGGTCAAATTTTCAAAGCATTTGGACGTTCACACAAATAGGAATTAATTTTTCAAAACCATCTACCGTTTCTGGCAGATTTGCACAATCTGAGTATCAACGATTTTTGAAGGGGTTAAAGGTTGAATTTTAATTTGAAATTTTTAGGGAAGTCTCATAACATCTGAGGCTAAGTTCTCTCAAAATTTCATAATTTTTGAAGACCTCTAACCTGGTTTTAAAAACGTTTTAAAAACTGGTCCTGAAAACAGAATCTGTTTTCAGAACTTAAATTGTTCAAGTTTAAAGAAATTTTAAAAACCACACTTTCCGCACCATCTATTCAACCCCCCCTTCTAGTGGTGCCTTGCGGATCCTACACCTCTCACTAGACAAATTCTAGAATCTATTCATGTGAAATTTAATGAATTTGGTGAGATTGATAAAGATAAGAATATGATGATGATTTTGGATTGAAACCCGCGTTGAATGATGATGATGGCATGTTTGATATGCATGATATGCATGATACAGTAGAAATGCATGATCACTTAGAAATGCATGAGATGTAGAAAATAATCAACCAAGATGGCATAGAGATCACCCACACGATCTCATCATAGGCGATATCACACATGGTGTGTGTCCATGTAGAAGAATAAATCCGGAAGAAATAATCAATTTCATGCTATGATTTTCGAAATTGAACCTAAAAATGTGCATGATGCTTTGAGTGATTCCTCTTGGATTGATGCTATGCATGACGAACTTAATCAATTTGTTAGAAATGACGTATGGAATTTAGTGCCATGGCCACGAGGTAAGACCATAATAGACACAAAGTGGGTGTTTAGAAATAAAATGAATGAAGATGGAAAAGTTGTTAGAAATAAAGTTAGACTTGTAGCACAGTGCTATAATCAAGAAGAAGGAATTGATTATGATGAAACATTTGCACCCGTAGCACGTTTAGAAGCTATAGGACTTTTACTTGCCATTGCTTGCATGAAAGATTTTAAACTGTATCAAATGGACGTGAAAAGTGCATTCTTAAATGGATTTATACAAGAAGATGTATACGTGAAACAACCACCCAGTTTTGAAGATTTGAAACATCCTGATCACGTGTACAAACTAAAGAAGACACTATACGAACTAAAGCAAGCACCTAGAGCATGGTATGATCGTTTTGCTACTTTCCTATTAGAAAATGGTTTTAAAAGAGATACTATAGATAGTACATTATTTTTGAAACATGATAAATCGGATTTACTTATTATTCAAATTTACGTTTTACTTATTATTCAAATTTACGTTGATGACATTATTTTCGGCTCTACTTCTCATAAACTTGTTGAAGATTTTGAAAATTGCATGAAATCCGAATTTGAAATGTCTATGGTTGGTGAATTGAACTATTTTCTTGGCTTGCAGATTAAACAAACGAGTAAAGGCATTTACATAAGACAAGCTAAATATGTAAATGATATGATTAAAAAGTTCAATTTTGAGAATTTAAAACCATCCCCCACCCCTATGAGTGTTACTACCAAATTAGATAAAGATGGACATGGTAAGGATTTTGATAATGTCTTGTATAGATCTATGATTGGCTCTTTGTTATATCTTACTGCTAGTAGGCCTGATATCATGTTCAGTGTATGTATGTGCGCACGTTTTCAAAGTCAACCTAAGGTGTCTCACTATAATGCGGTAAAAAGAATATTCCGATATATTAAGCACACACCCACCTTAGGCATTTGGTATGATAAAGATTGTGAATTTAATTTGCATGCCTACACTGACGCTGATTATGGTGGATGTAAGATAGATAGAAAAAGTACGAGTGGCACTTGCCAATTTATAGGAAACTCCCTTATTTCATGGTTTTCCAAAAAGCAAGCAAGCGTAGCTTTATCCACTACTGAAGCTGAGTACATGACACTTAGTCTTTGTTGCACACAATTATTATGGATAAAACAACAACTTTCGGACTTTGGAATTACCGTAAATAAAATTCCTATATATTGTGATAGTATGAGTGCAATTAACCTATCTAAGAACCCCGTGTTACACTCTAAGGCCAAGCATATAGAAGTACGCTATCACTTTCTTCGTGATCACGTAAATAATGGTGATATTGTCATAGATCACGTATGCACAGAGGCACAAGTAGCGGATATCTTCACTAAAGCCTTAAATCAAGCCACGTACGAAAATCTTCGTTCTAAATTAGGCATGATTTCTGCTGATTTGATTTGATTCTCTTTCCATATTTACAGGTATATTTTGATTGACTTTCCAAAATAAAGGGAGAGAGAATGCATGATTTAAGGGGAAGAGAGAAACTGATTGCCTAAATCAAGGGGGAGCGGATTTGAAATTTGAAATTCAACATTTGAAGGGGGAGCGATAAGATTTAAATCATGAATGTAGGTTATATTGAAAATCATCAAAAGCGGGAGATTTTAGAGAAAAAGGGATTTGAGTGATTTCAAAATGCATGATTTAAACGTGTTACAATGAAATGCATGACATATTGCATAAAACTTGTCTTATATAGTTCATATATAATGTTGTCGTACTAACGAGCCATGAAGCTTTAAAGCTTACATCAAATGGCAAACATTTGTTGTGTTTGAACTATTTTCAGGTGCCACCATTAATGAACTAAACTAGTTCATTAAGTGAAGTACTTGGTTAATTAAACTAAGTAGTTCATTAAAGGAAGCAATGTTTGAAAAAGGCACAAAGGCAACAAGTTGAAGAAAGGAAAGTTCTCCCTCTCCTCGCCCGTCCGACCATGTGAAATTGGATCCTTGAAATGAAATTTCTTATAACTGACAATGCTGAATGAAATTATTGAAATCTTGCAATGTACGCAAGGATGGGTTTGACCTGCCACGGTGTTCGTCTAACGTTCTGAAGGTATTAAAATCTCCACCGATGAGCCATGGAGTAGTGTTGGCCATATGAAGTTGTCTCAATTCATCCTATAAAATACGCCGTTGTAAAATGGAATGGCGTCCGTAGACTCCCGTCAACCAAAAATATTCTCCTGTGGCAAGCCAACTAAACTTCACGGAGTGATGCTGATGTCCAGGTTGTTCATCTTCTAGTTTGAGAAGTGTATCCTTCCAAAAAAAACCATATTTGATCGTTACATACAGAGGTAGATTTAGAAAAACCAAGCTTTAATTGATACAACTGTAAGGTAGTAGAACGTAGTTTCGGTTCAATAACGATGACGATATAAACATTGTGTTTTCGAACTAATGAAAGTAATCTATTAAATGAGTTACTTATTCCACGTAAATTCCACAACAGGATCTTCATTGGGATAAAACATCAAAGGAGTTAGAGATGTGCGCTGCACGTAACCTGGTTAAACGGGGAGACGTGGGAGGGTTTCGTCTTAATATGCACGGCCCCTGGCTGGGATTGTTAGCGGCAGGATCATCATCTGTAGGCTCTGTGGCGATGTTTGCATGGCCAGTCGCTTGGGTATCAACATATGTAGCTTCAATTAAGTTTCCGATATCATTGCATTGTCTCACCTCGTGTTCCTCCAAGAAATTGTCTGCTAATGTGGGTTCTTGTTCGTTATCCGAATGAGAGAACAACACTGATGTCCCTGATAAATCTCCTAAAAGACAATCGTCAACTCTTTTTAGTCTAGAAATGTCCTGTACGTCTGAAACTGTTTGTCCGATGACCATTTCCGGCGATACTGGAATTGGCATTGCGCTCTCTGATGGGACTGGAGGCTGATCAGTTGAGGGGGGAACAAACTTTTTGGGGGTCCAGCGCTGTTTCTTGTTTTGGGTGGACATGTCACTTACCTTCCGGCCCAATGCCCTAATCCGGTACCATAAAAGCTCACCTACTCTGATGGTGGTATACATTGTCGCAAACAACAATGTCGGGACAACTCAAATCAATCGTTCCATCCATTGTAGTATGGGAAACATGGAAAATTTACGCTGCATGCAGATTTGGCGAAGAACATTTTGACTATGATATATTATACAAACGAGTAAAAGAGTCGATATACACATGGTGCTGCTCAATAAATGGGAAAAAGTATGCGCAGACAATACCACATCTGGGTGCTCAGCGATTCTCTCCCCCTCTGCGAATGAAAAGGCTATCTATAGTCCGCTGGCAATTCCCACCTTCTGGTAAGTTGAAACTTAATGTAGATGCCGCTATAGGAAAACACTTATCGGCAGGCGGAGCTATACTTAGATCGGATCAAGGTGGATTTATTTTGGCCATCTGCTTCCCGTTGCCTTCCTTACGTCCGCTGCAGGCAGAACTCCATGCAATGACAATGGCACTAATGTATTACGCACGGATTTACGACAACCTAGTAGTGGAGACGGACTGTCAATTCATGATTACCTTGCTGGCTGAAAACAGACACACCACAGGTTCTTTAGCATCGGACATCACAAGAGCAAAACAATTTCTCATTCTTAATCAATCAACAATACAAAGTCCAAGAGAAGCAAACTCAGCAGCCCATCGGTTAGCAATATACGGCTATCATTCAGCAGGAATGACTATCTATAGTACTTCTCAAGAACTGCCGTGTGAAGTGAGAGGCACAATATACACGGACCATCAGCTGCCGGTTTTCAGAGCTTAATACATGAAAACCATATTTCTCTATTGTTGTCTGTGTTCCATAACACAGACAACATGGGTGCGTTTCCTTTTACTACCTTTGTTCATTCCACATGATAGTCTTTATGCCACCGTTCGATTACACTCATATTTGTTTGTTGTTTGCGCTTGTATTTGCTTGGCCACAGTGCATATTCCCGGGGGATACCATGAGGATTACATCTACAACACATATTGGGGAACCATTCACTCCCAGAGGCAATCATCGTATTTCGTCGTCTTGGCTCAACTTAGGCCAAGACGACTTCGGTATGGTCTGGGATCCATTAAGCTCATACATTTCTATTTTTATTGTGTTACTCCTAACTGTCTTTTTCCTCCTTTATGAGGTACATGGAACGTCCGTCACAACATCAATCACACATGGCGATTCATCATCTCTGGACTCCAGACGCGATTTCTGGCGCATTAGCGATGCATCTCCCCACACGACTTCCTACTTGTCTTCATTAGCATATGTGCGCGATGTTATTACCAGTCATATAAATATGTACGCTTTTTCCTTCGCCAAGTTTTTATCCACAAGGGTAGTTTTTCTTGGCAGGGTTTTAATGCGGCATATCATATATGACTGGAGACACGTCATCATTAGCGCTTTGTTCTATTTATTTTCGTACTCTGACGATTGTAATATGGTTTTCCTCCGCCACAAGTGAGGTTTTTCAATAAAATAAAATATTCCTTCAAAAAAAAATATTTTCAGATTTTTTTGAAAAAGGCACATACACATTTATTCCAACGTACTACCGACACGTTATATATTTTACGTACGTATATTAACGTCACACCACCATACTTAACTCATTTTTATGAGTATATTCAGGTCTTATATCATATGATATAAGTCATGGTGATGAAAAATTTAATACGACACGTTAAAAGGTTCTAAACCGAAAATTGTCGTATCGGGCGAATACCAAAACTTCGCCAACGTGTCACGTACTTGCCATAAATATATGGCCAGCCCCTAAACTTCAAAAATAGCCATAAATTTTGTGGCTTTCATGATATGTACAGCCATAAAATCATTCTATGTTGGCACACACAAATCACCCCACATTAAGGCCAAATTGTGGAGATTCCAATTTCAATTTTGTCACATGATTTAGGCGCCACATTAAGATCAGCTAAGTGATGAATATTAAAGTTTAATTTATGTATATTATGTATAACATAATATATATAACATGTGCAGAAAGTTGGAATTTAGTTAGAGAAAAATCGGGTAATCGATAAACGTCGAAAATTCGGTTTTCTACATACACGACACATGGAACGTTTTTGTCATATCATATAACATGTATCCAGACACTTTTTACATATTTCATACATCTCAAAGTGTTCTAGAAAATTCAATTAAGGGCTGATTGGAATATACCATGTATGTATAATTAAATGTGCACTATTATACAAAGTTTGCAAAAATAAAATTCAGCACATGCACAACCATGTCACACGCCTATTCCAGCTGAGTTGGAGCATATGTGGATCTTTGTTGGCATCTTGATTGGTCAAGAATAAAGCATACAATGTTGATGACATAAAGGAAGGAGCTACACAAGGTAACATTTCAAACTTATGTCACATTTGTAACACATGCTGAAAATTTCAGCATGTGCATTAGAGCTGGCCGATTTTATCAAGTTATTGAGGCATATTTTACTTCTTGAATTAAGTGAATTAATTGGGAGATTGTATGAAAGTATTTTCAAGGTGTGATCAATCTTGAACTTGCAAGGTGGTGGTGTTTGTGTGCATTGTATTCTCATACAAGGTTTGTAAAGGGTTGGAGTTGATGTGTAACTCCATCAACCCTGTGGTAAGGTGTTATTTTGTGTTTGGTGATTAGTGCTAACCGAGGAAGATGTCCTCGAAGACTGGAGTAGGTTTTTGATAACCGAACCAGTATAAAATTCTTGGTGTTATTTACTTTCAGCACTTACTTTCAGTTTCAGCACTGTTTAACGTTTTTGATCACGTTCATAAAAATAGCAAACGGATTTCAAAAATCACGAAACTTTCAGGAAACATAACCACACGTTTTAAGGTTCTGTTGACGCAAAAAACAATTTAGTGGGTTGACTTGTCTCCTTTTAAGAAGAGAGTCTGGGAATTAACATATGTATTTTAAACAAACTCTTCTTCTTCCGTCAACTGGTGTTTCTTCAACAAGAGGTGTCTTCTTCCACACAAAAGAAATACCCAGATTCTGAAAATCCTACAACCAGACTCTTTAATCAAACACCAAGAACCTGAGGGCTTGGAAGGAATTTTGAATATAAGTATTCTGGAACAACCTTTTTCTTCTCCTTCTTCTATATGGCTCTGATACGATGTTGATTTTTCACCTCAAGCTATCAGTAATGAAGAAATGAAACAACACAAGAAGAAACTGGGAATCGATGAAGATTTTAGAAAAGAACTTGAAGAAAAATGGATCTTATTCATTTTACCAAATACATCACTCCCCTCTGTTTATTTTATCTTTCAAAGGACAAATAAAATATAATCACTCTCTCTACAAACTGTAAAGAGGATTGAGATATATAAGAAGAAAAATCTCTCCCTTTCCTGCAGAGCTAACGGCTATAAGGCCACCTTTTTCTTTCACTCTCTGCAGCCTAATGGGTGGAAGAGGCAGAATGAGTGGATTAGATGTTCACCCATTTACAATGGATATAATGCATACACACACACACATATATGTATACATACATATTTGATTAACTTTTATTTTTGTAATTATATATATTTTGTGTGTGTATATTATATATGTACACAACATGTATTGTATTGTATACCAGCGTACTTCTCTATAGAAAGCAAGTTGAGTTCACATATACAAGCGAATCTCATCCAGAAATAGAAAATGAAGCTCACTTATTTTGTAAAGTGTAAAAACCTCAAACATATATATTCTGAGTTGTACCAAAGAACAAAAGAATGGTTATAAAATGAAATCTATCTGCAACTTCAACGCGCATCATGTATGCTAAGAAGACTAGTCTGAAACTCCATTTTCTTTTCGCCTTTCTATAAACAAGAATGCTTTCCATTTATCTACTTATAGTCCACTGTAAATGTTCTGTAAAGAATTGCTTGGGCTCTTGAAATGGCTGTTTGCTCTCAAGGTTTCTGGTTTTTTACTCAAGTCCGAACTGCTGAGGAAAAAGTAAGCAAAATATCAGGACCTCTTGAAACATGCAGGATTATGCATACCACGTTTGTAGAGAAAAAGAGGTTTGAGTGATTTCAAAATACATGATTTAAACGTGTTACAAAGAAATGCATGACATATTGCATAAAACATGTCTTATATAGTTCATATATAATGTTGTCGTACTAACGAGCCATGAAGCTTTAAAGCTTACATCAAATGGAAAACATTTGTTGTGTTTGAACTATTTTAGGTGCCACCATTAATGAACTAAACTAGTTCATTAAGTGAAGTACTTAGTTAATTAAACTAAGTAGTTCATTAAAGGAAGCAATATTTGGAAAAGGCACAAAGGCAACAAGTTGAAGAAAAGAAAGTTCTACCTATCCTCTCCATACATATCACACGCATATAAACATATATATATATATATATATATATATATATATATATATTCAGATTTTTTTTGAAAAAGGCACATACACATTTATTCCAACGTACTACCGACACGTTATATATTTTACGTATGTACATTAACGTCACACCGCCATACTTAAATCATATTTATGAGTATATTCAGGTCTTATATCATATGATATAAGTCATGGTGATGACAAATTTAATACGACATGTTAAAAGGTCCTAAACCGAAAATTGTCGTATCGAGCGAATACCAAAACTTTGCCAACGTGTCACGTACTTGCCATAAATATATGGCCAGACCCTGCACTTCAAAAATAGCCATAAATTTCGTGGCTTTCATGATATGTACAGCCATAAAATCATTCTATGTTGGTACACACAAATCACCCCACATTAAGGCCAAATTGTGGAGATTCAAATTTCAATTTTGTCACATGGTTTAGGTGCCACTTTAAGATCAGCTAAGTGCTGAATATTAAAGTTTAATTTATGTATATTATGTGTAACATAATGTATATAACATGTGCAAAAAGTTGGAATTTAATTAGAGAAAAATCGGGTAATCGATAGACGTCAAAAATTCGGTTTTCTATGTACACGACACATGGAACATTTTTGGCATATCATATAACATGTATCTAGTCACTTTTTTACATATTTCATACATCTCAAAGTGTTCTATAAAATTCAATTAAGGGCCGATTGGAATATACGATATGTGTATAATTAAACATGCACTATTTTACAAAGTTTGCAAAAATAAAATTCAGCACATGCACAATCATGTCACACGCCTATTCCAGCTGAGTTGGAGCATATGTGGAGCTTTGTTGGCATCTTTATTGGTCAAGAATAAAGCATACAATATTGATGACATAAAGAAAGGAGCTACACAAGGTAACATTTCAAACTTATGTCACATTTGTAACACATGCTGAAAATTTCAGCATGTGCATTAGAGTTGGCCGATTTTATCAAGTTGTTGAGGCATATTTTACTTCTTGAATTAAGTGAATTAATTGGGAGATTGTATGAAAGTATTTTAAATATTTTATGGAATAAAGAGAGTGATATTTTTGAATATCACACATGCTGAAAATTTCAGCATGTGTGTAATGCATAGTGGCCGAAATTTTGGCCTCATTGGTGTCCAATTGTTATTCCATAAATGATAAGAATATTGTATACTAAATGGTGATTGAATTATCCTTTGATGTCTTGGATTAAATCAATGTAAAATAGACAATATTTTGAATAAAATGTGAACGTTACACATGCTGAAATTTCAGCATGTGCAAGATGTCATTATGGCCGATTTTGCATGCCTTCTTGGAGTTATTTTCCTAGCTAATTTTGTGTGATGATCTTGTGAATTACGGTAATCATTTTATGATGATTTTGGCACATGTTTTAAGTGTTATTCTCAGATTTGTCTAGTCATCAAGTGATGAAATCATCCAACCAATCAATGAGTGCCAATTAAGCAAGAGCTTAATGATCATCCAATGTGAACATGCCAAGTAAGCAAAGACATGTCACAATGATGCCATATACTCTTCCAAGGACTTAAAAGATAATTTTCAAGAGAGGAAGAGCATCACAAGGGGGCGACCAACTCAAGATTAAAAGGAAGGAAGAGAGCAAAACAAAAACAAGAACAAGTCTTGCAAATTTGAAAGATCAAAAACGTTTTTAGCCTTCTCTTCTACACTCTCTTTCTTTCTTCTCTCTAAAAGCCTATTATACTTACATTCATATACTTGAATAGGCTTCATATAGTCCACCACATATTCTTTATCATTGTAAAAGATTGATCAAGGTGTGATCAATCTTGCACTTGCGAGGTGGTGGTGTTCATGACAATTGTATTCTCATACAAGGTTTGTAAAGGGTTGGAGTTGGTGTGTAACTCCATCAACCATGTGGTAAAGTGTTACTTTGTGTTGTGTGTTTAGTGCTAACCAAGGAAGGTGTCCTCGAAGACTGGAGTAGGTTGTTTATAACCGAACCAGTATAAAATTCTTGGTGTCATTTACTTTCAGCACTTACTTTCAGTTTCAGCACTTTGCATCGTTTTCATTGCATTAATAAAAATAGTAAACAAATTTCAAAAATTACGAAACTTTCCAGAATCATAGTCACACATCCTAAGGTTAATTTGGCCCAAGTTTCAATCCTTTTGGACAAGTATAAGTCATCCAAACGTCCAAAGTTCTGAGACTAGTGCAGTCTGATTTTCAGGCTTGCAAAGGTTGAGACTTTGATCGTATTTGACTAACTTCCCAAAAGAATTTTTCAAAACCGTTTCAACTCATTCAAATAAAAATTATAAGGGGTTAGTCTTTAAATTTTCAGAGCATTTGGAGTTATGTAAAAATAGGAATTAATTTTTCAAATCACACTACCGTTTCTGGCAGATTTGCGCAATCTGACCACCAACAAATTTTCAAGGGGTTAGAGGTTGAATTTAAATCTGAAATTTTTAGGAGACACTCATAACATCTGAGGCTAAGGGCTTTCCAAATTTCAGAATTTTTGAAGACCTGCAACCTAGTTTTCGAAACGTTTTAATACTGGTCTTGAAAACAGAAATTGTTTTCAGAAGTTGGGTTTTTGGTTTAAACAAATTTTAAAAACCACATTTTCCGCACCCACTATTCAACCCCCCGTTCTAGTGGTTCCTTCCAGATCCTACAACGTTGCCTAAAAAGGTTACCTTGGCTCTCATTCACTCCATTGTGATTATAGTCAAGGACGTTGCTCGCATCTTGTGTCAAGAAGGAATTCTGACTATCCAACAAACCTGTTACATCACCCACAATGTCGGTAGATTATGCATCGGTCAATGGTACATGAATGAGAGGTAGAGAGAGAAAGATATGTTACCTTGGTTCTCATTCGCGGCTTATGATTATTATCGGGGAAGTTGCTTATACCTTGTGGCAAGAAGGAAGTGTGATTATTCACTTCACCTGTTACATCATCCACAACAGCAGTAGGATATGCATTGATTTAAGTACATGAGAGAAAGACCGTGTAAGAGAGAGAGAGAGATAGAGAGAGCATGAGAGATCTGGGTTCTCATTCACGCCATAATGATTATGGTTATAGAACGGGCTCATATCTTGTGGTAGAAAGGAAGTGTGATTATCCACCATACCTGTTACATCATCCATAATAACAGTAGGCTATGCATCGACACATGTACATGAGAGAGAGAGAGTACCCGTATTGCAAAAGTCTATGTTTGGGTCAAAAAAAGAAAAGCCAGAGTGACTGACATAATCATTATATCTTTCAATTAGTGCGCTTTCACATAGACGATTAATTGCACTTTGGTACTGAGGATGGTACCTTATGCCAAAAGAAGGTGGAAAAGGGAGAAGAAGGAATGCTGATGGATCATGTATTATTGGAGGAGACGACAAGAAATTGTTGTGAGCATCCAACAACCTTTTCCCATGAACATCATATTGCGTGCCATGTTGATATGAATCAACAAGTGTTTTTTGAATCCCTGAGTTATCATATGATCCACTGTTAATGAATCCACCATTTAATCCTAAGGAAATTGGCCACTACGTGTCCTCAGGTATTGGCATGAGTCCTTTGTTCTTCATGAGACCGTCTTCTGGTACGTGAGGTTGTGCTTGCAAAATAGGCAATGGGTTATTAAGGACAGAATATATACATATATATTGCAAACATGAACGGTCAAATGAGCTACAAGACCAGATAAATAGAAATGTCGATTGCATTAACCATCACTCTGTTCCATCTTTTACATCCTTGTGGACAAGTAAAAAATGTATTTCATGAAAGAAAGTATACCACCAAATCAATATAATAATCTAACATTAAGGAAGAAAGGAGTCGTTTAGCACTCGTGGGTATCAAAATTCACTTATATGGATCTAAGGCAAAAGAAATCTTACTTGAAGGCATCTTAAGCCCGTTATTAGAGGAAGAAGCATCCTTTGAGGATCTTAGATTACTTATTAGCGCCGCCTGTTGTTCAAGAAGTCTGTTGAATGTTTTGATTTGCTGTTTCACTGCCACCCGCTTAAAGTAAGTGTTATGCCCCGCACCGTCCGGAACTTAATTAAATGAGGGAAGGAATTTTAAGAAATTAATAATAAATTAATTTTGAATTAAATATTAGAATTAAGAATTAAAGAAAAAGGATTTTAGTAAAATACAATTTAGAAGTTCCAGTCTTGCCCTCCCTCATAATAAAAACTGATAGAGCGTTATTCCTCCCCCATCACTCTCAGAAAATGTCGACTCTTGTTTCCCCCAAGCCCTAGCCGACTTCTTCAAGGTACAGGAGAGGAAGACAGCCTCCAGGAACCGATCCAACCGCTGTTTGTTTCCCAATCCGAGTATCAGTAATCAAACGCAAGTAATCTTCTTATATGTTCCTACGATTTGTGAAGAAAAAAGCCCTACTTTTGTATCAAAATTGGATCACCATGCAGTATTATACCCTTGTTTATCTATATGCGAATTTGGTGCAATTACTGTGTTTTAGATTTGATGTTTTGGCCATCGTACGTTGGAAATCTAATTTGATGTTGATGAATGTATGAATTGCTGCAAATCCCTATCCCTTGAATCCTCTTTTGCTGCAATTTTATTGTTTGTCGGGGTTTGAGGGTGAAAGATGGGATCTTTGGATTCATAAGGTTGAAATCCTTGAGTTCTAGGCTTGAATCATTGCTATGTATGTGCGTAGTGTTCAAGTTGTAGTTTAAGTATGAGATGATAGCATGAATTAGGCCTGGAATGATTGGGATGGAGTTTGAGAACGATTGGAGTTTTGGTTCTGTAGTTTCTGCATAAATCGCAAAGTTCTTTTGCTGGGATCACAGACATCGATCGATGTCATCGAATGATGTACATCGATCGATCAATGTAGGTTAAGGAGAGACGGATGTGAGACAGAAAGTTTCTGACGGACTTCGATCGATCAAAGTTAGGGTATGAAGGCACTTCGATCGATCGATGTATGTAGATGGATCGACTGATGTAAGACAGAAAGCTCTCTGACGGACTTCGATCGATCGATGTGAGGGGATGAAGCCATATCGATCGATTGATGTAGAGTATGATGTCAACCAGTTTCTTGGGAAAAATATAAGAGAGAAAGGGAAGCCAGAGGACCAATTAGGTGACATTAGAGACTTCTTAGGACTTTATTGAGGTTAGTGTAAGCCTTGGGAATGTGTCGTAAGATGGTGAATCAACGGTGAGGACTTCGTGAGATATTTGAATTGGACTTCAGTGTAAATGATCTAAGGGGTTAAGGATGAATGCTTGAGGCTTCGATAAGTTTCAAATGGAGCGTGTGAGGGTGTCTACTTCATCCCTTATATCCCTAGTGTGAATGTTAATGTCGAGGTATGCGCGAATGTGTGAATAAGAGGAGTCTCAAGTGATTGAACGACATGTTGAATGTGCATATTTGCATCATGGCACTTGCATTTGTTTGTGTTTTGATAAAGATCTGTGCCTTGGCACAGGGTATAAAGTACTTTGAGAAATGAATTGTGATGCGCTACAGGGTATAAAGACAAGCTGTAGTCATTAGAGGGTATAAAGTGAGCTGTAATGTGACACAGGGTAAAAGCACAAGCTGTGGACCATTACAGGGTATAAAGTTGAGCTGTGATGTGTCATAGAGTATAAAGACAAGCTGTGGCCCATCACAGGGTATAAAATTATATGCTGGGGCATTGTAACATGCATTGCACTGTTTTGAAAAGTATTGCATAAGAATTTGTGACTGTGTAGGGTAGAGCATGATTTGAAATGACATGTATCATATGTTTTGTTCCGGTATGATTGATATGTAAGTGAATTGTTGTTTACTTGTGTGTTACTTGTTCTTTTCTTTTATCATGCAAGTAAATCCGAACTTTTGAATAACTCAAGACGTGTGCCCCTATTCCCTCTGATATTGATATTCACTCATGTCTTGCCATGTGATGATCCCGTATGTCTTATAAGCGGGTTACTTGCTAGCGTTTTTCGCTAAGGGTTCTACCCGTTGTTTTGCAGATGAGCCAAATATGACCTGATATTCATTGAGGACGACGGCGAGTGGGCAGAGTGGGGTGCTTAGAGCCTATTTTGGGGGTTGATATGGACTATTACTTACTACTTTAACTTTCTTTCATTCAGTTGAGGATTAGATGGCTGCGTCCATGAACAGTTTTATTTACTTATGTTTTTGAGAATATAGATTTGATTTATTTAGATTTTAATTTGCACGTGTCTCTGCGCTTATTTCTCTTACGTCAGTGATGAAGTGTATGTGAGAGTAGCGACGTCTGGTAGTCCTCTTAGTAGGATACGACGGGTGCACCTGTTACGGTCCACTGGCCGGGCCTTGGCGCTACAGGTGGTATCAAAGCCTAGGCTTCAGATCTACCTGGGAGACCTAGGTTTATGTCATATAGAGTCCTAAGTTGTGTTTTGGACCTTAAGTTGATCCATAGGCCTAAGTCTTTGATCTTAAATATAAGTTGGATTGGGTAGGGCATGTGCGAGTGCGACACAATTTAATTAATGATTTTACGACTCATTTCCTTAATGTATGCGAGTTCCGTCCCGTGCAACACGTATGAGCTTTCAGTACTGTCTTTTGAATTACTGGATGCTGATAAGTACTGATCTTGCAGAAAGATGCCTCCCAGAAGAGAAAACCCTGGAAATGGTGGCAACAGAAACGAAAATCCTCAGCCACCGCAGATGGTAATGCCTCAGGCCCTGATGGATGCTATAACGGTGATTGCGCAGAGAGTTGCTCAGCAGCAGTAGAAACCTCATCCTCCACCACTGCCTGAGCATGGAATACGGTATTATATTGGGGAAATGCAGAAGATGCATGCCCCCACCTTTGAGGGGACCATGGATCCGGAGATAGCCGAGTTCTGGTTAGAAAAAGTAGAAAAGTGCTTCAGGCTAGTGCAGGTTTTTGAAGAACATAAGGTGGATGTGGCCACGCCCTTGCTGAATGGCCGAGCCAATGCTGGATGGAATGGCAGCCTTCCAAAGATGACTCCCCCTATCTTGTGGAGACAATTCATTGAGGCTTACAAGGAGTACTATATGCATGAGACTGCTATCCTGGAGAAGATGAGGCAGTTTGAAAAACTGGAGCAAGATAGGATGACTATTTCTGATTATGCTGACAGGTTCCACGCCTTGGGAAAATTCACGCCCATGGTGTTGGAAAATAACAGGATGAAGATGCTCAAGTTCGAGCAAGGTTTGAACCCCCGAATTTAGTCGGCTATAGCAGGATCCAACTTAAAGACCTTTGCTTAGATGTTGGATGCCTGTTATCTGGTGGAGAGCGATATGCGCAAGTCTCAGCCTAGAGAGGCTCGTGATGACACTGGCAAGAGGCAAAAAGATGATCGGAATGGATGTAGACCCAGACGTTGGGTCAAAATTCCCGGTAGAGGTCAGACAGGACAGTCCCAAAGGGCACTGCAGCAGAGTCAGCCTGATCGACAGGCGCCCGGTGTGTGCCCCCATTGTCAGAAAAATCATGTTGGAGAATGCTGGAAGAAGACTGGAGCGTGCTTCAAGTGTGGTAAGACAGACCACAGAATCAAGGACTGTTTCGAGTGGAAGCAAAGACCACATGGAGATTCAGGGGCACAGCAACAGCCGAGAGCTAAGCCCAGAACCAATGCTAGAGTCCATGTTATGACGGATGCCGAGGTGCAGGAGCACACTGATGTCGTGACAAGTATGATTTAAGTTAAGTTTTAGTTAGAATTAAATTTGCTTTATGTGAGATTTTCCCGTGCTATGATCTCTGTGATTAGATACTATTTTAGTAAGTAAGGTGCCTGTAAATGTGCTATTTGATAGTGGCGCAAGACAATGATTTATATCTAAGAAATTTGCCAAAGGACTTGACCGTCTGCCCGAGTGGCTTGAGACCCCCTTCCGAATGCAGGCAGTGTTGAGAAATATGTTTGGGTAATTTTTAAAGTCATGATTTTAAGTGGTGAATACTTAGAAATGTCACATATGGTGTTATAAGTGATTAAAGGTTGAAAAGGGAAGAAAAATGATGTGGATCTCTCAGGCAGAGACACATGGATCGATCCATGTACATAAGCCCCTCAAGTGGATCGATCCATGTTGAACCGAGAAGAACAAAAAACTTACTGTGAGAAGTCGATCTCTCACGTGGATCGATCGACGTACGTTAGCCCCTCACATGGATCGATCCACGTCTCACAGAATGTTTAGGGTTTTTAGAAATATTTTTCTAAAATATGTTTAAATGTTTGTTTTCATTTGTATATGATTTATACATGCTCATTATGTGAATCTTAGGTGTTTTTGATGATTTTAAATGTATTGTGACTAACGTGCCTTGGAAGTTATCTACAACTTACCAAAAAGGGCAAAATTGGTATTTTGAGTTTTTGTAGGAACATCACATGGTGAAAATATTTCAAGGATGTATTCTCATTATATTTATCATGACAAAGGTGATATCATGAGTATTTATGACCATCCGGGTAATTTCTGGAGTTTTCAGATACCAGGGGTATTTTGGTCATTTTACCCCCAAGGGTATTTTTGGTATTTTCACACAAAGAATCTCTTGAGCATATTATTATCTTCATTCTGGAGCTGATTTATTATTAACTTGAAGATAATATGGTGATTCTTTGTTATATTCTCTCACATGATGATATTGTTGACTATAGCTGGATATGTGACGATTTGAGATGTCACATTATATTTTTTCTTGAAGACTCTCTTATATGTGTTATAAGAGCACATTTATCATCATTATTTAGAGATATCAAAGGTGTCAAAGGTGTGTAAATGATCACGACATGTAAGAAGAAATATTGAGAATTTCGGTGTTACATGTTGACATAATCTTGTCAACTATTATCTATTAATTTCTTCTTCAAAAATATGAGTTGCTACACATATTTTGTAGAGAAAAAGGGGTTTGAGTGATTTTCAAATGCATGATTTAAATGTGCTCAAAAACGTGTATGAGCATATGGAGGTGATACATTATTCATTTTATGAGTTGGTGACAGGTGGACTAACCAAAAAGGAGCTAGTTGGTAAAATTTGCAAACAAGGTAAAATTGAAAACATTTGAATTGTAGCCAACAGTTCTGGCTATTTTTAGCAGACCTTTTTGAGTCAAATGGAGCTCTCACATGTCTATTATTATGCTTGAGGTTGGGGATATTTTGGTGGTATTATCCTTTCTTATTCTATTAAGGAAAATCAAAATACATTTTTGGAAAAATATAAGGTAGCCAACGGCTACTATGGATCTTGGAGCTGAATTTTTAAGTTTGAATTCTTCAATATTCACATGTCTATGTTTATGCCAAGAAGTTGATGTATTATCTTCTCCATATTTTCTATTCTAGTTAAGGATAATTCAAGGCAATTCCAAGGTGTATTTTTGGCCAACAAGGTGTATCCAAGGTGGACCAATTATTTTGTCTTATTTTGCCAAGTGTACAAGGCCAACCAATGATGAGAAGACATTTGGACTTGATGATGAAGATGGTGACACATTGGAAATCTTATCTCCTAGGATCATCTCACACTATAAATAGAGGCAGTGGTGAAGAAGATGAAACACACTTGAAGCTCACAAGCATTTGTTGAATTGTCTAGCTATCATCTTCTTCTTGTTGTTCTTGTTCCATTCTTTGTAGCAAAGGTGTTCTTGTTGTTTTTGTTGTGCTACAAGCCTTTTGAGCTTCATTTGTAAGATTGATTAGTCATTTTTATAAGGCTATATCAATAGGTGGTAGAGGTGTTGCAACTAAGTGTTGCTTAGAAGGTGATTATCCAAGTCTTGAATAGGGTTGGTGTATAACCCAAGGATCAAGCTTGGTTCTTGTTGCAAGGTGATTCATTTGATAGTGAAATCTAAGGAAAGGTGTTTCTTGGGACTGGAGTAGGTCACATTGAACGAACCAGGATAAATCCTCGGTGTTCTAGTCTTATTTTTTCATTTCTGTTTTCTGCCTGTTTTTACTGCAGATTTCATACAATTTCTCACGTTTTGAAAAAATAGCCAAACATTTTCAAAATTCGTGATTTTTGGTGGAGTTATACTTCAGACTGTTAGCTTGCATTTGCAACAAGAATCACTTGATTTGAGCAAGGGAAAGTTAGCCTTTCAGTCTTTTCAAGATAACTGCTCTAATTTGGCTGCAATCTGACCAGTTTTGAGAAAACATAAATTCTGTATTTATCAAGAATTGTTTAAGGTCATGACCTTTTGGAAACTTCATCTACACATCTTAAGGAGTGTTTTGATATAAAGATCAACCTTTTTGGTTGAGTATTCAAAGAGAAACACATTTTGCAAAATCAGCAACATTCTGTCCAATTCTGTCCAGATTGACCATCTGAATCTTTTTATTTGTTTGAAGGGACAAATATCTTATTTTTGTCTGATTTTTGGATAGAGTCTTGTTAACTCATTGAAGTTCAATTCTGAAAAGTTTCATAATTTTTGGAGTTGTGTACAGTTATTTTTGAATTTTTCAAAAACGTGTTCTGAATCTGAGGCAGTTTCAGATTCTGTTTTCAAAGGGGTTTTTAATCAAGAGTACTAGTGTAATTTCCGCTAACCACTATTCACCCTCCTCTAGTGGTGTTTATTGCAGGTGCATGGTCCAACAATTGGTATCAGAGCAAGGTTTACACCACTCAAGGAAGCAATATTCAACACCGTACAATCAATACAAAGCCAAGAAACAATTACTCTTTGTAGCCTACTTATCTCAGATTAAAGGTGCATACTATGGCAATAGTTTCTCACAAAGGTGAGTTGGAAGGTATGTCCACTCAACGCCCTCCTCTTTTCGATGACAATAATTTTGTTCATTGGAAACTAAGAATGAGGCTATTCTTAATGGCTATTGATTTATGGTCTATAGTTGAAGATGGGCCGTACATTCCAATGAAAGTTGTACAAGTTAGTGGAGTCACTCAAGAAGTAGAAAAATATAAAAGTGAATGGACATCGGAAGATAAAAAGAAAATGTCAATGAATGCTAAAGCGGGGATTCGACTTCCCCTGGGGAGTTGAAGCGCAGTCAAAATATGGTTTTTGGCTATGCAATTACTCTTGAATGGACTTACAACGTCTGAAGCAGGATATGTTTCAAATTGCACAAGCATACACTCGACATGTGGAAATCACTTGTATTAAAGCATGAAGGTACCAGTGGTGTTAAAGAGTCAAAAATAAACATGGTTATGATTGAATTAGAGACTTTCAAAATGTTGCCAAACGAATCCATAACATCTATGGATTTGAGGATTACTAATATTGTCAATGCCCTTGAAGCTTTAGGGAAGTCATTTTCGAACAATGAAAAGGTTCAAAAGGTTCTACGAAACCTTCCTGCTGAATGGGATCCAAAGGTGACTGCAATCGAGGAGACAAAGTCAATCACTAAGATGGATGAATTGATCGGGTCTCTTAAAGTCTGTGAGGTAAAACTAAACCAACGGAAGTCTGAGTCATCTAAATCATCAAGTAAGTCTACAGCTTTCAAAACAACTGAAACACATACAAATAATGATGATAGTAATAGTGATACTGAATTAGATGATGACTTGATATTAATAGCAAGAAAACTTAGGAAGTTTTTCAAACGTCCTAATAGGAATAGACAATGTTCTTCTTCTTCTTCTCAACCTAGGAAAAATAACACAAACAAATGGTATAATAAAGAATTAAAGTGTTATGAATGCGGTCAAAAAAGACATATTGCATACGATTGTCCCACAAGGAAAAATAATAATAATAACAACAATAATAAACAAGCGAAGGACAAGGAGGCACAAACGACAAAGACAAAGGAGTCTAAGGCAAGGAAATGGAAACGAGCAATGAAGGTGAGCACATGGAGCGACTCATCCGACTCAGAATCCAAAACTGAAGAAGCTCAAGTCTGCTTCGTATCAAACGAGGTATGTTCTTCATCTGATAGTGATTCTGATAGTGACATGACATTTGATGAAATGTATGAAGAGTTCTTAAGAATGCATGTTTATTGTAAGAGGCTCTCTAAAGAAAAGAAGAAACTAATTGAAGAAAATAACAAGTTGAAGACGTCCAACTTGGAATTTTCCAATCAATTAGCATCTCTTAAACAAGAGTCTACTAATACTCTTGATTCTTTAGAGAATAAAATTGAATCATATAAGAAAGATGAACAAAAGATAAAAATGGAAAATAATATGTTAAAATCTAAGTTAGAAAGTTGTGAACATGAAATAATACAACTTAAGTTGTCTAAACTTAACTTAGAAAAAATGTTAAACAATTTAAGTCGGGTGCTAATATGTTAGATACACTAATCTCATCACAAAAGTATGGAAATGATAAAACCGGCTTAGGCTATAAAGAAGAAGATGACAAAGTAGGAAGAAAGACTAAGTTTGAATCTTCAACTACTAAACAGCCTTATAAAGATATAAAAATAACTTTGCCTGCTAAATCTTCTTCTACTCCTTCTGTTTATTCTAAGGCAAAAATGCAACATACACCCATAAAAGCACACACGCATAAACTTAAATCTAGGCCATATTTTGCATCTTAACAACTAGAAAGAATAAAATGCATCAAACTTATTATGAACCTAAGTATAGGCAACACTCATATAAATCTTATAGAAATGCCTATGAACACACTTACATAGCGCCATTCAAGAAACAAAATCGCATGCCTTATACATATTATAATAACCGGCCAGCATATAATGATTATCAACCATGGCGCAACGTGTATAACAATGCATCTTCATTTATGTGGAATAATCATCTATATGCAAATCCTTCTTATTTTTTGAATTATAATCATGCTAAAAATGTGCCTAGAAGGTATGTTCAAGTTTGGATACATAAGGGATATCTAAACAAGAATAGTGCCCCTAACATTCAAGGACCCAAATAAATGGTACCTAAAACTTTGTCTCCATTATAGGAAAAACAAAAAGAATGCAAGAAGGAGGCAAAGTCAAAGAATCTGAAAACCAAATGGTTTTTAGACAGTGGATGTTCGAGACATATGACGGGGAATCCCAAACTATTCATCGAATAGGAACATGTCAAGAATGGAGGAAAAGTAACATTTGGTGACAACAACAAAGGACAAGTTGTTGGAAAAGGAACAATTAGGGACCCTAACACATTTCAAATACGAAATGTGTTGTTAGTAAGCAATCTCTCTTATAATTTACTTAGTATTTCTCAACTTATAGATTGTGGTTATAATGTTTTTTTTTCTTCCCAATTCATGTGATATAATAAATAAAAAAGGAGAAATAGTTTTAAAAGGAAATAGAGATGGTAATATTTATACTCTTACCTTAGATAACATGTTAGATGCTAAGGTTAAGTGTCTAATATCACAAGACTTAGATGTAAATTTATGGCATAGAAGATTAGGCCATATAAGAATTTCAACCATTAGGAAATTATCTAAAAAGAATTTAATTAGAGGTATGCCTAAGTTAGACTTAGATAATTTGCAAATGTGTGAAACATGTATTAAAGAAAAACACATTAAAGAAACATTAAAACCGGAACATGAAGTGAGTACTAGTCATGTATAAGAATTGCTTCGCTTAGACTTATTCGGTCCAAGTAGGACAAGAAGTCTAGGTGGACACTACTATGTGTGTGTCATAGTAGATGATTACTCACACTACACATGGACATTGTTTTTAACACACAAAGACGATGCTCCATTAACAATCGAAATCCTTATTAAGCAACTCGAAAATATCTATGAAGAAAATCTTAAGAGAATTAGAAGTGATAGAGGTGGAGAATTTAAAAACAAAGACGTAATCAAATTTTGTGAACTTCATGGAATTAAACATGAATTCTCACCACCTAGAACACCACAACTCAATGGAGTTGTTGAATGTAAAAATAGAACAATTCAAGAAGTTGCTAGGACAATGCTATGTGAAAATAAATTACCTAAATATTTATGGGCTGAAGCCGTTAGTTGTGCATGTTATATTATAAATAGTCTTACTATTAGAAAGAAATTAAATAAAACGACTTATGAATTGCTAAACAATAGACAACCTAAGAGAGATTATCTTAAAGTATTTGGATGTAAATGTTTTGTGCTGAACGCTAAGGATAATCTAGATAAATTTGAACAAAAGACTATTGAATGCATATTTGTTGGGTATTCAACTAACTCAAGAGCATATAGGTGTATTATAATCCTGTATCTAGAAAGATAATTGAATCCATACATGTGAAATTCAATGAAAATGCATGCTTTGTAGTTAGTGATAAACATCAACATAAACAAGAAAGAAATGTTGAAAATATGTATGATGATGATGTATTACTTGAGCATGTACTTGATCATCTAGAACCAACTCCCCCTGAACAAGACATGAATGAACCCTTAGATGAAATAAATGAAGAGACTTTGCAATTGGAAGATACAACTAATGATCCAATTACATATGATAACGTTCACACTAATGAAACATTTGAACAAGATGAGGGTGAACCTAGTCAATCTAGGAATTTGGTGGCACCCTAAAGAAATAATCATTGGGGGTCCAAGTATTGGGATTAGAACACGTATAAACATAAGTCAACTTGAAAGACATAGCTTAGTCTCACACATAGAACCTAAGAATGTTAAGGAAGCCTTAGGTGACATATCATGGATAAAAGCTATGCATGAGGAATTGAACCAATTCACAAGGAACAACGTGTGAGACCTAGTATCTAAACCTGAAGACAAGTCTATAATAGGAACTAAATGGGTCTTTAGGAATAAAATGGACGAACAAGGAAATATTACAAGGAATAAGGCTAGGCTAGTCACACAAGGTTATAATCAACAAGAAGGTATAGATTATGAAGAAACCTTTGCACCCGTTGCACGACTAGAAGCAATTAGATTATTACTTGCGATTTCAAGTCTAAGCAATATTAAGCTCTTCCAAATGGATGTCAAGAGTGCATTCTTGAATGGATACATCCAAGAAGAGGTGTTTGTCAAACAACCCCTGGATTCGAAGATCCAAAGAATCCTAACCATGTTTATAAGCTTAAGAAAGCTCTATATGGTTTGAAACAAGCTCCAAGAGTTTGGTATGATAGATTTACAAATTTTCTTGTTGCAAATAATTATCAAAGGGGGACCATCGACAACACATTATTTCTAAGACGAAAACATAATGACTTGTTAATAGTTCAAATATATGTAGACGATATTATTTTTGGTTCAACCAACCCTACCTTAGTAAAAGGCTTCGAAGAGTGTATGAAGTCAGAATTTGAAATGTCAATGGTAGGAGAATTGAACTACTTCTTAGGCCTTGAAATCAAACAAACCCCTCAAGGAATTCACATTAGCCAACTTAAGTATGTCAATGATATGATTAAGAAGTTTAGCTTTGAAGAGTTGAAACCTACAACTACCTTCATGAGTGTTAGCACCAAACTTGATAAGGATGAAAAAGGTAAACCTTTTGACGACACACTCTATAGGTCTATGATTGAATCACTGTTATACTTAACTACATCAAGACCTGATATCATAGTGTGTGTATGTGTGCTAGGTTTCAATCTTGTCCGAAGGTATCACATTACAATGCAGTGAAAAAGATCTTTAGATATCTTAAGCATACACCTCACTTAGGACATGGTATGATAGAAACGCTAAGTTGAAATTACACGCATATAGTGATGCTGATTATTGTAGTTGCAAATTAGATAGAAAATCCACTAGCGGTACATGTCAATTCATAGAAACCAACTTGATCTCTTGGTTTTCTAAAAAGCAAGCTAGTGTAGCTCTTTCTACCACTGAAGCCTAGTATATTTCCTTAAGTTTATGTACTACCCAAATACTTTGCCTTAAACATCAACTTAGTGATTTTGGCATTCAAATGAAAAAGATTCCAATTTTCTGCGATATCACAAGTGGGATCAATCTTTCACGGAATCCGGTGCTTCATTCTAAGGCCAAACACATTGAGGTGTGATACCACTTTCTTCGCAATCATGTTCAAAATGAGGATATGGTCATAAATCATATAAGAACTGATCACCAAATTGCTGACATCTTTAACAAACCCCTTAATCAAGCCACGTTTGAAAACTTACGAGCCAAGTTAGGTATGATGACTTACGACACCATTGTATAGTTCTATCTTTTGCATGATTTGCAAAATAAAGGGGGAGATAGAATAAGAACATGATTTTAGTTGGTAAGTCATATGATATATAAGTTGAGTATAGGTTAAGGGGGAGAGTATAAGTTGAGGGGGAGCATAATTTTGTTCATTGAAAACAAACTTCGAAAACAATTGGTAAGATTTATGATGTTAAACAATTGGTTATGAGTTGTGACATTAAAATCATGTTCAGTTATTTTGAAAATCATCCGAAAGGGGGAGAATGTTGAGAAATATGTTTGGATAATTTTCAAAGTCATGATTTTAAGTGGTGAATACTTAGAAATATCACATATGGTGTTATAAGTGATTAAAAGTTGAAAAAGTGAAGAAAAAAATGACGTGGATCTCTCAGGCAGAGACACATGGATCAATCTATGTACATCAGCCTCTGACGTGGATCGATCCATGTTGAACCGAGAAGAACCAAAAACTTACTGTGAGACGTCGATCTCTCACGTGGATCAATCAACGTACGTCAGCCCCTCACGGGGATCGATCGACGTACGTCAGCCCCTCACATGGATCGATCCACGTCTCACAGAATGTTTAGGGTTTTTAGAAATATTTTTCTAAAATATGTTTAAATGTTTGTTTTCATTTGTATATGATTTATACATGCTCATTATGTGAATCTTATGTGTTTTTGATGATTTTAAATGTATTGTGACTAACGTGCCTTGGAAGTTATCTACAACTTACCAAAAAGGGCAAAATTGGTATTTTGAGTTTTTGTAGGAACATCACATGGTGAAAATATTTCAAGGATGTATTCTCATTATATTTATCATGACAAAGGTGATATCATGAGTATTTATGACCATCCGGGTAATTTCTGGAGTTTTCAGATACCAGGGGTATTTTGGTCATTTTACCCCAAGGGTATTTTTGGTATTTCACTCAAGAAATCTCTTGAGCATATTATTATCTTCATTATGGAGCTGATTTATTATTAACTTGAAGATAATATGGTGATTCTTTGTTATATTCTCTCACATGATGATATTGTTGACTATAGCTGGATATGTGACGATTTGAGATGTCACATTCTATTTTTTCTTGAAAACTCTCTTATATGTGTTATAAGAGAACATTTATCATCATTATTGAGAGATATCAAAGGTGTCAAAGGTGTGGAAATGATCACAACATATAAGAAGAAATATTGAGAATTTCGGTGTTACACGTTGACATAATCTTGTCAACTATTATCTATTAATTTCTTCTTCAAAAATATGAGTTGCTACACATATTTTGTAGAGAAAAAGGGGTTTGAGTGATTTTCAAATGCATGATTTAAATGTGCACAAAAACGAGCATAAGATATAAACGTGCATAAGTGTACATGTGTGCATGATAACTTGCCATTACTTGCCTTATTTAGCTTATATATTATGTTGCCGTACTAACGAGCCATGAAGCATTACAGCTTACATCATATGGCGAACATTTGTTGAGTTTATACTATTTTCAGGTGCCACCATTAATGAACTAAATTAGTTCATTAAGTGAAGTACTTAGTTTAATAAACTAAGTAGTTCGTTAAAGGAAGATTCATTTGGAAAAGGCACAAAGGCAACAAGGCTAAGGAAGGAAAGTTTTCTCCTCCTCTCCTCATTAATATATACACACGCCACATATATATAATATATATATATATATATTCAGATTTTTTGAAAAAGGCACATACACATGTATTCCAACGTACTACCGACACGTTATATATTTTACGTACGTACGTTAACGTCACACCACTATACTCAACTCATATTTATGAGTATATTCAGGTCCTATATCATATGATATAAGTCATGGTGATGACAAATTAAATACGACACGATAAAAGATTCTAAACCGAAATTTGTCGTATCGGGCGAATACCGAAACTTCACCAACGTGTCACGTACTTGCCATAAATAAATGGCCAGCCCATATACATCAAAAAATGATGAAAATTTCGTGCTACACATGGTGTGATCAGCCAAAAATACTTTCCATGTTGGCACACACAAATCACCCCACATTTAGGCCAAAATGTGAAGATTCCAATTTTAATTTTGTCACATGTTTATGGTACCACTTTAAATCAGCCAAGTGCTGAAATTTAAAGTATATATTATATATATTATGTATAACATAATATATATATCATGTGCAAAAGTTGGAATTTAAATTAGAGAAAAATCGGGTAATCGATAAATATCGAAAATTCGGTTTTCTACACACATAACATGGAACGTTTTTCTTGAACATCATGTGACACGTATCTAGACACTTTTTACATATAATATACATCTTAAAGTGTTCTAGAAAATTAAATTAAGGGCTGATTGGAATATTACATGTGTGTATTATTAAATGTGCACTATTTTACAAAGTTAGCAAAAATAAAATTCAGCACATGCCAAACACATTACCAACGCCCCTACAGCTGAGATGGAGCTTATTTGGAGCCTTGTTGGCATATTGATTGGTCAAGGATCAATCATACAATGTTGGTGACTTAAAGAAAGAAGTTACAAAAGGTAATATTTCAAAATCTTGTCACAATTGTGACACATGCTGAAAATTCAGCATGTGTGCTAATGAGTGGCGTTTTTAATGTCATTATGAGACATATTTTACTTCTTGATTAAGGTGGATTGATTGGAAGATGATTTAGAAGTATTTTTAATAAGTTATGGAATTAAAATTATGATATTTTGAATATCACACATGCTGAAAATTTCAGCATGTGTAGGAGTGTGCATGGCCGAAATTTAGGTCATATTATTGTCTAATTTTTATTCCATAAAAGATGAGAATATTGCATACTAAATGATAATTGAATTGTTGGATTAAATTAATGCAAAATAGGCAATATTTTGAATAAGTGGTGGATGTTACACATGCTGAAATTTCAGCATGTGCAAGACATGGTGTGGCCGAATGTTAACCTCTTTTGTGTCCAAGTTCACTTCTAAATTGATAGCAAGACTTACCATGTATTATTCATTTTTATGGTGAAAAATCAAAGAATAATGGGTATTATTTTGAAGGAAATGGAAGGTTGCACATGCTGAAAAATTCAGCATGGCAAGAACATCATGGCCGATTTTCTTGGGTAGAAAAGGAGGGATTTTATTGTCTTGCAATTTATGATGAAATTTGTGACTTATGGTATGATTTTATGATTGATATTGGCACATGTTTAAAGTGTTAATCTCAGATTTTTTCCATGTCATCTTGATGACAACATTGAGCCAATAAGGAGGTGCCAAGTAAGCGAAGACTAAATGATGATCCAATAGGAAGATGCCAAGTAAGCAAGGCATTGTCACAATGATGTCCTACACTCTCTCAAGGACTTAAAAGATAATTTTCAAGAGGGGAGAAACCCTAGGGGGGACGGCTGCACATTAAAATGGAGAGAAGAAGAGCAAAACAAGAACAAGAACAAGAGTTGCAAAATAAAAGATCAAAAGTGTTCTAGCCTTCATCTTCTTTCTTTCTCTTTTCTTGTAATAAAGCCTATTGTACTTTGCATCTTTCAATCTTGAATAGGCTTCATAGAAACCACCATTCATACATCTTTGTAAAAGACTGATCAAGGTGTGATCAATCTTCATTCTTGCGAGGTGGTGGTGTTCGTGCGCAATTGTATTGAACATACAAGGTTTGTAAAGGGTTGGAGTTGGTGTGTAACTCCATCAACCCTGTGGTAAGGTGTTTTTGAGTTGTGTGATTAGTGTGAACCAAGGAAGGTGCTCCTTGAAGACTAGAGTAGGTTGTTGATAACCGAACCAGTATAAAATTCTTGGTGTCATTTACTTTCAGCACTGATTTTCTGTTTCAGCACTGTTTACTGTTTTTAATCACGTTTGTAAAAATAGTAAACGAATTTCAAAAATTACGAAACTTTCAGAAAACATAGTCACACGTTCTAGGGTTCTTTTGGCGCAAGTTTCAACCCTTTTGGACAAGTATAAGTCATTCAAACGTCAAAAGGTCTGAGACTAGTGCAGTCTGATTTTCAGGCTTGCAAAGGTTGAGACTTTCATCGTATTTGACTAACTTCCCAAAAGAATTTTTCAAAACTGTTTCAACCCATTTAAATATAACATATAAGGGGTTAGTGGTTAAATTTTCAAAGCATTTGGAGTTGTGTACAAATTGGAATTAATTTGTCAAATCAGTGTATCGGTTCTGGCAGATTTGCGCAATCTGACCACCAACGAATTTTCAAGGGGTTAGAGGTTGAATTTAAATCTGACATTTTTAGGAGATACTCATAACATCTGAGTCTAAGTTCTCTCCAAATTTCAGAATTTTTGAAGGCCTACAACCTAGTTTTCAAAACGTTTTAAAAATGTCCTGAAAACAGAAACTGTTTTCAGAAGTTGGGTTTTTGGTTTTAAACAAATTTTAAAAACCACATTTTCCGCACCCACTATTCAACCCCCCTTCTAGTGGTGCCTTGCAGATCCTACATATTTGTATGCTCAAAAATGTGTATGAGCAAGTGGAGGTGATACATTATTCATTTTATGAGTTGGTGACAAGTCGACCAACCAAAAAGGAGCTAGTTGGCAAAATTTGCCAACATGGAAAAATTGAAAACATTTGAATTGTAGCCAACGGTTATGGCTATTTTCAGCAGAAATTTTTGAGTCAAATGGAGCTCTCACATGTCTTATTATTGTGCTTGAAGTTTGAGATATTTTGGTGGTATTATCCTTTCTTATTCTATTAAGGAAAATCAAAATACATTTTTGTAAAAATATAAGGTAGCCAACGGCTACTATGGATCTTGGAGCTGAATTTTTAAGTTTGAATTCTACAACATTCACGTGTCCTATGTTTATGCCAAGAAGTTGAGGCATTATCTTCTCCATATTATCTATTCATGTTAAGGATAATTCAAGGCAATTCCAATGTGTATTTTTGTCCAACAAGGTGTATCCAAGGTGGACCAATTATTTTGTCTTATTTTGCCAAGTGTACAAGGCCAACCAATGATGAGAAGACATTTGGACTTGATGATGAAGATGGTGACATATTGGAAGTCTTATCTCCAAGGCTCATCTCACACTATAAATAGAGGCAATGGTGAAGAAGATGAAACACACTTGAAGCTCACAAGCATTTGTTGAATTGTCTAACTATCATCTTCTTCTTGTTGTTCTTGTTCCATTCTTTGTAGGAAAGGTGTTCTTGTTGTTTTTGTTGTGCTACAAGCCTCTTGAGCTTTATTTGTAAGATTGATTAGCCATTCTTATAAGGCTATATCAATAGGTGGTAGAGGTGTTGCAACTAAGTGTTGCTTAGAAGGTGATTATCCAAGTCTTGAATAGGGTTGGTGTATAACCCAAGGATCAAGCTTGGTTCTTGTTGCAAAGTGATTCATTTGATAGTGAAATCCAAGGAAAGGTGTTCCTTGGGACTGGAGTAGGTCACATTGACCGAACCAGGATAAATCCTCGGTGTTCTTGTCTTATTTCTTCATTTTTGTTTTCTACCTGTTTTTACTGCAGATTTCACACAACTTCTCACGTTTTGAAAAAATAGCAAAACATTTTCAAAATTCATGATTTTTGGTGTAGTTATACTTCTGACTGTTAGATTTCATTCTCAACATGAATCACTTGATTTGAGCAAGGGAAAGTTAGTCTTTAAGTCTTTGCAAGATAATTGCTCCAATTTGGCTGCAATCTAACCAGTTTTGAGAAAACATAAATTTTGTATTTATCTAGAATTGTTTAAGGTCAGGGCCTTTTGAAAAATTCATCTACACATCTTAAGGAGTGTTTTGATATAAAGATAAACCTTTTGATTGAGTATTCAAAGAGAAACACGTTTTGCAAAATTCGCAACATTCTGTCTAATTCTGTCCAGATTAACCATCAGAATCTTTTTATTTTTTGAAGGGTCAAACGATCTTATTTTTGTCTGATTTTTGGACAGAGTCTTGTTAACTCATTGAAGTTCAATTCTGGAAAGTTTCATAATTTTTGGAGTTGTGTACAATTATGTTTGAATTTTTCAAAAACGGGTTCTGAATCTAAGGCAGTTTCAGATTCTGTTTTCAAATGGGGTTTTAATCAAGGGTACTAGTGTAATTTCCGCTAACCACTATTCACCCCCTCTAGTGGAGTTTATTGCAGGTACACGGTCCAACAGGCAGCTGGTGATCAAGTACTAGTCTCACATCATCAGTACAAGGACTGTGAACTGGAGTTGGATGAGAAAGTGTTTCCCGCCACATTGGTTTCAATTGCGATGAGGGATTTCAATGTGATATTGGGCATGTATTGGTTGACTAAGTATCATGCCAACATTGACTGTAGACTTAAGCAAGTGACCGTTAAGGATCCCGAGATGAATGAAGTGACGGTTCAAGGAAATATCAAGCTGACAAAGGCCCCCAAGAAAATTTATTTGATTGCGGTTAAGGCTTTCAAGGCTTTGCAAAAGGGAGCAGAGGGATTTATAGTTTATGCTATGGATGCTAAGCAAGAGATTCCCTCCATTGATCAGATCCCGGTGATCAACAAATTCAAAGACGTATTTCCAGAGAGAAGTGGAGTTCGAAATCAATTTGATTCCAGGGGCTGAGCCTATATCTAAGGCACCTTACAGGATGACCCCAGCTGAACTTAAGGAGTTAAAGGGTCAATTACAGGAATTGCTGGACAAGAAGCTGATTTGTCCCAGTGTATCACCCTGGGGAGGCCCCAATTTATTTGTCAAGAAGAAAGATGGCAGTTTGAGATTATGTATAGATTACAGAGAGTTGAACAAGATAACCATCAAGAATAAGTACCCACTGCCAAGGATTGAGGATTTATTTGACCAGTTGAATGGTGCCCGATGGTTTTCAAAAATCGACCTTCGTCAGGGGTACCATCAGCTGCTCGTGAAAGCAGGTGATGTCCCTAAAATAGCTTTCCGTAAATATGGGCATTATAAGTTTTTAGTGATGCCTTTTGGATTGACTAATGCCCCAGCAGCTTTTATGGATTTAATGAACACCGTTTTCCGAGAGCAGTTAGATCAGTTTGTGGTGGTGTTCATTAATGACATTTTAGTATACTCTCCTAATGAGCAGTCCCATGCGGAGCATTTGAGAGTGGTGTAGAAAATTCTGAGACAGCACAAGCTGTATGCCAAATTTAGCAAGTGTGAATTTTGGCTAAGGAGTGTGACCTTTCTCGGTCACATGATTTCTGAGGATGGAATTTCAGTGGATCCTAAGAAAGTGGAAGCCATCACTGAATGGACAAGACCTACGAATGTGATGGAAGTCAGAAGCTTCCTAGGCCTAGCAGGCTACTATAGGAAGTTTGTTTAAGGATTTTCAACAATTGCAATTCCACTGAGCCGACTTACCCAGAAGAAAACTAAGTTTGAGTGGACTGCTGAATGCGAGCAGAGCTTTTCTGAACTCAAAAAGAGATTGACCACGGCCCCGGTGTTGGCACAACCCTCCGGCACCGATGGCTTTGTGATCTATAGTGATGTGTCCAAGAAAGGACTAGGTATGTATATAATTACAAACTATTGTATTGAATATATATATTGGACGTGAATTAACTGGCTGTTTGTAGGTTGTGTCCTGATGCAAAATGGACGAGTCATTTCTTACGCTTCGAGACAGTTGAAACCTTACGAACAGAATTATCTGACGCATGACTTGGAGCTCACAGCAGTAGTGTTTGCCCTTAAAATTTGGAGACACTACTTATATGGAGAAAAGTGTGTCATGTTCGCTAACCACAAGAGCCTGAAATACTTGTTTTTGCTGAAAAATCTAAATATGAGACAAAGGAGATGGTTGGAATTTCTTAAGGATTATGACTTAATCATCAACTATCACCCGGGTAAAGCCAACAGAGTGGCAGACGCGTTGAGCAGAAGTCTAGCCATGCAAGACAGTCCCCATTAGAGCGGGAGATTGAAGAGTTTGAACTGGATGTTGTAGACTCAGTGGTGAATGTCCTTATAGCCTTGTGCATAACTCTAGGTTTGGTAGACAGGAGTAAAGAAACTCAGTGTGATGATGTGTCATTGAAGGAAATCCGTGACAAATTGAACATGGGTCCTGTAAGAGATTTTCAGTTGAGAGAAGATGGAAGTCTATGGTTTCAGGACCAGCTATGCGTACCAAATAAGGAAGAGCTTCGTAGGGAACTGTTGAGTGAAGCTTATAACTTAAGGTTGTCTATCCACCCCGGAAGAACAAAAATGTATAAGGATCTCAAGAAGAATTATTGGTGGATAGGGATGAAGCGGAGTATTGCGGAGTATGTTAAGAGATGTCTAGTGTGTCAGCAGGTTAAAGCGGAGCATCAGTGACCCGGCGGCTTGATGATGCCACTGGAGATCCGAGAATGGAAGTGGGAACATGTGACTATGGACTTCGTGATGGGGTTGCCCAGAACCCGAAATGGAAATGAGATGATTTGGGTGATTGTGGATCGCTTGATGAAGACAGCGCATTTCCTGGCTATGCCAAATGGTACCATTTATGAGAAATTAGCAAGTAGATATATGGATAACATTGTGAGTTTGCATGGAGTTCCCATCATTATTGTGTCGGACCGTGATCCCAGATTCACTTCTAAGTTTTGGATGGATTTTCAGAAAGCTATGGGCACTGAACTAAGGATGAGCACAGCTTATCACCCACAAAAGGATGGGCAGTCCGAGAGGACCATTCAAACCTTAGAGGATATGCTGAGAGCCTATACGTTAGACTTTAAAGGGAATTGGGATAACATGCTGAAGCTGATGGAATTCTCATACAACAATAGTCACCACAGTGCGATTGGTATGGCATCGTTTGAGGCTCTTTACGAACGAAAGTGCAGATCCCCGGTTTGTTGGGACGAAGTTGGGGAAAGGACGATCACTGCACCAGAGTTGATAGAGCAGACTATTGGGAAGGTGAAGATTATAAGAGAGAGACTAAAGGTGGCACAGCATCGCTGTAAGAGTTGGGCGGATTCTAAAAGATGGCCCTCGGAGTTCGAGGAAAGTGAAAAAGTTTATCTGCGAGTCTCATCACCAAAGGGAGTTGTAAGATTTGGGATGAAAGACAAGTTAAGCCCTCGATACATTGGCCCATACGAGGTGCTTGGTCGAGTTGGTGAAAGAGCATATCGACTAGCATTGCCTCTGATTTTATCGCAAGTCCACAATGTGTTTCATGTTTCTCAACTGAGGAAATACGTGCCAGATCCGAATCATATTCTTGAGGCTCAACCGTTGGAGATTAAGGATGATGCCACGTATGAAGAGTACTTTGTGAAGATTGTAGATAGGAAAGACCAAGTTCTATGCAAACGTGTGATTCCGTATGTCAAGATTTAATGGAGTAACCATACGGAGCGTGAAGCCATATGGGAACTTGAGGAGTAGATGAAGGAGTTGTATCCGCACCTCTTCCAATAAGGTACGTCAGTTTCGAGGATGAAACTTTCTGTAAGGGGGGTGGAATGTTATGCCCCGCATCCTCTGGAACTTAATTAAATGAGGGAAGAAATTTTAAGAAATTAATAATAAATTAATTTTGAATTAAATATTAGAATTAAGAATTAAAGAAAAAAGATTTGAGTAAAATACAATTTAGAAGTTCCAGTTTTGCCCTCCCTCATAACAAAAACTGATATAACGTCATTCCTCCCCCATCAGTCTCAGAAAACGTTGACTTTTGTTTCCCCCCAAGCCCTAGCCGACTTCTTCAAGGTATAGGAGAGGAAGACAGCCTCCAAGAACCGATCCAACCTCCGTTTGTTTCCCAATCCGAGTATTAGTAACTAAACGCAAGTAATCTTCTTATAAGTTCCTACGATTTGTGAAGAAAAAAGCCCTACTTTTGTATCAAAATTGGATCACCATGCAGTATTATACCCTTGTTTATCTTTATGTGAATTCGGTGCAATTACTGTGTTTTGGATTTGATGTTTTGGCCATCGTATGTTTGAAATCTAATTTGATGTTGATGAATGTATGAATTCCTGCAAATCCCTATCCCTTGAATCCCCTTTTGCTGTAATTTTATTGTTTGTTAGGGTTTGAAGGTGAAAGGCGGGATCTTTGGATTCGTAGGGTTGAAATCCTTGAGTTCTAGGCTTGAATCATTGCTATGTATGTGCGTAGTGTTCAAGTTGTAGTTTAAGTATGAGATGATAGCAGGGATTAGGCCTGGAATGATTGGGATGGAGTTTGAGAACGATTGGAGTTTTGGTTCTGCAGTTTATGCAGAAATCGCAAAGTTCTTTTGCTGGGATCGCAGACATGGATCGATCAATGTCATCGAATGATGTACATCGATCGATCCATGTAGGATTAAGGAGAGATAGATGTAAGACAGAAAGTTTCTGACGGACTTCGATCGATCGAAGTTAGGGTATGAAGTCACTTCGATCGATCGATGTAGGAAGAGGGATCGACTGATGTAAGACACAAAGCTCTCTGATGGACTTCGATCGATCGATGTGAGGGGATGAAGCCACATCGATCGATTGATGTATGGTATGATGTCAACCAGTTTCTTGGGAAGAATAGAAGAGAGAAAAGGGAAGCCAGAGAACCAATTTGGTGACATTAGAGACTTCTTAGGACTTTATTGACGTTAGTGTAAGCCTTGGGAATGTGTCGTAAGATGGTGAATCAACGATGATGACTTCGTGAGGTATTTGAATTGGACTTCAGTGTGAATGATCTAAGGGGTTAAGGATGATTGCTTGAGGCTTCGATAAGGTTCAAATGGAGTGTGTGAGGGTGTCTACTTCATCCCTTGTGCCCCTAGTGTGAATGTTAATGTCGAGGTATGCGCGAATGTGTGAGTAAGAGGAGTCTCAAGTGATTGAACGACATGTTGGATGTGCATATTTGCAACATGACACTTGCATTTGATTATGTTTTGATAAAGAGCTGTACCTTGGCACAGGGTATAAAGTACTTTGCGAAATGAGCTGTGATGCGCTACAGGGTATAAAGACAAGTTGTAATCATCACAGGGTATAAAGTGAGCTGTAATGTGACACAGGGTATAAAGACAAGCTGTGGACCATTACAGGGTATAAAGTTGAGTTGTGATGTGTCATAGAGTATAAAGATAAGCTGCGGCCCATCACAGGGTATAAAATTATATGACCGGGCATTGTGACATACATTGCATTGTTTTGAAAAATATTGCATAAGCATTTGTGACTGTGTAGTGTAGAGCATGATTTGAAATGGCATGCATCATATGTTTCGTTCCGGTATGATTGATATGTAAGTGAATCGTTGTTTACTTGTGTGTTACTTGTTCGGTAAGGGTTACTTCTAGCTTTTTCGCTAAGGGTTCTACCCGTTGTTTGCAGATGAGCCCGAATATGACCTGATATTCATTGAGGACGACGACGAGTGGGCTGAGTGGAGTGCTTAGAGCCTATGTTGGGGGTTGATGTGGACAATTTCTTGCTACTTTAACTTTCTTTCATTTATTTGAGGATTAGATGGCTGCATCCATGAACAGTTTTATTTACTTATGTTTTTGAGAATATAGATTTGATTGATTTAGATTTTAATTTGCACGTGTCTCTGTGCTTATTTCTCTTACGTCAGTGATGAAGTGTATGTGAGAGTAGCGACGCCTCGTAGTCCTCTTAGTAGGCTACGACGGGTGCACCGGTTCGGGTTCGCTGGCTGGGTCGGGGCGCTACAGTAAGCCTTAAAGAATTCTTCATTTTCTTGTTCTATTAAATACCACCCCTGTGGTAAGATGTTATTTTGCTTAGTGATAACCGAGGAAGGTGTCCTCAAAGACTGGAGTAGGTTGATTTAACCGAACCAGTATAAAATTCCTTGTGTTCTTTACTTTATAGTTCTGATACTAGCACAATCTGATTTTCAGACTTGCAAAGGTTGAGAACTTGAACGTATTTGACATACTTCCCAAAGGAATTTTTCAAAATTGTTTGAAACCATTTAAATATATACAGTAAGGGGTTTGACATTAAAGTTTCAGATCATTTGGAGTTACGGATTAATTGGAATAAATTTTCTAAATCAGACTATTGTTTCAAGCAGATTTGCGCAATCTGACCACAAACAATTTTTCAAAGAGTTAGAGGTTGAATTTTGATCTGAAAGCTTTAGGAGATACTCAGAACATCTGAGAATACAATCTCTTCAAATTTCAGAATTTTTGAAGGCATGTAACCTAGTTTTGCAAATGTTGCAAAACAAGACCTGAAACAGAAACTGTTTTCAGAAGTTGAGTTTTTGGGTCAAAACATTTTAAAAACCAAATTTTCCGCAGCCACTATTCAACCCCCCTCCTTCTAGTGGTGCCTTACAGGTCCTACATTTTATTTCTTATTTGGTGGCATTTGTTTGCTGTATATTCTGTGGAAATGGTTGAAAATTTTCAAGCGTTTTAGATCATTCTACCGTAAAGGAGCAATTCCATTTTTTTTCTCATATCTGATATCATGTCTCGTAATCTTATATGCCAACAACTTAAAATTTAAATATCTTCATGTAGCAACAACTTAAGAGAGTATATGAGTGGTTCTAAGAAGTTAATGAATTTTGGCACTTGACTGAAATTTATGCTTTTTCATAAAAAGTATGCTCTTTCGAGAAAGCTCCCAAGAGGGTTTAAAGCTCCTGATTATGACTTTGTATTAAATGATCCTCTGTTTTCAAGTCTCTATATTGTAAAAATATTACGATTTAAGTAAACCATAAAATATATGTTGATTCAGTAGAATTATGACTATGTTAGCAAAGTTTTAAATATGCAACACAAACACATACCCAGTATATCTCACGACAGCAAAAGCTATCGTTAGGGTTTGGAAATGATGAGAGACAGGCAAATATGTGACACAATATTACAGGATATCGTATCTTCTTTGTCTTTGCTTTCCTCTACTCTCTCTTTATTTTGTGATATCTCATGTTCAATGTTTCTTGTACTTTTTACAGTTAATTGTCATGCTTTGTTTGCTACATCTCCTCCTTTTAATTAAGTTGGCCGCCCCCAGGGCATTTCTTCATCTTGAGAATTCTCTTTTATGTCCTTAGAAGAATGCCTAGTATAGATGTGACATCATCTTGCTTACTTGTCATAACTTGATTGGATGATTGTCTTAGCCTTGCTTACTTGGCACTCCTTGATTGGATGAGATTTGTCATCACTTAGTGGCTGAAAAACAAATCTGAGAATAAAATGCAAAATATGTGCCAAATGAGTTCAAAACATTGACAATAATCAACATTACTCCCTTCAATTTTGGGAAGCAAATTGATCACCCAAGATGGTAGAAAAATCGCCCACCCTTATTGACACATGCTGAATTTTCAGCATGTGTTAAACTTGCTACAAAGTTTGAAAAATTACCTTGTGTAGCTTCCTCCATTATTTCACTAACCTTGTGTGGCTTATTCTCCACTAATTGAGATACCAACTAAGCTCTACATAAGCTCCACCAAGGCTGAGTAGGCGTGTATATGCATCTTGAACATGTGCTGAATTTATTTTTGTAAACATTGTAAAATAGTGCATAATAATTATACACATATGGTATATTCCAATCAGCCCTAACTTGAATATTCTAGAAAAATTTAGAATGTATTGAATATGTAAAGTGCCTAGATACATGTTACATGTCATGCCAAAAATGTTCCATGTGTTGTGTTCTACAAAACTGAATTTTCGACTTTTGTCGATTACGTGATTTTTCTTCGATTAAATTCAAACTTTTGCAACATGTTATATATATTATGTCACACATAATATACATAAAATCTAGTAGATATTCAGCTCTAATGGTTGTACTAAAGTGGCGCCCCATGTGACAAAAAATTAAATTTAAAATCTCTACAATTTGGCCTTAATTGAGGGTGGTTTGTATGTGCCAACATGGAATGATTTTATGGCAGAGTGTACCATGTTAGCTACGAAATTTTTGGTCATTTTTGAAGTGTAGGGGGCTGGCCATCTATATATGGCAAGTACATGACATGTTAGCGAAGTTTCGGTAGTCACCCGATACGACAATTTTTGGTTTATAACCTTGTAACATGTCGTAATAATTTTGTCATCGCCATGGCTTATATCATATGATGTAAGACCTGAATATACTCATAAATATGAGGTAACTGTAGTTGATGTGACGTTGACGTACGTCGGAATATATGTGTATTGTGCCTTTTGAAGAAAAATCTGGATATATATATTTTATATATATAAAACATGAGGACATGGTCCAGGATAGGAGTTCATGGAGATATAACATTAAGGTTAACGAGGTATAGGTCATATATAGGGACACTTTAGAGTATATTTAGAGGCATAGATAGGCGGTAGATACTATCTACGCTTTATGTTGACTTTTCACTTAGTGGCGTATGTTATACCGTTGTTTTACATTACATGTACATATATACATGATGTGTATTTTAATATCGAAAGACCTTTCTTTGTATTTCTTGAATTTACACACTAACACAGTAGTTCAACATATCGCTATTATCAGGTCATTTATGCAGGTAGAGTCGGGGGTCTCACTGGAAGGAGACTCTTTATCCCTTGGAATAAGGTATTGTCTGCCTACCACTTACCCTCCCCAGACCCTAACGATAGCTTTTGCTGTCGTTGGGATATACTGGGCCCGGATGATGATGATGATGATATATATAAAAACATGCGACATAGAGTGGGAGGAGACTTTCCATTTCCATGTTTGTTGCCATCATGTCTTCTCCAATATATCTCTATTAATGAACTACTCAGTTCATTTAACTAAGTACTTCACTTAATGAACTAGTTTAGTTCATTAATGGTGGCACCTGAAAATTGTTCAACACAACAAATTTTTACCATTTGAAGTAAGCTTTAAAGCTTCATGGCTTGTTAGTACGGCAACATTATATATAAAGTATATAAGGCAAGTTTGTCACAAAATGTGTCAAGTAATAAATTGTGTCATGCATTTCTTAAACACGTGTTATCCAATCATGCACTTTGTGAATCACTCAAACTCTTTTTCTCAACAATCTCCCCCTTTTGATGATTTACAAAATAACCGTAGTTCATGATTTAAATTTAATCACCCCCTCCAAATAGTGCACAAATTCAAATTTTGAATTTTGAATTCTCTCCCTTGATTTGTGCAATCAATCACTCTCGTCTCTTGTCTCTCCCCTTAAATCATGCGCTCTCTCCCCACTTTATTTTGGAAATAAATCAAAGTGCATGTAAGAAAAAAATAGCAATTTCTATAACAACAAAATCATACATTTCAAGTGTATTGTGCAATAATATCAAAAGTGCGTTCTTAAGGGTTATTTATTCAACCCTTTGCAAATGTCCCTTTTGGTACCCAAATTTTGGTGACCTTTCTAGGTCTTCCAAGAGATGAAGACGCAATATAATATATGTTAGGAGATTTGGCCTTTGGCCGAAAATCCCATCATGTGGCGCCCTGCACCCGGCCCCGCCGAAGTCGGTGCACCCGCCGTACTTCACTAAGGAGAGTACTAGGCGTCATCCATACGCGTCATGAACCATGATAGCAATACATGGATTTTCGTGCTTACCGCGCAACAAATAAGCGAAACCGTGGCAGAATTTAAACTTCAAATTTAACACGTCATCACAACCACTTAAAGTAGTTTACAACCCACATCATTGTAGCAGAAGCGACAAAAGTAAATTGTTTTCCAACTCCATTACATTACTCAGTCATTTCCTTAAAGCTGGCAATTTCGGTCTTCTAGTCCTGGCCTTCCTCCAGTGCACTCACGGTAGGGAACCCTAGGTTCGTCAATCAATCCATTCTATTTGTCTCCTGCACCTCTGGAGAGAAAAATAGGGTGAGTGACAATGTCACCAGCAAATATACTATAATAATAATGAGTTAAATGGAAAGTGCGAACAAGAACCGAACCCCAAACAATATTTGTTTAGAAGCATACCTGTTCTTCGTCTAACATTTAATAAGGATCATCGCTTATGTGACAAGATCATAACTTAATTAAAATCACCAATCAAAGCAGCATATAACATTAAGGTCTGTAACTTATATTAATGAAAAACACATAAGAAATCATCACTTAGGTCTACCATGTTCTCACAACTTAAAGCTTCTGAGTCGCTACATAATGCAACAAGCATGCATATGTTCATGTGATGCATCATGATGAAATGAAATATGCTCGTTCATGTTTTCTTTAAAAATCATCATCATCGTAAAACAGTAGATCATCAGGCCTATTATTTTCCGGGTCTGCACGGTCATTCTCTTAGATCACTTAACCAGGATCTGCTCAGGTTCATACTTTCAGATCACTTAACCCGGATCTGCTCAGGTTCATATTCTCAGATCACTTAACCCGGATCTGCTCAGGTTCGTACTCTCAGATCACTTAACCCGGATCCGCTCAGGTTCATACTCTCAGATCACTTAACACGGATCTGCTTCAGGTTCATACTGGCCAAGTTCATACTCACACACACGGTACCGGTGGGGAATCATTCTTTTCAAAAATCATCTTTTTGAAAACACTTTTCATCTTTCTTTCTCATAAAGACAATGCTGTAAATCATGCTCATGACGATGATACAATACAATGACATGTGACGTGCAAAACGATGCATAATGCATGGCGTAAAAGGATTAGACACGTTCGTTGTCATGCTGGAAATTTCCCAGCTTAGTAGTGTCCACTTCTCCTTAGGAATTTTCCTACTGAAATGCACGTTGTGGACCATTTGACCACAGGTTCTTCTCCGTAAATGTCATAAGTGAATGCCATGCATTGCATTGTGGAATTACGATGTCAATAAGGGACTCGTTTGCTCTTTTTCATAAAATGATGTAACCTGAATTCTGATTGACCATATTTTACTATAAATTTATTGTGGCCAATCCCTTGATCATTTCCTGGAATTTCCAACTCTCCAACTTAATAAACTCATTGGACTAGCATCCTGTTCAATTGTTAGCCCATTTTCAATTTCCTAAGGCCCTTTTCCAGGTTATGCAAATTGTGACACCAATTCTGTCTATCCAGCATATTTCAGTTTGACCCATCTTACTAGAAAATTTATTTAAAAATAAAACCACAGCTTATTTTGACAAACTTCCAACTGCCACCTCTTCTTTATTCATGAGGTTAGTACCATGCCGAAATTAGTGGATTTGCAACACCCCTAAGGTCCATTTTAGACTTCTAAATACGTTACTTACATTCTGCCCAGTACCACTTTTTCCAGCAGGACCAATCTCAGTAGGAAATTCATTAAAAATAAACCGTGGCTCTTTTTAAGGTGATTCCAACTCTCACATCTAACAAACACATAAAACTAATAGCATACCAAAAATCAGTGGAATTGAGGGTTCCTAAGGTCCCTATTCTGGCTTCACAAAACAGTCTAAATTTCTGTCCAGCTCCAGAATTTTCCAGGGTTCATATTCTCTTCTTAATTTCCCTTAGCTCACATTTTGCTACCCACACTTAGTAAAAATTTTGAGATGCACACACGCACCCTTCACAAACAGCCTCATTATTTGGTGCATGCAAGAAAATGATATAACCAAGAGTATATTAAGCCTATCACACAACAAGATCAAAACTTGTCCCTATTTCCTTGCTATATTGACATTTTTCATGTAGAATCACCCATCCTCCCTTATCCCTTCCACCGTGAGCATTTCATCATGAAAGAAAGGATCTTTAACACATCCAAGCCTAGATTATCACATAAATATGCATATAACCCTCAAAGAACACATCTTTGAAGCAAGGTTCCACTCCTACACATTTAAATGCCTAGGGCCGAAAGTTTTGGCCTTACAACTTACCATTTTACAACTAAGATTAGATCTTAGGTATTTCTAGCCATTCATGCACACACTTTCACATCTAAACCATAAAGAGTATAGTGTACTTGCCTTTGAAGCATTTTGCGTGGTTTGGTTGACACAAGAAGCTCTTCCCCTTTTCTTTTCCTATCACCCACGGCATAAGGCTTTCGTTAGCCATTCCTTAGATTAGGTAATACATCTTATAGAAAGGATGAAGGGTTCTTACCATTCGCATCTTGAAGGGTTTGAGAATGATCCTCTTTTTGCTAAGACTCTCTTCTTTTTTTTTCACTTTACGGTCTCCTTCTAGTGCCGTGAGGATCACGGTTTCCTTCAAGGAAAGAAGGCTTTGTAAGTTTCAATCTTCTAAGGTGTATCTTGTTAACAACTATAGAGTGTAAACTTACCTAACAAAGTCTTGAGAGGGAATGATCTTTAGCCTCCCTTTTTGCTCTACCCGAATTCCTTTGGAAGGGGGAGAGGTTTGAGGGTTTATGTGAGAGAGCCTTAATGAGGGGAGTTAAGGAGACTTGTTTAATGGAGTGGGTATTATCTCTCTCTTGGAAAAGAAGGCAGCCGGCGGCTGCATTTGGGGGAGAGGAAAAGACTTCCTCTAACTCTTTATTTTTATCCATCATTCCCTTGATGGTTCTCACTAAGTGTTGGTTGGGTTTACTCTTAATGACCAAACCAACACCAAATACTCCATGTATATATGTCTTCCTTAATAACACACCCCTATTCATTTAATGTCCTCTCATAAATCCTCCAAGTAGCACCTCTTTTTGGTATGTCCGTTGTATGTACATATATATACTTGTACTTTATATGTAGGCAATGTGTGGCTATGCATACCTTTTTTCATGTATGTGTATGTATACGTATTTATGTGTATGCACACGCACCCATACCTACACATATATGTCCATATTCCTTTTTCTTTTAGAAATAAGACATAACCTAAAAATATTCTCTATCTCCTAACTATACGTGCGTACACGCACATATAATCTACTTCTTTGAAAGTTATTCTGTCGCCGTTCGTATATGCCTTGAGTCATATTCGTGTGCATCAATATGCCTATCCTCTTACTATCCATAGTCTATCCACATCTTAGACCTTGTTGTTACATCTTAGTTATGCTTAGGTCCTCGGGACTTATGAAATTATACGGTGGTTTTTACTTTATATAGTCTCCCTACACGTAGGTGTACACACACACACATATATATATATCCCAGGCTTACACAAGTGTGTAGCGCTACTTATTCTCTGTCAAGCTAAATCTGCTAGACCTTACAGATTTGTAAAATTGATGGCTCATCTTGTTTTAGGGTTTTTGCACTTGGGGTATGCCAATTACCTTAGGTTCTATATAATCGTAGATAAGTCGGTGATGTCTCCCCTTTGAGGTCTCTTTATCCTATCCGGCTCCTCTTCCTTCCTTACTTGCTATGTTAGTTTACAGCGGGTACAACACATCATGCACATAGTGTGATCTTTGCTTTTGATATGCCTTTGTGTTAGTGTGCATAGTGCGTGATCTAAATGCATTTTTATCGTATGATCGTTGTGTATGCATCAATGGTTTCTTTTTCATATCTATATGGCAAATAATTATATCTCGTATGATATGAAGAAGAAGCATGATGAGATGACATAGCGGGAGATCTAGGCGTCTTCTTAGGCGCCACATATATCTTGGGTGCATCTATTTTCTTAGCCAGAATGAATTTGGTTGATTTGCATAGAGTCTCATTTTTATCAACGTATCCTAATTCGTTTTTGTCACTATCATGCTTCTGTGAAGAGATAATGAGATCTAGCATGTTTGTACCTGTGTCAAATTGTTTCACCATTTTTTCTAGATCTGCATTCCTTGATTTCAAATTTGAAATCTTGGATTTCATTTCATTATTTTTTTGTCAATGATGAGATCTCTGATTTCAATGCATTTATTGTGCATGATGACTCTTCGTTTGAATCGTTTAATTGAGATACAAGATTTGTTGGAGGATTCTAACAATTTCTTGTCTTCAATTAAGCGTTTCTTTTCTTTTGCAAGAGTCATAGCAAACTTATGTACTTCAAGATATTCAACATACAAATCATCATAAGAAAGCTCAGAATCAGAATCAGAGTCAGAAGATACCTCATTTGATGCATTAGATGTAAAGCATACTTGCGCCGTTTGTTCTTCCGTATCATCAGTCCCAGAGTCGGATGAATCACTCCAAGTGGAGGCTTTGAAGGCTCTTCTCCTTTGTTTAGGTTTTGAGACGAGTCTAGTTTTGATCTGATCATTGTCAAGGTGTTTGTTCGTTTGTTTGTCCTTGTTAAGGTAATCATATGACAAGTGTCCAAGTTTCCCACATTCATAACACTTTATTTCCTCATTATTTTTATTTTTATGGTTCTTAGATGAAGTAGGCTTGTGTTTGTTTTTAATTGATTTTCTCATGATCTTTCTTAATCTTCTAGCCATCGTGATTAGATCTTCATCATCGGAATCTGTGTCACTATCATCTATGCGATCATAAGAGGTAGAGATGTATTCATTTGATTTAAATGCAATAGCCTTATCATTTCTAGAAATAGATTCAGAATATCTTAAAGTGAGTTTGTTTTCATATACCTTTAATGATCCAATTAATTCCTCCATTTTTATCGATTTAGTATCCTTATTTTCTTTGATTGCAGTGACCTTTGAATCCCATTCGGATGGGAGACTTCTTAGCACTTTTTGCACCTTATCTTGCGAAGAGAATACCTTTCCAAGAGACCCAGAGAATTGTAAATGTTAGTCAATCTTAGATCCATATCAACAATAGATTTATTTGGCAGTAATTTAAAAGACTCAAGTGTTGACATAAGCATATTAATCTTAGACTCCTTTACTTGGCTAGTCCCTTCATGTTTCATCTCAAGAATTTTCCACATCTCTTGGGCACTAGAGCAATTAGATACATAAGTAGATTCACTTTTGCTGAGTCCGTTTAACAGTAATTGCATGGCTCTAGCATTCATACTTAGTCTCTTTTGTCATCACTAGTATATTCTTGTTTCGTTTTTATAACCTCTAGCGTGACACCATCAACAATAGACAACTCAGAAGGGACAAAAAGACTATCTTCTAAAATGGATCATAGGTCTATATCAATGGCCATAAAGAAAGTTTCATCCTAAGTTTCCATTGAATAAAAGACTCACCATCAAAAAGAGGAGGCCTTACGGTTGACAGTCCTTCTTGCATGGTTTTGTAGCTAGTAGTTGCCATCTCACTTAGATCGTTAGATCTCCTTGTTGTGAGTGCGTCTGCGCTCTGATACCACTTGTAGGACCAATAAGGCACCATTAGAAGGGGAGTTGAATAGTGGGTGCAGAAATTTGGTTTTTAAAATGTTTTGACCTAAAAACCCTACTTCTGAAAACAATTTCTGTTTTCATGTCCTATTTTGCAATGTTTGAAAAATAGGTTACAGGCATTCAAAAATTCTGAAATTTGGAGAGATTATAGTCTCAGATGTTCTAAGTATCTCCTAAAATGTTTAGATCAAAATTCAACCTCTAACCCTTTGAAAATTTGTTTGTGGTCAGATTGTGCAAATCTGCCAAAAACAGTAGTCAGATTTAAAAAATTTATTCCAGTTAATCCGCAACTCCAAATGATCTAAAACTTCAATGTCAAACCCCTTACTGTATGTATTTAAATAGGCTGAAACAGTTCTGAAAAATTCCTTTGGAAAGTATGTCAAATACGTTCAAGTTCTCAACCTTTGCAAGTCTGAAAAGCAGATTGCACTAGTCTCAGAACTATTATCGTTTGAATGACTTTACTTGTCCAAAAGGGTTGAAACATGCTCCAAATGAAGCTTAAGAGATGTGCCTATGTTTCTGAAAAATTTTACAATTTTTAAAATTCTTTTACTATTTTTAAGATTGCGACGAAATGGATGCAAAGTGCTGGCAACTGAAAGTATTATGCAGTAAAGTAAAGAACATAAGGAATTTTATACTGGTTCAGTTGAATCAACCTACTCCAGTCTTCGAGGACACCTTCCTCGGTTATCACTAAACAAAATAACACCTTACCACAAGGGTTACTGGAGTTACACACCAACTCCAACCCTTTACACAAACGTTATAAGCAATCACACTTTTCACGAACACCACCACCAAACGGATGAAAGATTGATCACACCTTGATCAACCTTTTACAACAATGAGCGTGTATGGTGGTCTATAGAAAGCCTATTTAACATATTTGAATATAAGAACAATAGGCTTGAGAGAGAAGAAGCAAGAAAGGTAGAAGAAGAAAGTAGCAGACACTTTTATTCACTTGAGAGAATATGAGAATTGTCTTGCTTTTGTTTGCTACATCTCTTCTCCTTTTAATCAATTGGTCGCCCCCTAGGGCATTTCTTCACCTTGAAAATTCTCTTTTATGTCCTTGGAAGAATGTCTTGTATAGATGTGACATCATCTTGTTTACTTGGCACAACTTGATTGGATGATTGTCTTGGCCTTGCTTACTTGGCACTCCTTGATTGAGATTTGCATCACTTAGTGGCTGAAAAAAAATCTGAGAATAAAATGCAAAACATGTGCCAAATTAAGTTCAAAACATTGCCAAATAATCAACATTTACTCCCTTCAATTTTGGGAAGCAAATTGATCACCCAAGATGGTAGAAAAATCGCCACCCTTATTGTCACATGCTGAATTTTCAGCATGTGTTAAACTTGCTACAAATTGTGTAGCTTCCTCACTTATGTCACTAACTTTGTGTGGATTATTCTCCACCAATTGAGATGCTAACTAAGCTCCACATAAGCTCCATCAAGGCTGAGTAGGCGTGTATATGCATCTTGAACATGTGCTGAATTTATTTTTGTAAACTTTGTAAAATAATACACAATAATTATACACATATGGTATATTTCAATCAGCCCTAATTTGAATATTATAGAACACTTTAGTATGTATTGAATATGTAAGAATTATCTAGATACATGTTACATGTCATGCCAAAAATGTTCCATGTGCTGTGTTCGTAGAAAACCGAATTTTCGACTTTTGTCGATTACACGATTTTTCTATGATTAAATTAAAACTTTTTGCAAATGTTATATATTATGTCACACATAATATACATAAAATCTAGTAGATATTCAGCTCTAATGGCTGCACTAAAGTGGCACCCCATGGGACAAAAAATTGAATTTGAAATCTCCACAATTTGGCCTTAATTGAGGGTGATTTGTGTGTGCCAACATGGAATGATTTTATGACTGAGTGTCCCATGTTAGCCACGAAATTTGTGGCCATTTTAGAAGTGTAGGGGCTGGCCATCTACATATGGCAAGTACGTGACACGTTAGCAAAGTTTCGGTAGTCACCCGATACGACAATTTTTGGTTTATAACCTTGTAACATGTCGTAATAATTTTGTCATCACCATGACTTATATCATATGATATAAGACCTGAATATACTCATAAATATGAGTTAAGTATAGTGGTGTGACGTTGACGTACGTTCATAATATATGTAACGTGTTGGTAGTATGTCAAAATATATGTGTTAATTTGTCTTTTGAAAAAATATATGAATATATATTTTTATATATATAAAGTGTGATATAGAGTGGGAGGAGACTTTCCATTTCCATGTTTGTTGCCATCATGCCTTCTCCAAATATATCTCCATTTAATGAACTACTTAGTTCATTTAACTAAGTACTTCACTTAATGAACTAGTTTAGTTCATTAATGGTGGCACCTGAAAATTGTTCAAACACAACAAATGTTTGCCATTTGAAGTAGGCTTTAAAGCTTCATGACTTGTTAGTACGGCAACATTATATGAAGTATATAAGGCAAGTTTGTCGCAAAAACGTGTCACATAATAAATTGTGTCATGCATTTCTTAAACACGCGTTATTTAAATCATGCATTTTGCGAATCACTCAAACTCTTTTTCTCAATATAAAAAAGGTAATGATTCGAGTTAAGCGAGGCTCTATCTTGTTCTGGTCAAAAATAGTCTCCACTGTTTCTTTCTTAGTCATATTTTTGGTGAGACAGTTCTCTATGTGACTCTTCAGCTGGTCAGATTATTGCAGTCAGATATGTACCGATAATATCTAAATATATTTTGATGATCCCTCTAAAACTACAAAACAAGAGACCCTACTGACAAAGCAAATGAACTCAAAAATGAAATGTAAGTCATTTTGTTTAGACAACTCATTCAATGACTAGAAGGTCAATGTGTACTTCTACTCTAGGAATCAACAACTTAACTGTAAGTCACTGTACAAACTGATCTGAAAAACATAAGGGGATTAAAAAAATCATGAGCCTACATTTCTTGCAAAAATCATGAGGCTACATCTTGACCAATGAACCACTAACATATAGGGTAGAGTGACTGTATAAATCATAAGATTTCTAGAATGCAGGAAATAAAAATATCAAGTCCAGGAGATCACCGTCTGTAACCCTTCCTCCGTCACGGGAATGCCAAAATCATCGGACGTTTTTGCTATGACTAATGAGTGACTACTGACAGATCTAAAACAGAGCTGCAGAATGAATCGATTATCAAACAAAGAGACAAACAAAAAACTCACCAGTTTCGCTAATGAATCATAAAAATTGCAGTTAATAATCCAGGAGACGAATCATATTATTCTTGCAAAGAAACTTACATTAAACAATACATGGCAATCACTATCATCTACTTTAGTTATTATATGAAATAAGACACTAACAGAAGGAACTTTTCACTCATTTCACATCCCAATAATCTGATCAATTAATTGTGCAAATTCTGTCAAATAAGCCTTAATCTATTAAGTACCTCAAACAAACTGGCAGAAACAAAAATTACAGAACAAGACAGTATTCTCTACCACTCAAAGTGCCAGGTTTCTATAAGCAAAATGCAGAATTTTGAATAATCATAGGCTCCCCCCCAACCCACCCCAAAATCCACAATCCATACAAACCATAGACAAAAAAAGAGTGAGGCAAATTTTTTGATCCAAGAAGTGGAATCGGATAAAATGTAGGAGTGCCATAGGTATACATCGGCATATCTCTTATCCGATCATCACTTAGGTCTAATGTCATGACTCATTTCTGGAACTGACACTCGGTATCATCGTTCCTTACGTCTAAAGTTTTGACTTATTTCTAAGTTCAATGCTTAGAATTTAATCACAGCTTATGGCTAAGATCAGTACTGATGTTCAAATCATCACCTAATGTTCAGATCACCACTTCATTCTAGAGCCGATATTTCATATCGTCATTCCTTAAGTCTAAAATCGTAACTTACGGACAAGGTCATCACTTAACTTCCAAAATCACGTCTTATTTCAACATCATACTTAGTATATAATCAGCGTTTATGTCTAAAATTAATGCTTAAGTCGAAAATCAGCTCTTAATCAAGATCGTTGTTATGATGCTCAAGAAGGGCTTTGTGGTACATACGCATCACCATCCTGCGCTTCTAGTGCTGGAGTTGTCAAATTCTTGGGGAAATAGTTGGGGTGAGGATGGGTACATACGCATTGAAAGAGATATTGATGCTCAAGAAGGGCTCTGTGGTATTGCTATATATGCAGGCCTCCTATTCTACTGCTTAGATTGATGCCAAATATATAGCATGAAAGGTTCGTATGATATATGTTATACCCTTATATATTAAAAAAAAGAGAATTTAATATAAGTAAAAAAAATTAAAAGTGTGTGTGCCGTGTGAAGATATAAGGGGTAGGAAAAAAAATTAATATTTGATTAACTAAATTCTATCCTAAACTAATTAACCAAATTCTATCACTAATTTCCCTCACTTATCATCCCACACTCTATTCCCCAAATCTCTTATTAATACATATCAAACCCTAAATCCCCTCCCCCTCTCTCAAAAGAAACGCAGCCTCTCTCTCCCCTTCCCCCATTAAAACTTGCTTCAGCCAAAAAAAATAAAGACTTTTGATCCAAGGCTTCAAGAGGAGTAGAAATCACAACCACATCATCACCATCATCTCTCGTATTTAAGTTCTTGCTAGGATCGAGGTAGGTGCATACTATTTATTCCTCAAAATGGTATGAAGATTGCATGCTCAAAATGGTATTTTATATGTTTATTGTTGTTCTTTTATCCTTGTTTCATTCATGATCCTATTGATGTATCACAAAGTGTTTATCTTTGTTCTTTTTTCTTGATTCGAATATGATCCCATTGATGTATTCTCCTTGTGATGATATGAAGCCTATATGTATAGAAATATATGTGAGGGTGTTAATTTGCAAAATTGTTGGTGTAACTAGGGGGCCGAAACCTACCCATCAATTGTTTGTTGTAATAATGATTGTTAGTTGGGTTTTCGGCAGGCTATAAAAAAATATAAAAAAACTAAATTAAGAGAAAGGGGGGTTGGCGTGCTGGAGTGAAAAAATAATAATAATAAAATAATAATAAATTTGATTTCCAGGGGGCCAATTGTTGCCTTAATATTTTTGAATATATAAAATAAAATAAAATAAATAAAAATAGAAAAAGAAGGGCTGGGCCAGTTCGGCCGGAACCCAGTAGTGAAGGAAAAAAAGTAATAAAATAATCAAAGTTTTTATTTGCTAGGGGAACCCAGTAGTGAAGGAAAAAAAAGTAATAAAATAATCAAAGTTTTGATTTGCTAGGGGAACCCAGTGGTGAAGAAAGAAAAAAAGTAATAAAATATTCAAAATTTTTATTTGCTACCGATTCCGTTGCAGTAGTATATATATATATATATATATATATATATTATATATATATATATTGATAATATAGAAAAAGGGTTAGGCCTTACGGCCGAACCCAATTTAAGTAATAAAAAAAATAAATAATAATAAAAGGCAAGGGGTTGGCCATTTTCGGCTGAACCCAATTTAAAAAAATAATAATAATATAAAAAGGGCAAAGGGTTTGGCCAGTTCGGCTGAACCCAATTTAAAAAAAGGGGGTAAAATAAAAAAATAATATAATAAGTAGACTAAGTAATGGGAGACGGACGTGGTACAGCGAGTAGTAATGGGGGCGGCTGTGTGGTGTATTGCATTCATGGCACTTGCATTGCATGAGGTATACTGCGTCTATAGGGCGTGGGTATCGGGATGACTTACCGTGTCTATAGGGCACCAGGGTCATGAGACATACTGCGTCTATAGGGCGTGGGTGTCCAAACGGCAAGTGGTGGCTAGAGACCACGACGCTGGATTTAGGACCCGGGGCATGCATTGCATATAGGTCTAGGAGCATATTGCATGACATATTTCTCGTTGCGTATGACACGTTAATTGAGCATGCATCACGTACTTGCGCATTTTTATGTGGAGTGCTTTACTTTTCCGTATAAGTCATGCTATCATGTTTTGTGTGTTATGTGTTGATATCTTTTTGGGTATGTACTCTTTGTATTGTTTTGAGATGCACCTACTGGGTGATTACCATCACTCACCCCCTACTATTCTATCTGAGACCGATAATGTCTATGATTATATTTTCCTCGAGGATGGTGCCGATGTCGTGGAGTGGGCTGAGTGACCAGTAGATACAATTGCAGCGAGGGTAGAGACGGGCTGTTTATGATATTCTTGGGGGACATTGATATTTATATTTTTTCATTAGCACGTTGAGACAATTTCGTTTAGACATTTGACTTTGACATGTAGGGTCTGGTCAGCCTAATAATGATGTTTTTGTTTTTTTGAGGTTCATTAAATTTTAGTTAGTGTTGTATTTAAATCGTTTCCGCAAAAAGAAAAAAAAAATTTCCATGTCAACACTGACGTGTAACAGGTTGAGGTGACGCTTTGTATTCTCCTTAGTGAGATACGACGGGTGCACTACTACTGAGGCTAGGGCACGGGAGCGGGGCGTTACAGGTGGTATCAGAGCCCAGGCTTCAGATACGCCTCGGGAACATGAAAGTTAATCACCCCTAGAAATAAGTGACGATCTGTTTTCAAATGATATTTTAACTTAAATAAAATGAAGAAGACATAAGCTATGATTGGGTTTCGGGTGGTGTGCCATTAGTGAGTATACGTTATAGGCTACCGTTTTTGCCCTCCAATTTTATATCTCTTTACGATACTCTTAACTTTGAATTTTATATAACATGTTTTAACCTATCTACAGACAATGCCACCAAGACGTGAACCCCCAGAGAATGGAGGACATAACGAAGACGAGCAACATGGGCAAGGGGCTATCCCCCAAAATCTTGCCGATATGCTGGCCAATCTGACAGCCTTGTTAGCTAATCAGCAGACACAGATGGCGCAACAGTACACACAGATGGCACAGCAACAGGCGCAGATCGCTCAGATACTTCATCAAAATTAGCAGCAACAGCCACCATCGGAGCAAGGCTTACGGTTCTACTACAGGGAGATGCAGAACTCCCGAATACTGATGTTCAGAGGTACCACTCGGCCTGAGGAAACCGAGATCTTGCTCAAAAATATGACCGAACAGATAAGGCTTATACAGGTACCTGCGGATCTGAAAGTGGAGATAACGACCCCGTTTCTGAAAGGGGAAGCTGAAAGATGGTGGAATAGAGTAAAGCGTAGATTGACTCCATCGGTGACCTGGGAGCAGTTTGTGGAGGAGTATAAGAAGCACTATGTTCCGAGCAGCGCTATTCAGAGAAGGATGGCAGAGTTCCAGATGCTGACACAGGGGTCCAGGACAGTCGATCAGAATTCCAAGAAGTTTCACGAGCTGAGTCAGTATATGTCATTTATCATGGACAATGAGGAGGCCAAGATGCTGAAGTTCCAGACCGGTTTGAGTTTTCGCATCCAGCAGGCTATTGTTTGTGCAGAGCCCACGACATTTGAGGGACTACTGGAGGTATGCAGACGTGTTGAGAGGAACTTGGACAAGGCTGCTGCTTTGGATAGACTTAAGAGACCCCGCGAGGAATTGCATGCTGGCAGGTCGGGGAGATGGCTGAAGGTGCCCCGACGCCCTCAGTCCGGGCAACCTTTCCGACCAGAGCGACAGCAGGGTACAGTGAGTCAGATACCGATTATTGAGGGACCGGTACCGACCGATGCGCATCCAGTGAGAGCTGTGGCACCTGCCTCACAGTGTTACACTGTGCGGACGTATTCATCTGGGCAATGTTGGAAGGCTCAGAGGGCTTGCTATAATTGTGGGGGAAGCAAGGACATCTCGCCAGGGAATGCTCTGCACCAGCTCAAGAAGAAATCCGCAGACTCAGGCACAACAGGGAACCCGAGGCCGGACCAGTGCTCGGGTCCATGCAATGACAGATGCAGAGGTCGAGGAGTCAGGCGACGTGGTTACAGGTATATTTATTTAAATATTTAAATTCGAAGTTGCATTAAATTCTGTGTGTTGCTATTGCATGTTAGGTGCTAAACCTTAAATGTGTTAGGTGTGATTTTAATTAACAAAGTACCAGCCAATGTTCTGTTCGATAGTGGGGCGAGTCACTCGTTTATGGCAAAGAGGTTTGCCAAGAATCTGGATGTTCTCCCTGAATGGCTTGAGACTCTCTACCGTACACAAGCCGTCGGTGACTAAGTACTCGTGTCCCATCATCATTACAAGGGATGTGAATTAGAGATTAACGATCTGCAGTTCTCTGCGACCCTTGATACCGATCCGGATGCACGACTTTGACATTATTCTGGGCATGGACTTTTTGGCAAAGTATCATGCCAATATTGATTGCCGGCAACTCTAGGTCAGCATGAAGACGCCTGAGTTGTGGGAAACTACTTTTCAAGGGAACTCTAAATTGAAGAAGGCACCCCAGAAGATTTATCTGACTGCGGCTCAGGCTTTTCGAGCACTAAAGAAAGGAAGAGACGGATTTCTGATTTTCTCCATGGGTGTCGAGCAGGAGGTTCCGCAGATTGACCAAATTCCCGTAGTGAAGGAATTTACAGACGTTTTTCCTGAGGAGCTACCAGGACTACCCCTAGAAAGGGAAGTAGAGTTCGAGATCAATCTTGTACCCGGTGCTGAACCCATTTCTAGGGCACCCTACCGTATGACACTAGCAAAACTCAAGGAGTTAAAAGAGCAGTTACAGAAACTGCTGGATCGTAAATTTATTCGACCCAGCGTATCACCTTGGGGTGCTCTAGTCCTGTTTGTGAAAAAGAATGATGGAAGCATGAGATTATGCATAGATTACCAGGAGCTCAATAAGATCACCGTCAAGAACAAGTATCCACTACCTCGAATCGAGGATCTCTTTGATCAGCTACGGGTAATGATAAATTTGGAGTTATAATTTAAACTTTTCGGTTGCTCGTTAAATTGCGTCACTAACAAAATTTCTTTCAGGGGGCTAAAGTATTTTCCAAAATTATTTGCGATCCGGTTACCATCAGTTGAGGATCAAATCAGGGGATACAGCAAAGACTGCTTTCCGAACACGTTATGGCCACTACGAATTCCTGGTTATGCCTTTCGGATTGACCAACACCCTAGCCGCCTTTATGGACCTAATGAACACAGTATTTCGGAAACAACTGGATAAGTTCGTAGTTGTGTTCATCGATTATATTCTTATATACTTCCCTGACGAAGAGATTCATACTGAGCATTTGAGGGAGGTTCTAGAGACCCTTCGGGAAAGAAAATTGTATGCCAAGTTCAGTAAATGTGAGTTTTGGTTGAAGAGCGTAGCCTTTTTGGGTCATGTGGTCTCTGAAGAGGGAATTTATGTGGATCCAAAGAAGGTAGAGGCGATCACTGAGTGGCCTAGACCCACTAGTGTGACTGAGGTAAGGAGTTTTCTCGGTCTGGCTGGATACTACAGGAAGTTTGTAGAGGGCTTCTCATCTATTGCAGTGCCTCTGAGCCGATTGACACAGAAAAAGTCGAAGTTTGAATGGACCGCCGAGTGCGAGCAGAGCTTCGCTGAATTAAAAAGGATATTGACCACAGCCCCTATTCTTGCTCAGCCCTCCGCGTCAGAAGGGTTTGTCATTTACAGTGACGTTTCTAAGAACGGGCTAGGTAAATGTATATAATTTCAATTGATTTTGTATACAATTAAAGATGTGGTCTAACTCTTATATTTTAGGATGCGTGTTGATGCAAAACGACAAGGTCATTGCATATGCTTCAAGACAACTAAAGCCCTATGAGCAGAACTATCCGACTCATGATCTGGAGCTAGCAGCGGTGGTGTTCGCACTGAAAATCTGGCGCCACTATTTATATGGAGTGAAGTGCGAGGTGTTTGTTGGGTGCATCAATTGTCCCGTGGCGTAGGCCGGTGGGCGTAGGCCGGGTGGGCCAAGTCACAGTCGAATGCCGTGGGCGCTTGTGTGCTGAATGCACTATAAGGCTAGGGTATGCGCATCTCCTGTCACCAATTGGTTTTGGGAGAGATGGTAGCGCCTGAGGTCCTACAAGTGGTATCAGAGCAAGGTCACGGGTTCGATTCCCAGCGGGAGCAATTGCTGAGGGGGAGATTGTTGGGTGCATCAATTGTCCCGTGGCGTAGGCCGGTGGGCGTAGGCCGGGTGGGCCAAGTCACAGTCGAATGCCGTGGGCGCTTGTGTGCTGAATGCACTATAAGGCTAGGGTATGCGCATCTCCTGTCACCAATTGGTTTTGGGAGAGATGGATGAACAAGGAAATATTACAAGAAATAAGGCTAGACTAGTCGCACAAGGTTATAATCAACAAGAAGGAATAGATTATGAGGAAACCTTTGCACCCGTTGCACGACTAGAAGCAATTAGATTGTTACTTGCGATTGCAAGTCTAAGTAACATTAAACTCTTCCAAATGGATGTCAAGAGTGCATTCTTAATGGATACATCCAAGAAGAAGTGTTTGTCAAACAACCCCCCTGGATTTGAAGATCCAAAGAATCCTAACCATGTTTACAAGCTTAAGAAAGCTTTATATGGTTTGAAACAAGCTCCAAGAGCTTGGTATGATAGATTTGCAAACTTTCTTATTGCGAATAATTATGAAAGGGGAACCATAGACAACACATTATTCCTAAGAAGAAAAGGTAATGATTTGTTAATAGTTCAAATATACGTAGACGATATTATCTTTGGTTCAACTAACCCTACCTTAGTAAAAGACTTCGAAGAATGTATGAAGTCAGAGTTTGAAATGTCAATGGTAGGAGAGTTGAATTATTTCTTAGGACTCCAAATCAAACAAACCCCTCAAGGAATTCACATTAGCCAACTTAAGTATGTCAATGATATGATTAAGAAGTTTGGCTTTGAAGATTTGAAACCTACAACTACCCCCATGAGTGTTAGTACCAAACTCGATAAGGATGAAAATGGTAAACCTTTTGATGACACACTCTATAGGTCTATGATTGGCTCATTGTTATACTTAACTGCATCAAGACCTGATATCATGTTTAGTGTGTGTATGTGTGCTAGGTTTCAATCTTGTCCTAAGGTATCACATTACAATGCAGTGAAAAAGATATTTAGATATCTTAAGCATACACCTCACTTAGGACTATGGTATGATAGAAATGCTAAGTTGGAATTACACGCATATAGTGATGCTGATTATGGTGGTTGCAAGTTAGATAGAAAATCCACTAGCGGCACATGTCAATTCATAGGAACCAATTTGATCTCTTGGTTTTCTAAAAAGCAAGCTAGTGTAGCTCTTTCTACCACTGAAGCCGAGTATATTGCTTTGAGTTTATGTACTACCCAAATACTTTGGCTTAAACAGCAACTTAGTGATTTTGGCATTAAAATGAAAAAGATTCCAATTTTCTGCGATAGCACAAGTGCAATCAATCTTTCCCGGAATCCGGTGCTTCATTCTAAGGCCAAACACATTGAGGTGCGATACCACTTTCTTCGCGATCATGTTCAAACTGAGGACATAGTGATAAACCATATAAGAACTGATCACCAAATCGCCGATATCTTTACCAAACCCCTTAATCAAGCCACGTTTGAAAACTTACGAGCCAAGTTAGGTATGATGACTTACGATACTATTGTATAGTTCTATCTTTTGCATGATTTGCAAAATAAAGGGGGAGATAGCATAAGCACATGATTTTAGATTTTAGTTGCTAAGTCATCATTTGGTATGAAATGATAAGTTTCAAATATAAGTTAAGAGTTAAGTATAGGTTAAGGGGGAGAGTATGAGTTGAGGGGGAGCAACATACTTTAAAAGTTGAAAACATTTGGTTAAATTTTTGGTTATAAGTTGTGACATTAAATTAAAATCATGTTAGGTTATTTTGAAAATCATCCAAAAGGGGGAGAATGTTGAGAAATATGTTTGGATAATTTTCAAAGTCATGATTTTAAGTGGTGAATACTTAAAAATGTTACACATGGTGTTATATGTAAAAGTTGAAATCGATCTCTAAACTTGAGACACATCGATCGATCGATGTACACATCGATGTACATCGAACCCTCACTTCGATTGATCGATGTCTAGGGTTTTTAGAAATAATTTTCTAAAATGTGTTAAAATGATTGTTTTCATTTGTACATGATTTATACATGTTCATTATGTGCTTATTATGTGTTTTTGGTGATTATTATTGTCTTGTGACTAACATGCCTTGGAAGTTTCTACAACTTACCAAAAAGGGCAAAATTGGTATTTTGAGTTTTATAGGAACATGATATGGTGGAAATATTTCAAGAGCATATTCTTATACTATTTATCATGACAAAGTTGATATCATGATTGTTTATGACCATCCGGGACATTTCTGGAGTTTTCTCACACCAGGGGTATTTTGGTAATTTTACCCCCGAGGGTATTTTTCGTATTTTCACTCAAGGAATCTCTTGAGCATATTATTATCTTCATTCTGGAGCTGTGTTATTATTATTTTGAGGATAATATGGTGATCTTATATCTTATTCTCTCAACCGATGATATTATTGACTATAGCTGGATATGTGACGATTTGAGATGTCACATTCTATTTTTCTTGAAGACCCTCTTATATATGTTATAAGAGAACATTTATCATCAATATTCAGAGATATTAAAGGTGTCAAAGGTGTGGAAATGATCTCAACATATAAGAAGAAATATTGGGGAATTTCGGTGTTACACGTTGACATAATCTTGTCTAGTGTTATCTATTTATTTCTTCTTCAAAAATCTGAGTTGCTACACATATATATGTGTTGAAAAAAGTGCATGGACAGTTGGGAATGATACATTATTCATTTTATGAGTTGGAGACAAGTGGACCAACCAAAAAGGAGCTAGTTGGCAAAAATGCCAACTTGGATATTTTAAAAATATACCCAACGGTTATGTGCTTTTCTTGGGTATTTTCAGCAGATTTTTGGAAGTCAAATGGAGCTCTCACATGTCCTATTATGATGCTTGAATTTGAGGATAATTTGGTGGTATTATCCTTTCTTATTTTATTAAAGAAAATCAAAATATTTTTTTTGTAAAAAGGCAAGTAGCCAACGGCTACTATTGTTTTTGGAGCTGACTTTGAAGTTTAAAATGGTCAATTCTCAATGCCTATTATCTTGCCAAAGAGTTGAGAAGATGATGGAGTTGTTATGGTGCTATTATCTTCACATTTTCAAGATAATTCCAAGTCATTTTTTTGTTGAAAATTTCAGCCACATAAAGTTGCCAAGGTGGACCAATCATTGTGTCTTATTTTGCCAAGTGTACAAAGCCAACCAATGATGAGAAGACATTTGGAGTTGATGATGAAGATGATGACACATTGGAAGTCTTATCTTCAAGGCTCAAATCACACTATAAATAGAGGCAATGGTGAAGAAGATGAAACACACTTGAAGCTCACAAGCATTCTATAGCTTTCATATTCATCTTCTTGTTCTTGTTGTTGTATTTTGTTGTAGCAAAGTTGTTCTTAATATTTTGGTGAGCTACAAGCCTCTTGAGCTTCATTTGTAAGATTGATTAGCCATCTTTATAAGGCTACATCAATAGGTGTTGGAGGTATTGCAACTAAGTGTTGCTTAGAAGGTGATTATCCAAGTCTTGAGTAGGGTTGGTGTATAACCCAAGGATCAAGCTTGGCTCTTGTTGTAAGGTGTTCATATCATAGTGAAATCCAAGGAAAGGTGTTCCTTGGGACTGGAGTAGGTCACATTGACCGAACCAGGATAAATCCTCGGTGTTCTTCTCTTGTTTCTTTATTTCTGTTTTCTGCCCGTTTTTGACTGCAGTTTTCACCCAACTTCACACAATTTGAAAAAATAGCTAAACATTTTCAAAATTCGTGATTTTTGGTGGAGTTATACTTCAGACTGTTAGCTTTCATTTGCAATAAGAATCACTTGATTTGAGCAAGTAAAAGTTAGTCTTTCAGTCTTTGCAAGATAACTGCTCCAATCTGGCTGCAATCTGACCAGTTTTGAGAAAAGTTAAATTCTGTATTTTTCAAGAATTGTTTGAGGTCAGGGCCTTTTGGAAACTTTATCTACACATCCTAAGGAGTGTTTTGATATAAAGATCAACCTTTTTGGTTGAGTATTCAAAGAGAAACACTATTTTCAAAATCAGCAACATTCTGTCCAATTCTGTCCAGATTGACCATCTAAATCTTTTAATTTGTTTGAAGGGTCAAACGATCTTATTTTTGTCTGATTTTTGGACAGAGTCTTGTTAACTCATTGAAGTTTAATTCTGGAAAGTTTCATAATTTTTGGAGTTGTGTACAATTATTTGTGAATTTTTGAAAAACGGGTTCTGAATCTGAGGTGGTCTCAGATTCTGTTTTCAAGGGGATTTTAACAAAGGGTTGTAGTGTAATTTCCGCTAACCACTATTCACCCCCCCCCTCTAGTGGTGTTCATTGCAGGTGCACGGTCCAACAGTGTTCACTGATCATAAAAGCCTTAAGTATCTGTTCACGCAAAAGGAGTTGAACATGCGCCAAAGGAGATGGTTAGAGTTATTGAAAGACTATGATTTGACCATCAGCTATCATCCAGGGAAGGCCAATCGAGTTGCTGATGCCTTAAGTAGGAAATTGAGCCATGCTCGGCAGGCGAGTCTAGAAAAGGAAATGGCAGAGTTTGACTTGGACCTTGTGGATTCCACTGCAGATGTTCTGGCAGCACTGATTATCACTCCAACTCTGGTGGATCAGATTAAGGAAGCACAGCAAGATGACGCCACAATTAGGGATATCCGAGAAAGAATGCTGACCAGCCAGGTAGATGGATTTCAGGTTCATGATGACAGCAGTATGTGGTACCAAGGAAGGTTGTGCGTGCCGGATGTTGAGGACCTCAGGAGGGAATTGTTGAAAGAAGCACATAATTCGAAATTGTCTATCCACCCTGGTGCTACGAAAATGTATAATGATCTGAAGAAACATTATTGGTGGAACGGCATGAAGAGGCACATCGCTGAGTTTGTGGAAAGGTGCCTTGTTTGCCAGCAAGTTAAGGCAGAACATCAGAGGCCGGGTGGACTGATGCGACCACTGGAGATACCCGAATCGAAGTGGGAGCATGTGACAATGGACTTTGTGGTTGGGCTTCCGAGGACAAGAAATGGGAATGATGTGATATGGGTAATCGTGGATCGATTGACTAAGTCTGCTCATTTCTTACCTATCCCTACCGGACTTACTATGGAGAGGTTGGTAACTATGTACATTGACAACATTGTCTGCCTTCATGGAGTGCCAGTCAGCATAGTGTCTGACCGTGATCCGAAGTTTACTTCTCAGTTCTGGGCAGCCTGTCAGAAGAAAATGGGGACTGAGTTACGATTGAGCACTGCTTTCCACCCTCAGACCGATGGTCAGTCTGAGAGGACCATTCAGACCCTGGAGGACATGCTGAGGGCGTGCGCGTTGGATTTCAAGGGGAATCGAGACAGCATGCTTAAGCTGATTGAGTTCTCCTATAATAACATCCATCACAGTGCCATAGGCATGGCACCATTCGAGGCCTTGTATGGACGTAAGTGTAGGTCACCTGTTCACTGGGACGAGGTTGGCGAGCGTGTGTTGATGGCACCCGAGATAATTGAGCAAACTAAAGAAAAGGTGAAACTGATTCGTGAACGTCTTAAGACGGCTCTAGATAGAAGCAAGAGTTGGGCCGACATGAAGAGACGACCTTTGGAGTTCGAGGAGGGAGAAAAAGTCTATCTTAAGGTATCACCTATGAAGGGTGTGACACGTTTTGGAGTTAAAGGGAAGTTGAAGCCTCGTTTTATTGGACCTTATGAGATACTCGAGAAGGTTGGAGACTTGGCCTACAGACTGGCGCTACCCCCGATAGTGGCTCAGGTGCACAATGTATTTCACGTCTCACAGTTGAGGAGGTACGTGTCAGACCCAAGTCATGTGTTAGATGCTGAGCCACTTAAGATCAGGCCAGATGCTTCCTATGAAGAAGTACCGATCATAATTCTTGACCGGAAGGATAAAGAGCTGAGAAGGAGGATTATTCCCTATGTCAAAGTTCAATGGAGCAACCACTGGGAGAATGAAGCGACATAGGAACTAGAAGAGCAAATGCGCGACCGCTATCCCCACCTCTTTGAGTAATGTACGGCAAGTTTCGGGGTCGAAACTTTTTGTAAAGGGGGTAGGATGTTATACCCGTATATATATATATAAAAAGAGAATTTAATAATAAGTAAAAAAAATTTTAAAAGTGTGTGTGTGCCGTGTGAAGATATAAGGGGTAGGAAAAAAAATTAATATTTGACTAACTAAATTCTATCCTAAACTAATTAACCAAATTCTATCACTAATTTCCCTCACTTATCATCCCACACTCTATTCCCCAAATCTCTTATTAATATATATCAAACCCTAAATCCCCTCCCCCTCTCTCAAAAGAAACACAGCCTCTCCTCTCTCCTTCCCCCATCAAAACTTGCGTCAGCCAAAAAAAAATAAAGACTTTTGATCCAAGGCTTCAAGAGGAGTAGAAATCACAACCACATCATCACCATCATCTCTCGTATTTAAGTTCTTGCTAGGATCGAGGTAGGTGCATACTATTTATTCCCTCAAAATGGTATGAAGATTGCATGCTCAAAATGGTATTTTATATGTTTATTTTTGTTCTTTTATCCTTGTTTCATTCATGATCCTATTGATGTATCACAAAGTGTTTATCTTTGTTCTTTTGTTCTTGATTCGAATATGATCCCATTGATGTATTCTCCTTGTGATGATATGAAGCCTATATGTATAGAAATATATGTGAGGGTGTTAATTTGCAAAATTGTTGGTGTAACTAGGGGGCCGAAACCTGCCCATCAATTGTTTGTTGTAATAATGATTGTTAGTTGGGTTTTCGGCAGGCTATAAAAAAAATATAAAAAAAACTAAATTAAGAGAAAGGGGGGCCTTGGCGTGCTAGAGTGAAAAAAAATAAAAATAATAATAAATTTGATTTCCAGTGGGCCGATTGTTGCCTTAATAATTTTTGAATATATAAAATAAAATAAAATAAAATAAAATAATAGAAAAAGTAGGGCTGGGCCAGTTCGGCCGGAACCCAGTAGTGAAGGAAAAAAAGTAGTAAAATAATCAAAGTTTTGATTTGCTAGGGAACCCAGTAGTGAAGGAAAAAAAAGTAATAAAATAATCAAAGTTTTGATTTGCTAGGGGAACCCAGTGGTGAAGAAAGAAAAAAAGTAATAAAATATTCAAAACTTTGATTTTCTACTGATTCCGTTGCAGCAGTATATATATATATATATATATATATATATATATATATATATAATATTGATAATATAGAAAAAGGGTTAGGCCTTACTGCCGAACCCAATTTAAGTAATAACAAAAATAAATAATAATAATAAAAGGGCAAGGGGTTGGCCATTTTCGGCTGAACCTAATTAAAAAAATAATAATAATAATAATAATAATAATAAAAAGGGCAAAGGGTTTGGCCAGTTCGGCTGAACCCAATTTAAAAAAAAAGGGGGTAAAATAAAATAAAATAATATAATAAGTAGACTAAGTAATGGGAGACGGACGTGGTACAGCGAGTAGTAATGGGGGCGGCTGTGTGGTGCATTGCATTCATGGCACTTGCATTGCATGAGGTATACTGCGTATATAGGGCGTGGGTATCGGGATGACTTACCGTGTCTATAGGGCACCGGGGTCATGAGACATACTGCGTCTATAGGGCGTGGGTGTCCAAACGGCAAGTGTGGCTAGAGACTACGACGTTGGATTTAGGACCCGGGGGCATGAATTGCATATAGGTCTCGGAGCATATTGCATGACATGTTTCTCGTTGTGTATGACACGTTAATTGAGCATGCATCACGTACTTGCGCATTTTTATGTGAAGTGCATTACTTTTCCGTATAAGTCATGCTATCATGTTTTGTGTGTTATGTGTTGATATCTTTTTGGGTATGTACTCTTTGTATTGTTTTGAGAGGCACCTACTGGGTGATTACCATCACTCACCCCCTACTATTCCAGGTGAGACCGATAATGCCTATGATTATATTTTCCTCGAGGATGGTGCCGATGTCGTGGAGTGGGCTGAGTGACTAGTAGATACAATTGCAGCGAGGGCAGAGACGGGCTGTTTATGATATTCTTGGGGTGACATTGATATTTATATTTTTTTCATTAGTACGTTGAGACAATTTCGTTTAGACATTTGACTTTGACTTGTAGGGTCTGGTCAGCCTAATAATGATGTTTTTATTTTTATTGAGGTTCATTAAATTTTAGTTAGTGTTGTGTTTAAATCGTTTCCGCAAAAAAAAAAATTCCATGGCAACACTGACGTGTAACAGGTTGAGGTGACGCTTTGTATTCTCCTTAGTGAGATATGGCGGGTACACTGCTACCGAGGCTAGGGCTCGGGAGCGGGGCGCTACAATATATATGTGCAATTCATGTGAAACTTACATATTGCATGGTCGTGTAGTATACACTTGTTTGTGTATATTCTCTTTATAATATCAATCTATATTGTTCGTTGTCTTTTTCTTATTAAAGTTTATGATTCTGCTGTTATTGAAACTCATGCATGAAAGTAGTATGTCCATGTGTTGGATTTGTTTAATCTTTTCGAGACATTCCACAGCAGCATCAGACACAAACAATTATTATTATCCGTCCAAATTGTTATCGTGTGTTTTTTTTTTTTAAGAGCAACCACGCTGTTCTTGAGCCAATTCACATCTAACGAGAAACATATGTCTCAAATCTTTAGAACAGCCGACAACTACATCTTTCTTCCCTTTTAGGCCCATTTAGCCCATTGAATTGGTAGTCACACACATAATACTATGTTTAGCTGAGAATTCCTTCAAGTTACATAAATGAAGAAAAAAATCCAAATGAAAAGTTTCCGGAAGAGTGGAAACAATACAGCTAACCTTAAAGAAAACCTCCTCCAGTCCACTTTGTTGAAAAAAGCATGTTTAAATATGCTCCAAACTTATATAGAAGCATGTATAATGTTGGTTGGGAGTTGATGATTGATTTAAACACTTTAAGCTTTGTGAATATCGCTTGGATCAATCTAAGAAAGAGTTGGATCGAATCAAGTGAAAGTGGAATAAAGCTAAGTGTTCAGAAGGACATAGATCGATCTACATAAAGCACATCGATCGATCGATGTACACGTAGATCGATCGATGTGATGTGATGCAAATACGGAAATCATCCTGTCCAGCTTCGATCGATCACTTCGATCGATCGAAGTGACATCGATCGCTCGATGTGATCGATCGATGTAAAGCAGAATAATCTTAAGGCTTTCTGTCCGGCTTCGATCGATCACATTGATCGATCGAAGTGACATCGATCGATCGATGTGATCAATCAATGTGCCAACAGACAGAACTTTTCATGCTGAGTTGTATCTTTTGGTCCAAAAATCATCTCCCTTCAAAAGTGAACGTTAATCAACTACTTCTGTGAGTTTGAAAACTGCTGAAAAACCATCTTTCAACTATTGTTTTAGAACCCAAAAGCCTATATATACAAGGCTAGATTACTTTACAACATATAGAAAAAACTCTTGAAACCTTCAAGTGCATAAATATTCCAGCAGTTCTTCTTCTCTTTTCCTTCTACTTTCAAACACTTCTATATTACAAGTTCATCTTCCTCTCGTAGAGCGAACGAAAGGAAGAAGCCGTTATATGCTGGGAGGCTTGTGCCGTGTTGTTCACCTCGCTCGTGGTGGAGGCATTTTAGCTTTAAGGACATCAACATTTGTTGTGTCTCGGCTTTTCTACATTCCTGCGATTTCTGTTTGTTTCTTGTTTGGTTACCATATCTTCCATATCTTTTCTAACAATCTTAAAGCTAAAATTTTGGTGATATGGCTACCAAACATCACGCTGTTCCCGATATGTTGAAGGTAGAGCCTTTTGATGGCAAATTCTTCAAAAGGTGGTCTGCCAAAGTTTTGTTTTTCCTTGAGATGCTGTCTGTCTCCTATGTTCTTACCAAGGAGAAACCTACTGATGAAGGAGAAGCACTCAAGTATGAGGCTGACAACACTACCTGCAGGGGTCATATCATGCATTTTCTGTCAAATTCATTATTTGACATATATGTCAAGTTCACGTCAGCTAGGGAGATTTGGAAGGCACTTCAGAACAAGTATGGTTCTAAAGATGTTGGAAAAAGGAAGTATGTGGTCAGTGAGTTCCTCAAATTTCAAATGGTTGACCACATACCTATAAATGATCAAATCCACCAGTTTCAGCAATTGGTGGACAATCTCGAACAAGAAGGCCTCAAGATAGATGAGACGTTCCATGCTGCCTCCTTGTTGGAAAAATTACCGTCTTCTTGGAACAAATACAAGAAGAGAGGTAAACATGATGACGCCAAGCTTACTATGGATGGTGTCATCAAGCACATACGTATAGAAGATAATAATCATCTGGAAGATGCAAAGGATGCTGAGAATGAGTCTCAGGCCAATGTCCTGGAGCACAATCCGAAGTCAAAGAGGCTGAAACTCCAGAATGCTAAAGTTCATCACAACAAAGGTAAACCTTTTGTGCAGGGAGAAAAGAAGCCTAAAGGAGTATGTTGGGTTTGCGGAAAGGCTGGACACAAGGCGTTCTTTTGCAATAAAAGGAAGGGACAAGCAAGTGGACATGCAAACCTGACAGAGCATGAAGAAGGAAGCAAAACCAAGGACGAGGAGGTCATCGCTGCGGTCGCCGTGGACGAGGTAAACCTTGTTGGAGGTGCAACAGAGTGGGTGGTTGATACCGGAGCTACCAGACACATTGCTACCAGTAGAGATCTATTTTTTGACTTTCAAGAAATAGATAGTGGAGACCAAGTTTTTCTTGGGGATGCGCGTGGAACCCGTGTACTCGGGAAAGGAAAAGTGCTCCTTAAGTTAACTTCGGGAAAAAGACTGGAGTTGAGTAATGTGCTCTATGTTCCTACTATTCGTAGGAATTTGATCTCTGGAGCACTTTTGAACAAGGCCAATCTTAAACTTGTTTTTGATTCGGATAAGTTAGTGCTCACTAGAAATAGAGAGTTCATCGGGAAGGGTTTTTGTAATGCTGGGTTATTTGTACTCGATGCTACTTGCATAACTAGTAATAATACTTCTTCTTATGTGTACTTATTGGATTCTTATGACATTTGGCATGCTAGACTAGATTATGTTAATCTTGATGCATTGAAAAGGTTAAAAAGTATGAATATCATATCTATAATGAATGAGGATAAGTTTGATAGGTGTGAATATTGCATTGAAGCCAAGCATCATAAGAAACCGTTCAAGAGTGTTGAAAGAGCCTCGAATAAACTAGATCTCATCCATAGTGACTTATGTGATTTTAAGAACCATGTAAGTAAAGGAGGTAAAAGATATTATATTACCTTCATTGATGACTATTCAAGATTCACTAGAGTATACTTACCAAGTCACAAAGATGAGAATGAGGAGATGTTCAAGAAGTTTAAGAATGAAGTAGAGAATCAAGTAGAAAGTAAAATCAAACGTTTAAGGTCTGACAGAGGAGGTGAGTATATGACTACTTCACCACAAAAGTTTTGTGAAGAACATGTCATTATACATGAAGTAACACCTCCTTATACTCCGCAATCTAATGGTGTAGCTGAGAGGAAAAATAGGACCCTTAAGAATATGATGAATGCTATGCTAATTAGTTCAGGTATACCGGAGAACTTATGGGGTGAGGCTATTCTTTGTGCTTGTCATATATTGAATAGAATTCCTCACAAAAAGACCAATAAAACCCCTTATGAATTATGGAAAGGTTATCCTCCAAATTTAGGATACTTGAAAGTGTGGAGGTGTTTGGCTAAAGTCGGTATACCTGAATTTCAAAGGAGTAAGATAGGGCCAAAAACCAGGGATTGTGTGTTCATAGGATATGCCCAAGACAGTGCGGCATATAGGTTTATGATTGTTGAGAATTCTGCAATAGTAGAGTCAAAAGATGATGAATTCTTTGAGTCTATATTTCCTATGAAACAGCGGAAGGTTTTGGATCATTCTACCTTTGAAAAAGGTGAATCTAGTAAAACTGAGAACCAAATTTACTAAGAAGAAGTAAGAGGAAAAGAATTGAGAAAACCTTTGGTAATGATTTTACTAAAGCATTTATCTTAGAAGAAGATCCAAAAATTTACCAAGATGCTATGAAGTTCATAGATGCAACATTTTAGAAAGAAGCCATAAATAGTGAGTTGGATTCCATTATGAGCAACCATACTTGGGAAGTAGTAGATTTGCCTAGAGGTTGTAAACCTATAGGTTGCAAGTGGGTGTTTAGAAAGAAATTGAAGGCGGATGGCACCATAGATAAGTTTAAGGCAAGGTTAGTGGCTAAAGGATTTACTCAACAATAAGGAGTAGATTTCTTTGATACTTATGCACCGGTTGCTAGAATAACAACCATTAGAGTGCTAGTTGCATTAACTTCAATCTATAAGCTTGTAATACATCAAATGGATGTAAAAACTGCATTTCTAAATGGAGATTTAGATGAGGAAATCTACATGAGACAACCTGAAGGAATGATTGTAGAAGGAAAAGAACACAAAGTATGTAGATTAAAGAAGTCTCTATATGGTTTGAAACAGGCCCCTAAGCAATGGCATGAAAAATTTGATAACGCTTTGGTTGCTAATGGCTATATAGTTAATGAAAGTGAAAGATGTGTCTATAGCAAGTTTATGAATCAAGACGGTGTTATTATTTGCTTGTATGTTGATGACATGTTGATATTTGGCACAAATGTAGACATTGTGAATAAAACCAAATTGTTTCTGTCATCTGGGTTTGATATGAAAGATATGGGAAATGTGGATTATATTCTTGGTCTTAAGTTAGTTAAGAAATGTGGGGGTTATATGCTTTGTCAAAGTCACTATGTTGAAAAAGTATTAAAGAAATTTAATCACTTTGATTGCAAAGCTGTAAGTACTCCATATGATCCTAATGGAAGATTAGAAAAGAATAATGGTGTTAGTATTTCTCAATGTGAATATGCTAAAATCATCGGTAGTGTAATGTACTTAATGAATTGCACTAGGCCGGATATTGCATATGCGGTTAACAGACTTGATAGATACACTCACAATCCGAGTAATGCACAATTGTTTGCTCTAAGAAGACTTTTGAAATATCTTAGAGTTTACAATGGAAAGAGCCGGCATATTCGACTGAGACACAATATTGTGCGAGATCTAATGAGTTCAGGGGTGGTTAACTTAGAGTTTGTAAGATCCGAGTTTAACCTGGCTGATCCTCTGACGAAAGGACTATGTAAGAAATTAGTCCATGAAACATCGAGGGGGATGGGACTTGTTCCATTCGAATTGGATTCTGTGTGACGGCAACCCAACCCACTATTAGCAGAGATCCTGCGAACGAGGTTCAATGTGGTAATAACAAGTCTCAGAAGAGTCCTACTTAGCACTATTATTTGTTCCTCCCTATGGTGTTGTTGAAAATAGTGCTCGCTGCAAGTTATTGAGGGTGAGATTTTTAGAATCTCTTAATGGAATTCATAGTCATATTTGGTGATGGTGTGAGCAGAACACACTTGATGAATTCTACCTATATAAGCGTGGAAGTGGTGCCGCTTCCTATGAGAGTTTGGAACAACTCATTAGAGCGCTTATGAAAACCTGGGACTGGGTGCATGGCTGATTTCGCACCACACCGCGAACTTGCTTGAGGTTAGTCAATGATATGTCAATTGTAAGTTTATATAAACAATAGAGAAGTAAGATTCAAGACGTCAATGTCATCTTATTTCCGTTTATATACTTCCTCTTGAACTAAGTGGCAATTCAAGACGCGAGTCATTGTCCATTATGTATCATTGTCTTCGTTTGATAGTAGAAAGGTTAGTTTATTAACGTTCAAGACTGTTTGTATATAAGTTTGTATCATGTGGGCGATTGTTGGAAAAAGCATGTTTAAATATTCTCCAAACTTATATAGAAGCATGTATAATGTTGGTTGGGAGTTGATTGATTTAAACACTTTAAGCTTTGTGAATATCGCTTGGATCAATCTAAGAAAGAGTTGTATCGAATCAAGTGAAAGTGGAATAAAGCTAAGTGTTCATAAGGACATAGATCGATCTACGTAAAGCACATCGATCGATCGATGTACACGTAGATCGATCGATGTGATGTGATGCAAATACGGAAATCATTCTGTCCAGCTTCGATCGATCCCTTCGATCGTTCAGAATGATCTTGAGGCTTTCTGTCCAGCTTCGATCGATCACATCGATCGATCGAAGTCACATCGATCGATCGATGTGATCGATGGATGTGCCAACGGACAGAACTTTTCATGCTGAGTTGTATCTTTTGGTCTAAGAATCATCTCCCTTCAGAAGTGAACATTAATCAACTACTTCTGGGAGTTTGATAACTACTAAAAAAACCATCTCTCAACTATTATTTTAGAACCCAAAAGCCTATATATACAAGGCTAGATTACTTTACAACATATAGAAAAAACTCTTGAAACCTTCAAGTGCAGAAATATTCCAGCAGTTCTTATTCTCCTTTCCTTCTACTTTCAAACACTTCTATATTGCAAGTTCATCTTCCTCTCATAGAGCGAACGAAAGGAAGAAGCCGTTATATCCTGGGAGGCTTGTGCCGTGTTGTTCACCTCGCTCGTAGTGGAGGCATTTTAGCTTTAAGGACAGCAACATTTGTTGTGTCTCAGCTTTTCTACGTTCCTGCGATTTCTGTTTGTTTCTTGTTTGGTTACCATATCTTCCATATCTTTTCTAACACACTTGGCATCTAATTTTCCATTGTAACCTACAGTCTTACTATCTGAAGCAGCTGGGTAAAAATTATCAGATGCATCGTCCTTGTTGTCATCCCAACCTGCCCAACTATCCCCATTACGAGATGCCCCCTTACTTGGTTCTTCCTTACAACCAACTTCACTATCCCAGTCATCCCAGGAGCCTGAGCTCACAATATTGAACTCTCGACCACATGAGGGTTGTGCCCTAACATAGGAATTCTGTACTGTAGACTTCTGTCCAAATTCCTGATTGTAACCATTCTTGTTGTTAGAATCTGTAATCAGAACAAGTGTACAGTGTGCGTTTGTGTAAATTGACGAAATACAATCAGAACCGAGGCGAGTCTATGTAAGACGATTTGCTCCGGTACGAAGTGCCTAACCAGAAACAGCAAACGTCTCCCAGGATACAACGACTACAGTTCATACGAAACGGCACAGCAACGTAAAGAACTCGGCAAACCTGTGGGATGCTCTAATTTCTCGAACTGAAAACGTAACAACAGTGCAGTAGTATGAAAAAAAAAATCGAAACAGTGTAGTAGTATGCAAAAAATTGAAAAATGGAAGTAGAGAAAAGCAGTGAAAGCGCAGAGGTCTGGGAAGTAGGAGCCGTTTTATTTATAGGCGGGAAGGATTAGGCGGTTAATCAGAGATTAAACCGCAGCCGTCGGATCAGACGGTTTTCATCCACAGCCGTTAGATCGTAAACCGCAACAGTTTTAAACGTAGACCGTCAGATGAGAAACTGCTGCCAGATACGATCTTAGCCGTTAGATCATGATCCGTGTAGACTACGACCCACAGCCGTTAGATCTAGATAAAGAAACCGCTGCCAGATACAATCTCAGTCGTTAGATCATGATCCGTGTAGACTACGATCCACAGCCGTTAGATCTAGATGAAGAAACCGCTGCCAGATAGATCATAATCCGTGTAGACTACGATCAACAGCCGTTAGATCATGCAACGGTTATGATCAGAAATATTTCAACCGTTGGATCACTTGATTGTAAAAGAAAATTTCTCCAAAAAAGATAAGAATCATCCAGACCACGAACGCACGAGCCCCGAGCCCGAGCCCGAGCCGAGCTGAGCCGGCCGGACGGGCGGGTGGCGGCGGCGCGCACGCTTGTGTGGTGAACCTTGCCTGAGCTGCGTCCTGACTCCGTCAAAAACTTCTCATGCCCAAGGGCACATTTTAGAAAGCTCCAACTTGAACTATATATGGTGGCCCTTTCATCTCAAATAACCAATGTGGTATTCCACTTAAGGGGTGATGTGTTCACTCCTCAAGAGGCCACATCACCACTTTTCCAATTTCCTTCCAATTTTATTCCAACTTTGATCATTAATTTCTCATTAACCCGGTATCGGAATTGAGTGATTCAAAAGCCTAAAGTCATCTACTTGTTACGTAGATAATTTAGAGATTATTAGTTTTCATTTTTGTTTAACGAACACTAATCATAATTAAGCTCAAAATATGGTGGTCGTCAACTTTTGACAAACCCATTTGCCCAAACTTTTCCAACTCACTTCAACTTCTCCAACAATCTCCCACATGAATGAAAATTAATGCAGATGCAGATGCAGACTCTATAGAGAAATCAGACAAGGATATGTTGCATCAGAAGAGGTAGCTTCTTGCTTTGAACCTTTCTTAGTGATATACCATCGGATCCACTCAGCTGGTTAGTGACCTGATGTCTTGAACTATCAGCCTTTATTGTGAACTTAGACAATGATATTTACACAACATTTTCTTTGACACCCCTTATTGGTTCTCATGGTTGTGTTCATTTGGCCATGAACAACCTGGTTTCAGAAAGTGTATTAGAGAATTCTTGCCTCTCAAAATTCTTATAGAAGCGGCCCCACTTCACACTTACATAGGTGATTCCTATCAAGAGTATTCTGCAATACCCCACTTGAAGTGTCAAGATATAGGACATCATTAAAAGCATTAGCTTGACCTAACGGTTCTCTGCAGATAGCACTTTTGCTTAATGGAATGAGTAAGTGCTAACTGAACCCTTATAACTTAGTTTTCCCATTGAACCAAGATTCTGGGATCTCCAGTCAACAAGGTTGGGTTACCGTTACAAAGATTCATTCTTTGTAGGATTAAGTCCCATTCTGTTTGTCAGCTTTGACATTTGATCTCTAGGGAAAGCTTTTGTAAGCAGATCCGCAAAATTCTCCTTTGATTTTATGTAATCAACGGAAATCACGCCATTAGAGATCAACTTCTTAATGGTATTATGTCTCCAACGTATGTGTCGTGACTTACCATTGTAGATGCTGCTTTGAGCTCTTCCTATAGCTGACTGACTGTCACAGTGTATGCTGATAGGAGCGATTGGCTTAGGCCAGCATGGAATGTCTTCTAGGAAATTTCGAAGCCATTCAGCTTCTTCCCCAGCTTTATCGAGTGCTATAAACTCAGCTTCCATAGTTGACCGAGCTATGCACGTTTGCTTTGTAGATTTCCATGACACAGCACCACCACCAACAGTGAATAAATATCCACTTGTGGATTTAGAGTCTTTGCAATCTGATATCCAGTTTGCATCGCAGTATCCTTCCAATACCGCTAGATATCTTGTATAATGTAATCCAAGAGTCATTGTGTACTTCAAGTATCTCATCACTCTATTTAGAGCTTTTCAATGATCTTCACTTGGATTACTGGTAAACCTGCTCAATTTGTTTACTGAACAAGCTAAGACTGGTCTTGTACAGTTCGTTATGTGCATTAGACTTCCAATCACTTGTGAGTACTTTAATTGAGCTACTGGTTCACCTCGGTTCTTCCTTAAGTGTATACTTAAGTCAAGTGGGGTTTTTACTGGTTTTGCATCGAACATATTGAATCGTTTGAGAACGGACTCAATATAATGACTTTGTGACATGACCAATCCTTCAGTTACCCTAGAAATTTTAATTCCTAGAATAACATTGGCAACCCCCATATCTTTCATGTCAAAATTTCGTGTTAACATCTTCTTGGTATTCAAGATGATGTCATGAGTACTGCCCATGATTAACATGTGATCTACGTAGAGACATACTATTACATAGGCATTAAGTGTGTTTTTGATGTAAACACACTTGTCACACTCGTTGATCCTGAAGCCGTTTGACATCATTACCTGATCAAACTTCAAATGCCATTGTTTTGGTGCTTGTTTAAGTCCGTACAAAGACTTAACAAGTCTACAAACTTTCTTCTCTTGTCCTGGCACAACAAACCCTTTAGGTTGTTCCATATAAATCTATTCTTCCAGCTCACCATTCAAGAAGGCAGTCTTTACATCCATTTGATGGATCTCTAGGTCGTAGACTGCAGCAATAGCAACTAGCATTCTTATGGAAGTAATCCTAGTTACTGGTGAGTAAGTGTCAAAGAAGTCAAAACCTTCCTTTTGTTGATAGCCCTTAGCTACCAACCGGGCCTTGTACTTGTCAATGGATCCATCCTCTTTGAGTTTTTCCTTAAAAATCCACTTGCATCCAAGTGGTTTACTCCATTGAGGAAGATCTACCAGCTCCCACGTGTGATTTTGAAGAATTGATTCTATCTCACTGTTAACTGCCTCTTTCTAGAAGGGAGCTTCTGGAGTTGACATAGCCTCGGAAAATGTCCTTGGATCATTTTCTACCAAATACGTTAAAAAATCTGGTCCAAAAGACTTTGGTATTCTGGCTCTTTTACTTTGACGAGGTTCCTCTATTTCTTGAGGAGTTGTATCACGTACTCGCTTACTAGTGCTTGTTTCTTCAATGTTATTGTCTGTCTTTGGAAAGACATTTTCAAAGAACACTGCGTTTCTTGATTCCATGACAATATTTTCATGTATGTCAGGAATCTCAGACTTGTGCACCAAGAATCGATATGCATTACTGCTAGTTGCATATCCTATGAATATGCAATTAATAGTCTTAGGCCCTATTCTGACTTGTCTTGTTTTTGGTACTGCGACCTTAGCCAGACACCCCCACACTTTCAAGTATTTGTAGCTAGGCTTATAGCCTTTCCAAAGTTCATATGGGGTTTTATCCATCTCTTAGATGGAATTCTATTTAAAATGACGTTGGCGGAGAGAATCGCTTCCCCCCACAAGTTCTGAGGTAAGCCTGAACTTATCAACATAGCATTCATCATCTCTTTCAGAGTTCGGTTCTTTCGTTTTGCAATACCATTTGATTGAGGGGAGTATGGTGCAGTTGTTTGATGAATAATGCCGTGTTTTGAACAAAATTCATTAAACGGTGCATCATATTCGCCACCTCTATCACTACAAATTGACTTGATTCGTTTGCTAAGTTGATTCTCAACTTCATTTTTATAATCTTTAAAAGCATCTAAGGCCTCATCTTATTTACTTAGCAAATAAACGTAACAGTATCGAGTGCAATCGTCAATAAAAGTCACAAAGTACTTTTTACCGCTTCTTGTTTGCACAAACTTTAAATCACAAACATCTGTGTGAATTAAATCTAACACTTTAGTGTTTCTTTTGATTGAAGGAAATGGTAACTTAGCCATTTTTGCTTCAACACAGACTTTGCACTTTTCATTATTGAAACTTAGTTTGGGTAATAAGTCGAGATTAATCATTCTTTGCAATGACTTATAATTAACATGACCCAAACTTAAATGACATAAACATGAAGACTCAAGCATGTAAGCAGAAGTAGAAGCAGTCTTATTAGCCTCATCGGGCGTAGTCTTCTTTGGTACAACAGTTATAACACTAAGTTTAAACATATTGTCCATCAGGTACCCCTTCCCCAGAAATACACCATTCTTAGTGAGAATACATTTGTTACAATCAAATACTAGTCTAAGTCCATGCCTGACTAGTAAAGCACCAGAGACTAAGTTCTTGCGGATGTCGGGAACATGCAGCACATCCTGAATTGTCAATTCTTTTCCGGAGGTCATCTTCAGAATCACTTTGCCCGAACCTTCAATCTTCGAGCTATCTTTGTTTCCATGTACAGCCTTTCATTGTCTTTCGCAGGAGCATATTCCTTGAACATTCCCATGTTTGCACAAACGTGTCTAGTGGCTCCAGTGTCCACCCACCACTGGCTAGGATTACCTACAGCATTACATTCAGAAACAACAGCACACAAGTCCAAATCATCCATTGCACTTACAAGTTTGGCTTTGGCTTTCTCTTGCCTTTTCTTGGGCTTCCTGCAGTCAACACTACGATGCCCCTGAATCCCACAATTGTAACATTTTCCAGTGAACTTTTTGGCAACCTTCTTGCCCTTCGCGTTCACTCCGACAGCATTTCCTTTCTTCTTTTTCGTCGCCTCTGCAACGTGAGCTTTGGCATGGCCAGAACTGGAAGACGGCTTCTTCTCTTCTCTTCGATTGTCTTCCTCTATACGGAGTCGGACAATCAAGTCTTCCAAAGACATTTCCTTTCTCATGTGCTTGAGATAGCTTCGGAATTCCCTCCACGAAAGAGGAAGCTTCTCAATCACAGCAGCAACCAGAAAAGATTCACTGAGGGTCATACCCTCCTCGTTCATCTCAGCAACAAGCATCTGAAGTTCCTCAATCTGAGAAACAACAGTCCTGGAATCCGTCATCCGAAAATCAAGAAATTTTCCAATAATAAATTTCTTAGTACTGGCATCCTCAGTGTGGTACTTCTTGTCTAACGCCTGCCATAAGGATTTCGCAGTTTTATAAGTAGAATACAATCTATATAATGAGTTATCCAAACAACTTAAAATGTGACTCAAACAAACATAATTGTTGTAATTCCACGCTTCAACAATCAGACTGTTTTGCATGTTCACATTCTGGTCTTCCACCGGCACCACTTCCGGAGGATCCTCAATCAGCATCTTAGCCAAACCTAACGTGGTCAAGAAAAACAGCATCTTCTGCTGCCAGCGTTTGAAGTAACTTCCTCCAAACTTCTCTGGCTTTTCAACCTGTCCAACAGCAGGAACAGGAGCAGTGACTGGAGCAGCGGGTGCAACAGGAACAGCATTGTTCTGTTCCTCAGAAATGCCCAAATGCACATCGTTGAATGAGTTGGAACTTTCGCCTTCCATATTTCAGTTTTCTGTGGGATGCAATATAGAAACAGAACACAAAACCGATTAGTCTCGTACAAATAGATGCAGTAAACGCAACCAGAAAACCGAAACAGATTACAGTATATATATAAATCGTCTTAAGAATGTTAGAATCTGTAATCAGAACTAAGTGTACAGTGTGCGTTTGTGTAAATTGACAAAATACAATCAGAACCGAGGCGAGTCTATGGACTCTGTCCTTAAGACGATTTGCTCCAGTACGAAGTGCCTAACCAGAAACAGCAAACGTCTCCCAGGATACAACGGCTACAGTTCATACGAAACGGCACAGCAACGTAAAGAATGGAGGAAAAGTAACATTCGGTGACAACAACAAAGGACAAGTTGTTGGAAAAGGAACAATTGGGGACCCTAACATATTTCAAATACGAAATGTGTTATTAGTAAGCAATCTATCTTATAATTTACTTAATATTTCTCAACTTATAGATTGTGGTTATAATGTCTCCTTTCTTCCCAATTCTTGTGATATAATAAATGAAAAAGGAGAAACGGTTTTAAAAGGAAATAGAGATGGAAATATTTATACTCTTACCTTAGATAACATGTTAGATGCTAAGGTTAAGTGTCTAATATCACATGACTTAGATGTAAATTTATGGCATAGAAGATTAGGCCATATAGGAATTTCAACTATTAAGAAATTGTCTAAGAAGAATTTAATTAGTGGAATGCCTAAGTTAGACTTAGATAATTTTCAAATGTGTGAAACATGTATTAAGGGAAAACACATTAAAGAAACCTTAAAACCGAAACATGAAGTGAGTACTAGTCATGTACTAGAATTGCTTCACTTAGACTTATTTGGTCCAAGTAGGACAAGAAGTCTAGGTGGACACTACTATGTGTGTGTCATAGTAGATGATTACTCACGCTACACATGAACATTGTTCTTAACACACAAAGACGATGCTCCATTAGCAATCGAAACTCTTATTAAGCAACTTGAAAACATTTATGAAGAAAATGTTAAAAGAATTAGAAGCGATAGAGGTGGAGAATTTAAAAACAAAGACGTAATCAAATTTTGCGAACTATATGGAATCAAACATGAATTCTCACCACCTAGAACACCACAACTCAATGGCGTTGTTGAACGTAAAAATCGAACGATTCAAGAAGTTGCTAGGATAATGCTATGTGAAAATAAATTACCTAAATATTTATGGGCTGAAGCTGTTAGTTGTGCATGCTATATTATAAATAGGCTCACTATTAGAAAGAAATTAAATAAAACGCCTTATGAATTGCTAAACAATAGACAACCTAAGATAGATTATCTTAAAGTATTTGGATGTAAATGTTTTGTGCTGAACACTAAGGATAATCTAGATAAATTTGAACAAAAGACTATTGAATGCATATTTGTTGGGTATTCAACTAACACAAGAGCATATAGGTGTTATAATCCTGCATCTAGAAAAATAATTGAATCCATACATGTGAAATTCAATGAAAATGCATGCTTTGAAGTTAGTGATAAACATCAACATAAACAAGAAACAAATGTTGAAAATATGTTTGATGATGATGTATTACTTGAGCCTCTACTTGATCATCTAGAACCAACTCCCCCTGAACAAGACATACATGAACCCTTAGATGAAATAAATCAAGAGACTCAGCAATTGGAAGATACAACTAATGATCCAATTACATATGATAACGTTCACACTAATGAAACATTTGAACAAGATGAGGGTGAACCTAGTCAATCTAGGAATTGGTGGCACCCCAGAGAACTAATCATTGGGGATCCAAGTGTTGGGGTTAGAACACGTAAAAATATAAGTCAACTTGAAGGACATAGCTTAATCTCACAATTAGAACCTAAGAACGTAAAGGAAGCCTTAGGTGACATATCATGGATAGATGCTATGCATGAAGAATTAAATCAATTCACAAGGAACAACGTGTGGGACTTAGTACCTAAACCTGAAGACAAGTCTATCATAGGAACTAAATGGGTCTTTAGGAATAAAATGGATGAACAAGGAAATATTACAAGGAATAAGGCTAGACTAGTCGCAAAAGGTTATAATCAACAAGAAGGAATAGATTATGAAAAAACCTTTGCACCCGTTGCACGACTAGAAGCAATTAGATTATTACTTGCGATTGCAAGTCTAAGCAATATTAAGCTCTTCCAAATGGATGTCAAGAGTGCGTTCTTGAATGGATATCCAAGAAGAGGTGTTTGTCAAACAACCCCCTGGATTTGAAGATCCAAAGAATCCTAACCATGTTTATAAGCTTAAGAAAGCTCTATATGGTTTAAAACAAGCTCCAAGAGCTTGGTATGATAGATTTGCAAACTTTCTTATTGCAAATAATTATCAAAGGGGAACCATCGATAACACATTATTCCTAAGAAGAAAAGGTAATAATTTGTTAATAGTTCAAATATACGTAGATGATATAATCTTTAGTTCAACCTACCCTACTTTAGTAAAAGACTTCGAAGAATGTATGAAGTCAGAGTTTGAAATGTCAATGGTAGGAGAGTTGAGTTATTTCTTAGGACTTCAAATCAAACAAACCCCTCAAGGAATTCACATTAGCCAACTTAAGTATGTCAATGATATGATTAAGAAGTTTGGCTTTGAAGAGTTGAAACCTACAACTACCCCTATGAGTGTTAGTACCAAACTTGATAAGGATGAAAATGGTAAACCTTTTGATGACACACTTTATAGGTCTATGATTGGCTCATTGTTATACTTAACTGCATCAAGACCTGATATTATGTTTAGTGTGTGTATGTGTGCTAGGTTTCAATCTTGTCCTAAGGTATCATATTACAATGCAGTGAAAAAGATCTTTAGATATCTTAAGCATACACCTCACTTAGGACTGTGGTATGATAGAAAAGATAAGTTGGAATTACACGCATATAGTGATGTTGATTATGGTGGTTGCAAGTTAGATAGAAAATCCACTAGCGGTACATGTCAATTCATAGGAACCAATTTGATCTCTTGGTTTTCTAAAAAGCAAGCTAGTGTAGCTCTTTCTACCACTGAAGGTGAGTATATCGGTTTGAGTTTATGTACTACCCAAATACAATGGCTTAAACAGCAACTTAGTGATTTTGGCATTAAAATGAATAAGATTCCAATTTTCTGCGATAGCACAAGTGCAATCAATCTTTCTCGGAATCCGGTGCTTCGTTCTAAGGCCAAACACATTGAGGTGCGATACCACTTTCTTCGCGATCATGTTCAAAATGAGGACATAGTGATAAACCATATAAGAACTGATCACCAAATCGCTGACATCTTCACCAAACCACTTAATCAAGCCACTTTTGAAAACTTACGAGCCAAATTAGGAATGATGACTTACGATACCATTGTATAATTCTATCTTTTGCATGATTTGCAAAATAAAGGGGGGATAGAATAAGAACGTGATTTTAGTTGGTATGTCATGTTTTAGTTGGTAAGTCATGATGAATCATATGCTAAGTTTTTATTGGTATAAATTTTGGAGCATAGGTTAAGGGGGAGAGTATGAGTTGAGGGGGAGCGGCATGCTATTTAAAAGTTGAAAACATAGTTTTGGTTAAACATTTGGTTAAACTTTTGGTTATAAGTTGTGACATTAAAATCATGTTAGGTTATTTTGAAAATCATCCAAAAGGGGGAGAATGTTGAGAAATATGTTTGGATAATTTTCAAAGTCATGATTTTAAGTGATGAATACTTAAAAATGTCACACATGGTGTTATATGTGATTAAAAGTTGAAAAAGGTGCAGTTGACATCGATTTCTCAGGTTGTTGCACATCGATCGATCTATGTACATAGATCTCTCACATCGATCGATCTATGTAAGGCAGAAAAGTTTAAGACTTTTCTATGAGACATCGATCTCTAAACCTCAGACACATAGTTCGATCAATGTACATCGAACTCTCACTTCGATCGATCGATGTAGGTCAGAGACAAAACCTGAACCTTTATGTGAGACATCGATCTATGAAGCTGAGCCACTTCGATCGATCGATGTCTAGGGTTTTTAGAAATAATTTTCTAAAATGTGTTAAAATGATTTTTTTTAATTTGTACATGATTTATACATGCTCATTATGTGCTTATTATGTGTTTTTGGTGATTATTATTGTCTTGTGACTAACGTGCCTTGGAAGTTTCTACAACTTACCAAAAAGGGCAAAATTGGTATTTTAAGTTTTGTAGGAACATCATATGGTGAAAAATATTTCAAGCGCATATTATTATCTTGGTTATCATGACAAAGGTGGTATTGTGATTATTTCTGACCATCAGGGGCATTTCTGGAGTTTTCTCACACCAGGGGTATTTTGGTCATTTTACCCCCAAGGGTATTTTTGGTATTTTCACTCAAGCAATTTCTTGAGCATATTATTACCTTCATTCTGGAGCTGTGTTATTATTATTTTGAAGATTATATGGTGATCTTATATCTTATTCTCTCAACCAATGATATTATTGACTATAGCTGGATATGTGACGATTTGAGATGTCACATTCTATTTTTTCTTGAAGACCCTCTTATATATGTTATAAGAGTATATTAATCATCATCCTTTAGAGATTACAAGGTGTCCTTGGTTCAAGATTCATCACAATATGTAAAGGAGAAGAAAGTATGAATTTTGGTGTTATATGTTGACATAATCTTGTCAACACTTATTCATTATTTTTTATTCACAAAATTTGAGTTGGTATACATACATACAACATCAAAAAGTCCATAAACAGGTGGAGAAGGTGGTGTACTCATTTTATGATTTTTGGACAAGTGGAAAATTCAAAAACAATCTAATTGGCAAAAGTTGCCAACTTGAAATTTCAAATTTGAATGTAATGGAGACAAGGTTGTTGGAGATGATTATGGAGGTGCTTTAATTCAAAATTCTCAGCCATCACATGGTCTAAAAGTTGGAGAGAATATGTCATCTATTCACACTATAAATAGGAGGCAAGGTGAAGAAGAGAAGACACACACTTGAAAGCAGAAATTGAAGATTGTTGTCTTGCTATTCTCTTCTCATATATTTGTTCATACTTTGTGTAGCTAAGGTGTTCCAATTTTTCTGTTGTCCAGCTACACTATACACACCTTCTTGGGTTGGATTTGTATGATTGATTAGCCAAATTTATAAGGCTACATCAATAGGTGGTAGAGGTGTTGTAATTAAGAGTTGCATAGAAGTGATTATCCAAGTCTTGAATAGGGTTGATGTATAACCCAAGGATCAAGCTTGGCTCTTATTGTAAGGTGTTCATTTGATAGTGAAATCCAAGAAAAGGTGTTCCTTGGGACTGGAGTAGGTCACATTGACCGAACCAGGATAAATTCTCGGTGTTCTTGTCTTGTTTCTTTATTTCTGTTTTCTGCCCGTTTTTGACTGCAGTTTTCATACAATTTCTCACAATTTGAAAAAATAGCTAAACATTTTCAAAATTTGTGATTTTTGGCGGAGATATAATTCAGACTGTTATGTTTCATTTGCAACAAGAATCACTTGATTTGAGCAAGGAAAAGTTAGTCTTTCAGTCTTTGCAAGATAACTGCTCCAATCTGGCTGCAATCTGACCAGTTTTGAGAAAACTTAAATTCTGTATTTTTTTAAGAATTGTTTAAGGTCAGGGCCTTTTGGAAACTTCATCTACACATCCTAAGGAGTGTTTTGATATAAAGATCAACCTTTTTGGTTGTGTATTCAAAGAGAAATACGTTTTGCAAAATCAGCAACATTCTGTCCAATTCTGTCTAGATTGACCATTTGAATCTTTTTATTTGTTTGAAGGGACAAACGATCTTATTTGTGTTTGATTTTTGGATAGAGTCTTGTTAACTCATTGAAGTTAAACTCTGGATAGTTTCATAATTTTTGGAGTTGTGTACAATTATTTATGAATTTGTGAAAAACGGGTTCTGAATCTGAGGTGGTTTCAGATTCGGTTTTCAAAGGGGATTTTAACAAAGGATTGTAGTGTAATTTCCGCTAACCACTATTCACCCCCCTCCCCTCTAGTGGTGTTTATTGCAGGTGCACAGTCCAACACTTATAACTTAGTTTTTCCATTGAACCAAGATTCTGGGATCTCCAGTCAACAAGGTTGGGTTACCGTTACAAAGATTCATGCTTTGTAGGCTTAAGTCCCATTCCGTTTGTCAACTTTGACATTTGATCTCTAGGCAAAGCTTTTGTAAGCGGTTCCGCAAGATTCTCCTTTGATTTTATGTAATCAATGGAAATCACGCCATTAGAGATCAACTGCTTAATGGTATTATGTCTCCAACGTATGTGTCATGACTTACCATTGTAGATGCTGCTTTGAGCTCGTCCTATAGCTGACTGACTGTCACAGTGTATGCTGATAGGAGCGATTGGCTTAGGCCAGCATGGAATGTCTTCTAAGAAATTTCGAAGCCATTCAGCTTCTTCCCCAGCTTTATCGAGTGCTATAAACTCAGCTTTCATAGTTGACCGAGCTATGCACGTTTGCTTTGTGGATTTCCATGACACAGCACCACCACCAACAGTGAATAAATATCCACTTGTGGATTTAGAGTCTTTGCAATCTGATATCCAGTTTGCATCGCAGTATCCTTCCAATACCGCTGGATATCTTGTATAATGTAATCCAAGAGTCATTGTGTACTTCAAGTATCTCATCACTCTATTTAGAGCTTTCCAATGATCTTCACTTGGATTACTGGTAAACCTGCTCAATTTGTTTACTGAACAAGCTAAGTCTGGTCTTGTACAGTTCGTTATGTACATTAGACTTCCAATCACTTGTGAGTACTTTAATTGAGCTACTGGTTCACCTCGGTTCTTCCTTAAGTGTATACTTAAGTCAAGTGGGGTTTTTACTGGTTTTGCATCGAACATATTGAATCGTTTGAGAACGGACTCAATATAATGACTTTGTGACATGACCAATCCTTCAGTTACCCTAGAAATTTTAATTCTTAGAATAACATTGGCAACCCCCATATCTTTCATGTCAAAATTTCGTGTTAACATCTTCTTGGTATTCAAGATGATGTCATGAGTACTGCCCATGATTAACATGTCATCTACGTAGAGACATACTATTACATAGGCATTAAGTGTGTTTTTGATGTAAACACACTTGTCACACTCGTTGATCCTGAAGCCGTTTGACATCATTACCTGATCAAACTTCAAATGCCATTGTTTTGGTGCTTGTTTAAGTCCGTACAAAGACTTAACAAGTCTACAAACTTTCTTCTCTTGTCCTGGCACAACAAACCCTTTAGGTTGTTCCATATAAATCTCTTCTTCCAGCTCACCATTCAAGAAGGCAGTCTTTACATCCATTTGATGGATCTCTAGGTCGTAGACTGCAGCAATAGCAACTATCATTCTTATGGAAGTAATCCTAGTTACTGGTGAGTAAGTGTCAAAGAAGTCAAAACCTTCCTTTTGTCGATAGCCCTTAGCTACCAACCGGGCCTTGTACTTGTCAATGGATCCATCCTCTTTGAGTTTTTTCTTAAAAATCCACTTGCATCCAAGTGGTTTACTCGCTTGAAGAAGATCTACCAGCTCCCACGTGTGATTTTGAAGAATTGATTCTATCTCACCGTTAACTGCCTCTTTCTAGAAAGGAGCTTCTGGAGTTGACATAGCCTTGGAAAATGTCCTTGGATCATTTTCTAACAAATACGTTAAAAAATCTGGTCCAAAAGACTTTGGTATTCTTTCCCTTTTTACTTTGACGAGGTTCCTCTATTTCTTGAGGAGTTGTATCACGTACTCGCTTACTAGTGCTTGTTTCTTCAATGTTATTGTCTGTCTTTGGAAAGACATTTTCAAAGAACACTGCGTTTCTTGATTCCATGATAACATTTTCAAGTATGTCAGGAATCTCAGACTTGTGCACCAAGAATCGATATGCATTACTGCTAGTTGCATATCCTATGAATATGCAATTAATAGTCTTAGGCCCTATTCTGACTTGTCTTGTTCTTGGTACTGCGACCTTAGCCAGACACCCCCACACTTTCAAGTATTTGTAGCTAGGCTTATAGCCTTTCCAAAGTTCATATGGGGTTTTATCCATCTTCTTAGATGGAATTCTATTTAAAATGACGTTGGCGGAGAGAATCGCTTCCCCCCACAAGTTCTGAGGTAAGCCCGAACTTATCAACATAGCATTCATCATCTCTTTCAGAGTTCGGTTCTTTCGTTCTGCAATACCATTTGATTGAGGGGAGTATGGTGCAGTTGTTTGATGAATAATGCCGTTTTTTGAACAAAATTCATTAAACGGTGCATCATATTCGCCACCTCTATCACTACGAATTGACTTGATTCGTTTGCTAAGTTGATTCTCAACTTCATTTTTATAATCTTTAAAAGCATCTAAGGCCTCATCTTATTTACTTAGCAAATAAACGTAACAGTATCGAGTGCAATCGTCAATAAAAGTCACAAAGTACTTTTTACCGCTTCTTGTTTGCACAAACTTTAAATCACAAACATCTGTGTGAATTAAATCTAACACTTCAGTGTTTCTTTTGATTGAAGGAAATGGTAACTTAGCTATTTTTGCTTCAACACAGACTTTGCACTTTTCATTATTGAAACTTAGTTTGGGTAATAAGTCGAGATTAATCATTCTTTGCAATGACTTATAATTAACATGACCCAAACTTAAATGACATAAACATGAAGACTCAAGCATGTAAGCGGAGGTAGAAGCAGTCTTATTAGCCTCATCGGGCGTAGTCTTCTTTGGTACAACAGTTATAACACTAAGTTTAAACATATTGTCCATCAGGTACCCCTTCCCCAGAAATACACCATTCTTAGTCAGAATACATTTGTTACAATCAAATACTAGTCTAAATCCATGCCTGACTAGTAAAGCACCAGAGACTAAGTTCTTGTGGATGTCGGGAACATGCAGCACATCCTGCAGTGTCAATTCTTTTCCGGAGGTCATCTTCAGAATCACTTTGCCCGAACCTTCAATCTTCGAGCTATCCTTGTTTCCCATATACAGCCTTTCACAGTCTTTCGCAGGAGCATATTCTTTGAACATTCCCCTGTTTGCACAAACGTGTCTAGTGGCTCCAGTGTCCACCCACCACTGGCTAGGATTACCTACAACATTACATTCATAAACAACAGCACACAAGTCCAAATCATCCATTGCACTTACAAGGTTGGCTTTGGCTTTCTCTTGCCATTTCTTGGGCTTCCTGCAGTCAACACTACGATGCCCCTGAATCCCACAATTGTAACATTTTCCAGTGAACTTTTTGGCAACCTTCTTGCCCTTCGTGTTCACTCCGACAGAATTTCCTTTCTTCTTTTTCGTCACCTCTGCAACGTGAGCTTTGGCATGGCCAGAACTGGAAGGCGGCTTCTTCTCTGCTCTTCGATTGTCTTCCTCTATACGGAGTCGGACAATCAAGTCTTCCAAAGACATTTCCTTTCTCTTGTGCTTGAGATAGCTTCGGAATTCCCTCCACGAAAGAGGAAGCTTTTCAATCACAGCAGCAACCAAAAAAGATTCACTGAGGGTCATACCCTCCTCTTTTATCTCAGCAACAAGCATCTGAAGTTCCTCAATCTTAGAAACAACAGTCCTGGAATCTGTCATCTGAAAATAAGAAATTTTCCAATAATAAATTTCTTAGTACCGGCATCCTCAGTGCGGTACATCTTGTCTAACGCCTGCCATAAGGATTTCATAGTTTTATAAGTAGAATACAATCTATACAATGAGTTATCCAAACAACTTAAAATGTGACTCAAACAAATATAATTGCTGTAACTACACGCTTCAACAATCAGACTGTTTTGCATGTTCACATTCTGGTCTTCCACCGGCACCACCTCCGGAGGATCCTCAGTCAGCATCTTATCCAAACCTAACGTGGTCAAAAAAAACAGCATCTTCTGCTGCCAGCGTTTGAAGTAACTTCCTCCAAACTTCTCTGGCTTTTCAACCTATCCAAGAGCAGGAACAGGAGCAGTGACTGGAGCAGCGGGTGCAACAGGAACAGCATTGTTCTGTTGCTCAGAAATGCCCAAATGCACACCATTGAATGAGTTGGAATTTTCGCCTTCCATATTTCAGTTTTCTGTGGGATGCAATACAGAAACAAAACACGAAACCGATTAGTCTCGTACAAATAGACGCAGTAAACGCAACCAGAAAACCGAAACAGATTACAGTATATATATAAATCGTCTTAAGAATGTTAGAATCTGTAATTCGAACAAGTGTACAGTGTGCGTTTGTGTAAATTGACGAAATACAATCAGAACCGAGGCGAGTCTATGGACTCTGTCCTTAAGACGATTTGCTTCGGTACGAAGTGCCCAAATACAACGGCTACAGTTCATACGAAACGGCACAGCAACGTAAAGAACTCGGCGAACCTGTGGGATGCTCTGATTTCCCGAACTAGAAACGTAACAACAGTGCAGTAGTATGAAAAAATTGAAACAGTGCAGTAGTATGCAAAAAATCGAAAAATGGATGTAGAGAAAAGCAGTGAAAGCGCAGAGGTCTGGGAAGAAAGAGCCGTTTTATTTATAGGCGGGAAGGATTAGGCGGTTAATCTCGAGATTAAACTGCAGCCGTCGGATCAGACGGTTTTCATCCACAGCCGTTAGATCGTAAACCGCAGCAGTTTTAAACGTAGACCGTCGGATGACAAACTGCTGCCAGATACGATCTCAGCCGTTAGATCATGATCTGTGTATACTATGATCCACAGCCGTTAGATCTAGATGAAGAAACCGCTGCCAGATACGATCTCAGCCGTTAGATCATGATCTGTGTAGACTACGATCTACAGCCGTTAGATCTAGATGAAGAAACCGCTGTTAGATACGATCTCAGCCGTTAGATCATGATCTGTACAGACTACGATCTACAGTCGTTAGATCATGCAATGGTTATGATCAGAAATATTTTAACCGTTGGATCACTTGATTTATTTTTCTGGAAAAAAGTAAAAGAAAATTTCTCCAAAAAAGATAAGAATCAGCCAGACCCACGAGCCACAAGCCACAAGCCCGAGCCCGCCAGACGGGCGACGGCAGCGGCGCGCGTGTGTGTGGTGAACCTTGCCTGAGCTGCGTCCTAACTCCGTCAAAAACTTCTCATACCCAAGGGCACATTTTAGAAAGCTCCAACTTGAACTATATATGGTGGCCTTTTCATCTCAAATAACCAATGTGGTATTCCACTTAAGGGGTGATGTGTTCACTCCTCAAGAGGCCACATCACCACTTTTCTAATTTCCTTCCAATTTTACTCCAACTTTGAGCATTAATTTCTTATTCACCCGGTATCGGAATCGAGTGATTCAAAAGCCTAGAGTCATCTACTTGTTACGTAGATAATTTAGAGATTATTAGTTTTCGTTTTTGATTAACAAACACTAATCATAATTAAGCTCAAAGTATGGTGGTTGTCAACTTTTGACAAACCCTCAACTTCTCCAACACTTGTCACTTTCTTTGTTGTGCCAGCCGTCATTATTCCAAGCACCACTTTCTTTCGTATACTCTTCGACTTTTTGTGAAGCCAACGCCACTACCCCTTTCAATATTCCACAACTCTTCTGACCAATCTCTGTTGTTTTTGTTGGAGGAAAATTTATAAATGGGTTTGTCCAAAATTGGTGAGCAACATACTTTGAGCTTAATTAAGATTAGTTTTCGTTAATCAAAAAATGAAAACTAATGAATCCTAAATTATCTACGTGATGAGTAGATGATTTTAAGCTTTTGAATCACTCAATTTCGATATCGGGTGAATGAGAAATTAATGCTCAAAGTAGGAATAAAAATTGGTTGCAAATTGGAAAATTGGTGATGTGGCTTCATGAGAAGAAGACACATCACCTTTTTGCAAATATACCACATTGGCAAATTGAAGGGAAAATGCCACCAAATATAGTGCTAGGAGAGGCACTTTAGATGTGCCCTAAGGGCATGAGAAGTTTTTGACCGGAGGGAAGACCAAGAAAGTGCCACACGTGCGCGCGTTGCCCGCCCGCCCGTCCGTCCGGCTCGGCTCGTGCTCGGGATCGGGGCTCGTGGCTCGTGGCTCGTGGCTCGCCCGCCCGGTTCTTATCTTTTTGGATAAATTTTCTTTTAAATTTTTCCAGAAAATAATTTACTTGATCCTACGGTTATGATTTAATCCTACGATCTAACGGCTCAAATTGAGCTGACAGTTTCAACTGACTGATTCCTCCCAGTCGTGGGATAATGGCCGAGCTGAGACAGTCGTGGGGTGTGTGGTGAATGTGGGGTTACTGGCCGATCAGTGTGGTCGTGGGTTGTCGTAACCTCCAAGAATTCCCTCTATAAATAGAGGCAGTGCACTTCTTCTGCAAACATAGAAATTTTCCTTCTCTTCTCCTACTGCATAATCCATTGCTGCATACTGCATACACTGCTGCTGCATTTCATCCATTTGAGGAAGTCAGAACATTTGTCAGGTTCGTGGAGTTCTTACGTAGTAGTGCCACACGTATGAACTGTTAGTCGTTGTATCCTGGGAGACGTTTGCAAATTTTCGGTTGGGCACAGTATACCGGAGCAATTCGTCTTAAGGACAGAGTCCTAGACTCGCCTCGGTCTCTATGTTGAGCTCATCCCTGTGTTGAGCTCGTCTCTGTGTCGAGCTCATCTCTGTGTCGAGCTCTTCCCTATGTGGAGCTCATCTTTGTGTTGAGCTCATCGGTTCGGCTCATCACTGGGATGACCTCGGATTTCATCTCGGCTCATCCCTGTGATGGCAATTTGGCTCATCACTGGGATGACCTCGGATTTTCTCTCGGCTCATCCCTGTGATGGCACTTCGGCTCATCACTGGGATGACCTCGGTTTTCATCTCGGCTCATCCCTGTGATGGGAATTTGGCTCATCACTGGGATGACCTCGGATTTCATCTCGGCTCATCCCTGTGATGGCAATTCGGCTCATCACTGGGATGACCTCGGATTTCATCTCGGTTCATCCCTGTGATGGAATCTCGGCTCATCCCTGTGATGGCACTTCGGCTCATCACTGGGATGACCTCGGATTTCATCTCGGCTCATCCTTGTGATGGCACTTCGGCTCATCACTGGGATGACCTCGGATTTCATCTCGGCTCATCCCTGTGATGGCACTTCGGCTCATCACTGGGATGACCTCAGATTTCATCTCGGCTCATTCCTGTGATGGCAATTTGGCTCATCACTGGGATGACCTCGGCCTTTTATCTCGGCTCATCCATGTGATGGCACTTTGGCTCATCACTGGGATGACCTCGGCCTTTCATCTCGGCTCATCCCTGTGATGACACTTCGGCTCATCACTGGGATGACCTCGGCCGTTCATCTCGGCTCATCCCTGTGATGGCACTTCGGCTCATCACTGGGATGACCTCGACCATTCATCTCGGCCCATCACTGTGATGGCACTTCAGCTCATCCTTATGCTTTACAGAATGTCAGTTTCGTTCTCTAATAAATCTGAGTTTTTGTACCTGAGACAACAAACTTAAGACGAATTCCTGTTCTTATCTCAGTTTTGTACCGATTTATTTACAGTATTCTGTTAGTATACTGACTTCTTGTTTCATGATTTGTCAGAAATTGAATTGAGATGGAGAACGAAAGCTCTAACTCGCACATCGGCGCTGAGGAACAGAACACTGCTGTTCTAATCGCACCTACTATTGCTGCACCCATTCCTGCACCTGTTCCTGCTGCTGGACAGGTTGAGAAGCCTGAGAAGTTTGGAGGCAGTTTCTTCAAACGCTGGCAGCAAAAGATGCTGTTTTTCTTGACAACATTGGGCTTAGCAAAGATGCTGAATGAGGATCCTCAGGAGGTGGTTCCGGTTGAAGATCCGAATCTGAACATGCAGAACCATTTGATGGCTGAAGCATGGAATTTTAACAATTATGTATGCTTGAGTCATATTTTGAGTTGTTTAGATAATTCATTGTATGGACTGTACTGTACTTATAAAACTGCAAAGTCATTGTGGATGGCCTTAGATAAGAAGTACCGCACGGAGGATGCCGATACAAAGAAGTTTCTCGTTGGCAAATTTCTTGATTTTAAAATGCCAGATTCCAAGACTGTTGTTTCTCAGATTGAGGAATTACAGATGCTGGTGGCCGAAATGGAAGAAGAGGGCATGTCGCTCACTGAATCTTTCATAGTAGCGGCTGTGATTGAGAAGCTACCTTTTTCATGGAGGGAATTTACAAGCTATCTCAAACACAAGCGAAAGGAAATGACATTGGAGGATCTGATTGTTCGACTCCGTATAGAGGAGGACAATCGTAGATCCGAAAGAAGGCCAAGTTCGAGTTCTGGTCATGCTAAAGCTCATGTCGCAGAGGCGACGAAAAAGAAAAAGAGAAATCTTGTCGGAGTGAACCCTAAAAGCAAGAAAGTTGCCAAAAAGTTCACTGGAAAATGTTATAACTGTGGAACTCAGGGGCACCGCAGTGTTGACTGCCGTAAGCCCAAGAAAAAGTAGGAAAAAGCGAAAGCCAACCTTGTTAGTCAGATGGATGATCTGGATTTGTGCACTGTTGTTTCTGAATGCAACGCAGTTGGAAATCCTCGTTAATGGTGGGTGGACACTGGAGCCACTCGACATGTCTGTGCAAATAGGGCGATGTTCAGAGACTATTCTCCGGCAAAGAATAATGAAAAGCTGTACATGGGGAACTCCGATAGCTCGAAGATTGAAGGTTCGGGCAATGTAATTCTGAAGATGACTTCAGGAAAGGAATTGACTCTGCGAGATGTATTGCACGTTTCTGACATCCGCAAGAACTTAGTTTCTGGAGCTTTACTAGTCAGTCATGGTTTTAGACTAGTATTTGATTGTAATAAATTTATTCTGAGTAAGAATGGGGTATTTCTGGGGAAGGGGTACTTGACCGACAACATGTTCAAACTTAGTGTGATGACTGTTGTACCCAAGAAAACTTTGCCCAAAGAGGCCAATAAGAATGCTTCTACTTCTGCTTATATGCTTGAGTCTTCTTGTTTATGGCATTTTTGTTTGGGACATGTTAATTATAAGTCAATACAAAGGATGATTAATCTTGACTTATTACCCAAACTGAACATTAATAAAGAAAAATGCCAAAGACGCCATTTCCTTCAATAGAAAGGAACACTGAACCTTTGGATTTAATTCATACTGATGTGTGTGATTTAAAATTTGTGCAAACAAGAGGTGGTAAAAAATATTTTGTAACTTTTATCGATGATTGCACACGATACTGTTATGTCTATTTGCTAAGTAGCAAAGACGAGGCCCTTGATGCTTTCAAGGACTATAAAAATGAAGTTGAGAATCAACTTAGCAAACAAATTAAGACGATTCGTAGTGATAGAGGTGGAGAATATGATGCACCGTTTAATGAATTCTGTTCAAAACATGGCATTATTCATCAAACGACTGCACCATATTCACCTCAATCGAATGGTATTGCTGAACGCAAAAATCGTACTCTAAAAGAGATGATGAATGCTATGTTGATAAGTTCGGGTTTACCTCAGAACTTGTGGGGGGAAGCAATTCTCTCAGCCAACGTCATTTTAAATAGAATTCCATCGAAGAAGATGGATAAAACCCCATACGAGCTTTGAAAAGGTCATAAGCCTAGTTACAAATACTTAAAAGTGTGGGGGTGTCTGGCGAAGGTTGCAGTACCCAAACCAAGACGATTTAGAATTGGGCCTAACACAATTGATTGCATATTCATAGGATATGCAACTAACAGTAGTGCATATCGATTCTTGGTGCACAAGTCGGACATTCGTGACGTACATGAGAATGTTGTCATGGAATCAAGAAATGCAGTGTTCTTTGAAGATGTCTTTCCAAAGAAAGACAAAAACGACGAAGAAACAAGCACTAGTAAGCGAGTGCGTGAGACGACCCCTCAAGAAATTGAGGGACTACGTCAAAGTAAACGAGCCAGAGTACCAACATCTTTTGGACCAGATTTTCTAACATACTTGGTAGAAAACGATCCAAGAACCTTTTCTGAGGCGATGTCAACTCCAGAAGCTCCCTTCTGGAAAGAGGCAGTAAATAGTGAGATAGAATCGATTCTTCGAAATCACACTTGGGAGCCGGTTGATCTTCCACCAGGAAGTAAACCACTCGGATGCAAGTGGATCTTTAAGAAAAAGCTGAAAGAAGATGGGTCTATTGACAAATACAAGGCCCGGTTGGTAGCTAAAGGCTATCGACAAAAGGAAGGCTTTGACTTTTTTGATACCTACTCACCGGTAACTAGGATCGCTTCAATAAGAATGTTAGTTTCTATCGCTGCAGTCTATCACTTAGAAATCCATCAGATGGATGTGAAGACTGCCTTCCTGAATGGTGAGTTAGAAGAAGAAATTTATATGGAGCAACCTAAAGGGTTTGCTGTACCAGGACAAGAGAAAAAGGTGTGTAAACTTGTCAAGTCTTTGTACGGACTTAAACAAGCACCCAAACAGTGGCATTTGAAGTTTGATGAGGCAATGTTGTTAAATGGCTTCAGGATCAACAAGTGTGACAAGTGTGTGTACATCAAGAACACACCAGACGCCTATGTGATAGTGTGTCTATATGTAGATGACATGCTCATCATGGGCAGTACTCGTGACATCATTTTGAATACCAAGAAGATGTTAACACAAAATTTTGATATGAAAGATATGGGGGTTGCCAATGTTATTCTAGGAATTAAAATTTCTCGGATAACTGAAGGCCTCGTTATGTCACAAACTCACTATATTGAATCTGTTCTCAAACGATTCAATATGTTTGATACAAAACCAATAAAGACCCCAACTAGACTTAAGTGTACACTTAAGAAAGAACCGAGGTGAACCTGTAACTCAATTGAAGTACTCACAGGTAATAGGAAGTCTGATGTACATAACAAACTGTACAAGACCAGACTTAGCCTGTTCAGTAAACAAATTGAGCAGGTTTACGAGTAATCCAAGTGAAGATCATTGAAGTACACAATGAACCTTAGATTACACTATACAAGATATCCAGCAGTATTGGAAGGATATTGTGATGCGAATTGGATATCAGATAGCAAGGACTCTAAGTCCACCAGTGGATACCTATTCATTGTTGGTGGAGGTGCTGTGTCATGGAAATCTACAAAACAAACGTGCATAGCTCGATCCACTATGGAAGCCGAGTTTATAGCACTAGATAAAGCTGGAGAAGAGGCTGAATGGCTTCGAAATTTCCTACAAGATGTTCCATGTTGGCCTAAGCCAATCGCTCCTATCAGCATACACTGTGATAGTCAGTCTGCTATAGGACGAGCACAAAGCAGCATCTACAATGGTAAGTCTCGACACATACGTCGGAGACATAATACCATTAACCAATTGATCTCTAATGGCGTGATTTCCATTGACTACATAAAATCAAAGGAGAATCTTGCGGATCCGCTTACAAAAGGCTTGCCTAGAGATCAGATGTCAAAATTGACAAACAGAATGGGACTTAAGCCTACTACGCAAGAGTCTTTGTAACAGTAAACCAACCTTGTTGACTGGAGATCCCAGGATCTTGGTTCAATGGGACAACCAAGTTATGAAGGTTCAGTTTAGCACTTGCTCATTCCGCTATATAAAAGTGTTGTCTGCAGAGAATATTTAGGGTAAGCTAAAGCTTTTAATGATGTCCTATATCTTGATACATCAAGTGGGGTATGGCAGAATGCTCCTGATAGGAATCGCCTATGTAAGTGTGAAGTGGGGCCGCTTCTATGAGAATTCTGAGAGGCAAAGAAATCTCTAAAACACTTTCTGAAACCAGGTTGTTCATGGCCAAAACGAACACAACCATGAGAACCAAAAGAGTGTTAAAGGAAATGTTGTGTGAGTATTGTTGTCTAGGTTCACAGCAAAGGCTGACTAGTTCAAGACATCAAGTCACTACTTAGCCGAGTGAATCCGATGGTACATCACTACGAAAGGTTCAAAGCCAGAAGCTACCTCTTCTGATGCAACATTTTCTTTTCTGACTTCTCGTTAGAGTCTGCATTTGCATTTGCATTAATTTCCATTCATGTGGGGGATTGTTGGAGGAAAATTTATAAATGGGTTTGTCCAAAGTTGGTGAGCAACATACTTTGAGCTTAATTAAGATTAGTTTTTGTTAATCAAAAAATGAAAACTAATGAATCCTAAATTATCTATGTGATGAGTAGATGATTTTAGGCTTTTGAATCAATCAATTTCGATATCGGATGAATGAGAAATTAATGCTCAAAGTAGGAATAAAAATTGGTTACAAATTGGAAAATTGGTGATGTGGCTTCATGAGAAGAAGACACACCACCTTTTTGCAAATATACCACATTGGCAAATTGAAGGGAAAATGCCACCAAATATAGTGCTAAGAGAGGCACTTTAGATGTGCCCTAAGGGCATGAGAAGTTTTTGACCGGAGGAAAGACCTAGAAAGTGCCACACACGCGCGCGCCGCCCGCTTGCCCGACCGGTCGGCTCGGCTCGGCTCGGCTCGTGCTCGGGCTCGGGGCTCGTGGCTCGCCCACCTGGTTCTTATCTTTTTGGATAAATTTTCTTTTAAATTTTTCCAGAAAATAATTTACTTGATCCTACGGTTATGATTTAATCCTACGATCTAACGACTCAGATTGAGCTGACAGTTTCAACTGACTGATTCCTCCCAGTCGTGGGATAGTGGCCGAGCTGAGACAGTCGCGGGGTGCGTGGTGAACGTGGGGTTACTGGCCGATCAGTGCAGTCGTGGGTTGCCGTAACCTCCAAGAATTCCCTCTATAAATAGAGGCAGTGCACTGCTCTGCAAACATAGAAATTTTCCTTCTCTTCTCCTACTGCATAATCCATTGCTGCATACTGCATACACTGCTGCTGCATTTCATCCATTTGAGGAAGTCAGAACATTTGTCAGGTTCGTGGAGTTCTTACGTAGTAGTGCCACACGTATGAACTGTTAGCCGTTGTATCCTGGGAGACGTTTGCAAATTTTCGGTTGGGCACAGTATACCAGAGCAATTCGTCTTAAGGATAGAGTCCTGGACTCGCCTCGGTCTCTATGTTGAGCTCATCCCTGTGTCGAGCTCGTCTCTGTGTCGAGCTCATCTCTGTGTCGAGCTCTTCCCTATGTGGAGCTCATCTTTGTGTTGAGCTCATCGGTTCGGCTCATCACTGGGATGACCTCGGATTTCATCTCGGCTCATCCCTGTGATGGCAATTTGGCTCATCACTGGGATGACCTCAGATTTCATCTCGGCTCATCCCTGTGATGGCACTTCGGCTCATCACTGGGATGACCTCGGTTTTCATCTCGGCTCATCCCTGTGATGGCAATTTGGCTCATCACTGGGATGACCTCGGATTTTATCTCGGCTCATCCCTGTGATGGCAATTCGGCTCATCACTGGGATGACCTCGGATTTCATCTTGGCTCATCCCTGTGATGGCAATTTGGCTCATCACTGGTATGACCTCGGATTTCATCTCAGCTCATCAATGTGATGGCATCTTGGCTCATCCAGTGATGGCAATTCGGCTCATCACTGGGATGACCTCGGATTTCATCTCGGCTCATCCCTGTGATGGCAATTTGGCTCATCACTGTTGAGAAATATGTTTGGATAATTTTCAAAGTCATGATTTTAAGTGATGAATACTTAAAAATGTCACATATGGTGTTATAAATGAAAGAGTTGAATAAGTGAAGAAAAATGACACGATGTTTAGGGTTGTTAGAAATATTTTTCTAAAATGTGATAAAATAGTTGTTTTTATTTTTACATGATTTATATATATTTATCATGTTGTGATTATGTGATTTTTATGATGATAATATCTTATGACTAATATGCCCTCGAAGTTTCTACAACTTACCAAAAAGGGCAAAGGTGGTATTTTGAGTTTTGTAGGTACTCGACATGGTGAATATGATTCAAGAAGATATTATCATCTTATTTATTATCAAGGAGGTGTTATTATATTTAATTCTGACCATCGGGGTCATTTCTGGAGTTTTATCTCACTAGGGGCATTTTGGTCATTTTACCCCCGAAGACAGTTTCGGTATTTTCACTCAAGGAATCTCTTGAGCATATTATTATCTTCATTCTGGAGCTGTGTTATTATTATTTTGAAGATTATATGGTGATCTTATATCTTATTCTCTCAACCGATGATATTATTGACTATAGCTGGATATGTGACGATTTGAGATGTCACATTCTATTTTTTCTTGAAGACCCTCTTATATATGTTATAAGAGGATATTAATCATCATCTTTTAGAGATTACAAGGTGTCCTTGGTGCAAGATTCATCACAATATGTAAAGGAGAAGAAAGTATGAATTTTTGTGTTATATGTTGACATAATCTTGTCAACACTTATTCATTATTTTTTATTCACAAAATATGAGTTGGTATACATACATACAACAGCAAAAACGTCCATAAACAGGTGGAGAAGGTGGTATACTCATTTTATGACTTCTGGGCAAGTGGACAATTCAAAAACAAGCTAGTTGGCAAAAGTTGTCAACTTGAAATTTCAAATTTGAAGTTAATGGAGACAAGGTTGTTGGAGATGATTATGGAGGTGCTTTAATTCAAAATTCTCAGCCATCACATGGTCTAAAAGTTGGAGAGAATATGCCATCCATTCACACTATAAATAGGAGGCAAGGTGAAGAAGAGAAGACACACACTTGAAAGCAAAAATTGAAGATTGTTGTCTTGCTATTCTCTTCTCATATTTTCGTTCATACTTTGTGTAGCTAAGGTGTTCCATTTCTAGTTGTTGTCCAGCGACACTATACACACCTTCTTGTGTCTTATTTGTAAGATTGATTAGCCAAATCTATAAGGCTACATCAATAGGTGATAGGGGTGTTACAACCAAGAGTTGCATAAAGGTGTTCATCCAAGTCTTGAATAGGGTTGGTGTTTAACCCAAGGATCAAGCTTGGTTCTTGCTGTAATTTGGTTCATACCATAGTGAAATCCAAGGAAAGGTGTTCCTTGGGACTGGAGTAGGTCACATTGACCGAACCAGGATAAATTCTTGGTTTTCTTGTCTTTTTTTACATTTTTCTGTTTTCTGCCCGTTTTTCACTACAGATTTCACACAACTTTTCACGTTTTGAAAAAATAGGTAAACACTTTCAAAATTCGTGATTTTTGGTGGAGTTATACTTCAGACTGTTAGATTTCATTTGCAACAAGAATCACTTGATTTGAGCAAGGGAAAGTTAGTCTTTCAGTCTTTGCAAGATAACTGCTTCAATCTGGCTGCAATCTGACCAGTTTTGAGAAAACTTAAATTTTGTATTTTGCAAGAGTTGGTTAAGGTCAGGGCCTTATGGAAACTTCATCTACACATTCTAAGGAGTGTTTTGATATAAAGATCAACCTTTTTGGTTGAGTATTCAAAGAGAAACACGTTTTGCAAAATCAGCAACATTCTGTCCAATTCTGTCCAGATTGACCATCTGAATCTTTTTATTTATTTGAAGGGTCAAACGATCTTATTTTTGTATGCTTTGTGGATAGAGTCTTGTTAACTCATTAAAGTTAAATTCTGGAAAGTTTCATAATTTTTGGAGTTGTGTACAATTATTTGTGAATTTTTGAAAAACGGGTTCTGAATCTGAGGTGGTTTCAGATTCTGTTTTCAAAGGGGATTTTAACAAAGGGTTGTAGTGTAATTTCCGCTAACCACTATTCACCCCCCTCTAGTGGTGTTTATTGCAGCTGAACGGTCCAACATTTGGTATCAGAGCCAGACCAATACCATTAAAAAGAAGCAAGATTCAACACCATACGAATAATACAAGGCCAAGAAACAACGATTCATTATATACTGCTTGTCTCAAATCCAAGGTACATACTATGGCTATTGTTTCTCACAAAGGTGAGTTGGAAGGTATGTCTACACAACGCCTTCCTCTTTTTGATGGCAATAATTTTGTTCATTGGAAACAAAGAATGAGGCTATTCTTAATGGCTATAGACATCGATTTATGGTCTATAGTTGAAGATGGGCCGTACATTCCAACGAAAGTTACACAAGTTAGTGAAGTAACTCAAGAGGTTGAAAAATGTAAAAGTGAATGGTCATCAGATGATAAAAAGAAAATGTCTATGAATGCCAAAGCAATGCAATTACTTTTAAATGGACTTAGTGTTTCTGAAGCAGGTTATGTATCGAATTGTACTAGTGCTCATGATATGTGGAAGTCTTTAGTGTTAAAACATGAAGGAACAAGTGGTGTAAAAGAGTCGAAGATAAACATGCTTATGACTGAACTTGAATCTTTCAAAATGTTGCCAAACGAATCCATAACATCTATGGATTTGAGAATTACTAACATCTTCAATGCACTTGAAGCTTTAGGTAAATCTTTTACAAACAATGAGAAGGTTCAAAAGGTGTTGCAAAGTCTTCCTGCTGAATGGGATCCAAAGGTGACGGCAATCGAAGAAACAAAGTCAATTACTAAGATGGATGAATTAATAGGATCATTCAAAGTATACGAGGTAAAATTGAATCAATGAAAATCTGAATTATCAAAGATGTCAAGTAAGTCTGTTGCTTTCAAATCATCTGAGTCATCTCATAGAAACAATGATGGAAGTAATAGTGATAGTGAATTAGATGATGATTTAATATTAATAGTTAGAAAACTTAGAAAGTTTTTCAAACGGCCTAATCGAAATAGACAACAGTCTTCTTCATCCTCTTCTCAACCAAAGAAAAATAATTTTAATAATAACAAGTGGAATAATAGAGAATTAAAATGCTATGAATGTGGTCAAAAAGGACATATTTCTTACGATTGTCCGGAAAAAAAATAATAATAACAATAATAAGCAAGTCAAAGACAAGGAGCCTCAATGGTCCAAAACAAAGGAGCCAAATGTAAGAAAAGGCAAACGAGCAATGAAGGCGAGCACATGGAGCGACTCATCTGACTCAGAATCAGAAAATGAAGAAGCTCAAGTCTGCTTCGTATCCAGCGAGGTAATATCTTCTTCTGATATAGATTCTGATAACGAAATGTCATTTGATGAAATGTATGAAGAATTCTTAAAGATGCATGCTCACTGTAAAAGGCTATCTAAAGAGAAAAAGAAACTAACTGAAGAAAATGATAAGTTGAAGACGTCCAACTTGGAATTTTCTGATCAGTTAGAATCTTTTAAACAAGAGTCTACTAATACTCTTGATTCTCTTAAAATTAAAATTGAGTCACATAGGAAAAATGAAAATACATTGAAAACTAAAAATAGTATATTAAAAACTAAGTTAGTTAATTGTGAAAAAGAAATAGCACAACTTACTACATCTAAAATAGATTTAGAAAAAATGTTGGAACAGTTTAAGTCTGGAACAAATATGTTAGATACTTTAATTTCGTCACAAAAATATGGAAATGATAAAAAGGGGTTAGGCTATATAGAAGAAAATGACAAGTTAGACAAAAAGACTAATTTTATATCATCTAAGTCTAAATTGCCATATAGTACAACTAAGTCAAATGTACATATTTTGCCTACTCCTTCCTCTACTCATTCTAAGGTAAAAATACAACATGCACCTCCAAAAGCATCAAGGCAAAACTTTTCATCTAGATCACATAAAAATTATGCATATATGTATAAAAATGTATCTAAGCAAAATCAAATGTATCCAACTTATTATAATACATATAAACCTAAATATAGGCAACATACATATCCTCCTTATAAGACTTATAGGAATTCACATACATCATATGATTATACATACATGGCGCCATTCAAGAAACAAAATCATATGCCTCATACTCATTATCATAGTTGGCCAAAATATGATGCATATAAACCAAGATATAACATGTATGACAATGTAACGTCTTTTAAATGGAATTGTCAAATACATGTTAATCCTCTTTATCCAACTTATGAAAAAGCCGAATATGTACCCAAAAGGTACATCCAAGTTTGGATACCCAAAGGGTATATAAACAAGAATGGAACCTCTAACATTCAAGGACCCAAGTAAAGGGTACCTAAAACTTTGTCTCCATTGTAGGAAAATTGTAAAGAGTACAAGAAGGAGGCAAAGTCAAAGAATCTAAAAACCAAGTGGTTTTTAGATAGCGGGTGTTCAAGGCACATGACGGGCAACCCCAAACTATTCACCGAACTGGAACAAATCGATAATAGAGGAAAGGTGACATTCGGTGACAACAACCAAGGCAAGGTTATTGGAAAAGGAACAATTGGGGACCCTAACACATTTCAAATACGAAATGTGTTGTTAGTAAGCGATCTTTCTTACAATTTATTAAGTATTTCGCAACTTATAGATTCTGGTTATCATGTCTCTTTGCTTCCTAATTGTTGTGATATAATAAATGAAAAAGGAGAAATTGTACTAAAAGGAAATAGGGATGGTAACATTTACACACTATCACTAAATAACATATTAAATGCTAGGATTAAGTGTTTAGTATCACATGACTTAGATGTGAACTTATGGCATAATATATTCATTGAGTATGGTTTGAGGAACTTCCCTGAATAATATGAGATGCACTTCGCGTCAAGATGGTCGAAGGTGGTAAAGGAGGAAGATCCTTGCGGGAGCAACGCTTACGTCGTGGGACCACCGGAATAAACATAGCGTCCTCAGCAGGGTCCTGAAGGCGCGAAAGTAGTGACTCGTCATCCGGCGGTGGCTGCATGAGTTGCACTCGGCGTGCCACCTCAGGAGCAACCTCTGGGATATCCTCTGCAAGAGTGTCAGCGGGCAAATCAGTATCGGAGACATGCCCAATATCGATCTGCGTGGTGTCAGCAGATACATGGTAATCCGCTGCATCACAGAATTCATCCTGCAATGTATTATCGGAAGCATGATCAGCAGGCAACTGGACTGGAGTATCTGAGTCAGGATCGTCGTCGCCTAAAACATCTGGGAGTTTTGCTGGATCAACTGAAATCTTTATGAAGAAAATGTTAAAAGAATTAGAAGTGATAGAGGTGGAGAATTTAAAAACAAAGATATAATCAAGTTTTGTGAATTACATGGAATAAAACATGAATTCTCACCACCAAGAACACCACAACTCAATGGAGTTGTTGAACGTAAAAATAGAACACTACAAGAAATAGCTAGAACTATGTTGTGTGAAAACAAAGTACCTAGATATTTGTGGGCTGAAGCTGTTAGTTGTGCATGTTATATAATAAATAGGCTTTCTATTAGAAAGAAATTAAATAAAACACCATATGAGTTATTAAATAATAGACAACCTAAGGTAGATTATCTTAGAGTATTTGGGTGTAAATGTTTTGTACTTAATACCAAAGATAATCTAGATAAATTTGAACAAAAGTCTATTGAATGCATATTTGTTGGATATTCAACTAACTCAAAGGCATATAGGTGTTATAATCATGCATCTAGAAAAATAATTGAATCTATACATGTGAAATTCAATGAGAATGCATATTTTGATGTAAGTGATAAAAAGAAACAAGAGAATAATGTTGAAAATATGTTTGATGATGATGAAATATTACTTGAGCCTGTTCATGATCATCTAGAACCAACTTCTCCTGAACATGATGTGCATGAACCTTTAGGTGAAATAAATCAAGAAATTTTACAATTGGAAGATAATCTATCTAACTTACAGGATGTTCCAATTGTATATGAAAATGTTCACACGAATGAAACATTTGAACTAGAAGAAGGTGAACCTAGTCAACATAGGAATTGGTGGCTTATAGAAGATAAACATAAACACCCTAAAGAGATAATCATTGGTGATCCAAGTGTTGGGGTTAGAACACGTAGAAACATAAGTCAAGCTGAAGGGCATATTTTAATATCACACTTAGAACCTAAAAATATTAAGGAAGCCTTAGGCGATTTATCATGGATAGATGCCATGCATGAGGAGTTAAACCAATTTATCCGAAATAATGTATGGGACTTAGTGCCTAAACCTGAAAATAAATCTATAATAGGAACAAAATGGATATTTAGAAACAAAATAGATGAACAAGGAAACATCACAAGAAATAAAGCTAGACTAGTCGCACAAGGTTATAATCAACAAGAAGGTATAGATTATGAAGAAACCTTTGCACCCGTTGCACGACTAGAAGCAATTAGATTGTTACTTGCGATTGCAAGTCTAAGCAATATTAAGCTCTTCCAAATGGATGTCAAGAGTGCATTCTTGAATGGATACATTCAAGAAGAGGTGTTTGTCAAACAACCCCCTGGATTCGAAGATCAAAAGAATCCTAACCATGTTTACAAGCTTAAGAAAGCTCTATATGGTTTGAAACAAGCTCCAAGAGCTTGGTATGATAGATTTGCGAACTTTCTTATTGCAAATAATTATCAAAGGGGAACAATAGACAACACATTATTTCTAAGACGAAAAGATAATGATTTGTTAATAGTTCAAATCTATGTAGATGATATAATCTTTGGTTCAACAAACCCTACCTTAGTAACAGACTTCGAAGAATGTATGAAGTCAGAATTTGAAATGTCAATGGTAGGAGAGTTGAATTATTTCTTAGGACTTCAAATCAAACAAACCCCTCAAGGAATTCACATTAGCCAACTTAAGTATGTCAATGATATGATTAAGTAGTTTGGCTTTGAAGAATTAAAACCAACACCTATCCCCATGAGTGTTAGCACCAAACTAGACAAGGATAAAAATGGTAAAACTTTTGATGACACACTCTATAGGTCTATGATTGGATCACTATTATACTTAACTGCATCAAGACCTGATATCATGTTTAGTGTGTGTATGTGTGCTAGGTTTCAATCTTGTCCTAAGGTATCACATTACAATGCAGTCAAAAAGATCTTTAGATATCTTAAGCATACACCTCACTTAGGACTGTGGTATGATAGAAACGCTAAGTTGGAATTACACGCATATAGTGATGCTGATTATGGTGGTTGCAAATTAGATAGAAAATCCACTAGCAGTACTTGTCAATTCATAGGAACCAACTTGATTTCTTGGTTTCTAAAAAGCAAGCTAGTGTAGCTCTTTCTACCACTGAAGCCGAGTATATCGCTTTGAGTTTATGTACTACCCAAATACTTTGGCTTAAACAGCAACTTAGTGATTTTGGCATCAAAATGAATAAGATTCCAATTTTCTGCGATAGAACAAGTGCAATCAATCTTTCACGGAATCCGGTGCTTCATTCTAAGGCCAAACACATTGAGGTGCGATATCACTTTCTTCGTGATCATGTTCAAAATGAGGATATAGTGATAAACCACATAAGAACTGATCATTAAATCGCTGACATCTTCACCAAACCCCTTAATCAAGCCACTTTTGAAAACTTACGAGCCAAATTAGGAATGATGACTTACGATACCATTGTATAGTTCTATCTTTTGCATGATTTGCAAAATAAAGAGGGAGATAGAATAAGAACATGATTTTAGTTGGTAAGTCATGTTTTAGTTGGTAAGTCATGATGAATCATATGCTAAGTTTTTATTGGTATAAATTTTGGAGCATAGGTTAAGGGGGAAAGTATGAGTTACGGAGGAGCGGCATACTATTTAAAAGTTGAAAACATAGTTGAAAACATTTGGTTAAACTTTTGGTTATGAGTTGTGACATTAAAATCATGTTAGGTTATTTTGAAAATCATCCAAAAGAGGGAGAATGTTGAGAAATATGTTTGGATAATTTTCAAAGTCATGATTTTAAGTGATGAATACTTAAAAATGTCACATATGGTGTTATAAATGAAAGAGTTGAATAAGTGAAGAAAAATGACACGATGTTTAGGGTTGTTAGAAATATTTTTCTAAAATGTGATAAAATAGTTGTTTTTATTTTTACATGATTTACATATGTTTATCATGTTGTGATTATGTGATTTTTATGATGATAATATCTTGTGACTAATATGCCCTCGAAGTTTCTACAACTTACCAAAAAGGGCAAAAGTGGTATTTTGAGTTTTGTAGGAACTCGACATGGTGAATATGATTCAAGAAGATATTATCATCTTATTTATTATCAAGGAGGTGTTATTATATTTAATTCTGATCATCGGGGTCATTTCTGGAGTTTTATCTCACTAGGGGCATTTTGGTCATTTTACCTCCGAAGACAGTTTCGGTATTTTCACTCAAGGAATCTCTTGAGCATATTATTATCTTCATTCTGGAGCTGTGTTATTATTATTTTGAAGATTATATGGTGATCTTATATCTTATTCTCTCAACCGATGATATTATTGACTATAGCTGGATATGTGACGATTTGAGATGTCACATTCTATTTTTTCTTGAAGACCCTCTTATATATGTTATAAGAGGATATTAATCATCATCTTTTAGAGATTACAAGGTGTCCTTGGTGCAAGATTCATCACAAGAAAGTATGAATTTTGGTGTTATATGTTGACATAATTTGTCAACACTTATTCATTATTTTTTATTCACAAAATATGAGTTGGTATATATACATACAACATCAAAAACGTCCATAAACAGATGGAGAAGGTGGTATACTCATTTTATGACTTTTGGGCAAGTGGACAATTCAAAAACAAGCTAGTTGGCAAAAGTTGTCAACTTGAAATTTCAAATTTGAAGTTAATGGAGACAAGGTTGTTGGAGATGATTATGGAGGTGCTTTAATTCAAAATTCTCAGCCATCACATGGTCTAAAAGTTGGAGAGAATATGTCATCCATTCACACTATAAATAGGAGGCAAGGTGAAGAAGAGAAGACACACACTTGAAAGCAAAAATTGAAGATTGTTGTCTTGCTATTCTCTTCTCATATTTTCGTTCATACTTTGTGTAGCTAAGGTGTTCCATTTCTAGTTGTTGTCCAGCTACACTATACACACCTTCTTGTGTCTTATTTGTAAGATTGATTAGCCAAATCTATAAGGCTACATCAATAGGTGATAGAGGTGTTGCAACCAAGAGTTGCATAAAGGTGTTCATCCAAGTCTTGAATAGGGTTGGTGTTTAACCCAAGGATCAAGCTTGGTTCTTGTTGTAATTTGGTTCATACCATAGTGAAATCCAAGGAAAGGTGTTCCTTGGGACTGGAGTAGGTCACATTGACCGAACCAGGATAAATTCTTGGTGTTCTTGTCTTTTTTTACATTTTTCTGTTTTCTGCCCGTTTTTCACTACAGATTTCACACAACTTTTCACGTTTTGAAAAAATAGGTAAACACTTTCAAAATTCGTGATTTTTGGTGGAGTTATACTTCAGACTGTTAGATTTCATTTGCAACAAGAATCACTTGATTTGAGCAAGGGAAAGTTAGTCTTTCAGTCTTTGCAAGATAACTGCTTCAATCTGGCTGCAATCTGACCAGTTTTGAGAAAACCTAAATTTTGTATTTTGCAAGAGTTGGTTAAGGTCAGGGCCTTATGGAAACTTCATCTACACATCCTAAGAAGTGTTTTGATATAAAGATCAACCTTTTTGATTGAGTATTCAAAGAGAAACACGTTTTGCAAAATCAGCAACATTCTGTCCAATTCTGTCCAGATTGACCATCTAAATCTTTTTATTTATTTGAAGGGTCAAACGATCTTATTTTTATATGATTTTTGGATAGAGTCTTGTTAACTCATTAAAGTTAAATTCTGGAAAGTTTCATAATTTTTGGAGTTGTGTACAATTATTTGTGAATTTTTGAAAAACGGATTCTGAATCTGAGGTGGTTTCAGATTCTGTTTTCAAAGGGGATTTTAACAAAGGGTTGTAGTGTAATTTCCGCTAACTACTATTCACTCCCCCTCTAGTGGTGTTTATTGCAGGTGAACGGTCCAACAATCACTGGGATGACCTCGGCCTTTCATCTCGGCTCATCCCTGTGATGGCACTTCGGCTCATCACTTTCATCTCGGCTCATCCCTGTGATGGCACTTCGGCTCATCACTGGGATGACCTCGGCCATTCATCTCGGCCCATCACTGTGATGGCACTTCGGCTCATCCTTATGCTTTATAGAATGTCAATTTCGTTCTCTAATAAATCTGAGTTTTTGTATCTGAGACAACAGTTTTTGCAGTCACAACGTAGCACTAACCTCCTTTGTTCCTGCTTGAACAACAGTAGCGGCAGACTGCGCGGCTGAAGCAGCAACAAGTGATAATTTTCCAAATCCCTGAGCAAAAGAAAAGAGCACATCTCCTTGAGCAGCATTCCGAGAAACCGGGGCAGGACTAGAACCAAAACCAACATACTTTCCTCCTTGTGAGGGTGGAACACCATCAGGCCTGGTTTCATTCTCTTGCATCTTTCTAGCAAAAAAAAACTCTCCTTGTTAGCTGCTGAGGCCTCTAACTGTGCCCTAGAATAAATATCCTCAGTCGACTTCGACCTCGCCGGAGTCCCACCACTGGCGCCCCCGCTCCTAAAATCACCAACCGTTTGATTTCTCCGGATATTATGATTATTACCCATACCATCTCCATCATCATTGTCCCAACTATCCCACCCTGAATTTCCTCCCGCCCGGCTGCCGGCACCACCACTTAACGGCGGCTTACTGTTAAATCCACCACTTTTTAGGGTTTCTTTAACCACGGGTGGATCCATCCAGGGTTTCCCCTCAGCAAGGGACTGTATCCTATCGCGATAAACAGAAGCGGCCTTCGTATTGTATTTGGTGATGATATCAGTTTCTTTAGAAGTTCCATATTGCGATATGAAATTATTGAAATTAACGTTGCCTCCAAGCTCCATTTTTTCCAATTGGATTTCGGACCAAGAGTCCATGGTAACTATGAACTCCGAGACCGCGGTGCTTGCCGGAGCATTCCAAGCACATGAAAACGCCGTAGGAAACGGAAGCCCATTGGGGATTCTTCTGAGAACAATCTACACAGATCTTGTTCCCCGGCTGAGATTGTAGTTCTCTCAATCGCCGTGATGCCGCCATTCGATTGCGATCGGAGGATCCGGATTCGATCTCTGATAAATGGATATGGGATGCCTCCGATCGTATCGGCGACGTTAACACCGATCATTGTTATCGTGTGTGTCTATATATATATATTGCACAAGATTTCAGCCTACACCGTACAGCAAACTTTGACTCATCAAACATATAATATATATATTCCATGCACAAATCCACATCCTGTATATATTCACATAGAATTCAACAAACTATGTAACCAAAAATATTCATGCATGATCTGATTTTCATACGGAAGTAGCATTATAACTTTGCAAAAATATAACAAATATAACAAGGGTACTTGTCTTTAGTCTCGATTATACGATACCGTAATAAAATCGGGGTTGAAATCGGGTAAAATTTAGCCTCCTCCTCTCCTTATTGCTGGCAGCTGTTGGTTGGGTAAGCAGCAAGGCTGCTGCCGTTTTGAGGGGATTGGGGGTGATTTGGGAGGGGCTGGCCGGTTGGGGATAGGGGAATTGGTTGGGGTATTGTGTGTGTGTGTGTGTATGAGGATGGCATAAAAAAAAGTGGCTATTTGCTGGGTGTGGGAAGGGCTGCCGGGTACGGGAGGAAGGGAATTGGGATGGGAGTAATTTGTGTGTGTATATCTATGTATATATTTAGGTTAAGTAGATATGTATGGTATTTTTCTTAGATATCTTAAGACTTCTCCAATTAATTAGAATTTTATCTTAACTTCATTTTCTTTTCCTATTCTAGTTAGGACATTGTATTTTATTTTATTTATATATTGTTGTTATTTATATTTTATTTTTTTCTTCTTTACCTTCTTTTCCCCACCCCTGTTTTCACCCTTAGCCACCCTCTTTGTTGAAACTTGGACTTACATGAGGTGAGGTCTACATCCCCTCAAAAGCTTAAGGCAATGGGTGGTGATACATCATTCTCATATAAGCCATGCATTTTTTTTCTCAAATTAGCCAATGTGAGATTCTCAATACCCGCCCTCACGTGGCAACGTGGCTTAACATACATACGCATCTTACAACCTGCCCTTAATCACAAATCACAAGCCATGCATGAACATCTGGACTTTCACGGCTTACTTTATTAAGCTCGGCGCAGTCCCAATTCTTGGAAGACAAAGAAGCAAACTATTGTTTCTCAGTCCTCCGTCGAGGCAGCATATCGGGTCATGGCCTATACCACTTGCAAAATCAAGTGGTTGCTCAGTGTTCTTCATTTCCTCGGCATTCTCCATACGGAGCCTGTAACCCTCTACACAGACAGCCAATCTGCCTTACATCTTGCACATAATCCCGCCATACCGATAGATGGTAGAGGTGTTGCAACCTTAGTTGCATAGAGGTGTTCATCCAAGTCTTGAATAGAGTTGGTGTTTAACCCAATGATCAAGCTTGGTCCCAAAAGGTGCACTTCTTCGAATTCAGTCTCATATGCGAATCCCTCAGAACAAAAAAAACTTCCCTCAAGTTTTGAATATACTGATTAAGAGTCCTGTGTAACTGTGCATGCTTTATATTGTATCAATATAATATTTTTGAAATCACATAACTCAACTTAATATTGTATTTTTGGTTGATTTGCCTGTTAATCACAATACTGGCAGTAGATCCCAATGTACGGATCAAAATTTGAGTTCTAAGAAATACTTACGATGTGTACAGTTTAAAAGAATACGTTTAGTTTTCAAAATCATTTAAGTGTGAACCTTCACTTCGATCAATGTAGGTCAGAGGCAAACTCTGAAACTTACTGTGAGACATCGATCTCTGAAGCTGAGGCACTTCGATCGATCAATGCCTAGGAATATGTCTTAAGATTGTTGGAGACAATCAATCCTGTACCAAGACGCAATAGTTCGGTATGTGTGTATGAAAACAGAGCTTTTCTTAAATTTCTTTGGCATAAAATCAGTCGCATAAATTGCATGAACATGGACAATGCAATGCGTGATATGCAACACGCAAGTTATACCTAAATTCACATGTCATTGGCTCGTTTTCTACCATATAGGTTTGAAAATCCGTTCCAAACGTATTTGGTATTCTAGCTCACTTGCTTTGACGAAGTTCCTCATTTCCTAATGACCACCGAACCGTCACTGACATGTCACATACTTACCATGCAAAGATGACCATCCAATATACACTTCAAATGCACAAAACTTTTGTGCACCACATGTCTAATACAGCCTCAAAGTCATACCATAATTACATATATCAATTACCTATTATTTGCTTGATTTGTTGAAAGACGGTTCAATGATATCTTGTGAAACTTGAGTTTCTTCAAGTTGTACTATTCTCCCACTAGTTCTCTTAGAGAGAAACTCCTTTTCTAAAAAGACTCCATTTTGAGCAACAAACACTTTGTGCCTTTGTAAAGCATCAGCAGCTGAAACTCAGACTTAATGGGCATAGGATGGATCACTCCTTGCTGATACATTTCCCTCACAATGTGATAATCAATTTCAATGTGTGTGTGTGTGTATATAAATACATGACATATTATGCATGTCAAACCACATTGCCACGTGAGGGAGTGTATTGAGAATATTGTATTACATCGGCTTGTGATTGAGGGCTTACAATCTGCCCTCAATCACAAATCACAAGCCAGGCATGAACATCTGGACTTAAGTGAAGGGAAACATTAAGTGGCCAACCATGGGTCAGGCAAGGGTGAGTCCACATTTTAAACATGCTCTAATACCATGTTGAAACTTGAGCTTACATGAGGTGAGACACATATCCACTCAAAACCTTAAGGCAATGGATGGTGGTACCTCATCCTCATATAAGACATGCATTTTTCTCAAATTAGCCAATATGGAATTCTCAACACTCTTCCCTCACGTTTCCAGCCGCCCTCCCCTCAAACAAACTCATTTAAAACAACAACAATCATATCATGTATATCCCAACGACAGCAAAAGCTATTACTAAGATCTGGAAAGGGTAAGACACAGACAAACAATACCTCCATTGCAAGGGATAGAGAGTTTGCTCTCCCTCCCCATCATGTCCACCATGTCCTTCACTCCACGCCAACAACCATTACCCGCAGCCATACTCTTTCTCTGCTGCTCCTCTAACAGCCCAAATACAACGCCAAACCCACCGCTTGCTTTTGCTGGAACTCACCCTCATACCTTGAAATCCCATTTCTCTAAACAAATTTTGTAGAGCAAACGGGTCCTTTTATTGGAATGATCTTAAACTGCTAGTTTGTTTTTTTTTATTTTTTTTGGGTGTAATTTAGATATATCTAATTTCTTGGTGTACATAACCTATTTATAATTTGTAAAATATGCTTGTGAAGAAGTTATTGTCATGCCTCCTGCATGTGGCTGCTTTTCTATTTTTCTCTAGCGGAATGGAGCTCCGATGGTGGTGAGTAGAAGGAGGAGGAGGAGAGGTGGTTGAGGGCGGTGGTATTGGATGCAGAAGATAGAGTTGAGCCGTGTGATAGGGGCGATTGAGTCTATGTTATTAAAGAAATGCACCAAAGTGATAAGGGGCGGCACTCTGAATAAGACCCATTGACGATTTTCCGACCTTCGGTCCACGTGGGAAATCCACGTAGTCCGTCGGTGATCTGCCTACTAATTTATGTGATCTAAATTCAAGATTGGTGTTATGGTTATACTCTATCATCGATAGTTTTACTGTCGTTTACATATAAATATAATAGAAATGTATTAATATATACTGGCTATGTGCTGTTGTTGTATTTTTTTTTTGTTATTTTCTTAAGTACTTGGAAAGTCCTATTGTGCATTAAATCTCTGTTTCTTTTTATTTTCCCATACATTTTTGGCTTATGATTATTGAATTTGTCTTAGTTGGAAATAATTGTCACAGTGGGTTTGCTAATGAAAAAAAAAGAAGAAAAACAAAAGAAAATAAATAGTGGAAGAAAAAGAGGTGGCACATGATTTCTCCCAATTATACCAGTTGCTACAACGATAATGCTTATGTGCCATGACGCATTCAGTAACATAACTGTATTCCTCATAATTCAAATAAAATATGATAAAATGATTCTGTCAGTTTTTTAGTGGCCACATGACACAGTTTTATCATTAACACATGGATAGAGTTGCGTACATCTGACCTCTCATACCTCGTTATAAGCGGAAGCCTGTAAGGTAATAGGATAATGTTATTGTTGTTGTTGATGACAGCTTTATCATATAGCCGTATAGAAGTTGAGGAACTCAAAAATACAATGTAAGTTATTTTGTTTAGGCAACATATTCAATGGAAGTTACTATACTATGCAATGATGTGCTACTGGTTAAAGTGGGTAAGCTGATCTGAAAAACATATTAGGTCTGGTTTGGTATAAAGCATAACAAAGTTGGTAAGATTTTGCACTAATTTTTTAAATTTCTTGCAAGAAAATCATGAGCCTTATACATTTTGACCAACAAACCACTAACATACAGAGTAGAATGACTTTATAAACCATAATATTTCTAGAATGCAGGAAATTAGAAATATCAAGTCAAGGAGATCACCGTCTGTAACCTTTCCTCCGTCACTGGAATGCCAAAATTATCCGACATTTTCGCTATAACTGCTGAATAACTACTGAGAGATCTAAAACACATCTGCGGAATGAATCAACTATCAAACCAAGAGACAAACAAAAGAACTCGCCAGTTTCTCTAATGAATCATAAAAATTGCAGTTAGTAATCCAGAAGATGAATCGTATTATTCTTTCAAAGAAACTTACATTAAACAATACGTGGCAATCACTATCAGCTACTTTAGTAATTGTATGAAATAAGACATGATAGAAGGAATTTTTCAATCATTTCACATCCCAAAAATATGAACAATCAATTATGCAGATTCTGGCAAATAAGCCTTAATCTATTAAGTACACAAAAAAACTGGCAGATTAAAATTACAGAATAAAAAAAATATTTCTGCCACTCAAAGTGCGAGGTTTCTATAACGAAAATTGACATAATTTCAAATAATCATAGTCATCCACCCAACCCACTCCAAAATCTACAATCCATACAAACCATAGATAAGGAGAAAAAAAAAGAGTGACGCAAATTCTTGGATCCTGGAATCCCATAAAATATTGGAAAAAATTATGAAAAAACAGAAGGTATTAAAAAAAAGTTACCCAAGAACACAGTAACAAGGAACAAGAATCAAAAACTGTAAAGGAAAAACTCTCTGATTCTCCAAATTGAACAGATAAGCAGGGGAAAAAAAAGAGTCAAGGAACAAACAAGAAACAAAAAAAAACATTGACACGATGAACTACCAAAAACCAGAGAGAATCTGTACAGAAGAAGCACATAGTGGCATCCAATATTCAGATCAAGGACCAAATTTCACGAAAAAATTCCAGATAAAAAGAACCGAAAACAAGAAACATCAGCGATACTGATACTAATGTTCCTTTTCTTGATTCATGAGGACAGAATTCTTCTTTCTTCCAACGAATCCATTAAATACCTCTAACAAACTTGCAGAACGTGGTCCACTATATCGTAAACACATGCAAATCAGAAAAGAACCAAGAAAACATAAACCTTTAAAAAAGAAATACAAGGAAAGAAAACATGCGATCAGATGCAAGTTTAAAGGAAAGAAACATTCTTGAACCAGAGATGAAAAAAGAATCTTCTAAATCAAGCTTAAAGGATAAAGTTTTCTTTAGGAAAATGAGAAGAAAGAGGAGTCTTTTGCATTGCATTACCGGTTTTTGGAAGGAGTTTTTTTCTGTTGCTACTTCTTCCAAGTCCAACGCTCTCTCACCTGCCTTGCGTAAAATTACATGTCAAATCCCAAATTATTCGGCCAAGTACACTGATTAAAACTATTAAATTAACAATTGAACCGTAAACTAATTCATTTATCTCATTTTAGTGCATAAATAATGTAATGCAGTTTAGTTTCAATCTAATTTGGTTTTCGTTTGACGTGAAATTGTTGTATTAAACTTTAAAATTGGGTTCATGTTAAATTTGATGAACGGTTATAACTTTTTGTCCATTTTATTTTACGACATTAAATAACTTTATTTGGTTCAACCATACTTTGTCGTTCAGGGATATTCATTAATTTAGTTTTTTTTTTCAGGTTAAATTGAAATGAACTAAAAGTGGTCTTATCCTAAATCATTTCACAGCATTCTGGTTCTTAGTAAAATGTTAAACAGTGTGCATTTATCAAACGAAATCTAAAATTCAACTTGAGGGGGAAAATTACATTAAATTGCGACAAGACGTTTCATTAGATTAAGTGAAATAGTTTCTTAATAATAGAAGGTAAGACTGAGCTCCAGGAGCATAATCACAATGCCAATATACTTTAGGGTTAATAGTTATTCTTCAATCGTTATAATGATGGTTAGAATTCTATCAACTCAACTCATAAAAGAAGGCTAGGAATAACTACAGTTCTGTTTTGAGGTTCAATCCATTAAAACACATTTTGCGATTTGTTTCAGGGCTATTGCAAGGGGTTCTCACATAATTTGGATGAGATTCGACTATCAATTTCTGAAAAGAAACAGAGATTTGTCTGTAAAATCAAAAAGCAATATTAAAAATGTTGGAACAAAAAATAAAAAATAGCAAGAATAGTCCACAAGTTATTTCAGAATATCAATTTTCCCATATTAACCGAGTAGTTTTTTTAGTTTAAAAAAAATCCTTGGAAGAGACATATCTTCGCAAAACTTTAAAACAAAATAAAATATAATTTGTAAAACATTTTGACGAATGAAAACACACAAAAAAGAGATAAATGAAATAGTTTAGGGTGCAGTTGTGAATTATGTTAGAGTACTTTGACAAATGCAACAAATGAAAAAACAAGAGGGGTTTGAAATGTAAATTTCACAAAAGGCAGTTGAGCCTGGTACTTGAAGGATATGTAGCAACAGAAAAACTTGCCTCCAAAAATCACAAGCCGAAAGCCAAAGGACTCCCCCTGTTTTTCATTTCATTTTCCGTATAAAGAGAATTTTGTCGCTGTTTTATCCGGCATTTCTTCTCCTCACCGCCAAACTTGCTCTACTCTTCAGGTGGGTGAGGAAGCAAATTCATGGGTTCACTCTGTTTCTTTCCTTTGATCTTGCAAGTAATAATTGGATTGTTTCCTTGTAATTCTTTCTAAATGTTTTTGCGTTCCCAGTATCAGATTTTTCTTGGAGGTGGGTTTCTTTAGTGTTCTTGATGTTTTCCTTGATTTGCATATATTCTTGATTTCCTTTGGAAGTTATATTTGATCTTATTCTGTTTGAAGTGCTTAAATAGATTAAGTCTTCATGTTATTGGGATGTGAAATTTGCGGGAAATTCCTTCTACTTATGTTTTCTTGTTATAATCTTAAACAATGTCGGTATTTGATAGGTGGGTTTCTTTAATTCTCTCAATTCTTTCTTTTATGTGCATGTATTGCAATAGCTGAAGTCTTAACTCATCAGCAGAAGTCTTTTAGTTGATTGAAGTTGTCAAATTATTGGGGGATGTGAAATTTGCGGAAAATTCCTTCGCTGAATAATAATTGTCTTTGATAGGAGTTGGATGAAGGGAAAGATATAAGGGAGGGGGCTTTGGGGTGTCAGATTTGATAGGTGTAGCGACCCGTCCCGAGTCCTAGTATTCGAAACGACTCACCTGCCGTATTTCGTTAAGGAAGATACAAGGCGTCAAAATCGAAACAGGTACACGTCAGCGGAAGTCAAAATTTAAAACCTCAAAATAATCATCATCATCATCAATATCAATGTCTAACCAAATCTAAATCCGATACAAAAGTCAAATGTAGATATAACTAAATCTCTAAATTACATAAACCTCGAGTATCGAAAATCAATGTCTCAACTAAGCACTCGAAAGTCTCATTGGAATGTCCTCGACCTCAATATCTCCACTCTTGGTCATCATCGGTATGCTAACTCAATCACCTGTCTATCTGCAAAATATGTTAAAGCGTGGTTTGAGCGACAAGTCGCTCAGCAAGTAATCCCACTATGCCTACCATGGGATCATACATGGAGAAGCAATTATGATAACGATATATAACAACATAAAATAATATCATGCTTCTCTTCGCAAGTAAATTTACAACTCTGCCCCTAACATCCAAAAGCAAGTAGAGCAAATAGACCTAACAAAGTACAAAACAAAGTCCAATTAAGTATGTAACAAAGTCAACGAGTAGACCAACAACCAAGTCAAACCAAACGACAGCCAAGCAAAGGTTAGTCCAAGCCAAAACGTGATGCAATTTTTCAAAACAATGCAATGCCAATGTTCCAATATTTCAAAACCGATGTTTTCAATATCAATGTCCAATGTCCAAATCCAATATCCATATCTGATAAAACCAGTCCAATAATCCAAATAACCACATCCGGTTTAATCGGTCCAAAGTCCAAAATCAAATGCAATGGCTATAGCACTTTCCCTACAAGTGACTTATACCGTAAGACTTACGAATTGATTCCTCCAAAACCAAATATACTATAGACACCCTGTCCCAGACTAGGTCGTTACGTCTATAGCACCAAATATATGCCTTTGCACCCTGTCCCAGACTAGGTAGTTACGCTCAGGCCCAAAATGCATACAGAAGCCCGGTCCCAGACGAGGTAGTTACATCTGTAGCGCCAAAATAGGAATCAATCCAGCTTAACAATATATTTCACGTTGTAGGGGTGAATTTCCAAACATATGCAGATGCAATTTCCGAAACCATTTTCCAAGTATCAAAGTTAGTCCAATTTACTAAAATGGGCCAAAATGTCAAATTTGTCAAAGTTACCAAATCACCCACCAAAATATCACATAATTCCAAACAAATACTCCAAATAGTTCAAAAAGGTCTTAAATACCAAATCCGTCACTCTTAGCCGTGTTTGTACATCTATGTACCTGTACACGCCTATACATGTACATATACACGTATATACATACACGCGACTCCCTCGGTCCACTTTTCTCCCAAAATCGATACTGATATGCCGATTTATTTTCGCATAAGAAACCATAGCTTATTCCAAAAGCTAAAATATATTTTCCTCCACTGTATAGTCCCGGCTTATATATATATACTGTACCAAATTATAATTTCATATATGGATAGTAACTATAAGGCATATATATATACATAACTCATAACAATTCCAAGGCTTGAAAAAAACACTGTGAGGCCGCTGCCCACATTTCAAAAAAAAAAAAAGAAAACAATCCAAGCCCAATCTCAGCCGCTGGGCACAAAGAGAGGGTTGGCAACTTCCCATATACATATATATTCATAAATTTCATACAAAATATGTGTATCCACTATAAAGAGCATATTACTTTTTTTTAATTTAACAAAAACAATTAAAATATATGTATGATTTCAAAGTGGCGGCCAGTAAATGTACATAATACAATTTCCTAACATTTTCATATATAAATCGGCCATAGCAACAAATTCAAAACAATTTCTTGCATGTGTGTATATAAATCATTAACATACGTATATAGTCTATATTATTATTATTATATATATATATATATATATATATATATATATATATATATATATATCACATCAAATTCACATATACACCATGCACCACCCAAGGCCGCTGCCTCCCTAGACCTCTGCCACACCAATACTTACATATATAGTTTTAGAACACACACAAATATTAAGCATAACATGTACGATTTGTGTCACACATATACATATATTCAAAGAATTCATACAAATATGCATTCAAAAATACTTATGCAAGATCCGAAGTTCATACCAAAATAATGTATAGATTTTTACAAAATATAGTAAGTATAGAGAGATTACTTACTTCGATTCGGATATACTATACCGTAAGAAGAGTTGAGATAGATTGAAGTCACAAAGTATTCTTCTTTTTCTCCTACTTGGTGCACACGGTCGCAAAGGGGGTGGTGGGGTGAAATTCCGTACTATGCATGGCATCCACATAGTCCATACTGCAACAGGAAACCTTAATTGCCTAATTTCTCACTCTGAACCAAATGACCCTCTCTCCCTATGAGAAAGAAATGCAGGCAAATATATAAGAGAAACGAGAGTTTCTTTTTCTTTTTCTTTTTGGACCTCTTATGGAAGTTGAGGTTTGTAACGGCTGAGGGGGTGGGGCTAAATCGTGGGGTTGGCATAATTGGAGGTTGAATAACCCCCTGAAGTTACTTTTACCTTTTTTTTTTTTTTTGCATTTAAAACAATTTTCCCTTTTTTTTAAACTCTATTTTTTTCAATTAAACATTTCTTAATTAAACTTTTTTTTAAACAAACCTGGGATGTAACAGACCTCCCTCCTTACAATAAGTTTCGTCCTCGAAACTTGTGTATTACGTGGTTCGTGGCTTAGTATAATACTACTTAATTCATTCACCTATTATACGTTACGAATATCATCATATCAACCTTAGTTTTAGGTTGTGAATCTCTCAATCCCACTTATATTAGGTTGTGAATCTCTCAATTCCACTTATATCACCTAATATGTATCATTCAACTTATGTACTTGTAAGCTACAATTCCGAATTCTTAAACTCATTATATATGATTCACTTTCTAGATATATAACCAAACTAAATATCACTTGAGTATTCCAACACGTTAATCATTACATTCCCTCAACACAAATCTGAGTCTTCAAATCACTTCTTATATATTTACGAACTAACTCTATGACCATATCTTACTCCTTCGACATGTTTTCAGTAGCTTAATCTAAGAATACGTGCATGGACATGTCTTTCTTCAATTAAGATAAAAACTACCCAACGTAATTATAATAGGAAATGTATAGCTTTAGTTATCTAAAATAATATCCAAAGTTATTTGTATAAACACGAGATCCAAAGTATTATATATTCGTTTTTGTAAAGTAGTGTCTCAAGTGACCTACAAAAAAACAATATGGATATAACTTGTCAAAATATTTCGATGAAAGTTGAAACTCAACAAGTGAGGAGCCTTTTAAAATGTTTGAGTTCGGCATCTTTCTGTTTTCTAAAAGGAAGTATATATTTTAAACGCTATTTTTGGCTTCATAAAAATTAAACAAGTTTATCGCAAGCAGGTAAATAATTTAAAAACAATTAACGGATAAAATCCTTGCAATATCGATAGCCGACAAATCAAAATTATTTCAACAAAATGGTTGTAACAAAAATTGAAAATTTTTGATATTGTATACACATATCGTTCTTAGAAAGCATTGACATCTTAAAATTACATATTTTTAGGATTGTCAGAGATGGTTGGAGCTTCATTATATTGATACACATATTCGAAAAAATAGCCTTGTAACGTTAATAGATTTAAAAAAATGAAATTGGTTTAAATGTTTAAAAGCAAGTCTTTGAAATACCATTGGAATATATAATATATCTTAATGTACGTGCTTATATGGAAACAGTTGGTTACTTGAAATGTACATCCCATTACTTCGTATAATATATTTCTTTTTTCTAACTCATCCATACGATCAAATAAAAAATCCACATATGTATCGTTTCTTATAAGTCTAGTATTCGTTTACCCGTGATAAAATCTTTGACGTAGATTGTCCGATCCTAGCAAGGTATACCAAATATTAATCAACTTAGGACATTCTAATTCACCATGCTTCCGCGCACCACACTAACCCACTGTACTTCTTTATTTGGTTATTTCGACCGCTAATTTTTAACATAGCTAATCTCACATGAAAGGCAACTAGTACTGGTTCATGCTTAGTCTATTTCAATTCAAGTCTACCAGATTCAAGCCGAGTAAATCGATGTCCTTAAGAATCAATACTTAACTTAACATTTGTCATAATTTATCATTTACTATAACAATATAATAATGCTCGCTTATTACTATCAATCAACATTTCTGATGAGACTAATATCGCTGATCTATTTCGATAACTCTAAATTCAACATCTTATCCATAACTATATACTTCTTTGCATGATATTCTTCATTAAACTCTACTGATCATAACACTAATAAATCCTTTCTTAGTAATTCTCATTAGACTATAAATTATTTCTTAGGAACTACGATCACAACTTAGACTCAGCCATGCTCTGACTTTAAAGTCCAAAGTAGGGACATGGGCCCGCTTCATTTTACTCTAATGGTATCGGGTGCTTTGCTGCTGCTACGGAGGAACAGCCCACATAACCGCGTGGCCCATTTAAATTTATACAGCAACTGACGCCTGTGGTAGGGCATCCTAGTTAACATGCAATTTATAAAATTTAATTTTATATTATTCAATTAGAGTTATTTTGATCATGACTATGGGGACGTGCAAAGGGTTATGATCAAAACTTAAATAAGGCAAGTAGTAAAATCGTATGGTATTTTCTAGGTATACAGGTCCACTAACTGATCATCCCCTAAAGTCTAGGGTCATAACTTATTCCTAGGGTCGTTCTGAGCATCATCATTTCTTAAGTCTAAGATCATGTCTCTTTTTTTCCCAAAATCATGCTTAGTATATAATCATCGCTTATGACTAAGATCAGTACTTACGTTCAAATCTTCATCTAATGTTCAGATCAGCTCTTAATCAAAGTCGTCACTTATGTCTAAGATTGTGACTTAGGGGAAAAATTGTAACCTACTTCTAAGATCATGGCTTAAATCTATGTTTCCAACGTTGATCTAGAGCCATGCTCTGATACCAACTGTAGCGACCCGTCCTGAGCCCTAGTACTCGAAACAACTCACCCCCCGTATTTCGCTAAGGAAGATACAAGGCGTCAAAATCGAAACAGGTACACGTCAGCGGAAGTCAAAATTTAAAACCTCAAAATAATCATCATCATCAATATCAATGTCTAAGCAAATCTAAATCCGATACAAATGTCAAATGTAGATATAACTAAATCTCTAAATTACATAAACCTCGAGTATCGAAAATCACTGTCTCAACTAAGCACTCGAAAGTCTCATTGGAATGTCCTCGACCTCAATATCTCCACTCTTGGTCATCCTCAGTATGCTAACTCAATCACCTGTCTATCTGCAAAATATGTTAAAGCGTGGTTTGAGCGATAAGTCGCTCAGCAAGTAATCCCACTATGCCTACCATGGGATCATACATGGAGAAGCAATTATGATAACGATATATAACAACATAAAATAATATCATGCTTCTCTTCGCAAGTAAATTTACAACTCTGCCCCTAACATCCAAAAGCAAGTAGAGCAAATAGACCCAACAAAGTACAAAACAAAGTCCAATTAAGTACGTAACAAAGTCAACGAGTAGACCAACAACCAAGTCAAACCAAACGACAGCCAAGCAAAGGTTAGTCCAAGCCAAAACATGATGCAATTTTTCAAAACAATGCAATGCCAATGTTCCAATATTTCAAAACCGATGTTTTCAATATCAATGTCCAATGTCCAAATCCAATATCCATATCTGATTAAACCGGTCCAATAATCCAAATAACCACATCCGGTTTAATCGGTCCAAAGTCCAAAATCAAATGCAATGACTATAGCACTTTCCCTACAAGTGACTTATACCGTAAGACTTACGAATTGATTCCCCAAAAACCAAATATACTATAGACACCCTGTCCCAGACTAGGTCGTTACGTCTATAGCACCAAATATATGCCTTTGCACCCTCTCCCAGACTAGGTAGTTACGCTCAGGCCCAAAATGAATACAGAAGCCCTGTCCCAGACGAGGTAGTTACATCTGTAGCGCCAAAATAGGAACCAATCCAGCTTAACAATATATTTCACATTGTAGGGGTGAATTTCCAAACATATGCAGATGCAATTTCCGAAACCATTTTCCAAGTATCAAAGTTAGTCCAATTTACTAAAATGGGCCAAAATGTCAAATTTGGCAAAGTTACCAAATCACCCACCAAAATATCACATAATTCCAAACAAATACTCCAAATAGTTCAAAAAGGTTCTAAATACCAAATCCGTCAATCTTAGCCGTGTATGTACATCTATGTACATGTACACGCCCATACATGTACATATACACGTATATACATACACGCGACTCCCTCGGTCCACTTTTCTCCCAAAATCGATAACGATATGCCGATTTATTTTCGCATAAGAAACCATAGCTTATTCCAAAAGCTAAAATATATTTCCCTCCACTGTATAGTCCCGGCTTATATATATATACTGTACCAAATTATAATTTCATATATGGATAGTAACTATAAGGCATATATATATACATAACTCATAACAATTCCAAGGCTTGAAAAAAAACACTGTGAGGCCGCTGCCCACATTTCAAAAAAAAAAGAAAACAATCCAAGCCTAATTTCAGCCGCTGGGCACAAAGAGAGGGTTGGCAACTTCCCATATACATATATATTCATAAATTTCATACAAAATATGTGTATCCACTATAAAGAGCATATTACTTTTTTTTTCATTTAACAAAAACAATTAAAATATATGTATGATTTCAAAGTGGCGGCCAGTAAATGTACATAATACAATTTCCTAACATTTTCATATATAAATCGGCCATAGCAACAAATTCAAAACAATTTCTTGCATGTGTGTATATAAATCAATAACATACGCATATAGTCTATATTATTGTATATACATATATAACACATCAAATTCACATATACACCATGCACCACCCAAGTTCGCTGCCTCCCTAGACCTCCGCCACACCAATACTTATATATATAGTTTTAGAACACACACGAATATTAAGCATAACATGTACGATTTGTGTCACACATATACATATATTCAAAGAATTCATACAAATATGCATTCAAAAATACTTATGCAAGATCCGAAGTTCATACCAAAATAACGTATAGATTTTTACAAAACATAGTAAGTATAGAGAGATTACTTACTTCGATTCGGATATACTATACCGTAAGAAGAGTTGAGATAGATTGAAGTCACAAAGTATTCTTCTTTTTCTCCTACTTGGTGCACACGGTCGCAAAGGGGGTGGTGGGGTGAAATTCCGTACTATACATGGCATCCACATAGTCCATACTGCAACAGGAAACCTTAATTGCCTAATTTCTCACTCTGAACCAAATGACCCTCTCTCCCTATGAGAAAGAAATGCAGGCAAATATATAAGAGAAACGAGAGTTTCTTTTTCTTTTTCTTTTTGGACCTCTTATGGAAGTTGAGGTTTGTAACGTCTGAGGGGGTGGGGCTAAATCGTGGGGTTGGCATAATTGGAGGTTGAATAACCCCCTGAAGTTACTTTTACCTTTTTTTTTGCATTTAAAACAATTTTCCCCTTTTTTTTAAACTCTATTTTTTTTCAGTTAAACATTTCTTAATTAAACTTTTTTTTTTAAGCAAACCTGAGATGTAACAATAGGAGTCGGTTGAATGCAATTTAGGTTTTCTTTTAAAGAAGAAATATGATTTTTTCTGGTAAATTGGTGTGGTATTCTGGTGGCTTGACATTGTGGGCGATTTTTGCAGCTGTGTTCGGAAATTGCCATTGTGGGCTATTCTTCCAAATCTCATTTTTACTCATAAATTCTAGCAAAAATGTCGGATGAAGTGAGCAAATCATTCAACAACACAAACATACAGAAGGCGGTGTCCTGGACTTGATATTTCTAATTTCCTGCATTTTAGAAATTCATGAAGTCACTCTACTTTGCAATTTACTGTTCATTTGTCAGAATGTAGGTTCAGGATTTGCTTTCAAGATATCTATAGCTATAGGATACTTCAATATGCTTTTTGACATATCATACAACCACCTAGCCACCCTTAGCCAGTTGCAAATCATTATGCATGCATCTCCAGGCAGGGGAATTCCCTGTTGCTCTGTAGTTCTGTAGCTCACTCACTTGATGTGGAGCAGTTTAACAGAGTAGGATCTGGTTTATTAAATATTTCTACTTGATAGTCAATGCACGAGGTCATATAGTGGTTGTCAATTAAGGTTTTTTTTCGGCCTTGTTTTCAGTTAGGTTCTCGATTCCTACAGTAGGAGTACACATGGGTCCTCCGGTCATTAAATAAATTCTGTAATTTCTACTTTTGTTTTGTTGGTTTGTAATTTTAGATGGATAATCAAACTAAATTTATTTGATCAGGTTCATAATTTCATAGAGCACTAACTCACGAAATATATGTTGGAGAATTAAAGGTTTGGGCTTGGCCCATAGTTGGAGATTTAAAGTTTGGGCTTTGGCCCATTAGTGAGTGTTCCTAAACTTGGTTGAACAACGTACTTTGAGCTGAATGAGTTTCCGATAATGAAAATCGAAAACTAGTGTGTCCTTAATTATCTACGTGACGAATAGTTAATTGTAGGATGTGGAATCACTCAATTATGATATTGGGTGAATGTGAAATTAATGCTCAAAGTAGATGGAAAACGTTGTGGATGGATGACGTGTCATCTTTATGGAGGAATACCATATTGGATGTGTCCATGTGGGAGAAATAGCTTCTAACGGACATCGATCGATGACTTCGATCGATCGAAGTCGGACAGAGAGCTTCAGTCGATTCTGTCTTACATCGAACGATCACTTCGATCGATCGATGTCACTTCGATCGATCGATGTATCGATCGAAGTAAGACAGAAGAGGTTCGAAGTGATTCTGAGTACATCGATCGATCACATCGATCGATCGATGTCATCGATCGATGTCGGACAGCGTGCAGAATCTCTTCGGTTATGTAGTTTTGTTTCAAACTTGAAACAAACACTATCCTCCTACAAAAGATAAGATCAATCTATTGTGATCTAACGGTGGTGGAATAGACAGGTTTAATCTAAGAGCCTAGATTTAAACTGTCTTAACCGCTTAACCGAATGTGGTTTCCATCTAACGATCCAGGTTTAAACCTGCGAATCAATCTTTAATCCAAAGGCTGAGATTAAACCTTCCTAATCTAGATAGGAGGTTTTAATCTAACGGCCTAAATCAAACTACGGTTTTGATCCAACGGTCACGGTACCTTGTTCTCCAACCGACTCCCCTATATAAATAGGGCAAAGGGTGCATTCATTTTACACTTGCTCTAACATTCGTAGCATACTATACTCATAGCACTCGAGTCTTGCATACCGTCCAAGAGAAGTCAGGACACTCTAGCGTTCGAAGGAGTTCAAGTTCAGCAGTGCCGCTCAACTGAACAGGTACCCGTTGTATCCTGGGAGACGATTGCTCACACCGGTTGGGCACAGTATACCGGAGCAATACGTCTTAAGGACAGAGTCCTTGACTCGCCCCGGGTTTGTTTTATTTTGTTATTTCATACGCACACACTATACGACTGCGTCTTAGTGCAGGAGTGATTGTTTCCAACAATCTTAAGACGTATTCCGTTTTATTCAATTACTTCCTGTACTGTTTTGTTTATTTACGCAAACCAGTGCTTTACTGATTTGCAGTCTTCTTCTACTCATTCTTGAACCTGTGTCTGTTCTGATCTTTAAGTTTTGATCGAACTGAACAGGAATGGAACACGAGAGCTCAAACTCTGTTCAAGGCTTCAATGGTCCTCACTCCGTGTCTGCACCTGAAGGGGCAAACAACGTTGCTGCCAGACCGTAGTTCAATACGGTTCCGTTGGCGCCAACTGGAGGGCCTCAAATGAATCCGGCTGCCACTGCTGCTCATGTAGAGAAGCCGAAAAAGTTTGCTGGAAGTTTTTTCAAGAGGTGGCAGCAGAAGATGCTGTTCTACCTCACGGCGCTGGGATTAGCCAGAATGCTGAGCGAGGATCCATCCGTGGTTGAGCCTGTGGAGGATCAACAACAAAACATGCAAAACGCCTTGGGTGCTGAGGCCTGGGCGTATACAAATTTTTGTTGTTTAAATTTGATTCTGAGTTGCCTAGATAATACTATCTATGGCGTGTTTTGCACATATAAAACTGCAAAAGCTTTATGGTCGGCTTTAGATAAAAAGTATCGCATAGAAGATGCGGGTACGAAAAAGTTGATAGTTGGGAAGTTTCTCGACTATAAAATGTTAGATTCCAAAACTGTAATTTCGCAGGTGGAAGAAATACAGATGTTGGTTTCTGAAATGGAAGAGGAGGGCATGACGCTTAGTGAATCTTTCCAGGTTGCGGCTGTGATTGAGAAGCTGCCTCCTTCGTGGAGGGAATTTAAGAGCTATCTCAAACACAAGCGAAAGGAAATGAAAATGGAGGACTTGATTGTTCGTCTTCGCATTGAGGAGGACAATCGACGTGCCGATAGAAAGCCGTCCACATCTTCTCTCAAGCCAAGGCTCATGTTGCTGAGGCGAAGAACAAGAAGAAAAATAACACTTTGAGCGTGAACGTCAAGGGCAAGGAAATTGCAAAGAAGTTCACAGGTAAGTGTTATAATTGTGGTAAACCAGGGCATCGAAGCAGTGAATGCCGAAAGCCCAAAAAGACTCAGAATAAAGCAAAAGCAAATCTGGTCGGCGCAATGGAAGACTTGAACCTCTGCGCAGTGGTGACTGAATGCAACGCAGTGGAAAACCCACGGGAATGGTGGGTGGACACAGGAGCCACTCGACATGTCTGTGCGAATAGGGCCATGTTCAGAGAATACGTGCCCACGACAAACAATGAGCAATTGTTCATGGAAAACTCCAACAGCTCGAAAATCGAAGGATCGGGCAAGGTAATCCTGAAACTGACCTCAGGAAGGGAGTTGACTCTGCAAAATGTGCTGCATGTTCCTGACATAAGGAAGAATCTGGTTTCTGGCGCTCTGCTAGTCACTCATGGGTTCAAGCTTGTTTTTGAGGCAAACAAATTTACACTTCCTAAGAATGGGGTGTATTTGGGAAAAGGGTATCTTTCTGATAACATGTTCAAATTGAATGTTATGACAATTGTACCCAAAAATGTTGCGCCCACCGAGGCTAATAAAATTGTTTCCTCTTCTGCTTACATGCTTGAGTCTTCCTGTTTATGGCATTTTCGTTTGGGACATGTAAATTATAAGTCAATACAACGAATGATTAATCTTGACTTGTTGCCCAAACTGGACTTTAGTAATAAAGAAAAATGCCAAATATGTGTTGAAGCGAAATTAACAAAAGCGCCATTTCCTTCAACTGAACAAAACACTAAATCATTGGATTTAATTCACACAGATCTGTGTGATTTAAAGTTTGTGCAAACAAGAGGTGGTAAAAAGTATTTTGTAACTTTTATCGACGATTGCACACGATACTGTTATGTATATTTGCTAAGTAGCAAAGATGAGGCCCTTGACGCTTTCAAGGATTATAAAAATGAAGTTGAGAATCAACTTAGCAAACGAATTAAAACAATTCATAGTGATAGAGGTGGCGAATATGAAACACCGTTTAATGAATTCTATTCAGAACATGGCATTATTCATCAAATTACTGCGCCATATTCACCTCAATCGAATGGTATTGCTGAACGCAAAAACCGTACTCTAAAGGAGATGATGAATGCTATGTTGATAAGTTCGGGTTTACCTCAGAACTTGTGGGGGGAAGCAATTCTCTTAGCCAACGTCATTTTAAATAGGATTCCGTCCAAGAAGACGGATAAAACCCCATATGAACTTTGGAAAGGCTATAAGCCTAGTTACAAATACTTGAAAGTGTGGGGGTGTCTGGCGAAGGTTGCTATACCTAAACCAAGACAAGTTAAAATTGGGCCTAAAACAATTGATTGCATATTCATTGTTTATGCAACGAACAGTAGTGCATATCGTTTCTTAGTTCACAAATCTGACATTCCTGAGATACATGAAAATGTTGTCATGGAATCAAGGAATGCAGTGTTCTTTGAAAATGTCTTTCCGAAGAAAGACAAAGACAGTGAAGAAGCTAGCACAAGTAAGCGAGTGCGTGAGACGACTCCTCAAGAAACTGAGGAACCTCGTCAAAGCAAACGAGCCAAAATACCGACGTCTTTTGGACCAGATTTTCTAACCTATATGGTAGAAAATGAGCCAAGGAATTTTTCCGAGGCTATGTCAACTCCAGAAGCTCCATTCTGGAAAGAGGCAGTTAACAGTGAGATAGACTCAATTCTTCAAAATCACACTTGAGAGTTGGTTGACATTCCACCTGGAAGTAAACCGCTTGGTTGCAAGTGGATTTTCAAGAAGAAACTTAAAGAGGATGGGTCTATTGGGAAGTATAAAGCCAGGTTAGTAGCCAAGGGCTATAGACAGAAAGAAGGCTTTGACTTCTTTGACACATACTCACCAGTGACTAGGATCACTTCCATAAGGATGCTAGTAGCCATTGCTGCAGTCTATGATTTGGAAATCCATCAAATGGATGTAAAGACTGTCTTTCTTAATGGTGAGTTAGAGGAAGAGATTTATATGGAACAACCCGAGGGGTTTGTCGTTCCAGGACAAGAAAGAAAAGTATGTAGACTTGTTAAGTCCTTGTACGGACTTAAACAAGCACCCAAGCAATGGCATTTAAAGTTTGATCAGGTAATGATGTCAAATGACTTCAAAATCAATGAATGCGACAAGTGTGTGTACATTAAGAGCACACAGAATGCATTTGTGATAGTATGTCTCTATGTAGACAACATGCTTATCATGGGCAGTACTCGTGATATCATTTTGAGTACAAAGAAGATGTTAACACGAAACTTTGATATGAAGGACATGGGAGTTGCCAATGTTATTCTAGGAATTAAGATTTCTAGGGTAACTGAGGGACTCATACTGTCACAAACTCACTATATTGAATCAGTTCTGAAACGGTTCAATATGGATGATGTGAAACCGGTAAAGACCCCGCTCGACTTAAGTGTACACTTAAGGAGAAATCGAGGCGAACCTGTAGCTCAGCTAAAATACTCTCAGGTGATCGGAAGTCTGATGTACATAACGAATTGTACAAGACCAGACTTGGCTTGTTCGGTAAACAAGTTGAGCAGGTTTACCAGTAATCCAAGTGATGATCATTGGAAAGCTCTTAACAGAGTGATGAGGTATTTGAAATACACAATGAATCTTGGATTACATTATACGAGATATCCAGCAGTATTAGAAGGATATTGCGATGCGAATTGGATATTAGACAGTAAGGACTCGAAGTCCACCAGTGGATACTTGTTCACGATTGGTGGTGCTGCTGTGTCGTGGAAATCTACGAAACAAACGTGCATAGCTCGGTCCACTATGGAAGCTGAGTTCATAGCGTTGGACAAAGCTGGAGAAGAGGCTGAGTGGCTTCGGAATTTCCGGGAAGATATCTGTGCTGGCCTAAGTCGATCGCTCCTATTAGCATACACTGTGACAGTCAGCTATAGGACGTGCTCAAAGCACCATCTATAATGGTAAGTCACGACACATACGTCGAAGACATAACACCATTAAACAGTTGATCTCTCATGGCGTGATTTCCATAGATTATATAAAATCAATGGAGAATCTTGCGGATCCGCTCACAAAAGGCTTTCCTAGAGATCAGATGTCAAGATTGACAAACGGAATGGGACTAAAGCCCATAATGCAAGGATCTTTGTAATGGTAACCCAACCTTGTTGACTGGAGATCCCAGAATCTTGGTTCAATGGGACAACTAAGTTATGAAGATTCAGTTAGCACTTACTCATTTCGTCTGTTAAAAGTGCTGTCTGCAGAGAATTTAGGGTAAGCTAAGGCTTTTAATGATGTCCTATATCTTGATACGTCAAGTGAAGTATGGCAGAATACTCTTGATAGGAATCACCTATGTAAGTGTGAAGTGGGGCCGCTTCTATGAGAAAGTCTAGGAGGCAAGATTTCTCTAAAACACTTTCTGAAACCATGTTGTTCATGGCCAAAACGAACACAACCATGAGAACCAAAAGGGTGTTAAAGGAAATATTGTGTGAGTATCGTTGTCTTGGTTCACAACAAAGGCTGACTAGTTCAAGACATCAAGTCACTATTTAGCCGAGTGAATCCGATGGTACATCACTATGAAAGGTTCAAAGCGAGAAGCTACCTCTTCTGATGCAATATTTTCTTGTCTGACTTCTCCTTAGTGTCTGCATATGCATTTGCATTAATTTCCATTCATGTGGGGGATTGTTGGAGAATTAAAGGTTTGGGCTTGGCCCATAGTTGGAGATTTAAAGTTTGGGCTTTGGCCCATTAGTGAGTGTTGCTAAACTTGGTTGAGCAACGTACTTTGAGCTGAATGAGTTTCCGATAATGAAAATCGAAAACTAGTGCGTCCTTAATTATCTACGTGACAATTAGTTAATTGTAGGATGTGGAATCACTTAATTATGATATTGGGTGAATGTGAAATTAATGCTCAAAGTAGATGGAAAACGTTGTGGATGGATGACGTGTCATCCTTATGGAGGAATACCACATTGGATGTGTCCATGTGGCAGAAATAGCTTCTGACGGACATCGATCGATGACTTCGATCGATCGAAGTCGGACAGAGAGCTTCAGTCGATTCTGTTTTACATCGAACGATCACTTCGATCGATCGATGTCACTTCGATCGATCGATGTATCGATCGAAGTAAGACAGAAGAGGTTCGAAGTGATTCTGAGTACATCGATCGATGTCGGACAGCGTGCAGAATCTCTTCGGTTATGTAGTTTTGTTTCAAACTTGAAACAAACACTATCCTCCTACAAAAGATAAGATCAATCTGTTGTGATCTAACGGTGGTGGAATAGACAGGTTTAATCTAACGGCCGAGATTTAAACTGTCTTAACCGCTTAACCGAATGTGGTTTCCATCTAACGATCCATGTTTAAACCTGGGAATCAATCTTTAATCTAAAGGCTAAGATTAAACCTTTCTAATCTAGATAGGAGGTTTTAATCTAACGGCCTAAATCAAACTACAGTTTTGATCCAACGGTCACGGTACCTTGTTCTCCAACCGACTCCCCTATATAAATAGGGCAAAGGGTGCATTCATTTTACACTTGCTCTAGCATTCGTAGCATACTATACTCATAGCACTCGAGTCTTGCATACCATCCAAGAGAAGTCAGGACACTCTAGCGTTCGAAGGAGTTCAAGTTCAGCAGTGCCGCTCAACTGAATAGGTACCCGTTGTATCCTGGGAGACGATTGCTCACACCGGTTGGGCACAGTATACCAGAGCAATACGTCTTAAGGACAGAGTCCTTGACTCGCCCCGGGTTTGTTTTATTTTGTTATTTCATACGCACACACTATACGACTGCGTCTTAGTGCAGGAGTGATTGTTTCCAACAATATATGACCAAGAAGGAAGCAAAAATACTCTTTTAGTGGAGCACAAGATACATCCTCGCCTAACTGAAATGGGTACGACTTTTTCTATGTTGTAGCATTTGTTTGCTGTATTTTCTATTTGGGGCAAAGGAGCAGTTCAAGTTTTTCACATCTGACATCACGTCACGTCTCTTTAGTCTTCATGTAGTATTACTATCATACTTCTCTAAGTACGATTTAAGAGTGTATATGAGTGTTGTAGTTAGTGTAAGAAGTTAATGACTTCTGTTAAAAATTTTGCTCTTTTTAAAAATCTTTCAAAGGGGCTTAAGCCTTAGTCGTTCACGTGATTATAGACGGTTAAAAATTTTGCTCTTTTGTGAGTCTTTAGTCGTTCACGTGATTATAGACGGTTAAATAAATTTCTTTTGTAATCAATGAAGAAAATTTTCTCTGCTAGTTGCTTGAATATAAAATACTAGTACCAATTTAATAATTTTGTAGCAGGTGGTACCTTTGATGATGAATGGTAAAGATAAAGATTAGGACTTTAGCGGTGTAAACCACGATCGTCATCTTCTTGTATCTATGTCTTCATCATGAGATAAACTAGAGCTTTTCTCTTCATTTAACTACTCATCATCATCATCATTATTACCCCATTGCCTTAATGGCTCCCATCTATGACGGGGTATGGGGGGTCGGATGTACGCAACCATACCCATGTGTTAGAAACACATGGAGGTTGTTTTCCGATGACCCAGAATGAAAATTGCGTGTCGATCAACTGATGCTTCACAATATAAGAAGCGCATCCAATTTAGTGAGTCATTTTGATTCACTTAACTACTATCCCTGTTGTGATAATATTATTAGTCATTTACATCATATTATACATCCCTGGATGTTTCTAATGGTAAAGCATGCTACAGGGTGTTGGAGAAATGAAATGGGAAAAGATTGGATTGCAAGTGGGTTTGTCAAAAGTTGACAACCACCATATTTTGAGCTTAATTATGATTAGTGTTCGCTAATCAAAAACGGAAACTAAAAATTTTTAAATTATCTACGTAACGAGTAGATGATTTTAGGCTTTTGAATCACTCGATTCCGATACCGGGTGAATGAAAAATTAATGCTCAAAGTTGGAGTAAAATTGATGGAAATTAGAAAAATTAGTGATGTGGCCTCTTGAGGAGTGAACACATCACCAATTTGCTTGTATACCACATTGCCCACTTGAGAGAGAAAGACCACCATATAAAGTTCAAGTTGGAGCTTTCTAAGATGTGCCCTTGGGCATGAGAAGTTTTCTGACAGAGTCAGGACGCAGCTCAGGCAAGGTTCACCACACGCGCGCGCGCACGCGCCGCCCGCCGCCCGCCCAGCCGGCCGGCTCGGCTCGGCTCGTGCTCGTGGCTCGTGGCTCGCCCGACCGGTTCTTATCTTTTTAGATAAATTTTCTTTTAAATTTTTCCAGAAAAATAATTACTTGATCCTACGGTCTACGATTATCTGCGGTGATCCAACGCTCCAGATCAAGTCTGAACCGTAGCGGTGATCCAACGCTCCAGATTTGATCCTGCGGTTTCTAATCTGATCCTGCGGTTCATCGCGGTTGCTGATCCAACGCTCCAGATTTGATCCTATCTTCGGTTTACTGATCCAATGGTCTACGTTTGTTCAGACAAGGATTACGATCTAACGGTAGAGATCGTAACTGTTTTAGTCCAACGGTCCAGATTCGTTCTGACCATAAACCGCCTTCAACCTCCTTCAACCACCCTCCATCTATATATTATCGTTGCCATGCATGCGTTCAATACACTGTTTTTAACACATAGTACCGCATATCTTCTTCAAAGCATTCTGCATTCCACTACACGAGAAATCAGTATACCTTTAACAGGTTCGTCGATGTTCCTACGCTGTAGTGCCACTCGTATGAACGAAAACCGTTGTATCCTGGGAGACGTTTGTTCCATCCGGTTGGGCACAGTATACCAGAGCAATTCGTCTTAAGGACAGAGTCCTTACACTCGCCTCGGTTTTGCTTGCGTTTTTGTTGTCAATTTACTCACATGCACACAGTGCACTTGTTCTGATTACAGGAATAACATTCTTAAGACGAATTTTGATATATACTGTAATCTGGTTCGGTTTCTGTTTGTACGATACTAATTGGTGTCGTGTTCTGTTTTCTGTGTTGCGTTTAACAGAAACTGAAATATGGAAGGCGAAAGTTCCAACTCGTTCAACGGTGTGCATCTGGGCATTTCTGAGGAACAGAACAATGCTGTTCCTGTTGCACCCGCTGCTCCAGTCACTGCTCCTGTTCCTGCTGTTGGACAGGTTGAAAAGCCAGATAAGTTTGGAGGAAGTTACTTCAAACGCTGGCTGCAGAAGATGTTCTTCTTGACCACGTTGGGTTTGGCTAAGATGCTGACTGAGGATCCTCTGGAGGTGGTGCCGGTGGAAGACCAGAATGTGAACATGCAAAACAATCTGATTGCTGAAGCGTGGAGTTACAGCAATTATGTTTGTTTGAGTCACATTTTAAGTTGTTTGGATAATTCATTGTATGGATTGTATTCTACTTATAAAACTGCGAAATCCTTATGGCAGGCGTTAGACAAGAAGTACCGCACTGAGGATGCCGGTACTAAGAAATTTATTATTGGAAAATTTCTTGATTTTCAGATGACAGATTCCAGGACTGTTGTTTCTCAGATTGAGGAACTTCAGATGCTTGTTGCTGAGATGAAAGAGGAGGGTATGACCCTCAGTGAATCTTTTCTTGTTGCTGCTGTGATTGAGAAGTTTCCTCTTTCGTGGAGGGAATTCCGAAGCTATCTCAAGCACAAGAGAAAGGAAATGTCTTTGGAAGACTTGATTGTCCGACTCCGTATAGAGGAAGACAATCGAAGGGCAGACAAGAAGCCGTCCTCCAGTTCTGGCCATGCAAAAGCTCATGTTGCAGAGGCGTCGAAAAAGAAGAGAGGAAATTCTGTCGGAGTGAACGCGAAGGGCAAGAAGGTTGCCAAAAAGTTCACTGGAAAATGTTACAATTGTGGAATTCAAGGGCATCGTAGTGTTGTCTGCAGGAAGCCCAAGAAAAGGCAAGAGAAAGCCAAAGCCAACCTTGTAAGTGCAATGGATGATTTGGACTTGTGTGCTGTTGTTTCTGAATGTAATGCTGTAGGTAATCCTAGCCAGTGGTGGGTGGACACTAACGCCACTAGACACGTTTGTGCAAACAGGGGAATGTTCAAGGAATATTCTCCTGCGAAAGACAATGAAAGGCTGTACATGGGAAACAAAGATAGCTCGAAGATTGAAGGTTTGGGCAAAGTGATTCTGAAGATGACCTCCGGAAAAGAATTGACATTGCAGGATGTGCTGCATGTTCCCGGCATTCGCAAGAACTTAGTCTCTGGTGCTTTACTAGTCAGGCATGGATTTAGGCTAGTATTTGATTGTAACAAATGTATTCTGACTAAGAATGATGTATTTCTAGGGAAGGGGTACCTGATGGACAATATGTTTAAACTTAGTGTTATAACTATTGTACCAACGAAGACTACGCCCGATGAGGCTAATAAGACTGCTTCTACTTCCACTTACATGCTTGAGTCTTCATGTTTATGGCATTTACATTTGGGTCATGTTAATTATAAGTCATTACAAAGAATGATTAATCTCGACTTATTACCCAAACTAAGTTTCAATAATGAAAAGTGCCAAGTTTGTGTTGAAGCAAAAATGGCTAAGTTACCATTTCCTTCAATCAAAAGAAACACTGAAGTGTTAGATTTAATTCACACAGATGTTTGTGATTTAAAGTTTGTGCAAACAAGAAGCGGTAAAAAGTACTTTGTGATTTTTATTGACGATTGCACTCGATACTGTTACGTTTATTTGCTAAGTAGCAAAGATGAGGCCTTAGATGCTTTTAAAGATTATAAAAATGAAGTTGAGAATCAACTTAGCAAACGAATTAAGTCAATTCGTAGTGATAGAGGTGGCGAATATGATGCACCGTTCAATGAATTCTGTTCAGAACATGGCATTATTCATCAAACGACTGCACCATATTCAATACAATCGAATGGTATTGCTGAACGCAAAAACCGTACTCTGAAAGAGATGATGAATGCTATGTTGATAAGTTCGGGCTTACCGCAGAACTTGTGGGGGGAAGCAATTCTCTCCGCCAACGTTATTTTAAATAGAATACCACCAAAGGAGATGGATGAGACCCCATACGAGCTTTGGAAAGGCCATAAGCCTAGTTACAAATACTTGAAAGTGTGGGGGTGTCTGGCGAAGGTTGCAGTACCCAAACCAAGACAAGTTAGAATTGGGCCTAAAACGATTGATTGCATATTCATAGGATATGCAACTAACAGTAGTGCATATCGATTCTTGGTGCACAAGTCCGACATTCCTCACATACATGAGAATGTTGTCATGGAATCAAGAAATGCAGTGTTCTTTGAAGATGTCTTTCCAAAGAAAGACGAAAACAGCGAAGAAGCAAGCACTAGTAAGCGAGTGCGTGAGACGACTCCTCAAGAAAGTGAGGAACTGTGTCAAAGCAAACGAACTAGAATACCTACATCTTTTGGACCAGATTTTCTAACATACTTGGTAAAAAACGATCCAAGAACGTTTTCAGAGGCGATGTCAACTCCAGAAGCTCCCTTCTGGAAGGAGGCAGTAAACAGTGAAATAGAATCAATTCTTCAAAATCACACGTGGGAGCTGGTAGATCTTCCTCAAGGGAGTAAACCACTTGGGTGCAAGTGGATTTTTAAGAAAAAACTCAAAGAGGATGGATCCATTGATAAGTACAAGGCCCGGTTGGTAGCTAAGGGCTATCGACAAAAGGAAGGTTTTGACTTCTTTGACACTTATTCACCAGTAACTAGGATTACTTCCATAAGAATGCTAGTTGCTATTGCTGCAGTCTACGACCTAGAGATCCATCAAATGGATGTAAAGACTGCCTTCTTGAATGGCGAGCTGGAAGAAGAGATTTATATGGAACAGCCTGAAGGGTTTACTATCCCAGGACAAGAAAGGAAAGTTTGTAGACTTGTTAAGTCTTTGTACGGACTTAAACAAGCACCAAAGCAGTGGCATTTGAAGTTTGATCAAGCCATGATGTCAAACGGTTTCAGGATCAATGAATGTGACAAGTGTGTTTACATCAAAAACACACCAAACGCCTATGTGATAGTATGTCTCTATGTAGATGATATGCTAATCATGGGTAATACACACGACATCATCTTGAATACCAAGAAGATGTTAACAAGAAATTTTGACATGAAAGACATGGGGGTTGCCAATGTTATTCTAGGAATTAAAATTTCTAGGGTAGCTGAAAGATTGGTCATGTCTCAAAGTCACTACATTGAGTCTGTTCTTAAACGATTCAATATGCTTGATGTAAAACCGGTAAAGACCCCACTGGACTTAAGTATACACTTGAGAAAGAACCGAGGTGAACCTGTAGCTCAATTAAAGTATTCAAAAGTCATTGGGAGTCTGATGTACATAACAAACTGTACAAGACCTGACTTGGCTTGTTCAGTAAACAAATTGAGTAGGTTCACCACTAATCCAAGTGACGAACATTGGAAAGCTCTAAATAGAGTTATGAGATATCTGAAATACACAATGAACCTTGGATTACAGTACACCAGATATCCAGCAGTATTGGAAGGATATTGTGACGCAAACTGGATATCAGATTGTAAGGATTCTAAATCCACCAGTGGATACTTATTCACTGTAGGTGGTGGTGCTGTGTCATGGAAGTCTACAAAGCAGACGTGCATAGCTCGGTCAACTATGGAAGCTGAGTTTATAGCACTCGATAAAGCTGGGGAAGAAGCTGAATGGCTTCGAAATTTCCTAGAAGACATTCCATGTTGGCCTAAGCCAATCGCTCCTATCAGCATACATTGTGACAGTCAATCAGCTATAGGACGAGCTCAAAGCAGCATCTATAATGGTAAGTCACGACACATACGTCGGAGACATAATACCATTCAGCAGTTGATCTCTAATGGCGTGATTTCCATTGATTACATAAAATCAAAGGAGAATCTTGCGGATCCGCTTACAAAAGCTTTGCCTAGAGATCAAATGTCAAAGTTGACAAACGGAATGGGACTTAAGCCTACAAAGCATGAATCTTTGTAACGGTAACCCAACCTTGTTGACTGGAGATCCCAGAATCTTGGTTCAATGGGAAAACTAAGTTATGAGGATTCAGTTATGTGATAACCGAAGAAAATAAAAGAAAAAAAAGAATGAAGAAAGAGGGAATAAATGAAAATAGAAAAGATAATGATAATAGAAAGGGAATTAATGAAATTTGAAAGATAATAGTAATAAGATTTAAAGGGATAATGATTAAGGAATTTGAAAAAAAAATAAATAAATTAATGGGATAATGGGGGGAGTAACCAACTCCCCCCTAAATAATAGCACATCAGCATTAAATGCCAAGAAAAGGGGAGGCATCGGTCAGAAAAAAAAAGAGAGAGAGAAATCGAGGGAGCAGGCAACGCCCAGGAGAAGAGGAGGAAGAAGGGAGAAAAGAGAAAAGAGAGAAGAGAGAAGGAAAGAGAAGGAAGCAGGGCGCTCCAGTTGATACACTAATCCGTATAATCGTAGGATTGACAGTCAATCAGGTAGGTTCCCTTTTCCCCCTCCAAACTGGTATAATCCAAGCATGCCTTGGTAATAATTATGTGTTTTTGTGTTTTAATTGTTAAAATCGATAGTTTGAAGTTAATCTGTGAAAAGCATGAGTTTTTTTTGAAGACTATGCGATCCTGCGTGATGTTGCGTGTATATTTGTGGTTTGGTTTGATTTTAGGGAAAATTTGATAATCAAAATAGCAAAACTCTAGCAGGATTAGAGGTTTTCCATTTTGTTTTGACCTTAGTATAGGTTCCCTAGACTGGAAATAGGCAAAAATATAGATTGGGGTCGAAAAAAAGGGTCGCCGGAGGCCGCCGGTGCGCCACACGTGCCGCCGGAAACGGCCGCGCGTGGCTGCACGCGCCTCTGGCATGGCAGGCTGGAATTTGCAAATTATAAAAAAAAAAGAGTAAAAAGGGCCGAAGGCCCTGAGGAAGGAATAGGGCCGAAGGCCTGAGGAAAGAAAAGGGCCGAAGGCCCTGAAGCAGTAAGAGAGCCGGCCTTAACGGGCCAGCTAAGTTTAAAAGGGCTTGGCCCAAATCGTTAAGTTAAAAAAAAAGGGGAAGGCTGGTACGGGCCGGGCCGGATGGCCAGCGGACCGGGCCGGTCATCAGCCGGCCCAATAACTCAACATATATAAAAAAAAATTATGTAAGCGGGCCGGATCGCTAGGCGAGTCCGGGCCTGCCAGGGAAGCGGACCAGGGCTGGCGAAAAGCCAGCCCAATTTTGAAAGCAGCCTATGATTTATTTTCTGAAATTGTTTTATTATTTTCATAATTGTTAATTAATTAGTTAAAAATAGTAATAATTATAGGAAAATATAAATAAATATCAGAAAATTATAAATAAATCCCAGAAGTTATAAAATACTGAAATTAAATTATTTTTATTAAATTTCATTAATTGTGATAATTTATTTAATATGGATAATTAGGTAATAAATAGAAATAAATTAAAGAAAATAGGAAAAAAATGAGAAAAAAAATATAGAAAAGGCACGATAAAGGTATACAAGACGTGAAAAAGTGGATTTGATGCCGAACAAGGTTGAGTTAGCAACCGGATAATAAGTGAACCTAGAATTGAGTGACGGAGGATGGTGAGGATGGGCCAGGGGCCTCAGGCGATTGTGTTTTTGCATTCATGGCACGTGCATTGCATTGATGGCGGGTCGTGACGTACGGGTCACGGGCGCTCAGGACGGTGTACGGTGGCGGGGCCACGACACTCAGGATGGTGTACAGTGGCGGGGCCATGACACTCAGGATGGTGTGTGGAGGCGCGGCCACGCACACCCAGTATGGTGATTGTGGGGTGTACGACCTGCAGCCACTCAGTAGGACCCGGGTTCATGCATTGCACGGTATGGATATGGGCATCCTGCGTGACATGACTTTGTTGCGTGTGACATGCATAGTGGGACATGCATCATGTTGTTGCGCATTCTATATCTGGAGTGATTTACCTTTCCGCATTCTTTTGCATGCTTATGTGATATTATGTGTTATTTACTCTTCCGTATTCTTTCATATACTTATGTGGTATCATGCTTTATGTGCTATGTGTTATATCATTATTGTATGTTTGTCTTGTACTACTTGGAGGCAGGTGCCTACTGAGTTATTTCCCAGTCACTCACCCCTATTTCCCCCCCCTCCAGGTGAGCAGGTAGAGGCCTACGATTATGTCTTTGTTGAGGACGGGGCTGACACAGTGGAGTGGGCAGACTGATGGCCGCATCTAGGACATGAGACGACCTTGCGGTCATTTGTTATTATTTTATTGGGACTTCATTAATTACTATCCGGATTAGACTGTTGACACATTGATGTTACTGCTAGTGTTGGTTCAGTATTTTATTGAGATATTGTCTTTTATTCATAGAACTCAATGAATGGTATTACGTTTCCGCGAAAAATTTCTACGCCTTTTCGGACATGTTGGAAATTGATTCGACGCTTTGTATCCTCCTTAGTGAGATACGGCGGGTGCACTGTTCCCGATGCTAGGGTTCGGGAGCGGGCGCTACAGGTGGTATCAGAGCCGAGGCTTTAGGTCCGCCTCGGAAACGCAGGATTAACAAGATCACCTAGACATAAGTGATGATCTCTCCCTAAAAACAACTAGTACACCCCTAATAAATGAAGTAGACCTAAGTTGTGATTGGGTTAAGGGAGGTGTGTGCCGATGGAGTGCTTTTCTTATTAATTACTGCTTTACCCCGCGAACAATTATTTACTTTATTTGTGACTAACCTGCGTACCTTTATGAACTCGAACTTCAGGAAGATGCCGCCAAGACGTGAGCCAGCAGGAAATAGAGGGCGCGATGGAAATGACCATCAGGGCCAGGGGGCTATTCCCCAAGTTATTGCTGATACTCTAGCCACCCTGACTACCCTGGTGGCTCAGCAGCAGGTGCAGATGGCTCACCTGCAGCAACAGCAGGAACAGCAGCAGCCACAGCCCCTGCCACCACCACCACCCCCGGGACTTCGTTCTTTTACAGGGAGATGCAACACTCCCGGGTACCGATGTTTAGGGGCACTACACGGCCAGAGGAGGCTGAGATTTGGCTCCAGAATATGACTGAGCAGTTGAGATTATTACAGGTCCCCGATGACCTGAAGGTGGAGGTGGTCGTTTCATTTCTGGAGGGTGATGCGAGGGGATGGTGGATTAACGTGCAGCGCCGGTTGACCCCTCCGGTGACTTGGACTCAGTTTCGAGAAGAGTATGAGAGGCACTATATTCCGGAGAGTGCCATACAGAGGAGGATGACTGAGTTTCAGCTACTTACTCAGGGGTCTATGACCGTGGACCAGTATGCGGAGAGATTTCATGCGCTGGGGAGGTATATGCCCTCCGTTATGGATAACGAGAGGGCAAAGATGTCTAAATTCAAGACCGGACTAAGCCCTCGCATTCAGTCGTTGATCATTTGTGCTAGACCGAGGACTTTCGAGGATTTGCTGGAGGTATGCCGGGATGTTGAGGGTAACCTCAGGAAGAATGCGGTAGATGACCGGACGAAGCGGCCACGGGAGGAGTACCGTTCCGGGAGACCTGGGAGATGGCTGAAGGTGCCCCGCCGCCAGCAGCAGGGGAGCTCTTCTCGACCACCGCAGCAGAGACAGTTTACTCAGCCATTAGCCATCGAGGGACCGTCATTGACAGATGCACAGCCAGTGAGGACAGTGGCACCCACTACTCCATGTGTCCATTGTGGGCGATTTCATCCGGGTCAGTGTTGGAGGACCCAGAATGTTTGCTACAGATGCGGCACACCAGGGAACTTTGCTAGAGACTGCCCCGCACAAGGGCAGGCCCCACCCCAACAGAGCCAGCCACAACAGAAGGGGAGGCCAAAGACGAATGCCCGAGTACATGTCATGTCGCACGCCGACGTCGAGGACACCAGCGATGTCGTAGCAGGTACACTTTAATTAAGTGTTATAAATCCGAGTATGCTTTAAATACCTTTCTGTCTCGTGGTTATGTGTTATATTGTATAGCCCTGCCCGTGTTAGGTGAGATATTGATTAACAAGGTCCCAGCCTACGTCCTTTTCGATAGTGGGGCCAGCCATTCATTTATCGCCAGGAGGGTTGTCAAGAGTCTGAATATTCCACCAGAACGGCTGGAGATTCCTTACCGTGTCCAAACCGCTGGTGACCAGGTGTTGGTATCGCACTATCAGTACAGAGACGTTTCGATGGAGATTAATGAGCTGGAGTTCACGGCGACTCTGATTCCGATCCAGATGCAAGATTTTGATGTTATTCTGGGCATGGATTTTCTGGCTAAGTATGAGGCCAAGATCGACTGTCGTCAGAGGCAGGTCCGCATGCAGACACAAAGTAAGCAGGAAACCATCTTTCAAGGAGACTACAAGTTACATAAGGCGCCCAAGATGATCTACATGAGTGCAGCGCAGGCGCACAAGGCGTTGAGAAAAGGTAATCAATGTTTTCTTGTATATGCTATTGGCGCAGAGAAAGAGTTACCCTCGATAGAATCAATACCAGTGGTGAGTGAGTATAAAGATGTATTTCCCGATGAGCTGCCAGGACTACCGCCCAGTCGGGAGGTAGAGTTTGAGATTAATTTACTACCCGGTGCTGAGCCAATATCGAAGGCACCATACAGAATGGCTCCGGCTGAGCTGAAGGAACTGAAAGAACAGCTGCAGGAGTTACTGGACCGGAAGTTCATCCGACCCAGCGTCTCACCCTGGGGAGCTCCGGTCTTGTTTGTGAAAAAGAAGGACGGCAGTATGAGGCTTTGCATTGATTATCGGGAGATTAATAAGATCACTATCAAGAATAAATATCCTCTACCTCGGATCGAGGACCTCTTCGATCAGTTAAAGGTACCTCACTAGTCAATACAACTCACAATTCATATTACTAATTCTCCAATTAATTTTGCAACATTGGTATTCTTCAGGGCGCTAAAGTATTCTCCAAAATTGATCTTCGATCTGGATACCATCAATTGAGGATAAAAGACGAGGACGTAGCAAAGACTGCCTTTCGCACTAGATATGGACACTATGAATTTTTGGTGATGCCATTCGGTCTCACTAATGCTCCCGCGGCCTTCATGGATTTGATGAATACGGTGTTCAGGGATCAGCTTGATAAGTTTGTGGTGGTCTTTATCGATGATATATTAGTCTATTCTCCGAATGAGGAATCCCACGAAAAGCATCTGCGGGAGGTTCTGGATATTCTCAGGAAGAAGAAGTTATATGCTAAGTTTAGTAAGTGCGAGTTCTGGCTGAAGAGTGTTGCGTTCTTGGGCCACGTAGTCTCAGAGGAGGGAATTTCTGTAGATCCCAAGAAAATTGAGGCCATTACTGAATGGCCTAGACCGACTAATGTGACCAAAGTGAGGAGTTTTTTGGGCTTGGCCGGCTACTATCGGAAGTTTGTTGAAGGATTTTCATCGATAGCAGTGCCCTTGAGCAGATTGACTCAGAAAAAGTCAAAGTTTGTTTGGACCGCTGAATGCGAGCAGAGTTTTGAAGAACTTAAGAGACGATTAACGACGGCCCCTATTCTTGCTCAACCTTCAGGCTCAGAAGGGTTTGTCATATATAGCGATGCATCGAAGAACGGATTAGGTAAGGTATATGTTTCCAGAATTGAATTATACGCATTACAACGGTGGCCTAACTGTTTCCTTGCAGGATGTGTTCTCATGCAAAATGGCAAGTTCATCGCGTATGCTTCGAGACAGTTGAAACCATACGAGCAAAATTATCCGACGTATGACCTAGAGTTAGCGGCAGTAGTCTTCGCACTTAAGATTTGGCGTCATTATCTTTATGGAGTGAAGTGCGAAGTATTCACGGATCATAAGAGTTTAAAGTATTTATTCACCCAGAAAGAGCTGAACATGCGTCAGAGGAGATGGCTGGAGCTTTTAAAGGACTATGATTTGACTATTAGCTACCATCCGGGAAAGGCGAACCGAGTCGCAGATGCTCTGAGTAGAAAATCTAGTCATGCCAGACAGATGCCATTGGAGAGAGATATGGCGGAGTTGGATCTTGACATTGTGGACTCCACAGCGAGTGTTCTAGCAGCGTTGATTATCACTCCATCTTTGGTTGAGCAGATCAAAGAGGCGCAAAAGGGAGATGTAACCCTTAGTGAGCTACGAGAGAGGATGATGACGAGTCAAGTTGACGGGTTCCAGATCCATGACGATGGCAGTATGTGGTTTCAGGGGAGACTGTGCGTACCAGAGGTTGAGGATCTCAGACGAACAGTATTGAAGGAGGCACATAACTCGAAGTTGTCAATTCATCCGGGTGCTACCAAGATGTATAATGACCTGAAGAAGCATTACTGGTGGAACGGTATGAAGAGACATATAGCTGAATTTGTTGAGAGATGTCTAGTATGTCAGCAGGTCAAGGCGGAACACCAGAGACCAGGAGGGTTGTTGATGCCTTTGGAGATTTCTGAGTGGAAATGGGAGCATGTAACTATGGATTTTGTGATGGGTCTCCCGAGGACAAGAAATGGCAATGACATGATCTGGGTGATCGTGGATCGTTTGACGAAGTCCGCTCATTTCCTACCAGTACCGAATGATGTGGCTCTAGAGAGGTTGGTTACACTTTATATCGACAACATTATCACGTTACATGGCGTTCCAGTCAGTATTGTCTCCGACCGTGACTCGAAGTTCACTTCCAAGTTCTGGTCAGCATGTCAGAAGAGAATTGGGACCGAGCTACGATTGAGTACTGCGTTTCATCCGCAGACAGATGGACAGTCAGAGAGGACCATACAGACGTTAGAGGATATGTTAAGAGCTTGCGCCATTGACTTCAGGGGGAGCTGGGATAGTATGATTAAGTTGATTGAGTTCTCCTACAACAACAGTCATCACAGCGCCATCGGTATGGCACCATTTGAGGCGCTCTATGGTCGTAAGTGCAGATCTCCTATCCTTTGGGATGAAGTTGGAGAGCGCGCTATCACTGGTCCAGAGTTGGTTGAGCAAACCAAAGAAAAGGTTAAGTTGATTCGAGAAAGGCTTAAGATTGCTCAAGATAGAAGTAAAAGCTGGGCTGACTCGAAGAGGCGTCCGTTGAAATTTGATGTTGGAGAAAAGGTCTATTTGCGAGTATCGCCGATGAAGGGTGTTGCGAGATTTGGACGGAAGGGTAAGTTGAGGCCTCGGTACATTGGACCTTATGAGGTGCTCGAAAGGATTGGTTCGTTAGCTTACCGTTTGGCGTTACCCCCGGCGTTAGCTCAGGTACACAATGTTTTCCATGTTTCCCAGTTGAGAAAGTACGTCCCAGACCCAAGTCACGTACTGGATGCACCACCTCTGAGGATCAGACCAGACACATCATATGAAGAGACTCCTGTTCGGATCCTGGATCGCAAGGACCAAGAACTGAGAAGAAGAGTCATTCCGTACGTCAAGGTGCAGTGGAGCAATCATAAGGAAAATGAAGCGACTTGGGAGCTGGAGGATCAGATGCGCGAACGCTATCCGGAACTCTTCGATTAAGGTACATCAAGTTCTCTCAGTCTGTATGATTAAATTTACGTCAAGTTTCGAGGACGAAACTTTTGTAAGGTGGGTAGGATGTGATAACCGAATAAAATAAAAGAAAAAAAAGAATGAAGAAAGAGGGAATAAATGAAAATAGAAAAGATAATGATAATAGAAAGGGAATTAATGAAATTTGAAAGATAATAATAATAAGATTTAAAGGGATAATGATTAAGGAATTTGAAAAAAAAAATAAATAAATTAATGGGATAATGGGGGGAGTAACTGACTCCCCCCTAAATAATAGCACATCAGCGTTAAATGCCAAGAAAAGGGGAGGCATCGGTTAGAAAAAAAAAGAGAGAGAGAGAAATCGAGGGAGCAGGCAACGCCAAGGAGAAGAGGAGGAAGAAGGGAGAAAAGAGAAAAGAGAGAAGAGAGAAGGAAAGAGAAGGAAGCAGGGCGCTCCAGTTGATACACTAATCCGTATAATCGTAGGATTGACAGTCAATCAGGTAGGTTCCCTTTTCCCCTCCAAACTGGTATAATCCAAGCATGCCTTGGTGATAATTATGTGTTTTTGTGTTTTAATTGTTAAAATCGATAGTTTGAAGTTAATCTGTGAAAAGCATGAGTTTTTTTTTGAAGACTATGCGATCCTGCGTGATGTTGCGTGTATATTTGTGGTTTGGTTTGATTTTAGGGAAAATTTGATAATCAAAATAGCAAAACTCTAGCAGGATTAGAGGTTTTCCATTTTGTTTTGACCTTAGTATAGGTTCCCTAGACTGGAAATAGGCAAAAATATAGATTGGGGTCGAAAAAAAGGGTCGCCAGAGGCCGCCGGTGCGCCACACGCGCCGCCGGAAACGGCCGCGCGTGGCTGCACGCGCCTCTGGCATGGCAGGCTGGAATTTACAAATTATAAAAAAAAGAGTAAAAAGGGCCGAAGGCCCTGAGGAAGGAATAGGGCCGAAGGCCTGAGGAAAGAAAAGGGCCGAAGGCCCTGAAGCAGTAAGAGAGCCGGCCTTAACGGGCCAGCTAAGTTTAAAAGGGCTTGGCCCAAATCGTTAAGTTAAAAAAAAAGGGGGGGAAGGCTGGTACGGGCCGGGCCGGATGGCCAGCGGACCGGGCCGGTCATCAGCCGGCCCAATAACTCGACATATAAAAAAAAAATTTATGTAAGCGGGCCGGATCGCTAGGCGAGTCCGGGCCTGCCAGGGAAGCGGACCAGGGCTGGCGAAAAGCCAGCCCAATTTTGAAAGCAGCCTATGATTTATTTTCTGAAATTGTTTTATTATTTTCATAATTGTTAATTAATTAGTTAAAAATAGTAATAATTATAGGAAAATATAAATAAATATCAGAAAATTATAAATAAATCCCAGAAGTTATAAAATACTGAAATTAAATTATTTTTATTAAATTTCATTAATTGTGATAATTTATTTAATATGGATAATTAGGTAATAAATAGAAATAAATTAAAGAAAATAGGAAAAAAATGAGAAAAAAAATATAGAAAAGGCACGATAAAGGTATACAAGACGTGAAAAAGTGGATTTGATGCCGAACAAGGTTGAGTTAGCAACCGGATAATAAGTGAACCTAGAATTGAGTGACGGAGGATGGTGAGGATGGGCCAGGGGCCTCAGGCGATTGTGTTTTTGCATTCATGGCACGTGCATTGCATTGATGGCGGGTCGTGACGTACGGGTCACGGGCGCTCAGGACGGTGTACGGTGGCGGGGCCACGACACTCAGGATGGTGTACAGTGGCGGGGCCATGACACTCAGGATGGTGTGTGGAGGCGCGGCCACGCACACCCAGTATGGTGATTGTGGGGTGTACGACCTGCAGCCACTCAGTAGGACCCGGGTTCATGCATTGCACGGTATGGATATGGGCATCCTGCGTGACATGACTTTGTTGCGTGTGACATGCATAGTGGGACATGCATCATGTTGTTGCGCATTCTATATCTGGAGTGATTTACCTTTCCGCATTCTTTTGCATGCTTATGTGATATTATGTGTTATTTACTCTTCCGTATTCTTTCATATACTTATGTGGTATCATGCTTTATGTGCTATGTGTTATATCATTATTGTATGTTTGTCTTGTACTACTTGGAGGCAGGTGCCTACTGAGTTATTTCCCAGTCACTCACCCCTATTTCCCCCCCTCCAGGTGAGCAGGTAGAGGCCTACGATTATGTCTTTGTTGAGGACGGGGCTGACACAGTGGAGTGGGCAGACTGATGGCCGCATCTAGGACATGAGACGACCTTGCGGTCATTTGTTATTATTTTATTGGGACTTCATTAATTACTATCCGGATTAGACTGTTGACACATTGATGTTACTGCTAGTACTGGTTCAGTATTTTATTGAGATATTGTCTTTTATTCATAGAACTTAATGAATGCTATTACGTTTCCGCGAAAAATTTCTACGCCTTTTCGGACATGTTGGAAATTGATTCGACGCTTTGTATCCTCCTTAGTGATATACGGCGGGTGCACTGTTCCCGATGCTAGGGTTCGGGAGCGGGGCGCTACAAGTTAGCACTTACTCATTTCGTTAAACAAAAGTGCTGTCTGCAGAGAACCGTTAGGTTAAGCTAATGCTTTTAATGATGTCCTATATCTTGATAAATCAAGTGGGGTATAGCAGAATACTCTTGATAGGAATCACCTATGTAAGTGTGAAGTGGGGCCGCTTCTATGAGAATTCTGATAGGCAAGAATTCTCTAAAAACACTTTCTGAAACCAGGGTTGTTCATGGCCATAATGAACACAACCATGAGAACCAAAAGGGGTGTTAAAGGAAATGTTGTGCGAGTATCATGTAGAGATAAGGGGGTTTGAGTGATTTCAAAATAAGTAACTCAAATATATATATATATATATATATATATATATATATATATATATATATAAACGTGTACAAATATATATATAAACGTGTACATGAATGCATGATATCTTGCCATTACTTGCCTTATTTAGCTTATATATTATGTTACCGTACTAACGAGCCATGAAGCATTAAAGCTTACATCATATGACAAACATTTGTTGTGTTTATACTATTTTCAGGTGCCACCATTAATGAACTAAACTAGTTCATTAAGTGAAGTACTTAGTTTAATAAACTAAGTAGTTCATTAAAGGAAGCTACACTTGGAAAAGGCACAAAGGCAACAAGGCTAAGGAAGGAAAGTCTTCTCCTCCTCCCCATCCTTTAATGCACACGCATATACATATATATATCACATATATTTTCAGAATTTTTAAATAAAGGCACATACACATGTATTCCAACGTACTATTAACACGTTATTTATTTTACGTACGTACGTTAACGTCACACCACTATACTTAACTCATATTTATGAGTATATTCAGGTCTTATATCATATGATATAAGATATGGTGATGACAAATTAAATACGACACGATAAAAGGTTCTAAACCGAAATTTGTCGTATCAGGCGAATACCGAAACTTCGCCAACGTGTCACGTACTTGCCATAAATAAATGCCCAGTCCCTATACTTCAAAAATCATCATAAATTTCGTGCCATACATGATATTTTCAGCCAAAAATACTTTCCATGTTGGCACACACAAATTACTCCACATTAAGGCCAAAACGTGAAGATTCCAAGTTTAATTTTGTCACATGCTAATGGTACCACTTTAAACCAGCCAAGTGCTGAGATTTAAAGTATATATTATATATATTATGTATAACATAATATATATAACATGTGCAAAATTTGGAATTTAAATTAGAGAAAAATCGGGTAATCGATAAATATCGAAAATTCGGTTTTCTACGCACATAACATGGAACGTTTTTCTTGTACATCATGTGACACGTATCTAGACACTTTTTACATATGATATACATCTTAAAGTGTTCTAGAAAATTAAATTAAGGGCTGATTGGAATATTACATGTGTGTATTATTAAATGTGCACTATTTTATAAAGTTAGCAAAAATAAAATTCAGCACATGTCAAACACATTACCAACGCCTATAACAGCTGATTTGGAGCATATGTGGAGCCATGTTGGCATATTGATTGGTCAAGAATCAATTAAACAAAGTTGGTGACCTAAAGGAAGGAGCTACAAAAGGTAACATTTCAAACTATGTCACATATATGACACATGCTAAAAATTCAGCATGTATGTTGTATTATGGCCGAAATTTTTAGTTAAAAATGAAGATATTTTGTGTCTTGAATCATGAGGATTAATTGAGGATGTTATGGAAATGATTTGAATATTATGTAAAATAATAAGTGTGATATTCTACATATCACACATGCTGAAATTTTTCAGCATGTGTGAAGACATGGTGTGGCCGAATTCTTAAGCTTATTTGTGTCCAAGTTCATTTCTTAATTGATAGCAATACTTACCATAAATTTTTGATTCATTTTTATGATGAAAATTCAAAGAAAAATGGCAATGATTTGAACTTTATCCCCATGATGCACATGCTGAAAATTCAGCATGGCAAGAATGTTATGGCCGAAATTTTAAGCATGGATTTGGGAGACTTTCTTTGTCTTGCAATTTATGATGTATCTCTTGATTTATGGAATGATTTTATGATTGATTTTTGGCACATGTTAAAGTGTATATCTCAGATTTTTTCCATGTCATCATGTTGACAATGTTGAACCAATAAGGAGGTGCCAAGTAAGCGAAGACTAAATGATCATCCAATAAGAAGATGCCAAGTAAGCAAGGCCTTGTCACAATGATGTCTTACACTCTCTCAAGGACTTAAAAGATAATTTTCAAGAGGGGGAGTCAACTAAGGGGGACGGCCTGCAGCATTAAAAAGGAAAAGAAGAGAGCAAACAAAAAGAACAACAAGCATTGCAATTCAAAGAGATCAAAAAGCCTAGCTCTTCTTCTTCTACATCTTCTTTCTTTCTCTCTTCTTGTAAAGCCTATTGTTTTCATATCTTTCAATCTTGAATAGGCTTGAGATAAACCACCATTCATATATCTTTATAAAAGATTGATCAAGGTGTGATCAATCTTCACTCTAGCAAGGTGGTGGTGTTCGTGAGAATTGTACTTGCAATACAAGGTTTGTAAAGGGTTGGAGTTAGGTGTAACTCTATCAACCCTGCGGTAAGGTGTACTGCGTGTGTGTGATTAGTGTGAACCAAGGAAGGTGTTCCTTGAAGACTGGAGTAGGTTGTTTATAACCGAACCAGTATAAAATTCTTGGTGCCATTTACTTTCTGCATTTACTTTTCAGTTACTGCACTGTTTACTCTTCGTGTTCGCATTCGTAAAAATAGTAAACGATTTTCAAAAATCACGAAAATTTCCAGAAATATACCTTCACGTTCTACGGTTAATTTGGCATAAGTTTCAACCCTTTTGGATAAGTATAAGTCGATCAAACATCAAAAGTTCTGAGACTAGTGCAGTCTGAATTTCAGACTTGCAAAGGTTGAGACTTTGATAGTAGTTGACCTACTTCCACAAATAATTTTCCAAAACTGTTTCAATCCATTTAAATGTAGTATATAAGGAGTTAGTGGTTAAATTTTCAGAGCATTTGGACGTTGACACAAATAGGAATTAATTTTTCGAAACCATCTACCGTTTCTGGCAGATTTGCACAATCTGATTACCAACGGTTTTTGAAGGGGTTAAAGGTTGAATTTTAATTTGAAATTTTTAGGGGACCCTCATAACATCTGAGGCTAAGTTCTCTCAAAATTTCATAATTTTTGGAGACCTCTAACCTGGTTTTAAAAACGTTTTAAAACAGGTCCTGAAAACAGAATCTGTTTTCAGAAGTTGAATTGGTTAGGTTTAAAGAAATTTTAAAAACCACACTTTCCGCACCACCTATTCAACGCCCCCCCCTTTCTAGTGGTGCTTTACAGATCCTACAATTGGTATCAAGGCGCAGGAACACTCACTTCAAAGAATCCAACGATTCAGTGAGATGGCAACCACAACCGTGCAAGAAGGAATGTCAACCATAAGACCTCCTCTTTTTGACGGTGAGTATTTCATTCAATGGAAGGTAAGAATTTATGGCAATAGACATTGATCTTTGGTCAATTATAGAAGATGGTCCTTTTGTTCCATCTAAGTTGTCCACTGTAGACGGAGTCACGTTAGAAGTTGTTAAAACTAGACAAGAATATACAAGTGATGATAAAAAGAAACTTAGCATGAATGCTAAAGCCATGCAACTACTATTAAACGGTCTAAGTAAAAGTGAGGCTAGTTACGTGTCTAGTTGTTCTAGTGCTCAAGAGATGTGGCATATTCTTGAAATGAAACATGAAGGGACTAGCCAAGTAAAGGAGTCCAAAATTAATATGCTTATGTCCACACTTGAGTCCTTTAAATTATTGCCAAATGAGTCTATTGTTGAGATGGATTTACGCTTGACTAACATTTACAATTCTCTTGAGTCTCTTGGCAAAGCCTTCACTATGCAGGAAAAGGTACAAAAGGTCTTGCGAAGCCTTCCATCCGAGTGGGATCCTAAAGTAACGGCCATAGAAGAAAGCAAAGAGACCAAATCAATTAAAATGGAAGAACTAATCGGATCACTTAAGGTATATGAAAACAAACTTGCTTTAAGACATTCTGAGTCTATTTCTAACAATGATAGGGCTATAGCATTTAAATCAAATGAATACGTCGTAGATGATAGTGACACAGATTCCGATGATGAGGACTTAATCACAATGGCTAAAAGATTAAGAAAAATATTGAGAAAATCGATTAAACATAAGTCTACCTCATCTAAGGATCATAAAAATAAAAATAAGGAAATAAAGTGCTATGAATGCGGCAAACTTGGACATCTATCATACGACTGCCCTAATAAAGAAAAACAAACAAACAAATACCCTGACAAGGATTGGAACAAGAATAGACTCGTCTCAGAACCTAAGCAAAGGAGAAGAGCATTCAAAGCCTCCACTTGGAGTGACACATCCGACTCTGAGACTGATGATACGGAAGAACACAAGGCACAAGTATGCTTTACATCTAAAGCATCAAATGAGGTATCTTCCGACTCTGATTCTGATTCTGATTGTTCATATGATGATTTATTTAGTCAATATTTAGAATTGCACAAGTTTTCAAAGACTCTTGCAAAAGAAAAGAAGCGATTAATTGAAGACAAGAAATTGTTAGAATCTTCTAACAAAGATCTTGTGTCTCAATTAAACGATTCAAAAGAAGAGTTGTCATGCACTATAAATTCATTAAAACATGAAATTTCATCATTGACATCCGAGAACGTTGAATTGAAATCCGAGATTTCAAAATTAAAATCAAGGAATGCCGATGTAGAGAAAAAGGTGAAACAGTTTGATACGGGATCCAACATGCTACATCGCATTATATCATCACAAAAGCGTGACAGTGACAAAACGGGTTTGGGATACGTTGATACTAATGAAGTATCAACCAAACCAACTAAGTTTGTGGTGTCTAAGAAAGTAGACACTCCAAAGCCCCAAGTGGCGTCTAAGATGACGCAAAAACCGTCACTTCCCTTATCACGTCCCACCACATCTTCATATCACGTGAAACACAACTTTGTACCATATAGACATGAAAAGAAAAGAGTATTGCATACACGACATTCATTCCATCCACGCACTACGCATACAAACACAAGGACATATCAAAAACGTCCTACATATAATGCGTATAAAGGAGTTCTTGGCCAAAGGCCAGATAAAGGTGCACCTAAAGTATATTATGTTGCGTTCTCATCATCTTTCTCACCTTTTGGAAGACCTAGAAAGGTCACCCAAATGTGGGTACCAAAAGGAACATTTTCAAAGGGTTGAATAAATAACCCTTACGAACGCACGTATATGAAATGCATGATTTTTTTATCTTTACAGGAATCTTTTGATTTACTTTCCAAAATAAAGGGGGAGAGAAAAGCATGATTTAAGGGGGAGAGAGGACACTAATTGATCTTAATTGCACAAATCAAGGGGGAGCCGGATTTGAAATTCGAAATTCAAATTTCAAATTTGTGCATAGTTCAAGGGGGAGAGATAGCATTTAAATCATGTACACAAGTTATTTTGAAAATCATCAAAAGGGGGAGATTGTAGAGATAAGGAGGTTTGAGTGATTTCAAAATAAGTAACTCAAATATATATATATATAAACGTGTACAAATATATATATAAACGTGTACATGAATGCATGATATCTTGCCATTACTTGCCTTATTTAGCTTATATATTATGCTACCGTACTAACGAGCCATGAAGCATTAAAGCTTACATCATATGGCAAACATTTGTTGTGTTTATACTATTTTCAGGTGCCACAATTAATGAACTAAACTAGTTCATTAAGTGAAGTACTTAGTTTAATAAACTAAGTAGTTCATCAAAGGAAGCTACATTTGGAAAAGGCACAAAGGCAACAAGGCTAAGGAAGGAAAGTCTTCTCCTCCTCCTCATCCTTTAATGCACACGCATATACACATATATATCACATATATTTTCAGAATTTTTAAATAAAGGCACATACACATGTATTCCAACGTACTACCGACACGTTATGTATTTTACGTACGTACGTTAACGTCACACCACTATACTTAACTCATATTTATGAGTATATTCAGGTCTTATAGCATATGATATAAGATATGGTGATGACAAATTAAATACGACACGATAAAAGGTTCTAAACCGAAATTTGTCGTATCAGGCGAATACCGAAACTTCGCCAACGTGTCACGTACTTGCCATAAATAAATGCCCAGTCCCTATACTTCAAAAATCATCATAAATTTCGTGCCATACATGATATTTTCAGCCAAAAATACTTTCCATGTTGGCACACACAAATTACTCCACATTAAGGCCAAAACGTGAAGATTCCAAGTTTAATTTTGTCACATGCTAATGGTACCACTTTAAACCAGCCAAGTGCTGAGATTTAAAGTATATATTATATATATTATGTATAACATAATATATATAACATGTGCAAAATTTGGAATTTAAATTAGAGAAAAATCGGGTAATCGATAAATATCGAAAATTCGGTTTTCTACGCACATAACATGGAACGTTTTTCTTGTACATCATGTGACACGTATCTAGACACTTTTTACATATGATATACATCTTAAAGTGTTCTAGAAAATTAAATTAAGGGCTGATTGGAATATTACATGTGTGTATTATTAAATGTGCACTATTTTATAAAGTTAGCAAAAATAAAATTCAGCACATGTCAAACACATTACCAACGCCTATAACAGCTGATTTGGAGCATATGTGGAGCCATGTTGGCATATTGATTGGTCAAGAATCAATTAAACAAAGTTGGTGACCTAAAGGAAGGAGCTACAAAAGGTAACATTTCAAACTATGTCACATATATGACACATGCTGAAAATTCAGCATGTATGTTGTATTATGGCCAAAATTTTTAGTTAAAAATGAAGATATTTTGTGTCTTGAATCATGAGGATTAATTGAGGATGTTATGGAAATGATTTGAATATTATGTAAAATAATAAGTGTGATATTCTACATATCACACATGCTGAAATTTTTCAGCATGTGTGAAGACATGGTGTGGCCGAATTCTTAAGCTTATTTGTGTCCAAGTTCATTTCTTAATTGATAGCAATACTTACCATAAATTTTTGATTCATTTTTATGATGAAAATTCAAAGAAAAATGGCAATGATTTGAACTTTATCCCCATGATGCACATGCTGAAAATTCAGCATGGCAAGAATGTTATGGCCGAAATTTTAAGCATGGATTTGGGAGACTTTCTTTGTCTTGCAATTTATGATGTATCTCTTGATTTATGGAATGATTTTATGATTGATTTTTGGCACATGTTAAAGTGTATATCTCAGATTTTTTCCATGTCATCATGTTGACAATGTTGAACCAATAAGGAGGTGCCAAGTAAGCGAAGACTAAATGATCATCCAATAAGAAGATGCCAAGTAAGCAAGGCCTTGTCACAATGATGTCTTACACTCTCTCAAGGACTTAAAAGATAATTTTCAAGAGGGGGAGTCAACTAAGGGGGACGGCCTGCAGCATTAAAAAGGAAAAGAAGAGAGCAAACAAAAAGAACAACAAGCATTGCAATTCAAAGAGATCAAAAAGCCTAGCTCTTCTTCTTCTACATCTTCTTTCTTTCTCTCTTCTTGTAAAGCCTATTGTTTTCATATCTTTCAATCTTGAATAGGCTTGAGATAAACCACCATTCATATATCTTTATAAAAGATTGATCAAGGTGTGATCAATCTTCACTCTAGCAAGGTGGTGGTGTTCGTGAGAATTGTACTTGCAATACAAGGTTTGTAAAGGGTTGGAGTTAGGTGTAACTCTATCAACCCTGCGGTAAGGTGTACTGCGTGTGTGTGATTAGTGTGAACCAAGGAAGGTGTTCCTTGAAGACTGGAGTAGGTTGTTTATAACCGAACCAGTATAAAATTCTTGGTGCCATTTACTTTCTGCATTTACTTTTCAGTTACTGCACTGTTTACTCTTCGTGTTCGCATTCGTAAAAATAGTAAACGATTTTCAAAAATCACGAAAATTTCCAGAAATATACCTTCACGTTCTACGGTTAATTTGGCATAAGTTTCAACCCTTTTGGATAAGTATAAGTCGATCAAACATCAAAAGTTCTGAGACTAGTGCAGTCTGAATTTCAGACTTGCAAAGGTTGAGACTTTGATAGTAGTTGACCTACTTCCCAAAATAATTTTCCAAAACTGTTTCAATCCATTTAAATATAGTATATAAGGAGTTATTGGTTAAATTTTCAGAGCATTTGGACGTTGACACAAATAGGAATTAATTTTTCGAAACCATCTACCGTTTCTGGCAGATTTGCACAATCTGATTACCAACGGTTTTTGAAGGGGTTAAAGGTTGAATTTTAATTTGAAATTTTTAGGGGACCCTCATAACATCTGAGGCTAAGTTCTCTCAAAATTTCATAATTTTTGGAGACCTCTAACCTGGTTTTAAAAACGTTTTAAAACAGGTTCTGAAAACAGAATCTGTTTTCAGAAGTTGAATTGGTTAGGTTTAAAGAAATTTTAAAAACCACACTTTCCGCACCACCTATTCAACGCCCCCCCTTTCTAGTGGTGCTTTACAGATCCTACAATTGGTATCAAGGCGCAGGAACACTCACTTCAAAGAATCCAACGATTCAGTGAGATGGCAACCACAACCGTGCAAGAAGGAATGTCAACCATAAGACCTCCTCTTTTTGACGGTGAGTATTTCATTCAATGGAAGGTAAGAATTTATGGCAATAGACATTGATCTTTGGTCAATTATAGAAGATGGTCCTTTTGTTCCATCTAAGTTGTCCACTGTAGACGGAGTCACGTTAGAAGTTGTTAAAACTAGACAAGAATATACAAGTGATGATAAAAAGAAACTTAGCATGAATGCTAAAGCCATGCAACTACTATTAAACGGTCTAAGTAAAAGTGAGGCTAGTTACGTGTCTAGTTGTTCTAGTGCTCAAGAGATGTGGCATATTCTTGAAATGAAACATGAAGGGACTAGCCAAGTAAAGGAGTCCAAAATTAATATGCTTATGTCCACACTTGAGTCCTTTAAATTATTGCCAAATGAGTCTATTGTTGAGATGGATTTACGCTTGACTAACATTTACAATTCTCTTGAGTCTCTTGGCAAAGCCTTCACTATGCAGGAAAAGGTACAAAAGGTCTTGCGAAGCCTTCCATCCGAGTGGGATCCTAAAGTAACGGCCATAGAAGAAAGCAAAGAGACCAAATCAATTAAAATGGAAGAACTAATCGGATCACTTAAGGTATATGAAAACAAACTTGCTTTAAGACATTCTGAGTCTATTTCTAACAATGATAGGGCTATAGCATTTAAATCAAATGAATACGTCGTAGATGATAGTGACACAGATTCCGATGATGAGGACTTAATCACAATGGCTAAAAGATTAAGAAAAATATTGAGAAAATCGATTAAACATAAGTCTACCTCATCTAAGGATCATAAAAATAAAAATAAGGAAATAAAGTGCTATGAATGCGGCAAACTTGGACATCTATCATACGACTGCCCTAATAAAGAAAAACAAACAAACAAATACCCTGACAAGGATTGGAACAAGAATAGACTCGTCTCAGAACCTAAGCAAAGGAGAAGAGCATTCAAAGCCTCCACTTGGAGTGACACATCCGACTCTGAGACTGATGATACGGAAGAACACAAGGCACAAGTATGCTTTACATCTAAAGCATCAAATGAGGTATCTTCCGACTCTGATTCTGATTCTGATTGTTCATATGATGATTTATTTAGTCAATATTTAGAATTGCACAAGTTTTCAAAGACTCTTGCAAAAGAAAAGAAGCGATTAATTGAAGACAAGAAATTGTTAGAATCTTCTAACAAAGATCTTGTGTCTCAATTAAACGATTCAAAAGAAGAGTTGTCATGCACTATAAATTCATTAAAACATGAAATTTCATCATTGACATCCGAGAACGTTGAATTGAAATCCGAGATTTCAAAATTAAAATCAAGGAATGCCGATGTAGAGAAAAAGGTGAAACAGTTTGATACGGGATCCAACATGCTACATCGCATTATATCATCACAAAAGCGTGACAGTGACAAAACGGGTTTGGGATACGTTGATACTAATGAAGTATCAACCAAACCAACTAAGTTTGTGGTGTCTAAGAAAGTAGACACTCCAAAGCCCCAAGTGGCGTCTAAGATGACGCAAAAACCGTCACTTCCCTTATCACGTCCCACCACATCTTCATATCACGTGAAACACAACTTTGTACCATATAGACATGAAAAGAAAAGAGTATTGCATACACGACATTCATTCCATCTACGCACTACGCATACAAACACAAGGACATATCAAAAACGTCCTACATATAATGCGTATAAAGGAGTTCTTGGCCAAAGGCCAGATAAAGGTGCACCTAAAGTATATTATGTTGCGTTCTCATCATCTTTCTCACCTTTTGGAAGACCTAGAAAGGTCACCCAAATGTGGGTACCAAAAGGAACATTTTCAAAGGGTTGAATAAATAACCCTTACGAACGCACGTATATGAAATGCATGATTTTTTTATCTTTACAGGAATCTTTTGATTTACTTTCCAAAATAAAGGGGGAGAGAAAAGCATGATTTAAGGGGGAGAGAGGACACTAATTGATCTTAATTGCACAAATCAAGGGGGAGCCGGATTTGAAATTCGAAATTCAAATTTCAAATTTGTGCATAGTTCAAGGGGGAGAGATAGCATTTAAATCATGTACACAAGTTATTTTGAAAATCATCAAAAGGGGGAGATTGTAGAGATAAGGAGGTTTGAGTGATTTCAAAATAAGTAACTCAAATATATATATATATAAACGTGTACAAATATATATATAAACGTGTACATGAATGCATGATATCTTGCCATTACTTGCCTTATTTAGCTTATATATTATGCTACCGTACTAACGAGCCATGAAGCATTAAAGCTTACATCATATGGCAAACATTTGTTGTGTTTATACTATTTTCAGGTGCCACAATTAATGAACTAAACTAGTTCATTAAGTGAAGTACTTAGTTTAATAAACTAAGTAGTTCATCAAAGGAAGCTACATTTGGAAAAGGCACAAAGGCAACAAGGCTAAGGAAGGAAAGTCTTCTCCTCCTCCTCATCCTTTAATGCACACGCATATACACATATATATCACATATATTTTCAGAATTTTTAAATAAAGGCACATACACATGTATTCCAACGTACTACCGACACGTTATGTATTTTACGTACGTACGTTAACGTCACACCACTATACTTAACTCATATTTATGAGTATATTCAGGTCTTATAGCATATGATATAAGATATGGTGATGACAAATTAAATACGACACGATAAAAGGTTCTAAACCGAAATTTGTCGTATCAGGCGAATACCGAAACTTCGCCAACGTGTCACGTACTTGCCATAAATAAATGCCCAGTCCCTATACTTCAAAAATCATCATAAATTTCGTGCCATACATGATATTTTCAGCCAAAAATACTTTCCATGTTGGCACACACAAATTACTCCACATTAAGGCCAAAACGTGAAGATTCCAAGTTTAATTTTGTCACATGCTAATGGTACCACTTTAAACCAGCCAAGTGCTGAGATTTAAAGTATATATTATATATATTATGTATAACATAATATATATAACATGTGCAAAATTTGGAATTTAAATTAGAGAAAAATCGGGTAATCGATAAATATCGAAAATTCGGTTTTCTACGCACATAACATGGAACGTTTTTCTTGTACATCATGTGACACGTATCTAGACACTTTTTACATATGATATACATCTTAAAGTGTTCTAGAAAATTAAATTAAGGGCTGATTGGAATATTACATGTGTGTATTATTAAATGTGCACTATTTTATAAAGTTAGCAAAAATAAAATTCAGCACATGTCAAACACATTACCAACGCCTATAACAGCTGATTTGGAGCATATGTGGAGCCATGTTGGCATATTGATTGGTCAAGAATCAATTAAACAAAGTTGGTGACCTAAAGGAAGGAGCTACAAAAGGTAACATTTCAAACTATGTCACATATATGACACATGCTGAAAATTCAGCATGTATGTTGTATTATGGCCGAAATTTTTAGTTAAAAATGAAGATATTTTGTGTCTTGAATCATGAGGATTAATTGAGGATGTTATGGAAATGATTTGAATATTATGTAAAATAATAAGTGTGATATTCTACATATCACACATGCTGAAATTTTTCAGCATGTGTGAAGACATGGTGTGGCTGAATTCTTAAGCTTATTTGTGTCCAAGTTCATTTCTTAATTGATAGCAATACTTACCATAAATTGTTGATTCATTTTTATGATGAAAATTCAAAGAAAAAGGGCAATGATTTGAACTTTATCCCCATGATGCACATGCTGAAAATTCAGCATGGCAAGAATGTTATGGCCGAAATTTTAAGCATGGATTTGGGAGACTTTCTTTGTCTTGCAATTTATGATGTATCTCTTGATTTATGGAATGATTTTATGATTGATTTTTGGCACATGTTAAAGTGTATATCTCAGATTTTTTCCATGTCATCATGTTGACAATGTTGAACCAATAAGGAGGTGCCAAGTAAGCGAAGACTAAATGATCATCCAATAAGAAGATGCCAAGTAAGCAAGGCCTTGTCACAATGATGTCTTACACTCTCTCAAGGACTTAAAAGATAATTTTCAAGAGGGGGAGTCAACTAAGGGGGACGGCCTGCAGCATTAAAAAGGAAAAGAAGAGAGCAAACAAAAAGAACAACAAGCATTGCAATTCAAAGAGATCAAAAAGCCTAGCTCTTCTTCTTCTACATCTTCTTTCTTTCTCTCTTCTTGTAAAGCCTATTGTTTTCATATCTTTCAATCTTGAATAGGCTTGAGATAAACCACCATTCATATATCTTTATAAAAGATTGATCAAGGTGTGATCAATCTTCACTCTAGCAAGGTGGTGGTGTTCGTGAGAATTGTACTTGCAATACAAGGTTTGTAAAGGGTTGGAGTTAGGTGTAACTCTATCAACCCTGCGGTAAGGTGTACTGCGTGTGTGTGATTAGTGTGAACCAAGGAAGGTGTTCCTTGAAGACTGGAGTAGGTTGTTTATAACCGAACCAGTATAAAATTCTTGGTGCCATTTACTTTCTGCATTTACTTTTCAGTTACTGCACTGTTTACTCTTCGTGTTCGCATTCGTAAAAATAGTAAACGATTTTCAAAAATCACGAAAATTTCCAGAAATATACCTACACGTTCTACGGTTAATTTAGTACAAGTTTCAACCCTTTTGGATAATTATAAGTCGATCAAACATCAAAAGTTCTGAGACTAGTGTAGTCTGAATTTCAGACTTGCAAAGGTTGAGACTTTGATAGTAGTTGACCTACTTTCCAAAAGAATTTTCCAAAATTGTTTCAACCCATTTAAATATAGTATATAAGGAGTTAATGGTTAAATTTTCAGAGCATTTGGACGTTCACACAAATAGGAATTAATTTTTCAAAACCATCTACCGTTTCTGGCAGATTTGCACAATCTGATTACCAACGGTTTTTGAAGGGGTTAAAGGTTGAATTTTAATTTGAAATTTTTAGGGGCCCTCATAACATCTGAGGCTAAGTTCTCTCAAAATTTCATAATTTTTGGAGACCTCTAACCTGGTTTTAAAAACGTTTTAAAACAGGTCCTGAAAACAGAATCTGTTTTCAGAAGTTGAATTGGTTAGGTTTAAAAAAAATTTTAAAAACCACACTTTCCGCACCACCTATTCAACCCCCCCCCTTCTAGTGGTGCTTTGCAGATCCTACATATCATTGTCCAGGTTCATAGTAAAGGCTGATAGTTCAAGACATCAGGTCACTACCCAGCTGAGTGGATCCGATGGTACATCACTAAGAAAGGTTCAAGGCCAGAAGCTACCTCTTCTGATGCAACATTTCTTTGTCTGATTTCTCAATAGAGTCTGCATTCACATTTGCATTAATTTTCATTCATGTGGGGGATTGTTGGAGAAATGAAATGGAAAAAGATTGGATTGCAAGTGGGTTTGTCAAAAGTTGACAACCACCATACTTTGAGCATAATTATGATTAGTGCTCGTTAATCAAAAACCAAAACTAAAAATTTCTAAATTATCTACGTAGCGAGTAGATGATTTTATGCTTTTGAATCACTCGATTCCGATACCGGGTGAATGAAAAATTAATGCTCAAAGTTGGAGTAAAATTGGTGGAAATTAGAAAAATTGGTGATGTGGCCTCTTGAGGAGTGAACACATCACCAATTTGCTTGTATACCATATTGCCCACTTGAGAGAGAAAGGCCACCATATAAGGTTCAAGTTGGAGCTTTCTAAGATGTGCCCTTGGGCATGAGAAGTTTTTTGACGGAGTCAGGACGCAGCTCAGGCAAGGTTCACCACACACGCGCGCGCTGCCGCCGCCCGGTCGGCCGGCTCGGCTCGGTCTCGGGCTCGTGGCTCGTGGCTCGTCCGCCCGGTTCTTATCTTTTTGGATAAATTTTCTTTTAAATTTTTCCAGAAAAATAATTACTTGATCCTACGGTCTACGATTTATCTGCGGTGATCCAACGCTCCAGATCATGTCTGAACCGTAGCGGTGATCCAACGCTCCAGATTTGATCCTGCGGTTGCTAATCTGATCCTGCGGTTCATCGCGGTTGCTGATCCAACGCTCCAGATTTAATCCTATCTTCGGTTTACTGATCCAATGGTCTACGTTTGTTCAGACAAGGATTACGATCTAACGGTAGAGATCGTAACTGTTTTAATCCAACGGTCCAGATTCGTTCTGACCATAAACCGCCTTCAACCTCCTTCAACCACCCTCCATCTATATATTCTCGTTGCCATGCATGCGTTCAATACACTGTTTTTAACACATGGTACCGCATATCTTCTTCAAAGCATTCTGCATTCCACTACACGAGAAATCAGTATACCTTTAACAGGTTCGTCGATGTTCCTACGCTGTAGTGCCACTCGTATGAACGAAAACCGTTGTATCCTGGGAGACGTTTGTTCCATCCGGTTGGGCACAGTATACCGGAGCAATTCGTCTTAAGGACAGAGTCCTTACACTCGCCTCGGTTTTGCTTGCGTTTTTGTTGTCAATTTACTCACATGCACACAGTGCACTTGTTCTGATTACAGGAATAACACAGGGTACGATCCAAACATAATGTATTACTACTGGATATTCTGTGAAGGGGGAGATGTGTAAGTGGAAATTTCGGTTCTTAATGCGGCATAAGTCTGACATTCTCATGTGCTGAAATTAATGCTGAAAGCTTTGGAGATAAAGTGGAAATGTAGTTTATGTTGAAAATTTTAAATATGTGGCCCAATACTTCTTTGTCCTTGCATTCTTCTGCATTCTTTATGTTTTGACATCTCATGTTCTTTTCCTGCTCCTCTTTCTAATTTGGCAATCGATGGAGCAAGAAAATGAGGAATTCTTCAAGGAATACTATAGGAGTGTGGAAGTGAAAGAGTTAATTGAAACATTTAACAGATTGCTTCAACAACAGGCGACGTTGACCGGTCATCCTGCAGCTTCTGGTGATGGGCCCATGCTGCCCTCAAGTAAGCTTTCTTTTTTCCTTAGATTCGTGTAAGTGACAGTTTGACATCCTCAAATGCTACATGACTCCTTTCTTTTGTATTCTGTAATTCTTTTTTATGAGTTTGTTTGAGGTGGGAGAAGTTTACCAATTGATTGAAGTCTTCATATTACTGGGACATGAAATGAACGAGATATCCCTTCTGCTAATGTTTTATTGTATATCATCACTAAAGTAGCTGATACTTATTACACTGGGAATGCAAAGAAAAGTTTGTTGTGTTGCAAACCAAGAGAATCTTTTATTACGATACTTGTACATATCGATTACATATGTGTATATTTCGGTTAGGCTTCTTAGGCTACTTTGTAGGTAAGTTAGCATTTGTAGATAGAGTTTATCTCTAAGTTTATCTCCTTGGTTGTAGTAGGGTTTGTTATTATTTTCATTTGTATATGTACACGCTTTGTACGTTGGTATCATTATCAGAAATATACGATACTTTTCTTCATGGTATCAGAGCAGGAAATTTGATATTCTCATCAAATTTTGTCGGTCTTGCTCCTGTGTATCGTTTTTTTTCGGTAATCGATTCCAAGCGTGTGCATTCCAGCACCATTCTTTTCAGTCGTGCGTTCCAGCACTATTTCTTCATATTTCCTCTTTATTTTTGTTTGATCGAATTCTTCATGGCCGTGTGGAAGCAGTCTGACAGTCACGGTCGGGCCAATGCCGTGGTGGCTGCACCATCGCCGCCAGTTTCAGTTTCAGTACCGGATGCTGCATCCTCCGATCCCGTGGTGCCTCCATCTTTTGTGGGGCTTACTCTTGCACAGCAGCATCAGTTGACCCAGTTCATTGAACAATTAAATGGAGGTAATTTTGGTCCCCGAGTTCCAGTGACAGGCAAGCATGATTCGGGTATTGTCTCTTTTTCGTCCGCTTCTTGGCTTTTTGATAGTGGAGCCAATGCGCATATTGTTAATGATCTGTCGCTTTTTACTACTATTATTACTGACAAAGTATCAGCTACGGTTCAACTACCTGATGGTACTCATGTAGCTGTTCGTGCTGTCGGGACAGTACGACTCTCAGATTCTTTAATTCTACATGATGTTCTGGGCGTGCCAGAGTTTGCTTTTAATTTGATTTCTGTTAGTCGGTTAGCAAAAGATCTGAAGTGCGTACTCACTTTTGGCCCAGATTTTTGTCTTGTGCAGGAAATGCCATCGAGGAAGCTGATTGGAGTGGGTAGGCAGTTTGATGGTCTGTATCATCTACTTCAACATTCCGCTGGTCATAGTTTCGCCGCAATAAAGTGCACTGACTCAGTTTGGCATAATCGCATGGGTCACCTTCCTTTGTCCAAATTTCGTTTTCTTCCTTCTATTGTTGTTTCCCCTAAAGAAGTTTTTTGTGATGCTTGTAGTCGTGCAAAACAAACTCGTTTGCCATTTTCTCTTAGCACTAGTACAACTATGCACGTTTTTGATCTTATTCATTGCGATATTTGAGGGCCTTATAAAACGCCTAGTTTGACTGGTGCACATTATTTCTTGACTATTGTTGATGATTATAGTCGTAGTACATGGGCTTATTTGATGAAATCTAAATCTGAAACTAGTCGCTATTTGTTGCATTTTCTGAAATGGGTTCGGACGCAGTTTAACACCACAGTCAAACGAGTCCGTAGTGACAATGGTTTAGAATTCACTCATGCTTCTTTGCTTACTTATTATGGTGATCATGGTATCGAAGTCCAAACGTCTTGTATTTACACTCCACAGCAAAATGGGGTTGCTGAGCGCAAACATCGTCATATTTTAGAAGTCGCTCGTGCTCTTCGTTTTCATGCTCATTTGCCTATCATGTTTTGGGGGGAGTGCATTCTTACTGCTGTATATCTTATTAACCGCATGCCTGTTACTACTCTTCAAAATAAAACCCCGTATGAGTTGCTCATGAAAAGTGTCCCTTCTTATTCACATCTTCGTGTCTTTGGTTGATTGTGTTATGGTTATACTTATCATGGTTCACGTGACAAATTTGCTCCACGCTCCGCACCTGGTGTTTTTCTTGGTTATCCTCATTCTCAAAAGGGTTATAAAATCTTTGATCTCTCTAGTCGTAAAGTTTATGTAAGTCGTGATGTCTCCTTTTATGAAACTATTTTTCCTTTTGCTGCGAATATTTCTCTTGATTCCTCTTGTAATCCTATGTCGCGTGCCACTGTTTTTGCTTGGGATCCTCCTGCGTCATCACAACCCGTTGCTGTTGATGATTTCTGTGCGCCCCAGCAGTCTTCAGGTGATGACCAAGCTGCCTCCTTGCAGCTCTCCAATATTCGCGAACAGCCTCCAGCCGAAGGCTCCTTGCCTTCGGCTGACCAGCCTCCTTCCACTTTAGAGTCTCACTCTAATCCGGTTGATGTCTCGCAGCCCTCGCGAAGTACACGGTCTCGTCAGTTGTCTAGTCGTTTTCAAGATTTTGATGTTGCGTTGCCACCGTCTCTTGTCCCGTCAGCTGCCTCCCCTGCTCCCACAGCCAACTCCACGGTATTTCCCTTATCTAGTTTTCTTTCATACGCTCGTTTATCTCGTTCTTATTATGGTTATGTCGCGGCCATCACTGCTGGAGATGAGCCAGTTTCTTTTCGCCAGGCTGTTCAACATGCACATTGGCGTGAGGCCATGCAACGGGAGATCTCTGCTCTTGAAGCGAATCATACCTGGTCAGTAGTCCCGTTACCCCCTGGCAAGCGTACTATTGATTCTAAATGGGTGTATAAAATTAAGTATCACCCGGATGGTACAGTTGAGCGTTATAAGGCACGTTTGGTTGCTCGTGGGTATACTCAAATTGAGGGTGTTGATTTTCATGAAACTTTCGCGCCCGTGGCTAAGTTAGTTACTGTTCGTTGTCTTTTAGCAATTGCTATGGTTCGTCGTTGGCATGTCCATCAGTTAGATGTCAATAATGCGTTTTTGCATGGTGATCTTACGGAGGATGTTTATATGCGTATTCCACCCGGTTTTTCTCGTAAGGGGGAGCATAATGTTGTTTTTAAGTTGCGTAAATCTTTGTATGGTTTGCGTCAAGCATCGCGAAATTGGTATGCAAAATTTACTGCTTCTATTACTGCACTTGGGTACAAGCAGTCTCATGCTGACGCGTCATTATTTGTCTTATCTATTGGGACTTCTTTTGTTGCTGTTTTAATCTACGTTGATGATGTTATTGTTACTGGCAATGATCTCCCTCGCATCACTGCCTTGAAAGCTTATCTCCATCATCATTTCAAGATCAAAAATCTTGGACCACTCAAATATTTTCTAGGCATTGAGGTTGCTCGATCTCCTTCTGGTATGGTTTTGAATCAACGTAAGTATGTTCTTGATATTCTCAAGGAATGTGGACTTCTTGGTTGTCGTCCCACCAGCACTCCTATGGATCAAAAGTGTCATTTCTCTGAGTCAGCTCCATTACTGGCCGATCCATCCTTTTATCGACGTCTTGTTGTCCGTTTACTTTATCTCACAGTTACGCGTCCTGATATTTGTTTTGCTGTTAATATGCTTAGTCAATTTATGCATGCGCCTCGAAAGTGTCATCTTGATGCCGTATTTCATTTGGTTCGCTATCTCAAACGTGCACCCGGCCAAGGTCTTTTCTTTCCTACTGATTCTTCGTTATGTCTTCGTGCTTACTGTGATGCGGATTGGGCTGGTTGTCCAGTTACTCGTCGATCAACTACTGGTTATTTGATATTTCTTGGTTCCGCGCCAATCTCTTGGCATTCTAAGAAGCAGTCTGTTGTTTCTCGTTCCTCTGCTGAAGCAGAATATCGTGCCATGGCTTATGCTACTAGTGAAATCGTTTGGTTACGTCGACTTTTAACTGATCTTGGTGTTTCGGTTTCTGATCCTGTGGTTCTTCATTGTGACAATCAAGCTGCTTTACATATTGTTGCAAATCCGGTTTTCCACGAGCGCACAAAACATATTGAGATTGATTGTCATTTTGTTCGTCAACATTTTTCAGCTGGTTCTATTTTGCCAACAAAGATTTCTGGTTCTCTACAGTTGGCGGATGGTTTAACTAAAGCCTTGGGCCCGGCGATTTTCACTCAGTTTTTACGCAAGTTGGGCATTGTAAATATTCATGCTCCAACTTGAGGGGGAGTATTACGATACTTGTACATATCGATTACATATTTCGGTTGTATCTTCCAGTGTATATTTCGGTTAGGCTTCTTAGGCTACTTTGTAGGTAAGTTAGCATTTGTAGATAGAGTTTATCTCTAAGTTTATCTCCTTGGCTGTAGTAGGGTTTGTTATTATTTTCGTTTGTATATGTACACGCTTTGTACGTTGGTATCATTATCAGAAATATACGATACTTTTCTTCATCTTTGTCATAAACTCAAAACTTTGCGCCCATTTTGGGTAGGGATTGGAAGGATGTACAGGGGGAGGGAGAGGACAAGGGTTGGGGATGTCAGATTTGAGTTTGTCATCTGGTAATTGCCACAAATTGTCAACTGAGTGCAATTTAGGTTTCTTCTAAAGAAGTGATATGATTAATCTTCTGGATTAGTAACTGGAGTTTTTATGTTTCATCCCCAAAGTTGGAAAGTCTGTGTGTTATATATATGTTGGTCTGATTGCCTGTTCTTTTTGCGTTTTGTACTTTCCATGTCGGAAATTTCTTTCTGTTAAGTTCGTTTTAGATCTCATATCAGTTGAAGAGAAAGCGTTGGACGAAGCGATGAACAAAATATTTACCGAGAAAGGAATACAACAGGTGATCTTACGGGCTTGATACTTCTATGCTAATTGCAATTTTTAGATATCTTATGATCTATGAGGTCGCTCTTTTTTGTTAGTTACTGGTGTTGGGATTAATTCGAGATACGTGTGATGCGCAGCACGTTGATAAAGTTCATACGAATTAATCATAAGGTGGACGTTATGTATGATAATATTATATGTCACATATGTCACGTAATAATATTAATTATTACGTAAAACATCCACACGTTAAGTCATCATCAGGTATATTCGTGGATATATAGTGTGATCTAAAATGGAAACCCCGAATATGTAGACAGTCATATGGTCAGAGACCGCGATGGATGGGCTCAAAGTGCAACGACGATAAAGTGTACGACATCTGGTCCCCGAGGGGCGACAACTCACGTGTGACTAATAGATAATTATTAGTACAAATAAAGATAAGGTTGAGTTTTAAATTTGAATTTAAATTTAAGTTTAAATTTAAATTTAAATTTAAGTTTAAATCTAAATCCTCACAAATCAGATTCTTCCATCTCCTTCTATATAAAGGAGGAGGCTTCACCTCCTCACTACGTCAAGAAAAACTAGCGGCCATACAATATTAGAGAGAGAGTGTGCCGAATTTTCTATAAATCTCACACTAGCTAGCCTCTCCATCAGGTAAAGAAGTGAATTGTTGATTCCGTTCAAAGGGTGTATCAACAATTGGTGGGAGATCGTGAATCCTTGGATCACGCCAGATTCATCATCAGCCGGAGCAGTTGCAGCGCACGTGTTCAGATTAACAACAGTAATGGAGCAAGATATATGTTCCGCACTTTGTTACTTTGTCCATTAATTCGATTAAACGGTCCTATTCAGAGGTTTATTAAATTAAATCTAACAAGTGGTATCAGAGCAGACCTAATCGAATCATTATCTGTTGATCTGTTCATATTGGAAAAAAACGGAATTTTTGTGGTAAAAAAAACCTTTTTCCCGGAACAAGTTTTGAAAGAAAAAGGTTATGTTTTTTATTTTAAAATAATAATAATTTCACCGTGTTTTTGGCAAAAAACATGTTCCGGCTCTGTAAGCTAGAACCCAATACGTCAGGAAGAAGGTCTAAGGTTCCAGTCTGTCTAGTGAAATTTCCGGAATTCTTTATGGTTTCTGGAATCCTATTTTTAATATATAATTAACGCAACCTCTTACTTGAAATAAAAAGATTGCAAGTGAAATGTCCCTGGATCGACTCTGCTGGGGGCGAAATTCTCCACATTTTTTTCCGGCTGGGGCTTCTGGCGTCAGCAGTCTTTGGGCTGGCAATCTTGTCCGGCCCTGATCCAGATTTGGGCTTTGGCCCAAAATTTCAACAGAATAAAAAAAGAAAATCCAAAAATTGAGAATATGGGCCGGGCAGGTCCGACCCGCAGTTTTTAATGTTATTGTTTTATTATTATTATTTTAAAGAAATCTAAAATAATAATAATCAAGTATTAAGTTTAATTTCTGGTTATTGAATTATTTGTTTATATGCATGCAATTAATTGTTTATTTATTTATGCTTTATGTTTATGCATGTTAATAAATAATAAACAAATAAAATTAAGGAACTTAACCCAATAAGGATCCGAATCTTGTTTGACCCTGTTTGACCAAGTTCAACCAAGTTAATTCGATGGGTTAAGTTGACTGAATTAACCAACACTTATCAGGCAATACAGTTTATACTCGTGATAGATAACTCATTGAGTTGTGATAAAAACACCGTACACGTAGTTTTGTCTAAGAAAGCCGGCTCTTAAGCGAGACCATTGCGACTCCACCGGTGGACTAGAAATTATGTGGAATTGTAATACACCCTTATGGAAAGTGGGTATTACTGAATTAGTTCATTTCACACTCAATGTGACCCATCATAAAGTTATATCACCTGTTAAATTGATTGATAGAGATATTGTTTTCTTAAACCGTAAGAAGAATCGAGCTTGGTTCAAGGTGATTCTTATTTTAATCGTAAAGGGAATCAAACTAGTTCGAATTGGTTTAAGTAAAACAAAATGGATGTTGGGGCTAAGTATGCACGATACGTGCAAAAGGGTTAGTCAGGAAACTGCGGATCATTTAGTACCACAAAGTTACGCGACTATGTGTTGTAAGCAATCATTTACCGGCCCAAAGGAAGGTGTGATTGTCGAAAACACATATGAGCATGGTAGTTGACCCAAAAGGGCTCGGCGGCGAAGTTTTAAATGCATATGTTAATTCATCGGCCAAAAGGAAGGTGGTTAACCCGTGCTTGAAGAACCGTCATATTGACCGCTACACCCAATTGTTGGAAGGTATTGGGATGACTCCAAAGAGCCCTAATGCTGAAAGACAATTGGTAGATGGAATTAAGGTTCTATTTTGATATTCGGATTTTATGCAGTTTAAAGATTACATGTTGTGTATTTAAGTCCGTTTCTTGTTTGCTTTTCAGCAATAATGTCTAACATTAAGGATATTCCTACATTGAACGGTTCAAACTATAAGCAATGGAAAGATCAACTTGAGATCTTTCTAGGGATTGCTGATCTAGACACTGCATTGCAGATAGATTGTCCAGCTGTGCTAACAGACGAAATACCAGTGAGGAAAAATCTCACATGGCACGCTAGCTACGATCAAATCGCATGTGTCTTATGATCATGCAAAAGACTATCCTCAAATGCTTCAGGAGATACATTTCTGAGTCCACGACAGCCAAAGAATTTTTGGCTAATCTCGAGCAAAGGTATGTAAAGAATGAGAAAGCTGAGGCAGACAATCTCTTAAAGAAACTTTGCTCGAAACAGTACCGTGGAAATGGCGGCATAAGAGGGCATGGAATTATGAATGCTGTCGCCACCAAGTTCGATGGTAAGAAACACAAAGCTGCGGAAAAGGTTACTATGCAAAAGGCAAGTCAAAAGGAAAAGGGGGTGCCTATTACTGACGCACCCAAAAGCATGACTTGTTTCTTTTGCAATAAGGAATGACATTGAAAGCAAATTGTACCGGTTATATTTTTTGGCTCAAGAAAAAGGGTACATCTTAGTTTGTTCTGAAGTTAATTTTGTTTCGGATATAGCCACTTGGTGGGTCGATACGGGAGCCACGACTCACCTATCTGTGACTATGCATGGTTGCCTAAGCCATAGAAAACCAAGAGACGTTGAAAGATACGTCTATTGGAGAAATGGTAGCGGCATAAAGGTTGAAGCCATCGGGCATTTCAGATTGCTGTTGACATCCGGTTTCTATCTAGATTTGCATGAAACTTTTGTAGTACCATCGTTTAAACGAAATCTTATTTCGTTTTATCGATTGGATAGAAGTGGATATTACGGTTATTTTGGAAATGTAAATTTCCAACTTTATCATGCTTCTAGATGGATTGGTCACGGTATAATGTTCGAAATTGATAAACTTTATTCAATAAATATCGCTTCAAATCAGTAAACCTTGCACGTTATAACGCATAACTTTAAAGCAAAATTAACTCATGATAATTCAAGATCACTTTGGCATCGCGTTTAGGACACGTGTCCAAAAACAGAATAGAATATCTTGTCAAAACAAAAATTCTCAATCCTTTAGACTTAACCCACTTAGAGTCATGTGTATTTTATGCTAAAGGAAAACAAACTAAAGTCCGAAGATATGAAGCAAATCGTGCAAATAGTTCATTAGAGTTGATTGACACCGATATTAGTGGCCCATTTCATCCGGTTACTTGAAATGGTCACTCTTATTTTATCACCTTTATTGACGACTATTCGCGATATGGCTGCATATTCTTGATTAAAGAAAAAGCGCAAGCAATAAACATGTTCAAATCCTTTAAAGCTGAGGTTGAGTTACAACTCGACAAAAGGATTAAAGCCATCAGATCGGACCGTGGGGTGAATACTCTAGGACCTGCAAGGCACCACTAGAAAAGGGGTTGAATAGTGGGTGCGGAAAATTTTTTCTATATATGTTTTAATCCAAAAACCCAACTTCTGAAAACAGTTTCTGTTTTCAAGACCTGTTTTGCAACGTTTTAAAAACTAGGTTAAATGTTTTCAAAAATTCTGAAATTTGGAGAGATTATAGTCTCAGATGTTGTGAGTATCTCCTAAAAATTTCAGATCAAAATTCAACCTTTAACCCTTTGAAAAATCGTTGGTGGTCAGATTGCAAATATACCAGAAACGGTAGTCTAATTTAAAAAATTTATTTCGAATAAACCGTAGCTCCAAATGGTCTGAAATTTTAATGACAAACCCCTTTCTATATGTATTTAATTGGGTTGAAATAGTTTTGAAAAATTCCTTTAGGAAGTAAGTCAAATACGTTCAAAGTCTCAACCTTTTCAAGTCTGAAAATCAGACTGCACTAGTTTCAGAACTATTGACATTTGAATGACTTATACTTGTCCAAATGAGTTGAAACTTGTGCCAAATGAAACTTAAAACGTGTGGCTATATTTCTGAAAAGTTTCGTGATTTTTGAAATTCATTTAATATTTTTAAGAGCGCGATGAAAATAATGCACTGTGCTAGAAACTGAAAGTACTTTGCAGAAAAGTAGAGAACACAAGGAATTTTATACTGGTTCGGTTAAATCAACCTACTTCTGTCTTTGAGGACACCTTCCTCGGTTATCACTAAACAAAATAACACCTTACAGCACAGGGTTGATGGAGTTATACGCCAACTCCAACCTTTTACAGATAAAACAAGCAATCACAATGATGACGAACACCACCACCGAACGGATGAAGGTTTGATCACACCTTGATCAACCTTTCACAATACTAGGGCGTGTATGGTGGTTTATATGAAGCCTATACAGTATGTATGAATATGGATACAATAGGCTTCGAGAGAGAAGAAGAAAGAAAGATAGAAGAAGATGTTGAAAACGTTTTTGCACTATAGCACTTGTGAGACTTGTCTTTGATTTGTTCTTCTCTTCTTTTTATCAAGTGTGGCCGCCTCCCTCTTGACTTGTCTTCCCCTTGGAAATTATCTTTTAAGTCATTGGAAGAATACCTTGTATAATTGTGACATCCATTTGCTTACTTAGCAACACTTCATTGGATGATCATCTTGGCATTGCTTACTTGGCACTCATTGATTGGATGAGATTTGTCATCATTTGATGACTGTATAAATCTGAACATTACACTTAAAACATGTGCCAAATTAGTGTTTAAAATATTGACAAAAGTCACATAATCAATCCCACTTAATTTGCAAGACAAATTATCCTTCATTTACCATAAAAATTCGGCCAACTCATTTCTCACATGCTGAAATTTTCAGCATGTGCATTATTCAAGACATATTTAAAATATTGTCATTTTATCATCAAATCAATCCATTTAAATTAAAGAGGCAAATATATCACCATTAAGATGGAATTTTCAGCCACCTTGATTAACACATGCTGAATTTTCAGCATGTGTTACATTTGTAACAAAGTTCAAAACATTACCTTGTGTAGCTTCCTCCATTATGTCACTAACCATGTGTAGTCCATTCTTGACCAATCAAGATGCCAACTAAGTTCCACATAAGCTCCACCAAGGCTGTAGTAGGCGTGTATGAGGCTTGAGCATTTGCTGAATTTCATTTTTGTAAACTTTGTAATATAGTGCACAATAATTATACACATATGGTATATTCCAATCAGCCCTATTTTGAATATTCTAGAACACTTTAATATGTATTGAATATGTAAAAAGTGTCTAGATACATGTTATATGTCATCCCAAAAACGTTCCATGTGTCGTGTTCGTAGAAAACCGAATTTTCGACTTTTGTCGATTACGCGATTTTTCTCCGATTAAATTCCAACTTTTTGCACATATTACATATATTATGTCACACATAATATACATAGAATAACTTGAATATTCAGCTCTAAATGTTGAAGTAAGTGGCACCCCATGTGCTTAAAAAGATGAATTTGGAATCTCCACAATTTGGCCTTAATTGGGGATGATTTGTGTGTGCCAACATGGAATGATTTTATGGATGAATACACCATGTGAGCTCCAAAATTTGTGGCCATTTTTGAAGCGTAGGGGCTGGCCATCTACATATGGCAAGTATGTGACACGTTGGCAAAGTTTCGGTTGCCACCCGATATGACAATTTTTGGTTTAGAACCTTGTAACGTGTCGTAATAACTTTGTCATCACCATGACTTCTATCATATGATATAAGACTTGAATATGCTCATAAATATTAGGTAAGTATAGTGGTGTGACGTTAACGTACGTTGATAAAATATATAACGTGTCGGTAGTACGTTGGAATATATGTGTATAGTGCCTTTAAAAAAAAATCAGAATATATATATATATATATATATATATATATATATATATATATAGGTGTGTGGTTTAAGAGGGAAGAAGACTTTCCATTTCCATGTTTGTTGCCTTTGTGCCTTCTACAAATATTTCTCCTTTTAATGAACTACTTAGTTCATTTAACTAAGTACTTCACTTAAGAAACTAGTTTAGTTCATTAGTGGTGGCATCTGAAAATAGTTCAAACACAACAAATGTTTGTCATTTGATGTAAGCTTTAATGCTTCATGGCTTGTTAGTACGACAACATTGTATATAAAATATATAAGGCATGTTTGTTGTAAAAACGTGTCAAGTCATAAAATATGTCATGCATTTCTTTAGTACACGTTATTTAAATCATGTATTTTTGTAATCACTCAACCCCCTTTTTCTCAACAAATACTACGATCGATATGATGTATCAAGAGAACAGCGTCCAGGACCATTTGCTAAATACCTAGAGAAAATCGGAATCGTCCCTCAGTACACTATGTCTGGGTCACCAAGCATGAATGGTGTAGCTGAAAGATGAAATCGTACACTTATAAACATGGTGCGTAGTATGATGAGTCAAACTACGCTACCATTATTCCTCTGGGGATAAGCGCTTAAAGCCGCAGCTTATATCCTCAACCGAGTACCAACTAAAGCAACGATAAGGAACCCTTATGAGTTATGGACTAAGCGTAAGCCTAGCCTTAACCACATAAGGGTTTGGGGTTGTTCAGCAAAGGCGTAGCATTACAAACCTAATGAAAGAAATCTGGACACCAAAACAGTTAGTTGCTATTTCGTTGGTTACTCGGAAAGGTCACGAGGGTATAAATTCTACGATCTCACAAGTAAAGTGTTTTTTGAGATCGGTAAAGTTCTTTGAGGATACTTTGGTTCCGGGCGGAATGATTTGCATCAGCAGATCATCGAGTTAGATGAGGCACACTCAGATTCGACAAATGCGAATCGAACCATCTTTTGGGGAGATAGCATCAGCGATACCTGCACCTGAGGTACCTCATCCCAGTAGTGATACTCCACATGAACAAGTTCATGTTCCTGAGGAAGTTACTGAAGAACCCGATAAATTGCCGGCTGATGTAGTTCAGGAACCTACAGTATCCCAAGAACAAGTGCCTCTAAGGAGATCCACTCGTGAACGGAGAAATCCCATACCTAGCGACTATGTGGTGTATCTCCAAGAACACGAATTCGATGTTGGTATGTTAGACGATGACCCCGAAGACATCCAACAAGCATTGCAATGCAGAAATTCAGAAAAGTGGATAAAGGCCATGGAAGAAGAGATAAAGTCTATGCACGACAACAAGGTATCGGATGTTGTCTCGTTGCCTAAAGGTTCGAAACCCGTTGGTTGCAAATGGATATTTAAAACCCAATGAGATTCAAAAGGCAACGTAGAACGATATAAGGCTTGACTTGTTGCTATAGGGTTTACCCAAAAGGAGGGCGTAGACTATACGGAAATCTTTTCTCCAGTATCCACGAAGTATTCCTTCCGGATAATCACGGCTTTAGTGGCACACTTAGATCTTGAGCTACATCAGATGGATGTTAAGACTGTGTTTTTAAACGGAGAACTCGACGAGACCATTTACATGGTTCAACCGCCTCGATTTAAGGTGGGAGATCCAGAAGGCATGGTTTGTCGACTAAAGAAATTCATCTATGGACTCAAGCAAATGTCTCGACAGTGGTACTTCAAATTTGCCAAAGTGGTTGCCTCTTTCGGTTTTGAGACAAACCAAATTGACGAATGCATGTATCGCAAGTTCAGTGGGAGCAAGCTCATATTCATGATCTTGTATGTAGATGATATACTGCTTGCAACAAATGATGTAAACATGTTGAGCGACACCAAAGCCTTTCTGAGAAAACATTTCGAGATGAAAGACCTTGGTGAAGCCTCATATGTGTTGGGACTTGAGATACAGAGGAATCGTACCCAAGGTATCTTATCTATCTCACAACAGGCATACATCGAAAAGGTGTTGAAGCGGTATAGCATGGATAAGTGTAAACCACTTAGTACCCCTGTGGCAAGAGGAGACAAATTCAGTTTGAAACAATGTCCCCAAACAGAGTTTGAATGTTCAGAGATAGGAATACTCTCTAGATTTTGGTAGTAGGGAGTATAATGTATGCCCAAGTATGTACACGACCAGACTTGGCATTCATTACGGGAATGTTAGGCACATACCTCTCTGATCCAGGTAAGGATCACTGTACCGCAGCAAAGAGGGTAATGAGATATTTACAAGGAACGAAGCAACACGTACTGACATATCGGAGATTTGGCAAGTTAGAGATCACTGGATATACAAATTCCGATTTTATCGGATGCCAGTATAGCATGAAATTGACCTTAGGTTATGTGGTTACACTAGCCGGAGGTGCGATCTCATGGAAAAGCACGAAACAGGCCTTATTGGCGTTCTCCACTATGGAGGCGGAATTCGTAGCTTACTTCCACGCATCCAATCAGGCGATATGGCTTTGTAATTTTGTCACAGGGCTGCGGATATTAGAGACTATTTCGTCTCCAATGATGATTTACTATGACAATAAAGTTGCGGTGCTATATTGAAATAACAACCGGAGTTCATCTAAAGCAAAATATATAGAGATGAAGTATTTGGCTGTTAAAGAAAGAATTCAGAATGGTCTAATCAGTATTGAGCATATCAGTACAGACTCCATGGTGGTCGATCCTTTGACTAAGGCCGTGTAACCGGTAGTGTTTCACAAGCATGTTAGCCTTATGGGTCTTAGTCTAGTTGAGGATGTTTTATCCTAATGGGAGTGTGTAAGTTTTTTCTTGTGTTCAATAAAGTTGTTTATTTCAGACAAACAGTATAATGTACTTTCTGGTTATATTAAAGATTTCTGCAGAAGTAATGTACATTAAGCAGTTACGGCATACATTCTGAATTCTATTGATCTCGCTAAAGTAAGGCCAAGTTGGAATTAAATATGTATGATCACCTAGCATATTAATTCCGCACTACATATCTATTTCAGTATCCATGTCATTCAGTAGAATGTTAGCATCATGATTTAAGAGGGATAAGTCACTAATTCAATATGGTGGCGTGCGACTTAAGTCTTTTGCTAACATTTGCTGATGGACCGGAAAAGGAAAGACACACTAAGGGACATACGGTATATGAGCTCAAAAGGGTGACATATAATCCTTAAGATACATACACAGTCCAAGTGGGAGATTGTTGGTATTAATTCGAGATACGTGTGATGTGCAGCATGTTGATAAAGTTCATACGAATTAATCATAAGGTGGACGTTATGTATGATAATATTATATGTCACATATGTCACATAATAATATTAATTATTACGTAAAACATCCATACATTAAGTGATCATCAGGTATGTTCGTGGATGTATAGTGTGATCTAAAATGGAAACACCAAATATGTAGAGAGTCATATGGTCAAAGACCGCGATGGATGGGCTCAAAGTGCAACGACCATAAAGTGTATGACATCTGGTCCCCAAGGGGCGACAACCCACGTGTGACTAATAAATAATTATTAGTACAAAGGAAGATAAGGTTGAGTTTTAAATTTGAATTTAAATTTAAGTTTAAATTTAAATCCTAACCTATCAGATTCTTCCATCTCTCTCTATATAAAGGAGGAGGCTTCACCTCCTCACAGCGTCAGAAAAAACCAGCGGCCATACAGTATTAGAGGGAGAGTGTGCCAAATTTTCTATGAAGCCCACACTGTTAGTGTATGTGCCCTAGGCCATGATTTGGATATTTATATTATACATTTATTATTGATAAAAGAGGTTTTATTATCATTATTGTTGGTTAGTATGTTACACAATTTTGATATATGTCCCTGATTCATTATTGTTATAGAGATAAAATAATTTATAATCAGTATGAGTATTGATTTGATAATCATGAGATGATTATGTGTATGATGATACGAATCAATCTCATAGATACTTGTTAGAGAACAGTGTATTGGATAGACCCATCATGAGATTACAACATGGATTAGCGTCATAAGTAAATCTCATGATAGTCATGTTTTAATCCTTTAACTTGAGATTGTCATAGTTTCCAACATAAGGACTATTATATTTTGACATGATCAAACGTTATCCGTAACTGGATAATAATAAAGGTCATGATTGAATGTGATAGAAATTATGTAGAGGATATTGAACAATCAAGATAGAATTTGTCCCTCTCTTTTAAGAGAGATATCTTTGGGCCCCTCGATTAGTGAAACTGTGAAATGCATGGCCGTGCTCAAATGAATTGATAGTGTGATCAATATCATTTGTTTTATCAGTCTACTTAGAGATCGAGTAATCATATGTTTGAACAATAAAAGTATGACGCAGACCATGACTTATGTTCAAACTAGATATCGTGTGACAAAGGGATTAATGCATGTGCTATTATTAGGCTAATTGGATTGTACTCGTATTAATTGGGTAGTCGTAATGTCTTGCTAGAGGGCAATTACGACTTGTTGGTTTAATAGAGATTTAATCAACTACCAATTAATATGGGCCTATCAGGTCACACACAAGAATGCGTATGACTGAGATTAATAATATTAATAATATTAATATGGGATATTAATTATTATTATTATTATTATTATCGCTTTTAATATTAATAATATTAATATTGGATATTAATTATTATTATTATGATTTTCTTTTTTGGTGATTATATATATATATATATACATATATATATATATATATGCATTATCGGATAATAACGAGAGAATCCGTATCTGATATGAATTTTGAATATTCTGATAGAATCCATATTTGATATGGATTTTGATTGGCATCAACTGATCCGATTGGGACTCGGATTTTGATGTCCATATATGTGTGTATATATATCTGTGTATCTCGTACAGAGAAGACAGACGAAAAACAACAGAAAACGAAACCCTAGAATCATTTTTGTGAAAAACCGAGTTCTTCAGCCGCGCCGTTTGAAGAGCTAGCACTCCGGGCGGAAGCGTTTGTGTGGATACCGACAGAGAGTGTTCATGATTTCGCACCTCTTCCATCTGCAGATTTCGAATCTACGGAGGTAATTTTTGATTTCTTTTGTCGAATTAAATGAACAACATGGATCCTTGGTAGGAAATCGGAGATCAAGTTTTGTTTTTCCACTGCGCGTTTTGCAGTGATCTCGTTTGATTTCCTAACACACACTACCTTGCCTCTCCATCGGGTAAAGCAGTGAATTGTTGATTCCGTTTAAGGGGTGTATCAACAAATTGGTGGGAGGTCGTGAATCCTTGGATCACGCCAGATTCATCATCAGCCGGAGCAGTTGCAGCGCACGTGTTCAAATTAACAATAGCAATGGAGCAATGTATATTTTCAACATTTTGTTACTTTGTCCATTGATTCAATTAAACGGTTCTATTCAGGAGTTTATTAAATTAAATCCAACAACTGGTTCATTTTTCAGAATGTATCTTCTGGATTTTATTGCAAGAAATCTATGACAATAGGATGCTCATAGAAGTATGCCACATCTTACAAACTTCATTATGCTTTACGTCAAGTCATACAGTAGAATTAAGCATTAGTCCTCCAGTCATTGATTGGATTCTCTAAACAAAACAGCATACATTGTATTAATTTTCTTGTTGGTAGCATCCTTTGTTAAGTGAACTTACACAGTTAACCAAATTAAATTTACATACCTCTTCTAAATGTTTGTGTGCAAAAATTCTATCAGGTGCAGAATTTCATAGACCTCTGTCGCACGAAATGTATGACCAAGAAAGAAGCGGGACATACTCTTTTTATGGAGCACAAGATAGAGTCTCTGTTAACTGAAATTGGTACTTCTTAGCTATGTAGCATTTGCTTTATATACGTTATGTGAAAATGGTTGAAATATTTCAAGGATTCATAAATCATTCTATTTTAGCCAAAAAATCAGTTCAGATTTTTCTCTTATATGATATCACGTTTCATTAGTATTTACATTTAAGATGTATCCAGCTGAACCTACTGATTCGTTGTGAACGTCAAGTATTCTGGATGTCGAAACAAACTTGATGCTCAATATATTTACCAATACCAAAATATGTACATGTAATTAGCTTTTCTAGCTATAATTTAGGAATAAGTGGTGCAGGTAGTGTAAGAAGTTATTGAATTTTGTTAGAAGTGTGTTCTTTTTACAAAGCTGTAAAAAGTTATTAGCTCACATGATTATAGATAGTCAGGTGTATTTCTTTTGTAGTTGTTACCTCTCTGCTAGTTGCAATTATCGTAACTCTTGATCATTTCTACACATTTTTTGAATAGTTATTGAATAAATATGGTTTGTTGGTTAGCTAGACAAGGAGAAATTGATGAAAGTACTATCTCCAAGTGAAATAGTTTGGTATTCATGATGCCTTTTTATTGTTATAATGGTCAATCCCCTTATGGACTCCATTAAAACAACATATAGGTTAGGACTTTAACAGTGTAAACCGTATCATTGTTATCCTCTTGTATCTATAAATTATTCTATTTTAGCTGAAAAGTCAGTTCAGATTTTTCTCTTATCTGATATCACGTTTTGTAAAAAGTATGTTCTCTTTAAAAATCTGTAAAGGGGGGTCCTCTCTTTGCAAGTCTTCGTTAGTTCACATGATTATAGATAGGTATATTTCTTTTGTAGCTGTTGACTAAAAACTTCTGTGCTCGTTGCCATGGTCATAAATCTGATCATTTCTACGCATTTTTAACTAGTTCTTGAATAAATATGGTTTGTTGGACAGCTGGAGAAATTGATGAAATATAGTTCCAAGAGTAATGTTTTGGCAGTTCATGATTCCTTTTTATGGTTATAATGGTCAATCCTCTTTTAGACCCTCGTCCTTTTGTATATATGTCTTCAACAACAACACTCAACCTTTTTCTTTACAATGTGGAGTCGACTGAATCAATCATTTCTCTTGCACTTTTTTTTTTAAATTTTTTGAGTCGTACGCTGAATCCTACCCTCCTTATGTGTCTCTTAATATCTAATGTATAATATATACCTATGAAATATGCCTCCTTATATGTCTCTTAACAATGGATTGTTAGGAGAATGTGTATATAGCAGCATAGAGACACACCATACTTGTATATAGGAAGGGAAAAAGGAAAGTGGAGTTGCATCCTTTTCTTGTGGGAGTATTTCAAAATGCATATTATTTTACAACAGTAGAAACTGAAAGCCAGTTTTAGCTCTACTAGTTTAGACGTCGTATTAGTGTTACAGTTTGTCAGCATTCTTTTGTTCTTTGGTATAACTCAGAACATATGGTTTTAGAGTTTTTACACTTTACACAATCAATGAGCTTAGTTTGATGTTTCTAGTCTGAGTGTTTGCTTGTGAACTCAATTGGCATATCCAATTGGTTGCCTCCCTCCAACCCCAATCCAGAAAAATGTGTGTTTGTGTATGTATACTTATATTTATAAGTTTCTTGTGTGAGACCATGCTATAAATCAGAGTGCGGTTTAAACCATATCCTGAATATGAGATTAGCCTCTGAGTTCAGTGTAGACCATACCTGAATATGAGTTCGATTTGATTCTGAAGTTTTTGTTGGTAGACTGGATGCAGCACCGAACATTCCTGTAGTGGGAAGACCGTGTTGAGAAAAAGTTTTTGAGTGATTCACAAAATAGATGATTTAAATAACACGTGTTTAAGAAATGCATGACACAATTTATTACTTGACACGTTTTTGCGACAAACATGCCTTATATACTTTATATATAATGTTGCTGTACTAACAAGCCATGAAGCTTTAAAGCTTACATCAAATGGCAAACATTTGTTGTGTTTGAACTATTTTTAGGTGCCACCATTAATGAACTAAACTAGTTCATTAAGTGAAGTACTTAGTTAAATGAACTAAGTAGTTCATTAAATGGAGATATATTTGGAGAAGGCATGATGGTAACAAATTTGGAAATGGAAAGTCTCCTCCCACTCTATATCATATATATATATATATATATTTTTATAAAAAGGCACAATACACATATATTCCGACGTACTGCCGACATGTAACATGTATTACGAACGTACGTCAATGTCACACCACTATACGTACCTCATATTTATGAGTATATTCAGGTCTTATATCATATGATATAAGTCATGGTGATGATAAAATTATTACGACATGTTACAAGGTTATAAACCAAAAATTGTCGTATCGGGTGACTACCGAAACTTCGCCAACGTGTCATGTGCTTGCCATAATAAATGGCCAGCCCCTACACTTCAAAAATGGCAACAAATTTCGTAGTTAACATGGTACACTCAGCCATAAAATCATTCCATGTTGGCACACACAAATCACCTCCAATGAGCTGAATATTTAACTTATTTTATGTATATTATGTGTGACATAATATATATAACATGTGCAAAAAGTTTGAATTTAATCGGAGAAAAATCGCGTAATCGACAAAAGTCGAAAATTCGGTTTTCTACGAACACAACACATGGAACGTTTTTGGCATGACATGTAATATATATCTAGACACTTTTTACATATTCAATAGATATTGAAGTGTTCTAGAATGTTCAGATTAGAGCTGATTGAAATATACCATATATGTGTAATTATTGTGCAATATTTAACAAAGTTTACAAGAGTGAAATTCAGCACATGCTCAAGACACATCACACGCCTATCTCAGCCTTGGTGGAGCTTATGTGGAGCTTAGTTGGAATCTTGATTGGTGGAGAATAAGCCACACAAGGTTAGTGACATAATGGAGGGAGCTACACAAGGTAACATTTCAAATCTTTTAGCAAATGAAACACATGCATGAAAATTCAGCATGTGAGGCTAGAGCTGGCCGATTTTTGTCTTGAATGTTGATGAATTTGCTTCCAAATTTGTGGGGATTGATTGTAGAATATTTGGCAATGTTTGGAACTTCATTTGGCACATGTTTTTCATTTTATTCTCAGATTTTTACAGCCACTAAATGATAACAAGACTCATCCAATCAAGGAGTGCCAAGTAAGCAAAGTCTAGTCAAATATTCAATCAAGTTGTGCCAAATAAGCAAGATAGTGTCACATCTACATAAGACATTCTTTCAAGGACATAAAAGAGAATTCTCAAGGTGAAGAAAAGCCCTAGGGGGCGGCCAAGACTTGATAAAAGGAAGAGAAGAGAGTCACACAAATGCAAGACAAGTCTCATAATTTCCAAAATGCAAAAAGACTCTCTACTCTCTTCTTCTACATTTCTTTCTTCTTCTTCTTCTTCTCTCAAGCCTATTGTACTTATATTCAAACGTATTGAATAGGCATTGTTCATACCACCATACACGCCTCATTGTTGTAAAAGATTGATCAAGGTGTGATCAAACCTTCATCCGTTCCTGTGGTGGTGTTCGTGATCATTGTGATTGCTTGTATCGTTTGTTTAAGGGTTGGAGCTGGTGTGTAACTCCAGCAACCCTTGTGGTAAGGTGTTAATTTTTGTAGTGATAACCGAGGAAGGTGTCCTCGAAGAGTGGAGTAGGTTGATCTAACCGAACCAGTATAAAATCCTTTGTGTTCTTTAATTTACTGCACAATACTTTCAGTTTCCAGCATTCTGTATCCATTTCGTTGCAATCTTAAAAATAGAAAACGAATTTCAAAAATTGTAAAAGTTTGCAGAAACATAGCCACACCTCTTAAGTTTCATTTGGCGTATGTTTTAACCCAATTGGACAAGTATAAGTCAATCAAACATTAATAGTTCTAAGACTAGTGCAATCTGATTTTCAGACTTGTAAAGGTTGAGAACTTGAATGTATTTGACAAACTTCCCAAATGAATTTTTCAAAACTGTTTTAACCCATTAAAATAAATACCCTAAGGGCTTTGTCATTAAAATTTCAGACCATTTGGAGTTACGGATTAATCGGAATAAAATTTTCAAATCAGACTACTATTTCTGGCAGATTTGTGCAATCTGACCACAAACGATTTTTCAAATGGTTAGAGGTTGAATTTTGATCTGAAATGTTTAGGGGATACTTAGAACATCTGAGAGTAGAATCTCTCCAAATTTCAGAATTTTTGAAGATCTGTAACCTAGTTTTTCAGACGTTTCAAATCAGGATCTGAAAACAGAAACTGTTTTCAGAAGTTGGGTTTTGGGGTTAAAATGTAGCGCCCCGCTCCCGAGCCCTAGCCTCGGGAACAGTGCATCCGCCGTATCTCGCTAAGGAGAATACAAAGCGTCGAATGAATCTCTTACTTGTCAGAAATGACGTAGAAATTTTTTTCGCGGAAACGTAAATCATAACTTAAATTAAACTCGAATAATTGTTATTACATCACTAAATAAAAAGAAGTCTGATAATCAAACAATAAAGAAGCTTGTGAAAATCCCAAAGATAACTAAGAACAGTCAGCTGCAGAGTCCCATCGTATCCTAGATGTAGCTATCAACCAGCCCACTCTACTATGTCCTTCCCGTCCTCAACGAAGATGCGCTCATAGTCCTCATCCGGCTCACCTGTGTAGGATCTGCAAGGCACCACTAGAAGGGGGGGGGTTGAATAGATGGTGCGGAAAGTGTGCTTTTTTAAAATTTCTTTAAACTTGAACAATTCAAGTTCTGAAAACAGATTCTGTTTTCAGGACCAGTTTTAAAACGTTTTTGAAACTAGGTTAGATGTCTCCAAAAATTATGCAATTTTGAGAGAACTTAGCCTCAGATGTTATGAGGGTCCCCTTAAAATTTCAAATCAAAATTCAACCTTTAACCCCTTCAAAAACCGTAGGTACTCAGATTGTGCAAATCTGCCAGAAACGGTAGATGGTTTTGAAAAATTAATTCCTATTTGTGTGAACGTCCAAATGCTCTGAAATTTTGACCAATAACTCCTTATATATTATATTTAGATGGGTTGAAACAGTTTTGGAAAATTCTTTTGGGAAGTAGGTCAAATACAATCAAAGTCTCAACCTTTGCAAGTCTGAAAATCAGACTGCACTAGTCTCAGAACTTTTGATGTTTAGTTGACTTATACTTGTCCAAAAGGGTTGAAACTTGTGCCAAATTAACCCTAGAACGTGTAAGTATGTTTCTGGAAATTTTTGTAATTTTTGAAAATCGTTTACTATTTTTACGGATGCGGACAAGAAGGATAAACAGTGCAGTAACTGAAACGTAAATGCAGAAAGTAAATGACACCAAGAATTTTATACTGGTTCGGTTATAAACAACCTACTCCAGTCTTCAAGGAACACCTTCCTTGGTTCTCACTAATCACACACACGTAGTACACCTTACCGCAGGGTTGATAGAGTTACACCTAACTCCAACCCTTTACAAACCTTGTATGACGAGTACAATTCACACGAACACCACCACCTCGCTAGAATGAAGATTGATCACACCTTGATCAATCTTTTACAAAGATGTATGAATGGTGGTTTATCTCAAGCCTATTCAAGATTGAAAGATATGAAAAACAATAGGCTTTACAAGAAAAGAGAAAGAAAGAAGATGTAGGAGAAGAAGAGCTTGGCAATTTGATCACTTTGGAATGCAATTCTTGTTGTTGTATTTGTTTGCTCTCCTCTTCCTTCCTTATAGAATTCCAGCCGTCCCCTTGGAGCCTTCTCCCTTCTTGAAAATTTCTTTTTAAGTGCTTGAGAGAGTGTAAGACATCATTGTGACAATACCTTGCTTACTTGGCATCATTCTATTGGATCATCATTTAGTCTTCGCTTACTTGGCACCTCTTTATTGGCTCAATGTTGTCATCAAGATGACATGGAAATAATCTGAAATAATCTCTTAAAAATGTGCCAAAAATCAACCATAAATTCATACCATAAATCAAAAATTTCATCATAAATTGCAAGACCAACAAATCCTTCCTTTTCAATCCAAAAAATCGGCCATAATGTACAATTTCCATGCTGAATTTTCAGCATTTACATCATCCATTTTTATTCAAGATAATTCCCAATTTACTTTGATTTTTCTCATTAAAATGGATCAACAATACATGGTAAGTCTTGCTATCAATTGAGAAATGAATTTGGACACACAATAGTAATCACATTCGGCCACACCATAACTTCACACATGCTGAAAAATTTCAGCATGTGTGATATGTAGAATATCACACTTTATTTCCTTACATAATATTCAAATCATTTCCATAACATCTTCAATTAATCCTCATAATTCAAGACACACAATTTATGTATTTTAAACTGAAAATTTCGGCCAGCTATAGTCTCATTATGCTGAAATTTTCAGCATGTTACATAAGTGAGACATATTTGAATTCTTACCTTTTGTAGCTTTTCTCTTTAATTCACCAACAATGTATGATTGACCCTTGACCAATCAATATGCCAACAAGGCTCCACATGTGCTCCATCTCAGCTGTATGTGTGTTGGAAGATGTATATACATGAGCTGAAATTTATTTTTGTTAACTTTGTAAAACAGTGCACATTTAATAATACACACATGTAATATTCCAATCAGCCCTTAATTTAATTTTCTAGAACACTTTAAGATGTATATCATATGTAAAAAGTGTCTAGATACGTTTCACATGATGTACAAGAAAAACGTTCCATGTTATGTGCGTAGAAAACCGAATTTTCGATATTTATCGATTACCCGATTTTTCTCTAATTTAAATTCCAACTTTTGCACATGTTATATATATTATGTTATACATAATATATATAATATATACTTTAAATCTCACCACTTGGCTGGTTTAAAGTGGTACCATTAACATGTGACAAAATTAAACTTGGAATCTTCACATTTTGGCCTTAATGTGGAGTAATTTGTGTGTGCCAACATAGAAAGTATTTTTGGCTGAATATGTCATGTGTAGCACGAAATTTACATCATATTTTGATGTATATGGTCTGGCCATTTATTTATGGCAAGTACGTGACACGTTGGCGAAGTTTCGGTATTCGCCCAATACGACAAATTTCGGTTTAGAACCTTTTATCGTGTCGTATTTAATTTGTCATCACCATATCTTATATCATATGATATAAGACCTGAATATAATCATAAATATGAGTTAAGTATAGTGTTGTGACGTTAACATACGTACGAAAAATATATAACGTGTCAGTAGTACGTTGGAATACATGTGTATGTGCCTTTATCAAAAAATCTGAAAATATGTATAATATATGTATATGAGGCGTGTTTAACGAAGATGGGGAGGAGGAGAGAACTTTCCTTCTTTGGCCTTGTTGCCTTTGTGCCTTTTCCAAATTAATCTTCCTTTAATGAACTACTTAGTTTATTAAACTAAGTACTTCACTTAATGAACTAATTTAGTGCATTAATGGTGGCACCTTAAAATAGTATAAACACAACAAATGTTTGCCATATGATGTAAGCTTTAATGCTTCATGGCTCGTTAGTACGGCAACATAATATATAAGCTAAATAAGGCATGTAATGGCAAGTTATCATGCATACATGTACACATTTATATATGTTTATGCACGTTTATATATATGTATACATTCAAGACACTTATTTTGAAATCACTCAAACCCCCTTATCTTTACAATCTCCCCCTTTTGATGATTTTCAAAATAATTTGTGTACATGATTTAAATGCTATCTCTCCCCTTGAATTGTAAGCAAATTTGAAATTTGAATTTCGAATTTCAAATCCGGCTCCCCCTTGATTTGTGCAATTAAGATCAATTAAGATCAATCAAGATCAATCAGTGTCTCTCTCTCCCCCTTTATTTTGGAAAGTTAATCAAAAGATTCCTGTCAAAAAGGAAAGTAAATCAAATAATATCAAATCAAATTATATCAGCGGGAATCATGCCTAATTTAGAACGAAGAGATTCATATGTGGCTTGATTTAAGGACTTTGTAAATATATCCGCTACTTGTGATTCTGTGCGTACGTGATCTATGACAATATTACCATTGTTAACGTGATCATGAAGAAAGTGATAGCGTACTTCTATATGCTTAGCCTTAGAATGTAACACGGGGTTCTTAGACAAATTGATGGCACTCATACTATCACAATATATAGGAATCTTATTTACGATAATTCCAAAGTCCGAAAGTTGTTGTTTTATCCACAACAACTGTGTGCAACAAAGGCTAAGAGCCATGTACTCAGCCTCAGTAGTGGACAAAGCAACACTTGCTTGCTTTTTGGAAAACCATGAAATAAGAGAATTTCCTATAAATTGGCAGGTTCCGCTCGTGCTTTTTTTATCTATTTTGCAGCCACCATAATCTGCATCAGTGTAAGCATGTAAGTCAAATGTAGAATCCTTATCGTACCAAATACCTAAGGTGGGCGTGTGCTTAATATAACGGAATATTCTTTTTACCGCATTTAAGTGTGACACCTTAGGTTGACTTTGAAAACGAGCACACATGCATACGCTAAACATGATGTCAGGCCTACTAGCAGTTAAATATAGCAAAGAACCTATCATAGATAGATATAATCCATTATCAACGTCTTTACCATGTTCGTCTTTGTCTAATTTAGTAGTGACACTCATAGGGGTGGGGGATGGTTTCAAATTTTCAAAATTAAACTTTTTGATCATGTCATTTACATATTTCGCTTGGCTTATATGAATTCCTTTACTTGTTTGCTTAATCTGCAAGCCAAGAAAATAATTAAGTTCACCAACCATAGACATTTCAAATTCAGATTTCATGCAATTTTCAAAATATTTAACAAGTCTATGTGAGGTAGAGCCAAAAACAATGTCATCTATGTAGATTTGAATAATAAGTAAATCTGATTTTTTTGTTTCAAAAATAGTGTACTATCTATAGTACCACGTTTAAAATTATTTTCTAAAAGGAAAGTAGCAAAACGATCATACCATGCTCTTGGCGCTTGCTTTAGGCCATATAGTGCCTTCTTTAGTTTGTACACGTGATCTGGATGTTTCAAATCTTCAAAACCGGGTGGTTGCTTCACGTATACTTCTTCTTGTGTGAATCCGTTTAGAAAAGCACTTTTGACGTCCATTTGATACAATTTAAAATCTTTCATGCAAGCAATAGCAAGTAAGAGTCGTATAGCTTCTAAACGTGCTACGGGTGCAAATGTTTCATCGTAGTCTATTCCTTCTTCTTGATTATATCCTTGAGCTACGAGTCTTGCTTTATTTCTAACGACCTTTCCTTCTTCATTCATTTTATTCCTAAATACCCACTTTGTGCCTATTATAGTCTTATCTTGTGGTCGTGGCACTAAATCCCATACATCATTTCTAACGAATTGATTAAGTTCGTCATGCATAGCATCAATCCAAGATGAATCACTCAAAGCATCATGCACATTTTTGGGCTCAATTTCAGAAATCATAGCATGAAATTCATTTATTTCATCCGAAGTGATTCTTCTACGTGGTCGCACACCGTGAGTGATGTCGCCTATGATGAGATCATGTGGGTGATCTCTATGCCATCTTGGTTGATTATTTTCTATGTTATCATGCATTTCTATATGATCATGCATTTCTAGTGTCTCATTCATATCATGCATATCAAAAGAATCATTATCTTCATTTACAACGGGTTTCAATTCAAAATCATCGTCATATTCCTTATCTTTATCAATCTCAACAAATTCATTGAATTTAACATGAATAGATTCTATGATTTGTCTAGTGAGAGGATCATAACATCTATATGCCTTTGAATTTATGGAATACCCAACAAAAATGCACTCAATTGATTTGGATTCAAATTTATCTAAATTATCTTTTGTATTAAAGACAAAGCATTTACATCCAAACACACGAAAATAGTCAATCTTAGGCATGCGATCATTCAAAATTTCGTAAGGCGTCTTGTTTATTTTCTTTCTTATAGATAGGCGATTTACAATATAGCATGCACAGTTTACGGCTTCTGCCCACAGAAATCTAGGCAATTTATTTTCGCAAAGCATGGTTCTAGCGATTTCTTGTAGTGTGCGGTTCTTTCTTTCTACTACTCCATTTAATTGTGGAGTTCTAGATGGCGAAACCTCATGTTTAATTCCTTTTTCTTCACAAAACGAAATCATCTCTTTATTTTTAAACTCACCGCCTCTATCGCTTCTTATTCTTTTCACATTTACACCGTATTGATTTTCAAGTTGTTTGATTAATTTAGCAAGATTCACACAACTGAAAGTTGTCTAGATCAAGCGTAGGCAATCCCCGTACTAGGTTCTTTCGTTGTAATTTTTCTAGTGTGGAAATACCAATGTGTCCTAAACGTCTATGCCATAAATTCACATTGGGTTCATTTGACATAAAACACTTAACTTTAGCGTCTACTACATCATCTATAGATAGCGTAAAAATATTGCCTTCTCGTTTTCCTTTTAAAACGGTTTTTCCATTTTTATCTATTATGTTGCAATAAGGATGAGTAAAACACACATTGAAACCATTGTCAACAAATTGAGAAATACTAAGAAGATTGTAAGATAAGTTTCTTACCAAAAACACGTTGGAGATTTGGAGTGTATTCGGATTGCCAATCGTACCTTTTCCAATGATCTTGCCTTCATTGTTGTCTCCAAAGGTCACGGATCCGCCTTTTGTGACCTTCTTTAATTTGGAGAACAGGCTCGGGTCACCCGTCATGTGCCTCGAGCAACCACTGTCTAGGAACCACTTTATTGATGTATCCTTCGATGTGTGGTCTCCCTGCAATGTGGAAAGGTGATTTAGGTACCCTTTTAATTTTGGGTCCTTTTGAGTTAGTTAATCACCTTTTGGTAAAGGTACCTTTCGGTACCCATACTTGGGTGATCCTTCTCGGTCTATCAAATGGCAAGAATGTAGGTGAAGGTGTAATATAATAGACATGTGGTGCATGTACTTTGGGTCTTTGCCCAAGGACTCCTTTATATTCATTGAATGAAGGACGCTTTTGATATGTCCTTATGTGTGTGTGCGTAGTGCGTGGATGATATGTATTTCGTGTATGCATTGTTCTTCTCTTTTCATATCTATATGGTACAACATTATATTTCACATGATATGATGGAGTGGGGCGTGAGGAAGGGGGCGCTTTTTGCGTCATCTTAGACGCCACTTGGGGCTTGGGGGTGTCTACTTTCTTAGACACAACAAACTTGGTTGGTTTGGTTGATACTTCGTTAGTATCAACGTATCCCAATCCAGTTTTGTCACTGTCATGCTTTTGTGATAATATGATGCGATGCAGCATGTTTGACCCTGTATCAAATTGTTTCATCATTTTCTCTAAATCTGTATTCCTTGATTTCAAATTTGAAATCTCGGATTTCATTTCATTATTTTGAATAGTTAATGATGAAATCTCGGATTTTAATGCAGTGATGACACATGAAGACTCTTTCTTTGAATCGCTTAATTGAGCGACAAGATTCTCGTTAGAGGATTCTAACAGTTTCTTGTCTTCAATTAATCGTTTCTTTTCTTTTGCGAGAGTCTTAGTGAATTTATGCAGTTCTAGATACTGACTAAAAAGATCATCATAAGAAGGTTCAGAGTCAGAGTCAGAATCAGATGATACCTCATTAGATGCTTTGGAGGCAAAGCATACTTGAGCGGTCTCCTCTTCGGTCTCAGTTTCAGAGTCTGATGAATCACTCCAGGTGGAGGCCTTTAGTGCACGTTTCCTTTGTTTAGGATCTGAGACGAGTCTATTTTTGTTCTGCTCCTTGTCAGGGTACTTATTAGTTTGCTTTTCTTTGTTTGGGCAGTCATATGATAAGTGTCCGAGTTTGCCACATTCATAACATTTAATGTCTTTATCGTTTGACTTGTTTTTATTTCTCTTAGATGTAGTGCCCTTGTTTTTATTTCTAAATGACTTTCTCATGAATCTTCTTAGTCCTTTAGCCAATAGGATTAAATCATCATTATCCGATTCGGAATCACTATCATCTATGTGATCGGAGGGAGGGGAGACGTATTCATTTAATTTAAAAGCAATGGTTTTACCTTGTTTAGATGATTCCGATTTCCGAATAGTAAATTTGTTTTCATAAACCTTGAGTGACCCAATTAGTTCTTCCATCTTTATTGATTTGGTTTCCTTGCTTTCTTCTATAGCAGTCACTTTAGGGTCCCATTCAGATGGAAGGCTTCGTAGGAATTTCTGCACCTTTTCCTGCGTAGTAAAAGCCTTACCAAGAGACTCAAGAGAGTTGTAGATGTTAGTCAACCGAAGATCCATATCTACAATAGACTCATTGGGCAATAATTTAAAAGACTCAAGTGTGGACATGAGCATGTTAATTTTTGACTCTTTTACTTGACTCGTGCCTTCGTGTTTCATTTCTAGTATTCTCCACATTTCTTGTGCACTCGAACAGTTTGACACATAACTAGACTCACTTTTACTTAATCCGTTTAAAAGCAATTGCATAGCCCTAGCATTCATACTGAGTTTCTTTTTATCATCACTCGTATATTCTTGTCTAGTTTTAATAACTTCTAAAGTAACTCCGTCTACAGTGGATACATCAGATGGGACATAAGGACCATCTTCAATGATTGACCAAAGATCTATATCTATAGCCATAAGAAGAAGCTTCATCCTAAGTTTCCACTGAATAAACGACTCACCGTAAAAAAGTGGAGGCCTTTGGCTCGACATACCTTCTTGCTCGGTTTTGAGATTTGTGGATGCCATCTCACTGAATCGTTGGATTCCTTGAAGTGAGTGTTCCTGCGCTCTGATACCACTTGTAGGATCTGCAAGGCACCACTAGAAGGGGGGGTTGAATAGATGGTGCGAAAAGTGTGCTTTTTTAAAATTTCTTTAAACTTGAACAATTCAAGTTCTGAAAACAGATTCTGTTTTCAGGACCAGTTTTAAAACGTTTTTAAAACAAGGTTAGAGGTCTCCAAAAATTATGAAATTTTGAGAGAACTTAGCCTCAGATGTTATGAGGGTCCCCTAAAAATTTCAAATCAAAATTCAACCTTTAACCCCTTCAAAAACCGTTGGTACTCAGATTGTGCAAATCTGCTAGAAACGGTAGATGGTTTTGAAAAATTAATTCCTATTTGTGTGAACGTCCAAATGCTCTGAAATTTTGACCAATAACTCCTTATATATTATATTTAGATGGGTTGAAACAGTTTTGGAAAATTCTTTTGGGAAGTAGGTCAAATACAATCAAAGTCTCAACCTTTGCAAGTCTGCAAATCAGACTGCACTAGTCTCAGAACGTTTGATGTTTAGTTGACTTATACTTGTCTAAAAGGGTTGAAACTTCTGCCAAATTAACCCTAGAACGTGTAAGTATGTTTCTGGAAATTTTCGTAATTTTTGAAAATCGTTTACTATTTTTACGGATGCGGACAAGAAGGATAAACAGTGCAGTAACTGAAACGTAAATGCAGAAAGTAAATGTCACCAAGAATTTTATAGTGGTTCGGTTATAAACAACCTACTCCAGTCTTCAAGGAACACCTTCCTTGGTTCACACTAATCACACACACGCAGTACACCTTACCGCAGGGTTGATAGAGTTACACCTAACTCCAACCCTTTACAAACCTTGTATGACGAGTACAATTCACACGAACACCACCACCTCGCTAGAATGAAGATTGATCACACCTTGATCAATCTTTTACAAAGATGTATGAATGGTGGTTTATCTCAAGCCTATTCAAGATTGAAAGATATGAAAAATAATAGGCTTTACAAGAAAAGAGAAAGAAAGAAGATGTAGGAGAAGAAGAGCTTGGCAATTTGATCACTTTGGAATGCAATTCTTGTTGTTGTATTTGTTTGCTCTCCTCTTCCTTCCTTATAGAATTCCAGCCGTCCCCTAGGAGCCTTCTCCCTTCTTGAAAATTTCCTTTTAAGTGCTTGAGAGAGTGTAAGACATCATTGTGACAATGCCTTGCTTACTTGGCATCATTCTATTGGATCATCATTTAGTCTTCGCTTACTTGGCACCTCTTTATTGGCTCAATGTTGTCATCAAGATGACATGGAAATAATCTGAAATAATCACTTAAAAATGTGCCAAAAATCAACCATAAATTCATACCATAAATCAAAAATTTCATCATAAATTGCAAGACCAACAAATCCTTCCTTTTCAATCCAAAAAATCGGCCATAATGTACAATTTCCATGCTGAATTTTCAGCATTTACATCATCCATTTTTATTCAAGATAATTCCTAATTTACTTTGATTTTTCTCATTAAAATGGATCAACAATACATGGTAAGTCTTGCTATCAATTGAGAAATGAATTTGGACACACAATAGTCATCAGATTCGGCCACACCATAACTTCACACATGCTGAAAAATTTCAGCATGTGTGATATGTAGAATATCACACTTTATTTCCTTACATAATATTCAAATCATTTCCATAACATCTTCAATTAATCCTCATAATTCAAGACACACAATATATGTATTTTAAACTGAAAATTTCGGCCAGCTATAGTCTCATTATGCTGAAATTTTCAGCATGTTACATAAGTGAGACATATTTGAATTCTTACCTTTTGTAGCTTTTCTCTTTAATTTACCAACAATGTATGATTGACCCTTGACCAATCAATATGCCAACAAGGCTCCACATGTGCTCCATCTCAGCTGTATGTGCGTTGGAAGATGTATATACATGTGCTGAAATTTATTTTTGTTAACTTTGTAAAATAGTGCACATTTAATAATACACACATGTAATATTCCAATCAGCCCTTAATTTAATTTTCTAGAACACTTTAAGATGTATATCATATGTAAAAAGTGTCTAGATACGTGTCACATGATGTACAAGAAAAACGTTCCATGTTATGTGCTTAGAAAACCGAATTTTCGATATTTATCGATTACCCGATTTTTCTCTAATTTAAATTCCAACTTTTGCACATGTTATATATATTATGTTATACATAATATATATAATATATACTTTAAATCTCAGCACTTGGCTGGTTTAAAGTGGTACCATTAACATGTGACAAAATTAAACTTGGAATCTTCACATTTTGGCGTTAATGTGGAGTAATTTGTGTGTGCCAACATGGAAAGTATTTTTGGCTGAATATGTCATGTGTAGCACGAAATTTACATCATATTTTGATGTATATGGGCTGGCCATTTATTTATGGCAAGTACGTGACACGTTGGCGAAGTTTCGGTATTCGCCCGATACGACAAATTTCGGTTTAGAACCTTTTATCGTGTCGTATTTAATTTGTCATCACCATATCTTATATCATATGATATAAGACCTGAATATACTCATAAAATATGAGTTAAGTATAGTGGTGTGACGTTAACGTACGTACGAAAAATATATAACGTGTCAGTAGTACGTTGGAATACATGTGTATGTGCCTTTATCAAAAAATCTGAAAATATGTATAATATATGTATATGAGGCGTGTTTAATGAAGATGGGGAGGAGGAGAGAACTTTCCTTCCTTGGCCTTGTTGCCTTTGTGCCTTTTCCAAATTAATCTTCCTTTAATGAACTAATTAGTTTATTAAACTAAGTACTTCACTTAATGAACTAATTTAGTTCATTATTGGTGGCACCTGAAATAGTATAAACACAACAAATGTTTGCCATATGATGTAAGCTTTAATGCTTCATGGCTCGTTAGTACGGCAACATAATATATAAGCTAAATAAGGCAAGTAATGGCAAGTTATCATGCATACATGTACACATTTATATATGTTTATGCACGTTTATATATATGTATACATTCAAGACACTTATTTTGAAATCACTCAAACCCTCTTATCTTTACAACCTGGGAAGTAGGGGTGAGTGACAGAAATCACCCAGTAGATGCCCGCCTCAAACAAATACAAAACGTACATATCGAAATGATATAGCCACATAGCACATAGATATGATATAACACATAGCACATAAATATAAGATAAAATCACATAGCACATAAATATAAGATAACATGCATAAGATAAAGTAAATGCAGTAAGTAAAGCACTCCACATAAAAAATGCGCAAGTACGTGATGCATGCTCAATCAACGTGTCACACGAAACAAGAATAATGTCATGCAGTATGCCCCTAGACCTATATGCAATGCATGATCCCGGGATTGACTGGATGCCTGTAGCCCGTACACTACAATCCACCCTTACGGATGCCCGTGGCCCGTACACCACGATCCACCCCAACCGATGCCCGTGGCCCGTACACCACGATCTACCCCAACCGATGCCCATGGCCCGTACACCATGATCCACCATAACCGAATACTCATGGCCCGTATACCATGGTCCACTTCCCTCGAGCGTCTGAGACCTGTACATCTCAATCCACTCCAAATGCAAATGCACGTGCCATGAATGCAACAACAAAAGTCGCCTGGGGCCCGTACGCCCATCCTCACCAACTCCGGCACTCAATATTTAGTCGTCTGGGGCCCGTACGCCCATCCTCACCATATCCGGCACTCAATATTTAGTTTAGTAAATTTTACAAGCATTGAAAAGTTGTCATTTATCATCACTTTTATTTTTCCTGAGCTTGTATAAATTTTCTAGAATTTTCTAATAATTTTCCCTTATTTAATTCTATTTATTACTAATTATTTTTAATTACTTACATTTACCAAAATTCAGAAATTAAGTGTGAATAATTTAATTTTAACCTTTTATAATTTCTGTAATTTATTTAGAATTTTCTGATAAATAAATATATTTTTCTAGAGTTTTAAACTAATTTTTAATTAATTATTTATCATTTATTCATTTCAGAAATTAATTTTCAGATTTTTTTTTATTTTCCGGTTTGGGCCGGCCTGCTGGCCTGGTCCGGTCCGCTGGCCATCCGGTCCGGTCCAGCAGCCAGGCCGGTCCAACAACATTTTCCCTCTTTTTTTTATGTTTTTATATTAAATTATATTTCCTTATAACCTTCATAAAATCTTCGTTTTAACTCCGATTGACCTCAAACCAGTTGCGTTAGACTCGTTATAACGAGACGCAACGTTTGGGAGTGGACACGTCATCACGTGTCCGGACGCGCCGTCAGGGGCCGCGCGTGGGCCCCACGCGCCGTCAGGGGCCGCGAGTGGGCCCCGCGCGCCACCCCCTGAAACGCGTCTGTCAGACCCTTTTTTTCGAATTCAACCCAATCCCAACCTATTCCGGGCTAGATGAACCTATTCTAAGGCCGAAACGCAATTTTAAAGAACACTAAGTGTGAAAATATTCAACCTTTTGATTTCATTCAAGGGTGTTTCCAATCCGAATCACAACAACCATCAATTTCAATACACACGCACATACACATACAGCCATAAACAACACGTCTCATGCTTTCCCATATAAAACAAGAGAAAATTCATATATTAAACAAATAGAAACAATGAATCACATAAATATATCATCAAAGCATGCATGTATCATACCCGTTTGAGGGGGAAGAGGCACCTACCTCGATTGACGATAACGTAAATAGATTCGACGGACTAAAACTTGGGTTCGGGGCCTCGTCTTCCTTCTTCTTCTCTTTTTTTCTTCCTTTCTCTCTTCTCTCTCTTTTTTTTCTTCTTCCTTGCCGTGCGTGTGTGCATGTGTGGCGGCTGGTGATATGCGTGTATGTGTATATATGGTGGGGGAGTTAGGGTAGATTTTTAGGTTTTCCCATTTGATTTTGGTTTAGGTTTCTTAATGTGACTCTAATCACTACTAGTTTATAGTTATCTTTATTATCATCATTACCTTTTTATTGTTATTATTATTATTATTATTATTATTATTATTATTATTATTATTATTATTATTATTATTATTATTATTATTATTTTATTTAGTAATATTAATATACATATAAGTACTATATTTTTTTTTCTTTTGCCGGCCATAACATCCTACCCACCTTACAAAAAGTTTCGTCCTCGAAACTTGACGTACCTTATTCGAAAAGTTGTGGATATCTCTCTCTCATTTGCTCCTCAAGCTCCCAAGTCGCCTCGCGCTCGGTGTGATTGGTCCACTGCACTTTGACATAAGAGATGACTCGATGTCTCAACACCTGGTCCTTGCGATCCACGATCCTGATAGGGGTCTCCTCATACGTCGTGTCTGGTCGAGTCCTCAATGGTGGTGCGTCTAGTACATGGCTCGGATCCAGTACATATCTCCTCAACTGAGAAACATGAAATACACTATGCACCTGAGCCAAAGAAGGGGGTAATGCTAGTCGGCAGACCAAGGTACCGACCTTCTCGAGCACCTCGTATGGACCAATGTAACGAGGCCTCAGCTTCCCTTTCAAACCAAATCGTGACACCCCTTCGTAGGCGACCCTCAAGTAAACCTTCTCGCCCACATCAAACTCTAGAGGACGTCTCTTTGAATCAGCCTAACTCTTGCTTCTGTCTTGAGCAACCTTGAGCCTATCACGTATCAACTTCACTTTTTCTCTAGTCTGTTCGACCAACTTAGGATCGGTGATAGTAAGCTTAGCGACCTCGTCCCAATTATCAGGGGACCTGCACTTACGTCTATAGAGCGTCTCAAAAGGTGCCATGCCGACGGCACTGTGGTGGCTGATGTTGTAGGAGGACTCGATTAACTTGATCATACTATCCCAGTGCCCCTTAAGGTCTAGTGCGCACGCTAGCAACATGTCCTGTAAAGTCTGAATGGTCCTCTCAGACTGTCCATCTGTCTGCGGATGAAAAGCAGTGCTCAACCGTAGTTCCGTCCCTAACCTTCTCTGTCAAGTTGACCAAAATCAGGAAGTGAACCTCGGGTCACTATCTGAGACGATACTGACTGGGACTCTATGAAGGCTAACAATATCGTCGAGATACAGCGTCACCAATCTCTCCAAGGTCGCTTCATTCGGCACAGGTAGAAAGTGAGCAGTCTTCGTCAATCGATCTACAATCACTCAAATCATGTCATTGTTGTTTCTTGTTTTAGGGAGTCCTATTACAAAGTCCATCGTCACATGCTCCCACTTTTACTCTGGTATCTCCAACAGCAACATCGAACCTCTCGGTCTCTGATGCTCTGCCTTAACCTGCTAGCAAATAAGGCACCTCTCAATGAATTCAGCGACATGTCTCTCTATACCACTCCACCAGTAGTGCTTCTTCCGGTCATTATACATCTTCTTCGTGCCTGGATGAATCGACAACTTTGAGTTTTGTGCCTCCTTTAATAGCTCCTTCCTCTTGTCTTCACTATCTGGCACACACAACCTTCCTTGGTACCAGATACTGCCATCATCATGGATCTGTAAGCCCTCAATCAAACTGGTCAACATTCTCTCTCGGGTATCCCTAAGCGTCACATCCTCCTTCTACGCCTCTTTAATCCGCTTAATCAAAGATGGTGTAATAACCAAGGCCGCCAGAACATTAGTAGTGGAATCAACAATGTCGAGATCAAACTCTGCCATCTCTTTCTCTAGTGGCGTCCGTCTGGCATGATTAGACTTTCTACTCAAGGCATCTGTAACTCGGTTTGAATTCCCCGGATGATAACTGAAGGTCAGGTCATAGTCTTTCAGTAGCTCCAGCCATCTCCTGTTACGCATATTCGGCTCTTTCTGTATAAATACTTCAAGCTCTTATAATCTGTGAAGAATTCGCACTTTACATCGTATAGACAATGACACCAAATCTTTAATGCAAACATCACTGCTGCCAGCTCTAGATCATGAGTTTGGTAATTTTGTTCATATTGCTTCAACTGCCTCGAAACGTATGCACTAACCCTATCTCTCTGCATTAACACGCACCCTAGCCCATTCTTCGAGGCGTCGCTGTAGATGACAAACCCTTCAGTGTCAGAGGGCTGTGCCAATACTGGTGCAGTCGTCAACCTCCGCAAAACTTTTCTCACACTCAGAGGTCCATGTGAATTTGGTCTTTTTTCTAAGTCATTCGACTCAGAGGTGTTGCAATACTCGAAAATCATTTCACAAGTTTACGATGATAACCGACAAGGCCAAGAAAACTACGTACCTCCGTGACATTAGTAGGTCGGAGCCATTCTGTAATCGCCTCTATCTTCTTTTGGGTCAACAAAAATGCACTTCTCAGAAATCACGTGTCCTAAGAAAGTCACATTCTCTAACCAGAACTCACACTCGCCGAACTTTGCATACAACTTTTTCTTCCTGAGAGTCTCTAATACCTCCCGCAAGTGTTCAATATGTGTCTCCTTATTAGGTGAATACACCGAGATGTCTTGATGAACACTACTACGAAACGATCCAACTGCTCCCTGAACATTGTATTCATCAAATCCATAAAGGTTGTAGGTGCATTCATCAGTCCAAAGGGGCATTACAAGAAACTCGTAGTGCCTGTATCGAGTGCGGAACGTCGTCTTTGCGATATCCTCCGCGCTAAATCCTCAACTGATAGTAGCCTGGTCGGAGGTCAATCTTCGAGAACATTCTGGCACCCTTCAACTGATCAAATAGATCGTCAACCCTTGGTAGTAGATATTTATTCTGTATCGTGATCTTATTAAGCTCACGATAGTCGATGCATAGCCTCATACTACCGTCTTTCTTTTTCATAAATAATACCGGTGCCCCTAGGGCGAAACACTAGGTCTGATGAACTTCCGGTCCAGCAACTCCTGCAACTATTCCTTGGGCTGTTTTAACTCTGCTGGTGCCATTATGTATGGCACCTTCGAGATCGGTTCAGCTCCGGGTATAAGATCGATCTTGAACTCCACTTTCCTGCTCGGTGATAAACCTGACAACTCGTCAAGGAAGACATCCTTAAAATTTCGTACCACTGGAATATCCTCAATCGATGGAGTCTCAGCACTGGTATTTAGAACATACACAAGAAAACTCCAGGCTCCTTTCTTCAATGCCCGAGAGGCCTGTGCTGCAGTCATGTAGATGTTTTTTTTTCTGGATGACTTTCTCAATTTGACATGCCCCTAGAAGATAGTCTCTCCTTTATCTGGTGTCTGCATACTGACCTGTCTCTGATGGCAGTCGATAGTAGCACTATATCTTGCCATGAAATCCATGCCCAGAATGATGTCGAAATCCTGCATCTGGATCATGATCAGGGTTGCGGAGAACTCAAGCTCATTAATCTCCAAGTGACATTTTTTGTACTGATAGTGGGATACAAACACCTGGTCGCTTGCGGCTTGAACACGATAAAGGATCTCAAGATGTTATGATAGAATACTCATGTTCTTGGCAGATCTCTTGGCAACAAACAAGTGGCTGGCACCAATATCAAATAGGACGTGGGCTGGGACTTTGCTAATTAACATCTCACCTATAACTACGTCTCCGACCTCCTCTACCTCAATGTCGGTCATAACACGCACACGAGCGTTGGTCCGCCCCTTTACTTTCTATTGCATCTGACTTGATGATGGAGGGGGGTGCTTGTGCTGGTGTAGGGCACTCTCTGGAATAGAGTGCTTCTGGTACTCCTCCTTAAACTGGGTCCATGTCGGCGGTGGAGTCATCCTGCATGTCACACACTGCCACCATTGCTCGGTATCACCCTCTAAGAATGGTACAACCACATCAACCTTCAGGCCATCCAGAACTTGCACCAACCTCAACTGCTTATACACATTCTTGAGCTAGATCTCTGCCTTCTCTGGCTGGGTGGTACCCCTGAATGTAGGTATATGACAGTTCTGCATCTCCCGGTAGAAAAATCGAAGCCCTTGGAGTGGGGTGGTGGTGGTGGATGCTTCTGCTACTCCTGCTGGTGAGCCATCTGTACCTGCTGTTGGGCCACCAATGTAGTCCGCGTTGCCAAAGTATCTGCAAGGGCCTGAGTAATGGTCCCCTGACCCTGCTGATCATCGTCATCGTGTCCTCCATTTCCAGCTGGCGGCTCGCGTCGTGGAGGCATTATCCGAAATTTGAGTTCATGAGACGAATACAGATTTGTCGATAATAAGTGGAAAGGTGGAACGCGGGTAAATCGATAATTAGACAAGAAAAACTCACCATCGACACACACCTCCCATGGCCCAATCATAACTTAGGTCTAAGATCATCACTTAAGTCTACTTTGTTTATTAGTGGTAAAATCGTAACTTATGTCTAAGTGTTCTAATTAATCCTGCGTTTCCGAGGCAGATCTGAAGCCTGGGCTCTGATACCACCTGTAGCGCCCCGCTCCCGAGCCCTAGCCTCGGGAACAGTGCACCCGCCATATCTTGCTAAGGAGAATACAAAGCGTCGAATCAATCTCTTACTTGTCAGAAATGACGTAGAAATTTTTTTCGCAGAAACGTAAATCATAACTTAAATTAAACTCGAATAATTGTTATTACATCACTAAATAAAAAGAAGTCTGACAATCAAACAATAAAGAAGCCTGTAAAAATAACCAAAGATAACTAAGAACAGTCAGCTGCAGAGTCCCATCGTATCCTAGATGTAGCTATCAACCAGCCCACTCTACTATGTCCTTCCCGTCCTCAATGAAGATGCGCTCGTAGTCCTCATCCGGCTCACCTGGGAAGTAGGGGTGAGTGATAGAAATCACCCAGTAGATGCCTGCCTCAAACAAATACAAAACGTACATACCGAAATGATATAGCCACATAGCACATAGATATGATATAACACATATCACATAAATATAAGATAAAATCACATAGCACATAAATATAAGATAACATGCATAAGATAAAGTAAACGTGGTAAGTAAAGCACTCCACATAAAAAATGCGCAAGTACGTGATGCATGCTCAATCAACGTGTCACACGCAACAAGAATCATGTCATGCAGTATGCCCCTAGACCTATATGCAATGTATGATCCCGGGATTGACTGGATGCCTGTAGCCCGTACACTACAATCCACCCTTATGGATGCCCGTGGCCCGTACACCACGATCCACCCCAACCGATGCCCGTGGCCCGTACACCATGATCCACCACAGCCGATGCCCATGGCCCGTACACCATGATCCACCATAACCGAATACTCATGGCCCGTACACCATGGTCCACTTCCCTCGAGCGTCTGAGACCCGTACATCTCAATCCACTCCAAATGCAAATGCACGTGCCATGAATGCAACAACAAAAGTCGCCTGGGGCCCGTACGCCCATCCTCACCAACTCCGGCACTCAATATTTAGTCGCCTGGGGCCCGTACGCCCATCCTCACCATCTCCGGCACTCAATATTTAGTTTAGTAAATTTTACGAGCATTGAAAAGTTGTCATTTATCATCACTTTTATTTTTCCTGAGTTTGTATAAATTTTCTAGAATTTTCTACTAATGTTCCCTTATTTAATTCTATTTATTACTAATTATTTTTTATTACTTACATTTACGAAAATTCAGAAATTAAATGTGAATAATTTAATTTTAACCTTTTATAATTTTTGTAATTTATTTAGAATTTTCTGATAAATAAATATATTTTTCTGGAGTTTTAAAATAATTTTTAATTAATTATTTATCATTTATTCATTTCAGAAATTAATTTTTAGATTTTTTTTAATTTTCCGGTTTGGGCCGGCCTGCTGGCCTGGTCCGGTCCGCTGGCCATCCGGTCCGGTCCGGCAGCCAGGCCGGTCCAACAATATTTTCCCTCTTTTTTTTATTTTTTTATATTAAATTATATTTCCTTCTAACTTTCATAAAATCTACGTTTTAACTCCGACTGACCTCAAACCAGTTGCGTTGGACTCGTTATAACGAGACGCAACTTTTGGGAGTGGACACGTCATCACGTGTCCGGACGCGCCGTCAGGGGCCGCGCGTGGGCCCCACGCGCCACCCCCTGAAACGCGTCTGTCAGACCCGTTTTTTTCGGATTCAACCCAATCCCAACCTATTCCGGGCTAGATGAACCTATTCTAAGGCCAAAACGCAATTTTAAAGAACACTAAGTGTGAAAATATTCAACCTTTTGATTTCATTCAAGGGTGTTTCTAATCCGAATCACAACAACCATCAATTTCAATACACACGCACATACACATACAGCCATAAACAACACATCTCATGCTTTCCCATATAAAACAAGAGAAAATTCACATATTAAACAAATAAAAACAACGAATCACATAAATATATCATCAAAGCATGCATATATCATACCCGTTTGAGGGGGAAGAGGCACCTACCTCGATTAACGATAACGCAAATAGATTCGACGGACTAAAACTTGGGTTCGGGGCCTCGCCCTCCTTCTTCTTCTCTTTTTTTCCTTTCTCTCTTCTCTCTCTCTTTTTTTTTCCTTGCCGTGCGTGTGTGCATGTGTGGCGGCTGGTGATATGCGTGTATGTGTATATATGGTGGGGGAGTTAGGGTAGATTTTTAGGTTTTCCCATTTGATTTTGGTTTAGGTTTCCTAATGTGACTCTAATCACTACTAGTTTATAGTTATCTTTATTATCATCATTACCTTTTTATTGTTATTATTATTATTATTATTATTATTATTATTATTATTATTATTATTATTATTATTATTATTATTATTATTATTATTATTATTATTATTATTATTATTTTATTTAGTAATATTAATATACATATAACTACTATATTTTTTTTCTTTTGCCAGCCATAACATAAAAAGTTTTAAAAACCAAATTTTCCGCATCCACTATTCAACCCCCCTTCTAGTGGTGCCTTACAGGTCCTACAAGTGGTATCAGAGTGCAGGCACACTCACAACAAGGAGATCCAATGATTTTAGTGAGATGGCAACCACTAGCTTCAAACCCGAACAAGAAGGTATGTCGAGTCAAAGGCCTCCTCTTTTTGATGGTGAGTCCTTTATCCAATGGAAACTTAGAATGAAACTCTTTCTCATGGCTATTGATATTGATTTGTAGTCTATAATAGAAGACGGTCCTTTCGTTCCCTCTAAATTATCTAATGTTGATGGTGTCACACTAGAGGTTGTAAAACCAAAACAAGAATATACTAGTGATGATAAAAAGAGATTAAGTATGAATGCTAGAGCCATGCAATTACTTTTAAACGGGCTAAGCAAAAGTGAATCTAATTACGCATCTAATTGCTCTAGTGTCCAAGAGATGTGGAGAATTCTTGAGATGAAACATGAAGGGACTAGCCAAGTAAAGGAGTCTAAGATTAATATGCTTATGTCCACACTTGAGTCTTTCAAATTATTGCCAAATGAATCTATTGTTGATATGGATTTACGATTGATTAACATCTATAATTCTCTTGAGTCTCTTGGCAAAGCTTTCTCTATGCAGGAAAAGGTCCAAAAGGTATTAGGAAGTCTTCCATCCGAATGGGACCTAAAGTTACAGCAATTGAGGAGCGTAAAGAAACGAAATCAATAAAAATGGAAGAACTAATTGGATCGCTAAAGGTATACGAAAACAAACTTACATTAAGGAAATTGGAATCAACGTCAAAATAAGGTAAGACTATTGCTTTTAAATCAAATGAATACGTCTCTACTTCCTCCGATCACGTAGATGATAGTGATTCTGAATCAGACAATGATGCTCTAATACTATTGGCTAAAGGTTTGAGAAAATTCATGAGAAAGTCATTTAAAAACAAACTTAAGGCTACTTCGAATAAAAGAAATAAAAATAAAACTAACGAGTACGACGTAAAGTGCTATGAATGGGGGAAACTTGGACACTTATCATATGATTGCCCTAACAAAGACAAACAAACAAACAAACACCTTGACAAGGATCGGACCAAAACTAGACTCGTCTCAGAACCTAAACAACGGAGAAGAGCTCTCAAGGCTTCCACTTGGAGTGACACTCCGACTCTGAGACTGATAACGAAGAAGAGACGGCACAAGTATGCTTTGTATCCAAAGCATCAAACGAGGTATCTTCTGATTCTGACTCTGATTCTAACCTTCATATGATAATCTATTTAGTCAATATTTAGAATTGCATAAATTCACAAAGACTCTCGCAAAAGAAAAGAAACGATTAATTGAAGACAAGAAGTTGTTAGAATCTTCTAACACAAACCTTGTTTCTCAATTAAACGATTCAAAAGAAGAGTCGTCTTGCATCATAAATGCATTAAAATTAGAGATCTCATCATTAACGACACAAAATAATGAAATGAAATCCGAGATTTCAAATTTGAAATCAAGGAATACGGATTTAGAGAAAATGGTGAAATAATTAGACACGGGAACGAACATGCTAGATCGCATCATTTCATCACAAGAACATGATAGTGATAAAACCAGATTAGGATACATTGAGAAAAACAAGATATTAAATAAACCAACCAAATTTGTTTCGTCCAAGAAAATAGAAACACCCAAGATATATGTGGCGCCTAAGAAGACGTCTAGACCCCCTCTCTCTTCATCTCATCATGCTTCTTCTTCATATCCTACAAGATATAATTATGTGCCGTATAGATATGAGAAGAAACAATTAATGCATACACGACATACATTCCATACATCTAGATCACGCACTATGCACACAAGCACAAGAACATATCAAAAACGACAACCATACAACATTCATAAGGGTATACTCGGCCAAAGGCCAAATACATTCTCACCTCATGTCTAATATATTGCTTCTTCATCTACATTCTCACCATTTGCTAGACCGAGAAAGACCACCCAAGTATAGGTACCGAAAGGCACTCTTATAAATGTTGAGAAATATGTTTGGCTAATTTTCAAAGTCATGATTTTAAGTGGTGAATACTTAAAAATGTCGCACATGGTGTTATATGTGATTAAAAGTTGAAAAAGTTGGAAAAGTTAACATAGATCTCTCAGGTACTTGCACATCGATCGATCTATGTACATAGATCCCTCACATCGATCGATCTATGTAAGGCAGTGAAAGTTCAAGACCTTACGGTGAGACATCGATCTCTAAATCTGAGACACATCGATCCCTCACTTCGATCGATCGATGTAGGTCAGAAACAAATTCTAAACCTTACTGTGAGACATCGATCTCTGAAGCTGAGGCACTTCGATCGATCGATGTCTAGGGTTTTTAGAAATATTTTTCTAAAATGTGAAAAATTGGTTGTTTTCATTTGTACATGATTTATATATATTTGTTATGTGTTTTTGGTGATTATAATTGTCTTGTGACTAACGTGCCTTGGAAGTTTGTACAACTTACCAAAAAGGGCAAAATTGGTATTTTGAGTTTTGTAGGAACTTCACATGGTGAAAATATTTCAAGGATGTATTTTTTTATATTATTTATCATGATCAAGATGATGTTATGAATATTTCTGACCATCCGGGTCATTTCTAGAGTTCTCTCATACCAGAGGCATTTTGGTCATTTCACCCCCGAGGGTAGTTTTGGTATTTTCACTCAAGGAATCTCTTGAGTATATTATTATCTTCATTCTGAAGCTGAGTTATTATTATTTGAACATTATATGGTGATCTTATATCATTTTTCTCTTTTGATGGTATTGATGACTATAGCTGGATATGTGACGATTTGAGATGTCACATTCTATTTCTATCTTGAAGACTCTATTTTATATGTTGTTGGAGGTTATTATTCATCATTTTTCAGAGGTTGTCAAGGTGGTAAAGGTGTAGAAATGATCACGACATATAAGAAGAAATATTAGGAATTTCGGTGTTACACGTTAACATAATCTTGTCAACTAGTATCTATTAATTTCTTCTTCAAAATTTTGAGTTGCTACACATATATGTATGCTCAAAAACGTGTATGAGCAGGTGAAGGTGAACTATTATTCATTTTATGGGTTGGTGACAAGTGGACCAATCAAAAAGGAGCTAATTGGCAATTAGGATATTTCAAATGTAGCCAACGGCTACATGGTTATTTTCAGCAGAATTTTTGAGTCAAATTGAATACTTCACATGCCCTATTCTTGTGCTTAGAGTTGAGGGTATTTTGGTGGTATTATCCTTTCTTATTTTCTTCATTTTACAAAGGATAATTAAAAGAATTTTTCTTGGAAAATTGAAAGTAGCCAAACGGCTACTACACTTGTTTTTGGAGCTGAATTTCATTTGAAATGTTCAAAGCCTCAAATGCCTATTTTCAAGCCAAGAAGTTGAGGGTATAATGGAGGAATATGCCATCTTATCTTTGGGTATTATCCTCACATTTTCAAGACATTCCAAGATGGAATTTTTGGCCAACAAAGTGATGCCAAGGTGGACCAATTATGTTGTCTTATTTTGCCAAGTATACAAGGCCAACCAATGATGAGAAGACATTTGGACTTGATGATGAAGATGGTGACACATTGAAAGTCTTATCTCCAAGGCTCAAATCACACTATAAATAGAGGCAATGGTGAAGCAGATGAAACACACTTGAAGCTTACAAGCATTGGTTGAATTGTCTAGCTATAATCTTCTTCTTGTTGTTGTTCTTGTTCCATTCTTTGTAGCTAAGGTGTTTTTGTTGTTTTTGCTGAGATACAAGCCTCTTGAGCTTTATTTGTAAGATTGATTAGTCATTCTTATAAGGCTATATCAATAGGTTGTTGAGGTGTTGCAACGAATTGTTGCTTAGAAGGTGATCATCCAAGTCTTGAGTAGGGTTGGTGTATAACCCAAGGATCAAGCTTGGTTCTTGTTGTAAGGTGATTCGTTTCATAGTGAAATCCAAGGAAAGGTGTTCCTTGGGACTGGAGTAGGTCACATTGATCGAACCAGGATAAATCCTCGGTGTTCTTGTCTTGTTTCTTTATTCCTGTTTTCTGTCCCTTTTTACTGCAGATTTCACACAACTTCTCATGTCTTGAAAAAATAGCTAAACATTTTAAAAATTCGTGGGTTTTAGTGGGATTATACATCAGTCAATTAGCTTTCATTTTCAATAAGAATCATTTGATTTGAGCAAGGGAAAGTTAGTCTTTCAGTCTTTGCAAGATAACTGCTCCAATCTGGCTGCAATCTGACTAGTTTTGAGAAAAATTAAATTCTGTATTTATCAAGAATTGTCGTGTGTCTAGTGTATACGAGATACACAAGTATATATACACATACGTAGACATCAAAATCCGAGTCCTAGACGGATTAGTTGATGCCAATCAAAATCCATATCAGATACGGATTCTATCAGGATATTCAAAATCCATATCAGATATGGATTCTCTCGTTATTATCCGATAACACACATGTATATATAATCACCAAAAAAACAAAAATAATAATAATAATAATAAATATCCAATATTAATATTATTAATATTTAAAACGATAATAATAATAATAATTAATATCCAATATTAATATTATTAATATTATTAATCTCAGCCTTACGCATTCTTGTGTGTGACCCGATAGGCCTATATTAATTGGCAGTTGATTAAATCTCTATTAAACCAACAAGTCGTAATTGGCCTCTAGCAAGGTATTACAACTACCCAATTAATACGAGTAAAGTCCAACTAGCCTAATAATAGTACATGCATTAATCCCTTTGTCACACGATATCTAGTTTGAACATAAGTCATGGTCAGCGTCATACTTATATAGTTCAAACATATGATTACTCGATCTCTAAGTAGACTGATAAAACAAATGATATTGATCACACTATCAATTTATTTGAGCACGGCCATGCATTTCACAGTCTCACTAATCGAGGGGCCCAAAGATATCTCTCTCAAAAGAGAGGGACAAATTCTATCTTGATTGTTCAATATCCTCTACATAATTTCTATCACATTCAATCATGACCTTTATTATTATCCAGTTACGGATAACGTTTGATCATGTCAAACTATAATAGTCCTTATGTTGGAAACTATGACAATCTCAAGTCAAAGGATTAAAACATGACTATCATGAGATTTACTTATGACGCTAATCCATGTAGCAATCTCATGATGGGTCTATCCAATACACTGTTCTCTAACAATTATCTATGAGATTGATTCGTATCACCATACACATAATCATCTCATGATTATCAAATCAATACTCATACTGATTATAAATTATTTTATCTCCATAACAATAATGAATCAGGGACATATATCAAGATTGTGTAACATACTAACCAACAATAATGATAATAAAACCTCTTTTATTAATAATAAATGCATAACATAAATATCCAAATCATGGCCTAGGGTACATACACTAACACAACTCTCATATGAGGCCAAAAGAAACGTTCCTTTAACATCTCTGATGTCTTAAAGATGCCAAAATGGCCCATTAAACCTCCACCATGTGCTTCTTTGACAAGTATCTCTCTGACAGAACACTTAGGTATGCACAATTTTCTTTCTTTAAACAAGTATCCATCATGTAAATAATACTTACCAAATGGAGAATCGGCACATGCATCAAATATTGATTGAAAGTCAGGATCAGATGTATACAATTCCTTGATGCACTCAAATCCAAGCAAATGAGATGACAATGTAGTAATCAAAGAATATCTACTAGATAATGCATCAACTACAATGTTATCTTTTCCTTGCTTATATTTTATCATATAAGGAAATTGTTCAATGAATTCAACCCATTTTGCATGCCTCTTATTTAACTTTCCTTGGCTTTTAAGGAACTTAAGACTTTCGTGATCAGTATGAACCACAAACTCCTTATGTTGCAAATAATGTTGCCAAGTCTGCAATGATCTAACCAATGCATACAACTCTTTGTCATAGGTTGAATACTTCAATTGTGCTCCCTTAAGCTTTTCACTAAAATAAGCAATCGGTTGTTTAGACTGAGATAGTACATCTCCTATACCAACACCACTAGCATCACATTCAATTTCAAATGTTTCATCAAAGCTAGGTAATCTTAGAATAGGTGCAGAAGTTAACCTTGCTTTAAGTTCATCAAAGGCTTTCTGTTGTGACTCGCCCCACTGAAATCCTATGTCTTTTTTAACAATCTCATTCAAAGGTGCAGCAATAGTGGAAAAGTCCTTAACAAATCTTCTATAGAAACTAGCCAATCCATGAAAGCTTCTCACCTCTCCAACAGTTGTGGGAATTGGCCATTCTAAAATTGAGTTCACTTTATCTTGGTCCATTTCAATTCCATTTGCACTAACCACAAATCCTAGAAACACAACTTTTTCCATACAAAAAGAACATTTCTTGAAATTTGCATACAATTGTTCTTTCTTCAATGCTTCAAAAACGCTTCTTAGGTGGCCTATGTGTTCATGCAAAGTCTTAGAGTAAATCAAGATATCATCAAAGTACACAACAACAAATTTTCCAATGAATGTACGTAAGACTTCATTCATTAATCACATGAAAGTACTAGGTGCATTAGTTAAGCCAAATGGCATGACTAGCCACTCATTCATCACCTTCTCTAATGCGTACTTGAAAGTAACCACTTTTAAGATCAATCTTGGTAAAATACTTAGCACCGTGCAATTCATCTAGCATATCATCAAGTCTAGGAATAGGGTACCTGTATTTTACAGTTATCTTGTTGATGGCTCTACAATCAGTACACATCCTGCATGTACCATCTTTCTTTGGTACAACGATCACAGGAACAGCACAAGGACTCATGCTTTCCCTCACCTTTCCTTTGGCCAAGAGTTCATCTACGTGGCGTTGAATTTCCTTCGTTTCAGCAGGGTTTGCTCTGTAGGATGGCCTATTAGGCAGGATAGCACCAGGTATGAAGTCTATTTGGTGCTCAATTCCTCTTAAAGGCAGCAAACCAGAAGGTTCTTCTTCAGGAAACAATCCTGAGAACTCATCAAGCAAAGATACAACTCCACTGGGCAAAGTGGAGGGTAAGTCACTCATAGAAAACAGAGACTCCTTAAACATCAAAACGTAGACAGTTTTCTTTGAGTTTAGGGCATGTGACACTTCACTTGGTTTGGCAAAGAAAGCAAATTTCTTTTGAGATTTGTCTTCGTCAATGTTTACTATCTCTTTGCCTTTAGACTCATTTTTCTTTCTTTCACTTTTAATACACTCCAAAAATTTCTTTTCTGCCTCTTTCTCCTTAGAATCATTCATATTCTTACACATTCTCTTTTGATCTTCAAATACCTTGTGTGGGGTAATGCATGTAGCTTAAACAACTTATTGTTAAACCTGAACGAATACCTATTCAAGTATCCATCATAAGTAACTTTCTTATCAAACTGCCATGGTCTACCTAACAGGATATGACTTGCATGCATAGGAGCTACATCACATAAGATATCATCTTTATACCCACCAATAGACAATGAGATCAAAACTTGTTTGCTAACACTCACTTCTCCACAATCATTCAACCAAGATAGTTTATAAGGGTGTGGATGGTTAAGTAATGGCAAATCAAGTTTTCTAACGAGTTCAACACTTGCCACATTAGTACAGGATCCAGAGTCAATAATCAAAGTACAAGCTTTCCCTTTAACCATGCAATGGATATGAAAAATGTTGTCTCTATGTTGATCTTGTTCATCAATCTTAACATGTGCATTAAGAGCTCTTCTAACAACCAAGAATTCTTTTGATGCAAGTTCTTCATCCTCACTCACACTTTCTTCATTTTCATCATGATTTTCCTCAACATTAACATGTTCCACTTCCTCATCATCAGAATAATATTCATTAGATTCTTCAATGAACATGATACGTTTAGGGTTGGGACATTGATTTGCAAAATGACCTTTACCTAAACTTTTATAGCATTGAATGTCTCTAAATCTAGTAGTGGAATTAGAAATGTTACCTTCAACCTTGTTTTTCCCTTTATCCAAGTTTTGTTGAGGTGGTTGAGGTGGTCTTTGATTTGGTTGAGTCTTGCTTTGGAATCCACGGCCTTGAGGTGCAGTTGGCCTGAAACTTGTGCCTTGATTTGTCCTAGGCGGCATTCTTGGATAGGATGAAAAATTAGCTCGAAAAGATAAACTAGATGCAAAGGGTTTTACCTTGAGTTGTCTCTCAATCTTTTCAGCTTTATGAACCATGGAAGTCATATCAATATATGTGATAAGTTCAACTCTGTTTGCAATTTTCTTGTTCAGTCCAGCTAGAAATCTAGCCATGGTAGCTTCCTCTGGTTCTTCAATGTTAGCTCTTATCAATAAGATCTCTAACTCTTTGAAATACTCATCTACACTACGGCTTCCTTGAGTGAGTTTTTGCAAGTTTTGATAGATGGTTCTTTCATAGTCTGAAGGAATGAATTTTTTTCTCATCTCAATTTTCATTTCTTCCCAAGTAGAGATTGGTGCTTGTCTAGTTCTTCTCCTTACGTTGTGTAGTTGATCCCACCAAATTAAGGCATAATCTGTAAACACTATAGCTGCATAGCGCACTTTAGTCAAATCAGTATAATTTGTACAAGAGTATATGAGATCTACCTTTTTATCCCATTCAAAATATGCCTCAGCATCACTCTTTCCATGGAATGTGGGGATGTTCACTTTTGTTTTGATGAATTCATCTTCTTGTGGGTTATTCTTTTGATTCCCATGGTTTCGAAATTGGTTGTACTCTTCCTCAATGTTATAGTCATCAAACATTTGGTGTGGTTCTTCTTCTCTTTCATCAAAGGTCCTCATAGGTATGAAATCCCTATTAAGCCCTCTTCCTCTGTTTCTGCCTCTACCTCTTCCTCTTTCCGGAGCAAAAGACCCATGCTTTCAAGCCTATGTTCCGGTATATGTGATTTTTGTCCTTCATGTAAAGGATTTTGTAGATGAGATTGTGACTGTTTTTCTAGGCCCTCTACACGGCTACTCATCAATTTCATTTCCCATAACATCTTTTGCATTAGTTGCGCTATATCGTCCATGTTCGTGGGCAATCTTTCTCCTTCTTTGTTAAGACCCACGGTACTCTCAGGTGTCTTATCCATGGTACAATTACTTGAAATTGAAAAAAATAACAAAGAAAAAGGAAAACTAACACAAAGACAAAAGAAACTTGATTATGTTAGTGGAAAACAAAAAAACAAGTGTTTGTCCCTCTCTCTCTCTTTTTGTAGTTCACACAATCTTGTGTCTTCTTGAAGAATCTGAGGCTAGAACAATTCAAAACAAACTTTCCAAATGAGTATCCATTCCGATAACTTCAATTATGTAAAGTAAACCTTCTTCACAAGTCTCCCACTAATTCACTCACAATTCCAATGTTATAAACAACAAACTTGGACTGTACTAAGATTCAAAGAGAATTGAAACCAAATTTGATGTAATAAGCTGAGCCAAAGAAATGCTAATGGGTTGCCCTGGGCAATCCTTAACTTAATCTTAGGCTTTATGCAAGCTAGATGCAAGTATGAATGAACTAGAAGCACTCAAGTGTTCAAAAGTGAAAACAAATGGGTACTTCGGGTTTATGAAAGAAACAAGACCAGCTCTTTTGCTCTTTGCACTTTTAATTGTTTTGTGCAAACTTCTCTTGAAATAAGCTTCTCTTTCTTTCTTTTTCTTTTTCCTTGTTCAAAGCTAAACAAGGTGTGTATATCTCGGTAAAATTGATTGGTAAGACTTTGTGTATTTGTTTTGGATGAATATCTTGATGTTTTTTTTTGTAGTAGGCTGTCAAGTTGTTCAAGATGAACAAATTGATTTTCTTTCTTGACGAGGCTGTCAAATCAAATATTGAACACAAGAAAATGCAACTAAGCTCACCACACAATAAAACTAAACAAACACAAAGTCTAAAAGAAGTTAAGAGCTTCGATAACAACAAGAATATAGGATAGACCAAGGTAGATATATAAGCAATAGACTGAATATAAATAATGCAGAAAAGCTTCTAAACAAAGAACTTAAAGTCCAAGAAAGTGTCTAAACATAAAGAAATTGAAATCCAACTAAATGAAATAAACAAACCATAAATCATCACAAAGAAATAATCTTTAAGTGTTTTATGATATGTTTGTCCTTAGTCCTTTCCAATTTCATATAGGTCCAGCGTCACAGTAAGTTCTCAGAGTCCAATCCAATCTTATATCACCAATGTCATGTAGGTCCAGCGTTATGGTAATTGTCCAGAGTCCAATCCAACCTTATATCACCAATTTCATGTAGGTCCAGTGTTACGGTAATTGTCCAGTGTCCAATCCAACCTTATATCACCAATTGATACGGTAAGCTTGTATATCGATATTTTTTTGAGTTTTTTTGTTGAACAGGAAGAAACAAAGAAACTTGATGAAAAAAGATGACACTTTTTTTTTGGTTGAGCAACAAAATGTAACAGAAAAAGAAGTGAATTTATTAGACAAAACTAGAAAACACACGGATAAACTGTTTTGGTTTTGGTTTCTTTTTGTTTCTGAATTGTACAATTCAAAACAAGAAGAAGACACTAAACCAAATAGAATTCAACCTTCTAAGAAGATGGTTGAATGGTGGATGAAGAGAAGAACGAAAGAAAAGAAAAATTGACACAAAGAAATGATAAGTTGAGTTAAAGAAAAACCTTCGCTCTGATACCACTTTGATACGTGCAAGAATGGACCTTTCTTTAACTCTAAAGCTCCTCCTCCAAATATGGTTTAGGCACAATGAAGATAGCTTCACCTTGCTTCCAAATAAGTTGAAGAAAACCTTTTGAACATAAGTCCTCCAATGAGTTCTACATAACCCAAGCAAGATACCTCCCTCTTGGATGTTTCCCTCCCCAGAATTGGACAACTCTCACAAGGATGCTCAAGCCTTGAAAGATTCTAGCCTTGATTTTGAATATGAACTAAGAAAACACACAAGAATTACTCTTGAAGAACAAGAAATTTTCATTGAAGGTGTAAGTTTACAAAGCTTCTCTTATGTGCCTTTTATAGGCAAAAATATCACAAGACAACAAACTATCTTACAAATTGAAATAATGATTGAAAAGACTACACACTTCTAAAATCTATTCATGTAGGCTCCATAAAAACTAGTCTTGCAAGTCTTGAATGATGATTTTCAAAGTAGGTCCCTCAAGTACTATTCATGGAAGACTTTAAGGATTTGTCTTCATCTTGAAATCTTTTCTGGTTTGTGACTAATGTTTGGACATCTTCCAATCCGAATTAGGCCTTGCTCTTTCTTAGAGAATTGTAGCCAATTGAGTTTAGGAAATAAGCATATAAAACTCTTTGAATTTGGCCCAGCCATTGAGGAGATACATCCAAATTACTGAAGGTATGTCACAGAATTCGGTAGAAACAGTACTTCCATTTGCATGCTCTTTTTGGATGCCAAGACGACCCATTTTAGAAAAGTACAAAACATGAAAGTTGTAGATCGTTGTCTTAGCTTTTCAACGCATCTTGAAACTCCTAATTTTGCCTTGTGGTTGGAGAGATACATCAATTCTACCAAAACGGGGCCTGCAGAAACTCACAATCCGAGATGGGCCTAAACTAATACAACATAAACATTTATAAAAAAAAAATAAAGAACACATTCTATGCTAATGATATTTTACAATGGTTCTAAAATTTCTTACAAATCATGTTTTAGGTTCAATAAGGTGAACCCAGTGTATAAGTTCCCTTGGTTCATCTTGCACATGTTTAAATAGGAAGGCCCCTACTTCATGCATTAGTTTCTTAGTTTTACTTCTTGTTAAGGGTCCTTGATCTTGCATTTTCGTAACATTATGTGCATTCTCATTATCTTGACATGGATGAGGGTTATGAACCTCATCAATTTGGGCCTAAGCGTAACTGCCTGGTCTGAGACAAGGTGCAAAGGCATATTTGGCACTATAGACATAACGACCTGGTCTGGGATAGAGTGTCTATTGTATATTTGTTTATCAGGGGATCGATTTGTAAGTCTCACGGTATAAGTAAGTTTTAAGGAAAGTGTCATAATCATCACATCAAATATTGTCTTGGATTTGATATCATATTATTTGGACGCGGATATTGAACATTGGCATTTGGACTGATGTGTAACCAGATATCGATTTGGATTTGAATATCGTATCATATCTCATCGTATCGAAAGTTTGAAATTTGATTTTGAAAATTGATAATTGGATTTTTGGAAATTTGCATCGAATCGATTTGAAAATTGCATTTGACTTGCACTAGCATTTAATTGGCTATCGATTGATTTTATTTGATGATTGGATTTGTTGACTTAATTGATTTGGTGATTGATTGTGTATAAGGGCAAATAGTCATTTTTATTTGCGAATGGAAAATTTGCTATGTTGTGTATGGTTACTTATTTAATAGAACCTGTTTCCCCGTGTATGATCCCATAGTGGGTACAGGAAGGCTACTTGCTGAGCGATGTTTTTTTTGCTCATACTATACCCTGACATTATTCTGTAAAGAGACATGATTTCAACCTAGTGTACGTCGAGGACGAATCCGAGGGTATATCATTGATGATTGAGAATTTGCTGAGGATTACTTATGGATTTATGTCGAGACATTTATTTGTGGGTTTAGAATTTATGTATTTTGAGACTTAGTATTTCCTAGTTAAGTTATGACATTTGTATCAAGTTGGATTTGCCTAGACATTGTATTAATCATGATGATTATTTTTGAGGATTTTATTTTATGACTTCGTTGACATCAGTTTACGTCACTTTGCTGACGGGTAATTGATTTGTATCGACGCCTTTTATTTCGTATAGAAGAATGCGGCGGGTGAGTTATTTCGATTACTAGTGCTCGAGATGATTCTCTACAAGGCAAGTTAAGACAAGGTGGATATCAGGAACTTAAGCAAAGCTAAAACAAAAAAAAAAGAAGAAAAAGAAAGAAGGAGAACTTAGAATGCAATAGCCATGGACATGTTTGAAAAAATATCTTGTGTATTCAACTGATCAAATGTATCTTACAAAGCTGTTTACATACGCACAAGCTGAAATCATAAATACATTGTGCTAAATCAGCTAAATTAATGGTGCAAAACTAGTAACCGTTATCTAAGAAACTTTCTCCCTAAACGTCCTTGCAGCTACTTTCTGTATGTCTTTTCCTTCAATTGTCACGTGTTTTTTTGTTATTCTTCAACTAATCATGACTGCAACGTAGCATGATTCCCTTTGTCAATTGTGCCTTTTAACGTGTTGCTTTGTTTTGTCACCTCAGCATCTCAGCTCGTTACTACTTTCCTTGCACCATTAGTTTCTCCCTAAACATCTCCTCGGCTGTGCACATCATTGTTGGCATCTTTTCTACTGTGTATTTGTGGGCTTGTCACCTCTGCTCCTCATATAATTGATGACACCATACATGTTTACAACACTCCCCCCTCACCCCGTCATTCCAGATTGTCTAAAGATGTTGCACACGCCCAAGGCTTTAGCCGAATTGTATAGTCACTGTGAATCCAGGGCATTTGTGAACACATCAGCCATTTGAAAATCAGTTCTAATAGGCATGGGCTTCACTGCTCCTTAGAACTTGTCTCTCATAGTGTGACAATTTATTTCAATATGTTTTTTCCTCTCATAAAGCACAAGGTTCTTCACAATATAGATTGAACTCTTGTTTCCACAAAACAACTCCACCGGCACCATATGTTCAACCTTTAAGTCCCTTGGGAAGTATACTAATCACTGTTTCTCACACATTCCAGCAGCAAGTGCACTATACTCAGTTTTTGAAAAATAATTTAACAATGTAGTGAGCTTCTTAGCAAACTTCGAAATCAACATATCTCATAGAAACATAAAGAATCCAGTGACTGACATCCTTGTATCAGAACATCCTTTCCAGTCTAAATGAGCAATGAGTAAATGCCTTGAGCATGACAATCCCTTTGCTTGGGAATAGAATCTCCTGCCTAGATCCCTTTTTAGATACCTCAATAGCTTGTGTGCTGCCTTGAGATGCAATATAGTGGGGACATTCAGGAACTGACTAAGCTGGTGCACTGCATAGGCTATGTCTAGCTTTGTGATTGTCAAGTACAGAAGCTTACCTATTTTACTCATGTATCTTGAGACTGTTGAAAAACCAGGATTTTAGTGATTTGAAAATGCATTATTTAAATGTTACATGTTTCCGAAATGCATGATTTAATTACTACTTGACATGCGTAAATAATAAATGTGCTTTACATGTTTATATATATTTGTTGTCTTTATACAATTTTCAGGTGCCATGTTAAATAAACTAAACTAGTTCATTTAATGAAGTACTTAAGCAGATGAACTAAACTAGTTCATTAAATGAAGCACTCAAGGAGATATAATTGGAGACACTTATTTGGCAACAAATTCGAAATGGAAAGTGCTTCTCTACACCACATTTACACACACACACGGCTGACTATACAGAATATAAATACACATATTTTTTTATAATAGGCGAACTATATATTTCTATCCCGACGTTTCACCGACATGTCATACACATCATAAACGTACATCGACATCACACCACCATATACACATCATATTTGTTAGTATATACATGTTCCGTATCATATATTACATGTCATAAAGTTACCAAAATTATGTCGACATGTCACGAGTCCATAAACCAAAAATTGCCACATCGGGTGACTACCGAACCTTCACCGACATGTCATATACTTACCATATAAAGATAGCCAGCCTTTATACACTCCAAAAACTAAGAAATTTAGTGCACCACATGTCAAAATCAGCCTCTAAGACATACAATGTTTACACACATCAATCACTTACAATTTTGCCTTGATCTATTTAAAGTCAAATTCAATTTTTTTAAGCCGTGGCAATTTGTTTCCTCAGTTATTTTTAGCTGAAAACACACTTTATATGATTTATATTATGTGTGACATAACACATTTTACATGTCTAAGATGGTTGAAATTAATTGGAGAAAAATCATGTAATCGACGAAAGTCGAAAATTAGGTTTTCTACACTTCTATGCATGGTACGGTTTTGTTATTGTATGTAACATGCATCTAGACATATTTTACACATCTGAGACACGTTGGAGTATTCTAAAAAAACAAATTAAGGGTTGATTGAAATTTACCATAAGTGTGAAGATTGTGCATCATTATGTGACAAATTTCACAAAAGGATTTCAGCACGTGGCAGCTGAGGTTGACACGACATTTTCAGCACTCTTGGAGCCTAGGTGGAGCTTGTTTGGGACTTTGATTGGTGAAAGATGAGCCACATATGAATGGTGATGGAAGAAGGCAAGGCACACATGGAAAGATTTCAAAATCAAACAAAGTGCTGAAGTTTTCAGCACATGGTTTACATGCCCAATTTTCAGCATTATTGTCTTCAAAATTCTTCCAAAAATTGAGGGACAGTAACATCTTGATTGATTGGCAATTAACTTCTGTGATTTTTGACATGTGTTTCAGATTTTTATGTTAAATATGTAGGTCATTTTATTAAGTTCCAAGGTGGAAAAAGATGGTCTATCATGGAGTGACAACTAGGCGAAGACACATCGTTCATCCAGTCATATTTTCCAAAGTAAGCAAGGGTGTGTCACAAAGTTATACAAGGCACCTTCCAAGGTATTCAAGACAAATTTTTAAAAGGAGAGCTCAGCCATAGGCGTTCCACACAATCCATAAAAGGCGACAAGATGATTCAAGACAAAGAAAACCCAATGTTTATATTCAAGCAAGTTCAAGCAAGACTTGTCTTCTTCTCCTATTTTTTTTCTCTTGATTATAGCCTCAATCCTATCATTCTTACATTCTAAATTCTATAAAGTCTTTGATTTTACCATCCATATACATCCTATTCTTGTACAATGTTGATCAAGGTGTGATCATACCTTCATTTCTGCGGTGGTGGTAATTGTGTTGGCTGTTTTCGTTTGTTCATTGTAAGAAGGGTGGACGTTAAAGGACTTGGTGTATAACTCCAGCCACTCTTGTTCTAAAGTGTTTTTGGTGTTTAGTGAATACCGAGAAGGTGTTCTCAAAGACTGAAGCAGGTTGATTTAACCAGACCTATAGAAAAATCTCGGTGTTATTACTTTTCAGCACTTTTACTTTCAGTTCTTGTTTTCTGCATCAGTTTCATAGTCATGGTAAAAATAGCAAAAAAAATTTCAAAAATCATCTAACTTTTTAGAAATATATCCAAAGGTCTTAGGTTTTATTTGGGACAATTTTGATTCAATTTGGATAAGTATAAGCCATCCAAACGTTCATAGTTCAGAGACTAGTGCAATCTGATTTTCATATCTACAAAGGTTGAGAACATCAACGTTGTTCATATACCTACCAAAGAAAGTTTGAAAAACTATTGAAACCCTTTAACGTATACATCTTAAGGGTCATTCCATAAAAATTTTAAAGCATTTAGAGTTGTCATTAAATAGGAATAAAGTTTTCATTTTAGTGGACAGTTTCTAGCAGATTGACACAATCTGAGTAAAAATGTTTTTAAGGGGTTACACTTTGAATTTTATTCTAAAAATTATATGGCACACTCATAATATCTTAGAGTACTTTATTACAAAATTTTATGATTTTTGGAGGTCTACAACCTGATCATCTAGTTAATCTAAAACAAGGTCTGAAAACAGAATCTTTTTTAAGAAGTGAGTTATTGGGTAATAAATAGTCTTAAAAACCAATTTTTCCACACTCACTACTGTTGTAACCAAATAGGGAATCCTTTTGTACTTGAGATCTATCTAAGAGAATATTGACAAGATATGATTACAATTACAATTTATTTAGTCGATGATTATTATTATAGCTTACGTTACGGAAAGTAATATACGTATATATTTTTCGAGCATGAATATTGGACCATGAGGAGAGGCCCAATTCACCCCCAAGTGCTTGGAAAGTTTTGGCCACAAGGTTAGGGAAGGCCCTAATTGAATTTCTTAAGATTGTAAGGGCCGTCTTCTAAGTAAGCTAATAAGCCCTTAGAACAAGTATGGGTAATAGCAAGAAAATTTGGTTGCAACCCAACATTTTTTTTCCTTTCTTTCGGCCCTTAGCCCAAAAAGGGCTTCAACATTTTTTCCAAATTAATCATTTTAAGAGAAATAAGGGGAAAAGAAACTTAAAATAAATTAAATAAAGCAAGTAATAAATGGGGATAAAACATGGTTGGGGTCATTAAAGACCCCCCAACCAACCGGCCACCTAATGGCTAACCATGGAGGATTTTTAAATCCTACCATGGTTACTTTTTCATTTAAACCAATGTTAAGGTAACCATGATTGAATAAAGTAACTTGGTTTAGCTCCAAAGTAACCATGGTTAGACTATAGTAACCAAGGTTAGTAATAAATTAACCTTGATTAACTAAAGTAATCAAGGTTAATTCCTATGGTAAACCCTAACCCCTCCCTTTACCCCTAACGGCTACAACATAGCCAAGAAGAAAGGTTCCCTCCAAAAGCACAAGAGAATAACCTCCTATTTTCTCAACACTCAAACATCAAGAGCAAGAAATATTCTCTCCTCCTCCTTCCTTAAACCACATGACCAACGCTATACTAAGGAGACCTAAGATTCATAAAAGCTCAAGAGGAATTAGGTAAGTGCATACTCAACTATTCAAGGGGAATTTGTACATTTCGCTTAGCTTGAAGCTCACTTATCTCTCTTGCCCTAGACCGTGACCTTCAATGGTCACTAGGCTCAAGAATCACAAGCTTTTGTGGATCCTAGTCTTGGGAGGCTTGAATACTACTCAAGCTTCATTTTGATGAGTCCATATAACCCTTACTAAATATATCTTTTACCTGAAGATAAGTAACTAACTATTGACCTCTTCTTCTCTCCAAAACCGTGGGGTACACGCCTAAAAGAGGAGAAAGGTTCCAACCTTCCAAACATCCTTCAAGAAGAGTAAGCAAAAAGGCAAGTACACTATACTTTTTGTGTCTTGAATGTGAAAGTGCTTGCATGAATGGCTAGATAACTTTAAGATTCAATTTTAGTTGTGATATGCTAAGCCTTGATGCATAAACTTTCGGCCTAGGGGCTAAGTGGTGTATATGTGTGAGTTCTTGCTTAAAGGTGGATTCTTTATTGGTTTTGAGCACTATTATGTGATAACCTATGATGAACAAGCTAAAGACCCTTTCTTTTCCATGGATGGGGCATACGGTGGAAGGGGTTTAAGAAATAGGGGTGGTTTTGCATGAAATGATAAATTATGGGGTAAAGTGGAGACAAGATTATGCTTTTGTGTGTTAAGCTTAACATGTTGCTTGCAGGTATATTATTTTGCCTTGCATGTATCTAAATGGGCTGTCGGTGACTAGGGTGCGTAAGCACCAAAATTGTTACTAATGTTGATTTAGTGGGAATGTGGTATGCTTAGCCAAAGGATGATGTATGTGGTGTACAAACTGTTTTGTAAGAGATTGCATATAATGTTTGTAGCGTGTTGAATCTGTAAATTCCCCATAAAAGAGTAAGTTTGACGTTTAATAAATGGTTTATGACAAACCATGCAAGTTAGGGCCGTTTAGGAAAGGAATGTGACAAACTAGGAAATTTACCGGAGCAAGACAGATTTTAGGCTGTTTCGTGAGACCCAAAAAGAGACCATAGGGACATTCAGTTTAATTGATTTTTGGTATAACACTAGCCTTATGTGTATATTAAATGTGAGAGTTGGAATTTCGTTAAAAGGAGTTACGGATTATTTTTAGTGAAATTGTTACTAAGACTGGTCATGCTGGAAAATTTTACTGGGCTAGACAGATTTTATGTGACATAATGAGCAACAAGGAAATGGACCTTAGGAATATGCAACTGGGCTAATTTTTGGTAGGATGCAAGATTGAGGTGTCTACTGAGCTTGAGAGTTGGAATTTCTGATAAAAGAGGTACGGTGTGGTCACACTAAAACTTATAGTAAAATCGTTCAATCCAGAAATCTGCATGTAGCGGTTTTAGGAAAAATAATAAATGATACCTTTAACGATATTCTAAATCCGCGAAATTTATTTACCAACTACTTAAGACATGGGTGAACCCAACTATGTAAACCATTTATTTTGGGAACGGCTAATTGAAGGGTAAACACCATAAATAAGTGGACGTCACTAATCTGAGATTTTGTGCAGAATTGAGAAACTTATTATAAGGCCTTAATCGAATGGGCTTAGGCTAGTTATACGACTTGGGCTTACAATCACCAATTGATGGAATGTTATAATAAGTTTTCAAATCTGGCCCAAATTAAAAGAGGTTTAATGGGCTTACATGAAAGACAAAAGAAAAGGGGCGCTGAATTGCCGAAATTCAGCAGCCTTGTTTCGTGATTAATTAAACTGTGTCTTACGCATTTTGTATAGTCATGAGAATTTTATTATGAACAAATAAGGCGTTTTATGCATACGAATGACGAGCATTATTGTTAGTGGGCCTAACCACAAGGGGTTAAGGCCGAATATAAGGAGTGATCATGCTGGAAATTTTTCCAACATAACGAAGAGTTGTACGTATGTGTATATGTAACGCATTATGTCATGGTTTGGATAATACATGTCATGCATTGCATCATCGTCACTTACATGATTTATGGCATTGGTTTTATGCAAAAGAAAGATGAAAAGCGTTTTTAAAGAAAAGATCCTGTTTTAAAAGAACGCTTCCCACTGGTACCGTGTGCGTATGTTCCTGGCCAGTAAGGACCCACCCAGATCCGGGGTTAATTGATCTGATGATATAGACCGTTCAGGCCCGGAGAGAATAGACCTGATATGGACCGTTCGGGCCCGGATAGAATAGACCCGATAAGTGATGACGTTACCGTTCCGAATCTGGGAATAATAGATTCGAAGGGGAGACGTGACCGCCTCAGATCCGGGAAGATAGATCTGAACACTCTATTGTTTTCTGACGATGATGATTTGAAAAAAAAGCATGAAAGATCATATTCCCATTTTTATTATAATGCATCACACGTACATATGTATGCATGTCACGTTTATTGAGTCATCGTGCAGTGACATATGATACTTAGACTAAGTTGTTATAACTTGGTAGTTCCTAAGTATGACGTCATTAGTAGTGATCCTTGATATGTTACGAATTGATGCAAGTTACGGTATTTTATTGTTATGTTCTTTATTAAGTAACGATTTTGCTTAAGTTATGATCTTGATGCATTAAGTGTTGATCACCATCGGGTACTGAATGGAGGACAGGTATGTTTCTAAACCAAAATTTTTGGGGTTCGGTTCTTGTATGTACTTTCCATTTAATCCTCGATTATTATAGTATACTTTCTGGTGACTTTGTCACTCACCCCCTATTTTTCCTCCCGGAGACCGCAGCGGACAAGGTAGAATGGATTGAGAATGACCCTAGGGTTCCCTACCAGTGAGTGCACCGAGAGATGGACGGATTAGGTGACCTGGCATGCTGGTGGTGAATGATGACTGATTTTGTGATTGTGATGGAAAACAATTTCCTCTGAGAATTTCGATACTTTTGATTTGGGATGTAAAACTAAAAAATGATCTTGTGGATGTTTAATTCGAAGTTTTTATTCTGCCACGGTTTCTCTTACTTGATGACGTATAAGCACAACAATCCATGCATTCTATCATGGATTACAATACGTTATGGATCGACGCCTGGTACTCTCCTTAGTGAAGTACGGCGGGCGCACTGGTTCCAGCTAGGCCGGGATGCGGGACGCTACAGGTGGTATCAGAGCTAAGGCTCCAGATCCGGGCAGAATGTAGAATTAAGTTATGATCGTAGTCAACTAAGTTTGATCTTAGACCTAAGTCATGATCCTAGATGAGAGTTGACCTTAGACTAGGATGACTTAGACTGGAAAATTAAGGTACGGCCCGTTGATAATACCTTGATTAACAACCAATCACAGAATTTAATTTATAACGTATGTACGAATATGCTCCTTAGATACGCCTTTGGAATGAATTAAATTTTGCTACTTATCATGACGCCCTCGTATTAAATAAAACCCGACGCTGCATAATGCAGATGGTGCGACTAAGAGACAGACCAGCAAGAGCTAGACCCGAGGTACAGGAGCCTATCCCTCCTCCATCCGCTCAGGTCCCTCCACCCCCGCCTCCGCAAGACCAAAATCCACCGCCAGTTCAGAACGTTCCTCCATCCCAAGGACCTTTTCCATAAATGATGCCGGATATCAATGCCTTTCAAAACTTTTGCCAGATAGTGACTCAAATTGGTCAAGTGATGCTGTAACAGAATATCCCGCAACCCCATGAACCAGTTAGGGATGCTAAATACTATTTTGAAAAGCTGAAGAGAGCAAATGTTCCACCGTTTGAAGGGAAGTCAAACTCTGACGCGCTGAGAAGTGGCTACATGAAGTGGAGAATTGTTTTGAACGGATTAGAGCACCCGGGGAGGTGAAAACGCAGGCAGTCAGGCCATTTGCACACCTTGAACACCTTTATATTCTCTAAAATACGATGACAAATATGCTCCAATAACATATAGAAGAGAGTCTTCAAGAAAGAAATAGAATGTGACATCACAACTCGTCACATATCCCGCTATAGTCAATAATATCATCATTTTGAGAGAATAAGATAAAGAACCACCAAATAATCTTCAAGATAATAATAACTCAACTCCAAAATGAAGATAATAATATGCTCAAGAGATTCCTTGAGTGAAAATACCAAAAATATCCTCAGGGGTGAAATGACTAAAATGCCCCTAGTGAGAGAAAAGTTCAGAAATGATGCCGATGGTCAGAAATGAATATTATAACACCTTTTTCATGATGAATAAGATAAAAATATGTCATTGAAGTATATCCACCATTCATGTTCCTAAAAACTCAAAATACCAATTTTGCCCTTTCTGGTAAGTTGTAGAAACTTCCAAGGCACATTAGTCACAATACATTTAAAATCATTAAGAACACATAATAATCACATAATGAACATGTATAAATCATGTACAAATGAAAACAACCACTGTATCACATTTTACAAAATTATTTCTAAAAACCCTAGACATCGATCGATCAAAGTGGCTCAGGTTCAGAGATCGATGTCTCACTGTAAGTTTCAGAGTTTGTCTCTGACCTACATCGATCGATCGAAGTGAGGGTTCGATGTACATTGATCGATCGATGTGTCTCAGGTTTGGAGATCGATGTCTCACCATAAGGTCTTGATCTTTCACCATCGTAGTACATCGATCGTTCGAAGTGCAACAACTTGAGAGATTGACGTCAACTTTTTCAACTTTTTCAACTTTTAATCACATATAACACCATGTATGATATTTTTAAGTATTTACCACTTAAAATCTTGACTTTGAAAATTATCCAAACATATTTCTCAACAGTTTTGAGTGAGTCATCTATTTCTAATCATGAATATCATGCTGCCAAAAATGAAGTGCATGAGCTTGAAGAAAATCATGAATATCATGCTGCCAAAAATGAAGTGCATGAGCTTGAAGAAGAATTGTATGTTGAATCGCATAATTTGCATGAAGTTGAACATGACGTACCTACGGCTGCCTTTGAATTGCATAAAAACTTTGAAAGTGGATCGTATGCTAATGAGACTAATGTGCTTGAAAATATGGAACATGAAGCTGAAATTGATACTAAGTCTTTACATGATAACCGAGAGTCATTTGAGTTACCTAGTCTTGAACAAAATTTGCCTAATGCTACTGTTAGAAACCTTGAATTCGAACCCATGATGTGCTTAAATTCATGCTATGCATTGCCATCGTTTGTGTATAGTGAGAATTTGATGCAGATTCTATACTCTCATCGAAAACTTGTTAGAAAGAGGCGATACACGTTCATGAAAAGCTTGGAGCTAAACTTAAATATCTTCTTTACTTTTGAGTTTTTTTTAACCTTACCTTATATGTTTTCTATCAAATTAATATTTGATCCAGATGGGTTTAAGAATAAACTATTCATGTTTGTCTATATTAGTTGTATGTTTTGTTTTTATGTTACAAGAAGGTATGAGGCTCCATTCTCTTCTCCCTTTAGTGCAGGCTTAGGTTCGAGGACAAATTCTTTCGAACAAGGAGAGAATGATGAGGTCAAAAGAGCTAAATGGCATAAAGAGGATGTGCAGTGGGATGGAGAGGGAAACTTTCTAGAAGTTCTCATTGAAAAATTTGACCTTTATATAACCGATATATCGTGTGCAATGTTGATCAGATGTTGAGGAGATAAAAATCCAATAGAAGACCTATCCCATCTCTTGTAAACTAGGTTATCACTTGTAGGTTTATATGTAAACAAGGTCAGCATCCTGTAAACTCCGAAAACTGATTGAGAAAATACAATATTTGTCCATAGATTGTTTGCAAGGTTCTTCCTTGTGTTTTTCTTTGATCATTGATCAAAACTAGGTTCTATATCAACGTCTTGAGCAAACATTGTGGGGGAGTCGAATCCTTCCATCTTGAAGACATGTACCACGGTTTTATTGCTGTTCTTGGATCACGAACAAGCTTCAAAGAGGTAGATATTGCTCAGTCCAAACGAGAGACACACGGACAATGGTGGTTTCCATGAACAGTTCTTGCCACTGCACAAGGTTTCTTGTGGAAGACACGTTAGAACCAAGGAAAGATCCATTCTTTTGCGTGGAGCACACATCGCTATCATACCATGTCATACTTTGCACAATTGAAGCTGAAACACAGCTCATGATCGGTGACTTCACCATCGTATTCACTTTCCTCCATACTTGAAATTGTGAAATAAGAATTTAAGATAGCTGAAAGACGGATGACATACACAACAATGCCTTAACCATAGCTGCGAATTGACTGTTCTATGAGCAAGAATAGACTAATCTTGTTGAGCTACCTCATTAATGTAGTATAGGTCTCCTTGCTCAGTGCCATACCCAATTATCGTCTTTGTACAAATGTCGTGTAGAAGGCAAAAATAAGGATACATAAATCCCACAAAATGGAGATCCTTCATTACTTGGCTTATTCATGACAACTTGAAAGACAATGTAAGAAACATAGACAATTGTGTAATTTTGATGGTGGAGAAAGAGCAATAGATCCTCCTTCTCAAACTAGTATCAACACTCCACTAGCTATCTCGATATAGAATTTTATGGGTGTGGAGAGGTGTGTAAAGCCTTTAGGATCATATGATGTAGTATCGATGGTACCACAGTCAAAGATCCACTCATAGTTCTTATGCTCCTTCCCTTCAGCCATGGTCATCTCCTTTTTCACCACCATCATGGTGCCTTCGGGGCTTACTGTCGCCACCTATGCTGATGCATATGGTGAGTGCCACAACGGTGGCACCTTGCCCTGGCACACCCATCCCTCTATCTGCCTCTTTGGCATGCAATGGCTTTTCCATTACCATTTAGGATATCAGACTAATTGAAAGCATATTTCTCATTTTTTTATTCATCCAGCAATGGGTACACATGAGATTTGACTTTTCTGCCTTCTCTCTGCCTTACAGTGACTGTTGTGAGCAAGGTGACACCACATATGTCATTATGGTTTTCCCTCAAATTTTCAATCCAAGGTTCATCCCTGACAATGCAACCATCTCGGCGGCAGGGACTTCTTTTAGTATCAACATCCAAACTCGTAGCGCCCCTCTTGAATCTAGGGTTTTGGCCTGGTGCACCCACCGTATCCTACTGCAAGAAGTACAAGGCGTCGATACATACATGTGCATGTTGACATGAAACATAACTTGAAATAGCAGAAGCGACATAAAGGTAAACATGCAACTTGCAATAAAGTACAAATCATGATAATAATACAATTGCAAAATCCTGGCGTACGTCTCTCTCAAGGATAGTCTATATGAGGCTCGTCATGTACGTACCCAATCTCGGGGACCCTGTCCTCTGCAAGTGATTTAAGACAAGTATGAGCGATAAAAACATAATCGCCCAGAAAACCTTCTAGATACGTCATGTGGATCATGCATGGGAAGATGGGGTAACAAGTAATAATAAACATAGTAATGAACATAATAAAGCACGTCTCCATTTAACAAGTAGAGTAACATAAATAATATAAGCAACATATAACACATAAGAATTTATCATCATAACATAGGAAACATAAACTTCTATCTAAGTCCAGAACAACATATACATGTCCATACTTACATTCTAATCCTATCCTCACTGAGGTCATAGACTTATAACATCTATAATTGAATGCATAAACCCTACTTTGATTCATTTAATAAAATCAAAAACTTAAGGATATTCTAAACATAACCTAATGGTACATGATGAAATTGTGATGCATAAAACATGGCTTTTCATAATCATAACATGACTTTTTCATAAACTTGCATAACATGAAATTTTCATAAACACAAGGACAAGACATATTCATAAATGGCTATAACACTTTCTTAAGAATAATAACGCACGATGTACCGATTGATTCCCATATAGTACATGTACGACATAAAACATAATAAACATATGTACATGTCCTAACGATGGCGTGTTATAACGGAAAGCCCGTGTCTCGGACCCGGTGTTGCACTAGGTCATAACGTATTCATATGCCCCTGACACCTACCACTCCAGTCCCAATGTCAGGCCGGCACACCATAACATAATCATAATCATGAACATAACATAACATATCATGTGTCGATGGAATCAATTGTTTGGTGTTTATTATTTGTTACGCATATGATATTTTAAAACATGTGATGCGATAAAAATAACTTTTCAAACTTTCCATTTCATGCAATATTAATTTCAACCAAATGAGACATCACTTACATAATTACATTCTACATGTCATAACTTAAGAAAATACCATTTTACCCTCAAGGTTGGTTGTTCGGCCATAACACCCAAAGCATCCCCTTATTTGCAATTTTTCATCCCACACAACTTTCTTAAATTGCACATTCCATGAACAACTAATATTTCAACACTTAAATATGTATAACACTTATTTTCTAATCTCTCTGACATATGATCAAAAATATATAACTTATGTCATACTTTATACATTTTTTGTTTAGTGAAAGACTGACGGCACCGTCTGGCTGTTTTATTAATTATTTGCCCTCACTTTGGCAGAGGAATACCGTGGTTACATGTGATGTAGGAGACTCTCCTACAAAATAGTAAATGAAATGCATAATATGTACAATGGCACCTGCAAAAAGATAATGACAGAAATTGTGGAATGTAAAATGGCAATTGTTTTATTAACATGTAAAGCACAACAAACTGTAAAATACAAGAAACAATGTTGTGGAGCCGATGATGCACCCAGACGCTTAAATTGCTTGTGATGTTGACGTGCAACTAGTTCTCGCTTAGATATGTGAACGCTGATATCCAGCACTCTGCAGTGTTGTGTACCTCAAAATAATAGTGATCAGAATAAATATTATTGGAAAGATGAAGAATAGAATACCATAGGTTGATGTCGTATCCGTATGCCGCCGTTCAGGAGATAACACCCTCGCATGATCATAAAAAAATAGCTTTATCTGCATTATTGGTGTAAACATAATCGAATGGAAAAGAGAAAGAAGAAAACGTATCGACGTTGCCTATATCAACTAGTGACATAGGCAACAAGAATGCAAGAAAGCCAACCCAATGGGAGACAAGAATCAAAGGTGCAAATACGGAACTGAAGGATCAAATAACATAGCTCCTCGAACCTCGCATGGCAAGCTTGTAAATGACGAAAATACAATTGCTCCTGATGCATGCAGCCCATGACGAGAGAGCGAATGCGCTGCTGCATTTGCTTCACGCGGACAATGTTTCAATGTTGAAGCATTAAGACAAAGAAAGTTGATAGCTCAACGAAGATCCACCAAGAAATTACCATTATATCGCTCTGGGCATGACAGAAAGGATAACAGCGAACGACAGTCAGTCTCCACGATTAGCCTATCACATTCTCTCGCGTAATATAAGAGGCTATAAATCAACGCCATAAGCTTAGCACGTAGCAGAGTGACAGACAGTAAAGAAAAAGCAACCCCTGAAATAAACTATCCCAAGTCATTACGAAGTATAGCTCCCGCTGCGGCTCCCAACCTGCCCACCGAAGCATCAATGTTGAGTTTAAAGCGACCTGAAGGCAATAACTCCCAACGAACGAGACGATGCCGTCTATGAAGCATCGACGACGAAAATCGCCTATCCACCAAACAAGACAGCGACATCGAAAATTTACGTCCTTTAGTTAAAGCACATCAAATATATATTTACTCACGAAGTCGCTCAAATAAATGTCTGTATGAAAAAGAACTATCGCCAAATCTGATAGATGTATACTCCTTCTAAATCACCCATACAGCAAGAGATGGAACCGTGGCACGTAGTTGGCCTACCATCGAAGTGGCCAAAGATGTGCGCCACCAGCGAATTAAATATCCTTGAATTGCAGCCTGCTGAGGAAGAGGTCCAGAAAATAAGATTGACATCTCCTACCAAATAGGGAGAATAAGCGGACAATGTAGAAAAATGTGGTCTCGCTTGTCAGAATGGGCCTTACAAAAGACACACTGCGACGGAAAGATCGCTTGCCATGAGCATAGATTATCCACTAACGGCAACGCACGTATGCATAACTTCCACAGAAAAAGCTTTGCCCCAGAAGGCAACGCGGCCACCAAACAAATTTGGAACACTCAAAAGAAGTCATATGAGTACATAATTGGCTATAAGCCGATCTCAATGAAAACTGACTGATCGAATCTGCAGTCCAGTAAATGCAATCAGGTGTATGAGAAACATGATGTTCCATGTATGAATGAACTCTACAAATGCACTTCCAAATGGGAGAATCATACAAAGTAGCGGAAACTACTCCTCTTCGTCCATATCGCTCACGACTGCATGTTGCCCAAAGGCTCTGTGAAGTGTGAAATCGCCACCATAAAAGACTGTCATAAGCATGTTGTAACAAGTCCAAGTTACGGATTCCTAATCCTCCAAATTCTGTCGGGCAGCAGATCTTTTCCCAAGAGCGCCAATGATAACGATCCTTCCAAAGAAAATGAGCAATGTGCCTATGAATTGCCTGCACTACACATTTCGGAAGCTTTGAACTCGCTATAATATGCAATGGCATTGACCCAAGAACATGACATATCAAGACCAATCTACCCGCAAATAATAAAAGCTTTGAAGCCCATGAATTCAATTTTGCATCTACATGGGCTAACAAGGATGTGCAATAAGCAGTGCGATTAATACCTTTATATGAATATGAAACCAAGTATTTCATTGGCAACTGCGTCAATCGCATGCCTAGCATATGCAAAGCTTTTGTCCCCGAAACTCCCGCACTAACGACCACCTGGCTTTTATGAAAATTGACTAATTTTCCTGAAGCATGTTAATAATCATCTAAAAAAGATCTGAAGCATCGTAAATTTGCAACTGAGCCGTTTAAGAATACCACCAGATCATCAGCAAACCCAAGTGCGATACTTGGGGTACACGGCCAGCATTAAAACCAAGAATTGCTCCATCATGCATCAAAGATTTAAGTCCATAGGAAAAGCCTTCTGCAGCTAGAATAAATAACAATAGAGATAATGGATCTCCCTGTTTAACACCCCTGGAGACTGGAAAGAATCCCGCTGGCTTACCATTAATGAGCACTGAACACTTCGTAGCAGACAAAATATTTAAAATGATACGAACAAAGCGCTCATGAAATCCCATTGTCAGTAATACCTGATGAAGATAGGACAATCTAACCCTATCAAAGGCTTTAGCCATATCAAGCTTAACAATAACATGACCTCCACGTATTGGTCGGTCCAATACATGCACCATCTCTTGTGCCAGTAAGACTTGTTCAGTAATATCATGACCCTTCAGAAATCCCGCCTGCTCTGGAGAGATTAGCCGAGGTGAAAGATTTTCCATGCGAATTGCAATTAAGCGAGTGATTACCTTGGCCAAGAAGTTTGTCAAACAAATGGGCCGATAATCGGAGAATGTTTGCGGATTCATAACTTTCGGTGTTAATGTAATAAGCAAAGCACCAACCTGATGCGGTGGAGGAATACCTAAGAAAAATTCATACACTACCTTATGCACACCCGTCTGTATAACTGCCCAAAAGCGGCGATAAAATGAGCCTGGAAGTCGATCTGGACCTGCTGCGCTTGTGGGACTAAGATCCCAAAATGCAAATTTCACCTTTAGCATTTCCGGTATAGCCATCAACAAATTATTATCTTCATCAAATAACAAGCTTGGGATGTAACTAACAATAGAATGACACGACGTAGTGTGTTCCTCTGTGAATAACGTCTGAAAGAAACGAACTGCCTCCGCTTCTATGTCCATTGCAGTCGCCCACTCCCCTCCATCCTGCTTCAGTATACGCCAGATCAATTGCCTGCGGCATCTGTCTTTCACAGTTTGATGAAAAAATTTAGTGTTCGCATCACCTTCACACAGCCATTTGACATTTGCTTTTTGTTTCCAATACAATAACACTCTGGACTGAGCTAAGCGAAGAACGGCCATACTGCGATGATATGCATTCCTTGTGACATCCGAGGGAGATGAATCATACGCTGCTTCACAGTGCAACGTAGCTGCCTTAACCTCGGCAACCGCATCAAAAATATTCCCAAAAACCTCCTTATTCCACCTACGTAACTGTTTCTTAAGCTGGCCTAGTTTGAAATGAAAACCACTCATGTCGCCGACTGTAGGGAATGATTTCCAATGATTAATGACAAAGCTGTCAAAGTCAGAGTGTGTAGCCCATACATCCAAATATCGAAAAGAAGCCACAGAAGAAGGAGAATCAGCCGCACATTCTAGAAATAGGGGAGCATGATCAGAAGTGGTCCGATTGAAATGCTGATAAGACACTGCAGTGAAAAGATCAAAGAAATTTGCAGAACATAGAAAACAATCCAACAACGCCACACTTTGCCCAAACCGCGACCATCACTCCATGTAAAAGTTGAACCTTGAAGGCTGCAGTGAGAAGACATCTACACAGTCCTTAAAGTCGTCGAGAGATTGTAGAGATGGTGATGAACGGCCCTTATGCTCATCCAATGACAGAAAAGTGTTAAAATCTCCTCCAATCAACCATGGGATGTCAAGAGTTCCATGTATGGCAGCTAGATCAGACCACAGTGGTCTACACGCAGCCACTGTGTGGATGCCATCAACAAAAGTTGTCCAAAAAGAGTCACCCGATGCCGACCAAGTAAAACGCAACGAATGATTTTGCACTCCACAACGTTCACCTACTAGTTGAAGAACTGCACTTTGCCACATGATCTAAATATGATCATCACAAGCCGACACAGCATGTGAAAAGCCAAATTTCAGTCGATATGATGTAAGCGTAGATAGTCTAGACTTTGGTTCAATAGTAAGCAGAACATGTAAATGATGATGACGCAACAAAGACAGTATCTTATCTACCAAGGTACGAAGTCCTCTAACATTCCATAGAAATATCTTCATTGGTCCGACAACACTTCAAATGAGTTTGAGAGGGCAGCCCTAGATCGAGTAAGCGGAGGAGATAATGGAGTGACCAAACGATTTTGACGTTGTAAAAGACGAGGTGGTACCTGAAAATCAGCCACCTCACCAGACGGAGGAGGGGTTAATGGAACTCGTTCCTGTGATGTGAGATCAATAATCATTGCTTGCACCAAGCTTTCAGTATATTGCATTATACTGTCATCTGTTGGTGCCTCAACTAGTCCCGGCTCGTGCTATCGATCTCAACTTCACTATTTGAAATAGTATATAATGCAGAATTATAAGGAAAATCCGCTAATAAACAGTCGTCAATACCTTCTAAACGTGATAGATTTTGAGAGAAAGAAACAGAGGCAGCAGGATAATGGTCTGGAGATCGCAATTCCAATGGGGCCGGCTGCACCTCAGCGGGGACGTTATCTGGCTTCTGTATAGCAGGCTATTTTTTGGGAGTCCAGCGCTGTGAATTTTCCTTGGGCTTTGAAGGCTTCCCAGTCGTTGTCAGGGGTGGTTCTGCTGGTGTTTTTCCATCCGGTTTGCCACAAGATGTCATCTTGTGTCCCAACCGATAACAAGATGTGCAATAGGAAGGCAAATCTTCATAAACAACTGATTGCATGATCGTTCGCGAAGAAACCTGAATATGTACTCGTGAAGGCAGTTCTTGAGCGATATCGACTTCTACACACAAACGTGCATTCGAAGGCCGTAAAACTTACGCTGTGGCTGAATCTAATTTCATTGGGGTTCCCAGCATGCGCCCTATCAGAAAGATAGCGTCCTTTTGATGAAAATGCGCAGGTAACCCTGGCAATGAAACCCAGATAGGAACGATAGGCACGTCAAATTTTGGATCAAAATCAGGTGTCCATTTCGTCACCCTCATGTATTTCCTGGAAATAATCCAGCTTTGTCGAGCAAAGAATCAAAGATAGTTCGCTTCCTGATCAAAATGAATCAATATATGCATGGAGTCAAGGAGACCAATCTTGACGATACCTGTAAATCCAATACGATCTATGCTTGCGCGAATGGTGACCAATGTAGGTTTGCCATACCAAAAAGATCCCACTAAAGTATGGCATAAGGCGCCGCCAATGCGGCTACTTCATCATCTGAAAACTGTATCATTGGTGCGCCCTTGTATCGTTGAATTGGTTTTGCAGCGATCGAACGGCGGAGGCAGAAAACAATGACGCATACGATTTTCCTTTGATCACTGATGGAATGGCCAGAATCAGATCAGAAGAAAGAGAAGCCATGAGATGTGGTTGTCTGATGAAAGAAGAAGTGGAGGAATTCAGCGGCGGCCGGCGGCCGCCGATCGCGGGGGCTGCAGGTTGCGAGTCCGTCGTGTTGCAAAGTCCGTCGTGTTTCAAGGGTGTATATATATATATACGCGTAGATATACTTATCTCATAATTTATACATTATTACACATTATGCATATAAATGGACATAACATGGAATTTAAGTCATTTTGGTCCTTAAATGGCCTTAAGGCCGTAAACATATGTATATACATTACATATGCATATTTTTCATAATGTTACACTTATATGTATACATAACGTATAATAAATCATTCATACCCTTAAAGGCTTAGTGGTGTTGAGAAATATGTTTGGATAATTTTCAAGGTCATGATTTTAAGTGTTGAATATTTAAAAATGTCACACATGATGTTATAAAGGATAAAAAGTTGAATAAGTGAAGAAAAATGACATCGATCTCTCAGGTTAGTACAATTCGATCGATCAATGTACATCGATCGATCCATGTAAGCCATAGAAAAACCGAGACCTTACTATGAGACATCGATCTCTAAACCCAAGACACATCGATCTATCGATGTATACATTGATCTCTCACTTCGATCGATCGATGTAAGTCAGAGGCAAACTCTGAACCACACTGCGAGACATTGATATCTTAAGCAGAGGCATTTCGGTTGATTGATATCTAAGGTTCTTAGAAATTTTCTAAAAAGTGATAAAATGGTTGCTTTCATTTGTACATGATTCATATATCATTATCATGGTCTTATTATGTGGTTTTGATGATTAAATTTATGTCTTGTCACTAATGTGCCTTGGAAGTTTCTACAACTTACCAGTCAATCAATCAATGGTACCCAGTATTTCCCAACGACAGCAAAAACTATCGCTAGAGTCTGGGGAGGGTAAGTGGCAGGTAAACAATACCTCCATCAAAAGGGATAGAGAGTTTTCTTAAAGTGAGACCCCTGGCTCTATATGTACCTGCATAAACGGTACAATAATCGGGATATGATGTGCTAGTGTGTTAGCGAGGTAATTCAAGAAATACAAAGAGGAAGCTGTCGATATTAAAATACTCCTAACATGTATATGTACATTTAATATAAAACAACGGCAGAACATAAACAAACAAGTGCAAAGTCAACTTAAACATATACAACAGTCTTCTGATATTAAACTAGTCATAATAGTGAACATGAACAAATAATTGAAAGAGAAAGACCAAAACAAAATATGCCAAGTCAATCTAAAAGTGCAAATACTATATAATCCTCTAAGTATGCTCTAAGGTGTCATATATCATGTCTACCCGTCCATGAACTCCTATCCTGGACCATGTCCTCAGAGAGGTGTAACTCTAGTAAGTCATGTCTAATCTCCTCATCCCATTTCAGTTTGGGTCTGCCTTTACTCCTCTTCCCTTCTACAGTGAGGCTTTCAATTGCTCTGACAGACGCCGTTGTCTGTCTCTTCTTGACATGCCAAAGCCATCTCAGTCTTCCCTCTCTTATCTTATCTGTTACACTAGTCACCCCTAACCTTTCTCTGTATACCTCATTTCTTATATTGTCTAGACTTGTATGCCCACACATCCACCTCAGCATCTTAATCTCTGTCACTTCCATCTTCTGTGACTGCGTCCTCTTGATGGTCCATAAGTCTATTCTATATAACATTGCTGGCCGCACTACCACCCTATAAAATTTTCCCTTTAATTTAATTGGAAAATTCTTGTCACACAGCACCGCTGAGGCCTCCCTCCACCTACACTAACCTGCCTGAACTCGGTGTGCTATGTCACTCTCTAAGCCCCATATTTCTTTACAAATGATCCTAAGTGCTTGAACTTACTTACCTTTGGGACCACTTGACCCTCAATGGTGAGTTGGCTATTATCATCGCTGGCTGCGTCGCTAAAGTCAGAGTGCAGGTACTCAGTCTTGGAACGACTAATCCTTAGGCCTTTTCTCTCTAAAGCCTCACGCCACTCCTCTAGCCTCATATTCAAGTTATGTCTACTTTCCACGACTAATACAATATTGTCAGCAAAAAGCATACACCATGGAACTATCTCTTGGATCGACTTTGACAACTCATCTAGTACAACTGCAAAAAAATAGGCTCAAAGCAGACCCTTGATGGAGGCCTACTTCCACTGGAAAGAAGTTCGTACTCCCTACAGGCGTATGAATGGTTGTGTTCGTATGAACATACATATCCCTAATTATGTCTATATACTTCATAGGAACCCCTCTTGCATCCAGACTATCCTATATCAGTTTGTGTGGCACACTATCATATGCTTTTTCAAGATCGATGAAAACCATATGTAGATCGCGTTTCTTCTCCCTATATTTCTCCATCAATCTCCTTAAAATGTGTATTTCTTCCGTAGTTGGCCGTCCTGGCATAAAACCAAACTGGTTTACCGTAACTTGAGTTTCTCCCTGAATTCTAGTGTCGATTACTCTCTCCCATTACTTCATAGTATGACTTAGCAATTTAATCCCCATATAATTCCCACAATACTATGCGTCTCCTTTTTTTCTTATATAGAGGGACCACTACGCTCCTTCTCCACTCATCTGGCATTTTTTCTGTTTTGAAAATAAAGTTGACAGAGTAGTTAGCCATTGAATTCCTTCTTCTCCCAAACACTTCCACGCTTCAATGGGTATGTTATCTAAGCCAACTGCCTTAACTCTTCCCATCTTCTTAAGTGCTACCTTCACTTCTCCTTGTGTGATGCTACGACACTCGCAGTTATTATGCTGTCGTTTTTGGGTAGTGATGCTTTCTCTTTCTTCGTGGTCGACTCTTACGCTGTTAAAAAGGCTGTGTTGTGAAAGTATGTTTGCCAATGCTCCTTGATGTCTTGTTCTTTGACTAAAACATTTCCATCTGCTCCCTTTATAAACTTCACGACGCCTAGATCTTGCCTCTTTCTATCTCTAGCTTTGGAAATCTTGAACATATCATGTTCTCCATCTTTTGTTTCTAATATTTTGTACATCCTTTTATAAGCTGCGTTCGTTGCCTCCGTTACTGCCTTCTTCGCCTCCTTCCTAGCGATTTTGTAGTTCTCATTCACTCTCACTTTCTCTTCCATATCTGTGCAGCTTAACACCTCTCTAAAACCCTTTTGCTTGTTCTTTATTTTTTGTTGCACATTCTCGTTCCACCACCACGACTCTTTATGTACGACTGTCTTTCCTATTGTTACCCCCAGAATTTTCCTTGCTGCATGAGTGATGGTAGTCACTATATCCTCCGACATCTCGTTTTTGTCTTCCACTAGTGGATCTGATGTCACCGAGATGACCTTCTCTCTAAATATGTTAATTTTTTCGTCCTTCAAACTTCCCCGTCGAATCCTGGGTGGTAATTTTCTAACCCTCGTGCTCAGCTTTTGGCTCAAGGCTATAACTACAACTAGTAAACGGTGTTGCGTCACTGCTGTCTCCCCTTGTATAACCTTGCAGTCTCTCCACAGCTGCCGGTCTTCACACTTAATTAGAAAATATTTGATGTGCGTGTTGCGTCCTCCACTGCTAAAAGTGATCAAATGGGATGCCTTTTTCTTAAAAACGAGTTTATAATACCTAGGTCGTAGGCCACCGCAAGGTCTAGCAGATTTCTAGCTTGTTCGTTTCTATCTCCATAGCCAAACTAATGCGGTCCAAGTTGTGCAAAATACAAGACAAAGTTTCTCTTAGTCTTCGGTTGCATTCCATGCATCACTTTTCATGCATATAGGCGTCCTTCAACAAAATAAACAAATGTATGTCTTGTTTTCTTGTGATCCTTGCTCCCTTGTGTTTGCCTTGAAGGTAACTAGGTACGTAATAAGTTACAAGCTAAACAGAGGACCACAAATAGCATCAGAAGCGTGTGCACCCTGAAAAGGAGACAAAGGGAATGTTTGTCTCAACAAAGACAATCCAACATGGCATTTTCAAGTTCAAAGTTAGCTCAAAATTCTATTCAAACAATAAGGATAAAGGCGGCCATTTTTAAGCAAATGGATGATGATCAAATTGAATTTAAGTTCAAAGCTAGACTTGAATTTAAAATTCAACCATGATTTGAATTCAAGTCTCAACCAATTGGAGACTTAAATTTCAAAAGGATTTCAGCCTAATCTCCATCTAGTCTCACGCCAACATGAAGGATAAAATAAGGATAAATGCCAATTCAAATTGAATCCAAGTTTGAATTCAAATTCAACTCAATTTTGAATTCAAACTTCAACCATCATTTGAATTCAATTCCAAGCATTTTATCATCATCAAAATCAGATTTCCAAGGTCAAAAGAAGCATCACACACGGCTGGAAGGGAAAGGATAAGCAAGAGCCAAAATTCAAAGTGAACTCAAATTCAAACTCAACTTGAATTCAAATTCAACCAACCCTTGAATTCAACTTCAAGCCTCATCCTACTTATCAAATCAGCTCCTCCAAGACAATATTTTGGCATCAAGCACGGCTGAATAGATGGAGATAATGTCTTGCAAGATTTTAAGATTTTAGCTAGAATTTGTTTTAGCTTTGAATTCAAATAATTTTCAATTTTCAAACATTGCTAGATAGCCTTATTTTGAATTAGTTCTAGACATTTTAAGGCTCAATCTCAGCCTATAAATAGACCCTTTTGGGGCGCCTAGGAGAACAAGTTTGATGAATAACAATTCTTGATTTTTCTTTCACTTTGTGTGAGACTTTATTTTCTTGGTTTTGCATTAAAAACCTAGGTTAAGATCCTTCAAAGTTGAGCATTTTGAAGGTGTTGCCATTGCTTAAAGGTGCCGTCCATGAGGGCCATATTGGTTTGCCTGATCAACGACCATCTTGAAGTGTTGGTCTTGCTCATTTTAATCCACACGTTTGTTGATCACTAAGGAAGCAAGGGGAAGTCTTCTTCTTTGTGCCTAACCCTTTGTGAAGGACGTTTGGAAGGTGGAATCGTTGGAGCCCATGTCTTACACGCATCACAAACCCGCCATGTGCCGACTGAAAGCCATCGGTATCCTTCAAATGTGGCCATTAAAATCACCTCCTATACAGATTCGTTCTTCTCTAGGTATTGTCCTCAACACTACAACTTACCAAAAAGGACAAAATTGGTAATTTGAGTTTTGTAGGTACTTTACATGGTTAATATTATTCAGGTACCTATTCTCATCTTATTTATTATTACTAAGGTGTTCTTATATTTATTTCTGACCATCGGAGTTATTTCTAGAGTTTTCTCTCACCAAGGATATTTTGGTCATTTTACCCCTAAGGGCAATTTTGATATTTTATCTCAAGGAATCTCTTGAGTATCTTATTATCTCTATTTTGAAGATTATTTGTGGTATTATTAAAGATTAGTTGGTGGTTTTCCATTTTATTTCTCTATTTGGTGATATTATCGACATCGACGGTATATGTGACGGTTTTCGTGTCACGCTTCATCTTCTTCTTGAAGACTCTTATGGATATATTATTGGGGATTCTTAATCATCATTTTTCACAGAATTTGAAGGTGTTCTTGGTGCAAAATTCATCACAACATATAAAGGAGAAAATGTGGGAAATTTGGATTATATGTTGACATAATCTTGTCAACTATTATTTATTGATTTCTCTTCATTAAAACCAATTTTTTACACTTTATTATCTGCTCCAAAACATGTATATACAGGTGGAAATGATGGTGTACTTATTTTATGACTTGATGCCAAGTGGACCAACCAAAAATAAGCTAGTTGGCAAAGTTGCCAACTTGAAAATTCCTACATTGAATATAACGGCTATGTTGAGAAGTTGGGAGCTGATTTTATCTAAGAGATGGCAGCCATTACTTGGACTATTCTCATGGCAAGAAGTTGAGGGAATATTCCCTCTTATCCTTGGGTATTATCGTCACGATTTCCATGTAATTTTGAAGGCAAAAAATAGGCCAAAAGGTTTGCCAAGGTGGACCAATTATGTTTCATCATTTTGCAAAGTGTACAAGGTGTTTATGTTGCCAACCAATGATGTGAAGACAACTAAGACTTGATGATGAAGATGGTGATGCATGTGCATTCTTATCTTCAAGGCCTATTTCACACTATAAATAGGAGGCAAAGGTGAAAAAGAGAACACACACTTGAAAGCTAAAGTTAAAGTTCATTCTTGCTATTCTCCTCTTGTTCTTGATTCATTCTTTGTAGCAAACGTGTTTCATTTCCTATTGTTGTTGAGCTACATTATACATGCCTCTCTTGGTGTTTTTGTAAGATTGATTAGCCAAATCTATAAGGGTACATCAATAGGTGATGAAGGAGTTGCAACCAAGAGTTGCATAGAGGTGATCATCCAAGTGTTGAATAGGGTTGGTTTTTAACCCAAGGATTAAACTTGGTTCTTCTTGTATTTGTGTTCATTCCATAGTGAAATCTAAGGAAAGGTTTTCCTTGGGACTAGAGTAGGTCAGATTGACCAAACCAGGATAAATCTTTGATGTTCTTGTCTGCTTTCTACTTTTATGTTTTCTTCCTGTTTTCAATGCACTTTCCACCTAACTTTACACGTCCTGAAAAATAGCAAAATATTTTCAAAATTCGTGATTTTTGGTGAAGTTATATTTCAGACTGTTAACTTTAACTTATAACAAGAATCACCTGATTTGAGCAAAGGAAAGTTAGACTTTTAGTCTTTGAAAAATAACTACTCCATTCTGGCTGCAATCTGACCAGTCTCAAAGAAACTTGAACTCTGATTTTATCAAGCACAGTTTCAGGTTAGGACCTTTTTGAAACTTAAACTAAACATCCTAAGGAGTTTTGTTGACATAAAGATCAACCTTTTTGGTTGAGTAATTAAAGAGAAACCCATTTACAAATGTCAACACTATTCTGTCCAGAGTGACCATCTGAATCTTGTTTTTAGGTTGAAGGGTCAAATAATCTTTTTTTCTCACATTTTTGGACAGAGTCTAGTCAAGACATCAAAATTAATTCTGGAAAGTTTCATAATTTTTGGAGTTGTGTACACTGAGTTTTGAATTTTTTTAAAACGTGTACTGAATCGGAGGAGGTCTCAGATTCTGTTTTCAAAAGGGAATTTATTTAAGGGTAGTAGTGTAATTTCCGCTAACCACTATCCGCTCCCCTCTTGTGTTGTTAACTGCATGCATATGTCCAACAAGTGGGTCGTGTGTAACTACAAATTTATATTCATGATATGCTTCTTTAACATGTCACATCTTATTTTACCCATTTAAGGCCTATTGGCCAGAACATACACACACACACACAATCATTTAAATTCCATCTTACATACATGTTGAGTGTTGAATATATTTATATTAACCATGTATATGTTAGTTTCCTTCATTATAATTATTTCCAATATGAAGACATAATGAAAAACACATAAACATAAATATAATGGAAACCCATTAGAAGTGTACTTTTTAAGCCATAATCATCATTTACATACACATCTTGAAGATGGACGATGAAGCTCAATTGAAGTACCAAAAATGGCCACTTGGCCGCGTGGTGTATATGTATATATATGAAGATGATGATCATCAAACAACCACTGATACTATGTATGTAAGTCATGCTTATGATGCATACATAAACATGCTAAAAACATGATCTTAAAACATATGAAAATTAAAACACCATAGAAAATGCATACTTGATGATCATCCCCAAGAAATACATAAACAAACATACCAAAGTTATCTTCTTTATACACTTTCTGAACCTTGCATATATTTCCACTTCCTTTATTTATTTTCTTCATACAACTTCTAAGAATCTTTTCTTTATTTCATTTTTTTACTTAAAGTCTATGTATTTATGTGTGGGTTGCCGTGTGTATATAATATGCATATTTTTTATGAAAGATAACTTTTATTGAAAGACTCACTTATGGTGGAGGAAAACCATATTACAAACATCAGTGTACGAAAATAGATGAATCAAATCGCTAATGGTGGCGCGTCTCTAGTCGTATATGATATGCCGCATTAAAACCTTGCCAAGTAAAACCACCCTTGTGGATAAAACCTTGGCGAAGGAAAAAGCGTACATATTTATACGACTGGTAATTATGCCTAGTCTATATGTCAATGAATACATGTATGAGTTCTTGCTGGAAGATATATCACGACTGAGCCAGATATCATTCCTTGAGCCCGATGTTGCCAAGATGTCGTGACATAGTGGTGCTGCTCCAGATGTACCATGTACCTCATGAGAGAGCAAAAATGCAGTTAGGAGTAACACAATGAAAGTATAAGCGAATGAAGTTGACGAAACCCAGACCATACCGAAGCCGTCTTGGCTCGACCTGAACCAAGACGACGAAATGTGTTGATTGCCACTGGGTGATGTTGTAATCCCGTGCTTGATAGTGATTGTGAGCCTCGTTGCCCACGTAAATATCCACCATGGCAAAGCAAACGCAAACGCAAATGTCAAACAAATATGAGTGTGGCAAAGATTGGTGCAAAGGTTATCGTGCGTAGTAAACAAAGGTATGAATAGTAAATGCGCCAATGTTGTCTATGTTCGAGAACACATACAACGATATAGACATTTGGCAGACATGTATCACACTTTGAATGCCGGTAGATGAAGGTCCGTGAGTAACGAGCCGCATACTTCACACGGTAATTCATGGATTGAACTGTAGAGTTGCATGCCGGATGATCGATATCTGTACCTTGCCAGCCTATGTGCTATTGAATTTGCTTCCCTTGGATAATATTGAATTGTTGAATGATTAAGACTGAGGAACTGCGTTGCTCTTGTGATATCCGATGCCAAAGAACCTGTGAAATGCCTATTTTCGCCAGCAGAGTGATCAGAAATTGACAATCTGTCTCCACCACTAAGTTGTCATAGTGCTGCGCATAGTACATTAGCGCCATAGTCATTGCGTGAATCTCCGCCCGAAGCGGCCGTAATAAAGGTAATGGAAAGCAGATAGCCGATTGAAATAAGCCTTGATCCGTACTAAGTGCTGCTCCGCCTGCCGACATTCTTTGTCCTACAGTGGCGTCAACATTGAGCTTCAGCTTGCCCGATGGTGGAAATTGCCAACAAACTATTGCTAGCGTCTTCATGCGTAATGGCGGGGAGAAGCGCTGATCAACAAGATGTGGAATTGTTTGAGCAAACTTTTTCCCATTGATTGAGTAGCACCATGTATATATCGCTTCTTTTATCTTTGTATACAACCGATCATAATTGAATTGCTCCTCTCCAAATCTACAAGCTGCATACATTTTTCATATTTCCCAAGTGACAAGTGATGGCACTATTTCTTTAAGCTGGCCTAACATTGTCTTTTGTGAGGATGTTTGCCACCATCAAAGTAAATTAGCTTTAATGGTGCGAGAGAGGGGCATCGGTCCAGAGAATGTAATTGACATGTCCACCCAAAGCGGCTGAATGACTGAGCAATGCAGAAATACATGATCTTGGTGGTCATGATTTTTGCGACAAAAACACACTGCGATGGGTAGGATGTCATCCAGCAACGAAGATTGTCTACCATTGGGAGAGAGTGTGTCCAAAGCCGCCAAAGAAAAACTTTCTGACCTGGATGTGAGATTTTCCACCAAATATACCGTGACTCAACCCTGGTATGTCCATGAGAAGCTATTAAAGAATAAGCTGAGCGAATAGAGAATTGGTCGTTTTCCTTTGGAGCCCAATGTAACATATTGTGAGTGGTGTAGGTATGCATCTCCATATATTGATGTATTCTGTAGATTCTTTTCCATGTTGATGAATCATATATATGAGGATAAATAGAAGGGCGACGGCCGTATTTAGCGCTACAAAATTCTGCCCATAATGTATTGGAGTGAAAGTACTTCCACCATAATTGACAATCATATGCTTGTTGGACATGCGAAAGATTTCGAATGCCTAGACCACCAACTTCAACCGAACGACACACAGAAGGCCAGGACTGCCAGTGATGCTGTCATTTCCAAAGAAAAGAAGCCATTTTCCGATTTAAAATATTAATCACACCCTTTGGCAATCTGGAATTAGCTATGTGATGCGTAGGTAACGTGTTAAGTACATGCTTGATGAGAATGATTCTCCCCGCAATAGATAAGAAAGCAGTCGACCATGATGACAATTTAGCATCAAAGTGATTGAGAAGAGCAAAACAATACCTGGCTTTATTTATCCCCTTATACAAATATGACCCCAGATACTTTATAGGCAACGAAGTTGATCTCATGCCCAAAGCTGCCATAGAATTAGGAATCAAAACTCCTTGACCCGCAACAAATTGACTTTTGTGGTAATTTACCAGCTGTCCAGAAGCCTGCTTATAAGTGTCTAAGAATTTTCGAAATTTTGCTAAGTTGCGTGCCGAACCATTGAGGAAAACTAACAAGTCATCTGCAAATCCCAGATGTGAGACATAAGGAGAGCAACCTGCCTTGAATCCCACGATTTTGCCCGCCTGTATATGGTGATTAGCCCTCTTGTAAATCCTTCAGATGATAGGATGAATAATAATGGAGATAAGGGTCTCCCTGTTTCACTTCTCTACCAAGAGAAAATGACTCCGTTCAATAACCGTTGAGAAGAATAGAACATCTTGTGCCGCTCAAGTTGTTGATAATTATACATACTAGGCGCTCATCCATACCCATGCGCTGCAGTAGTAGTTGGAGATACTTCCAACTAACCCGGTCGAATGCCTTTGTTGTACCCCGCCTGAAATTAGTAAGGCGTCTAGGGATAGCGTGAAACTAGGCATGTGAATAATACCTCGAAAGAGAGATATCTTCGGGTTACTTATAATTATTTAAGATAAAAGGGAATTAGCATGCCCCAAAGTGTAAAAAGTAAAGCAAGTGGGCCGATGGAGGTTTATGATAGAATGCTAAATTAATTGACCTGAGAAATTTATAACAATTAGAAGAAGTATGTTTAGGCAACTTTAGATGAGAAGTCAAACTATGTGGCACGACCATATGCATATGGGATGAGCATGTATCTGGATATACCTATATACAGGATGGACTGTCATATGATAAGGGGATTATTGGATTATGGTCCACGGGAAGTATGCGTAGGGAAAGCCCATATTAATACACAAACACGTGCATCTATATAGAGTATAAAGAAAAAGTAAACAGGAGCCTGGGTAAGATTCAATTTAATTACATATACCCACAAATAATTTTCGGATAAGGGGTTTTAAGGATAGAGTTCCTTATACAAGCTCCGAAAGATGGGCCTACTTAAGCCCTTAATCAATTGGGAACTCTATTCATCCGTTCCCAACATGGCCGTTGGATACCATTTTGAGGTAAGACCAAAGGAACTTTGGCCATTAATTAGAGAAATTCTTAAGATCTAGTAGGTCTAACTTGGCAGAAAATAGGTCACATGACACGTTGGTGTAAGCACTGGATATATATGTGCATATATATATATATAGTGAGACGTACGAATATGTGTATGTATACCGTATAAAGTAAAAGCCACCATGTAATAAATAAACTCAAGGGGTTACAATGCGATGAAAAGTCTACTTAAAAGATCGTATAGAAGAGTATGCGACTCTAGGTATCTTCTTGATATTTCATGAATTTCAAAGACCTAAGCCTACGTTTATACCAAAGAGGATTGTCCATGTCTGGATTTTAAGGTGCAACAACAAGATCTAAGATATGGACATATTATGAATAATAGGCGGGTATACATATCGGTATACATACATATATATTTTTTTTGTTTGAACGAAAGATTTTATTGGAATAATCCCTCACTTTTGGCGGAGGAAAACCTTATTACAACAATACTATGCGATTATCAACATCCATATAATATATGATATGCCGCATTAAAACCTTGCCAAGTAAAACCACCCTTCTGGATAAAACCTTGGTGAAGGAAAAAGCGTACATATTTATATATATGAAATGTTGATATACATCAGCGAAAAATGTAAATGAAAATAATCCTGCAGATGGCGCCAACGGCCGAGAATGGGGATCATGCCAAGTATCTTCAATCCAACGTGATCCGTTGTCGGAGCAGCTCACATGCAATTGGGAAGATGGATCAGTGCCAAACCGAGATCGCAGCCATGCATAAAAGAAATAAGTTGCTGAGTAAAGCAGAAATATGTTATTAAAAGGATTGCTTGAAATGAGGCAGACGAATACCATACCGCACCTGCCAGCATAAACTATTATGCTGGCAACAACTTCAAAATTAGCCAGATCTGTCCGAAACGCCGAAAGTAATTGTTTGGGGAGATAAGCCATGCCATTGGCAGCGTATAATAGTGCTCGAACAAAATTATAAGTGCTCCAGAGCCAGAAGATGCCAGCAACCCAGGAGTGCAGCACAAAGAACCCTCCAAGGGAAGAGTATGTATGAAAAGAAAACAGTATAAGTGCTGTGAATTAAGAGAAAGTAGCAGCATATCAATGGAATATAAATCATACTGCGCCTGCCCGAAATCATATTGATTCGGGCAGAACAAATCGAGATGCGCCAATCCATGAGGAAGACATGATTATTAGCCTGCGCGCATGTGTGCTGATGTGAGATCAAGACGTATTGAGGCGCATACCAAGGCTGGGAGATTATGATTACTGAAATATCCTGTCTGCGGGCAAAGCATTGCATGTTGAGCTAAACAGTGTGCTGCCATATTATTCTCGTGATACGTGTGTGTGATCTCCAAACTTTGGGATTGAAATAATGAATGTAAGAGTTGCAGATGATAATTGCCAAAAATTCGCTGCGAGTGACGTAGTCGTGAAACCAAATGCTGACAATCGGATTCAACCATAAGTGAGCGGAAGAGAGGAAGAAAATATAATAGTCCGAATAAGGTGGCCTGAATTTCTGCCATGAAGGGCGTGCATGACGGTAGCCGAAAGGAAATGGCACGCACACAAGTACCATGATGATCGCGCAGGATGGCTCCCCCCGCTGCATATCGAGCACCGACTGCAGCATCAACATTCAACTTGAATCTACTTGATGGTGGACATTGCCATCTAACAATCTTGAGGCGCGATGGTCGTAGCCGTGGGATCCAGGAAAGAGAAAGACTTGGTCCTGCGGAGAGTTTGGATCCTTGAATTTTCTGAATCCACATATTAATGTCAAAATGAATAGCATTCCTCAGCAGTGATGCTGAAAAAGATGTTGAATCCCCATAAGTGAGCTGAGCATAGTGTTTCCAGATGTTATTAACTGCTATCGCTGGTACAACTATCTTTAAAACTCCAGATATTGATGAGGTTGTTGAACGATACCACCATGACAATAAGTATTGCCGGAGGGTGCACCGTGTCGGTTGCAGAACCTGAAGTTCCGAAGCAAAGAAGGCCCAAATCGGAATGATGCGATCACAGCTAAGAAAGACGTGAGACACAGAGGCTGAATGCTGCTTGCAAAAAGGACACTGAGTAGGGCGCACCGCAGAGTATCGACCAATGTAATCCTCAAAAGGCAGAGCCGAATTGAATATACGCCATAAGAAAAGTTTCGTGGATGGAGAGTGATGCTTGCACCAAATAAACATTGTTGAAAGCAGTGTAGAGTTGGAGGGCTGACAAACATCATATGCGGATTTAAGTGTAAATTCGCCGGTAGAGGATGGTGTCCACACAAGGAAAGAAGTCGAACCAGTAGTGTAGGATGTACACTTGGTATGTATGCGACAGATTAACTTCCATGTCGCAGAGTCAGGAAGCCTCGGTCTATAATCACCTCGTCTTCCATACTTCATGTGCATGTAGTCGCTCCATAAAGAGTCATGTTGTTGGTATGTCCACCATATTCTGCAATGATATGCCTGTTGTAAATGGTTAAGATCCCGGAGGCCCAAACCACCTTCTTCAATGGGGCGTGTGATGTTAGACCATGACACCCAATGATGACGATTGCCCCAAAAGAAAGAATCCATTTTCCTATTGATAACTCGGATGACTGACTTTGGTAAGCCGTCTGCTGCTAAAATATGTAAGGGAAGGGCGGCAATCACTGAATGTAACAGGACCAATCGGCCAGCGTGTGAAAGGAGTCAGGTATGCCACCCTTGTAATCGGTCTTCTATATGTTGCAATAGGGAGTTGCAATACACTGCTCTATTAATACCTTTGTGAAGATAGAAGCCCAGATATCGAAAAGGAAGAGAGGCCAGCCTCATACCCAGGATATCCTTAAAGATGCGTCTCTGATGGGAGGCAGTATTGGCGGAAGGGATAATATTACTTTTGTGATAATTAACCTTTTGTCCGGACGCTGCTTCATACTAAGTTAAAAATGCACGAAAATGGTTAAGGTTACGCTGTGTACCTCTGAGAAAGATAAGTAAATCATCCGCATACGCCAAGTGGGTGATAGCAAATGGAATACGCCCCAACCGAAAAGATTGTATATGTCCTGCTGCAGAAAGTGATTTTAAACCCCTGCTGAATCCTTCAGATGACAATATGAATAACAGCGGAGACAGCGGTTCACCCTGCTTTACCCCTCGAAATGGGCGAAATTTTCAGGACGGCTGTCCATTGATTAAGACTGACAACCGTGTGGCACTGAGATGATTAATAACCACTCGGATGAAGAAATCCGAAAATCCAAATTTGCGCAGTAACAGCTCTAGGTATTCCCAGCTCACCCTATCAAAAGCCTTCATCATATCTAATTTCAAGCATAACTGAGATCCCCCTTTATCCAACATGTGGATCATTTCCTGCGCCAATAAGACTTGCGTAGAGATGTCATGTCCTGGTAGGAACCCCATTTGTTCCGGAGATATTAGTCGTGGTAAGAGCGTCCCTAGACGCGCGGCGAGGATACGAGTACATACTTTACTCAAGAAATTCATAAGACAAATGGGGCGAAAATCACTAAAGGTTTGTGGAGATTGCATCTTCAGAATCAATGTAATCAAAGCATTGGCCATTATTGCTGGTTGTGGAACACCAAGAAAAAACTCATGCACTGCCTTAAGGACATCCAAGTGTATAATATTCCAGCAAGAGCGATAAAAATTACCATGAAAGCCGTCTGGTCCTGCGGCACTTTGAGGATCTAAACTCCAGACAGCTGTCTTTACCTCTGATTCCGACAGAAGCTGCATGAGCATGAGATTGTCATTCTCCGTTAAGATACATGGAATATGCGAAAGGATCTCCGAGTGGTTGTGTGTTGCCTCCCTTGCAAATAAAGCAGTATAGAATTGGACTGCAGAAGCCATGATATCATCCGGGCTATTTAGTAGATCTCCCTCAGTGTTTTGAATTTGCTGCAAACGAAGCTGGGTGCGTTTACTCTTGACCAGAGAATGAAAATATCGAGTATTAGCATCGCCGTCCGTAAGCCATTTAACTCGTGCTTTCTGCTTCCAGAAATGCATTTCATAATTTGATGCGAGCAAGTAATCTACCTTGGCCTTATAGTATGCTTGGCGCGTCTCCTCTGTGGGAGTTTCATCCCATCGATGTTCTGCATTCATCAACAACGTCTCTGCATGCTTCAGATTACTGAAAATATTTCCAAAGACATCTGTATTCCACCTTTGTATATCTTTCTTTAATGTTAATAACTTTTGGTAAAAACCACGCATTCCACCCGTTGTTGGATATGATTGCCAAGCATTTTGAACATAGGATGGGAAATCTGGATGATGTAGCCATGCATCCAGGAAACGGAAGGAACGACGGGAAGACGGCGAACTCATTTGGCATCGCAAAAGCAGCGGAGTGTGATCAGATGTCACCAGAGGAAAATGAGTTAACTGTAAATTTTCAAACTTATCTTGAAACGCGGAGTTGACAAAAATCCAGTCTAATCGTCGTTGAACTCGGCCAAGACCCCTGCCATCCGCCCATGTAAACTGAGTGCCGTGATAGGGGGGCCATAAGAGAACAGTCTTGGATACACTAATTAAAATCCTATAAAGCTGTCAAAGATGGTGTGGATCTACCACTGTGATCGTCCAGAGATCTAAATGTATTAAAATCACCGCCCACAAGCCAGGGCAATTGCAATGTTGCATTGAATTAAGACAAAGATTGCCAAAGCTCATGACACTGAGAGGGTGTATGTTTAGCATAGACCAATGAAAGTACAAAAACATACTGCAACGATCGCGACTGTAATGTAATATGGATCACTTGATCCTTGTCCTGCATGTCAAGCAAACTGAACTCATTATACCGCCAAAAAAACCAAATATCCGCTAACTACGAAACATAAGACTGTGAGAAACCAAGACTTAAGCCATATCTCGTAATATGTGATGGAGCATGCTTAGGTTCAATCAAAGCAAGTAAAGCTAAATTATGTTCTCGAATCAAACCATGTAGCCGGGGCAAAGAGGCATGCATGCCTCGGATATTCCATCATCCTGCACCAAAGAATGCCCAGCCGGTTTACGCTTGACTGGGGTCCAACGCGTCGTGGGCTTGCGAACTGGGGGAGGCGGAGGAGGTGGCGGTGGAATACTAGACCCTCCTTTGGCTGGGCAATCAGGCAGCGCGTGCCCTAGTCGTCTGCAGTCAGTGCAGAACAAGGACAAATCTTCATAAACAATTGTTTGCAAAATTAAACGGCCTTTTGCTTGCAGATATATTTTTTGTGGTAAGTCCTGAGATACATCAATCTCGACACACACAAGAGCTACTGACGGCCGTAGGCCCTTAGAGGTGGCGACATCCAGTTTGATCGGTAATCCAATGGGGCGAACGATTTCGAATAAAGCCTCCTGCTGATGAAGATGTATAGGTAGCGCAGGTAGGGCAACCCAAACCGGCACTATAGGGACATCTGCTGAGGGATCAAAATCAACAGTCCACTTCGTAACCCGCATGTCATAACCAGAAATATGCCAAGAGCGACGATAAAAGCATCGTAAGTAATCTGCCTCATTGTTAAAAATCATCAAAATATGTGTTTGATCGATCAGAGTAATTCGAAGATCGTGATGAAATCCAATCTTCTCAAAAACCTCACGTATAACCTTTAATGGGGGACGACCATACCAAAAAGTGCCAACTAAGGAGTATCGAAAAGGAGCAGCAAGAGCGTCAATTTCCGAATCAAGGAAAGAAACCAATGGAATACCTTTGTAGCGTGTGGCTGTCTTCGGCGAGATGGAGATCGGATGTAATGCGGATCCGGCCACGACTGCAGCAAAAGATGGTGTAGCCGTCATAGCGTTGGATGTGAAAAATGGGAAAAGAAGATAGCTTTAGCGTGGATTAGGGTGAAGGAGATGGGATCGCCGGCAGTGGCCTGAAGTCAGCGGCCAAATCAAGAGGAGGCGGCGGCTACTGCCGCCGAGGAATCGCTGGATGCAGGGATCACCGTATAGGTATATATATTCTTCCAATATATACATACATATATATATACATACATACATATATATATACATATATATATATATACGGATCTAGGCATATATATATGGCCATAGAATGATTTTCAGAGGAGTACGTTATATGTATTCATATACACACCTATACAATTAAATATATATGTATATGGGTGTATACGCATCCACTTAGCATTTCCTGATATAATATGTACTTCTTTTAAGGTTTATGGCTTATTTTAAAAGGAAATATAGATATATACATGGGTGTGTATGCGTATATATATATATATACGAATATATATAGCTATACACTTATGGATAAGAATTATGAGAAATATTGGTTGGATATATGTACGTGTATATATATATATATCGGTCAAATGTATGAAAGTGCAGCCAAATGGATATTGTTTATGAAAAGTACACTTAAATGATGGAGATATAAGATAGATATATATATATACATATACAAACATATACGTACATGCGTTATTGAGGGAAATGTATATACATGGAATATATGTGTGTTTCGGCTATAAGGCATTAGGGGGTAAGCCATTATATTCAAGACTATTAAGGGACCTTAAATGAGCAATATAGTGGGATGCATGATGATTGTCATTAAAGAGTGTCTCTCCCTCTCCCCCATGAAAGAACCGCCGGCTGCATAACTAAGGGAAGGGAGTTAATTCCTTCGTTGCTACAAGAAAAGATCTTTCCCCTATCCACTTAAATGAAAGATACTCAAGAGGCTATTTCAAATAGGAAGTGATCCTTCCTCTCCTCTCAAAGAACCGGCGGGAATGAGGGCTAAGAGGAGTCCAAGACTTCTTCAACCTCAAGGTTATCTAGGTAAGATCACCCCTCACAATCCTTAGGAAGTTACATTTGAAGGGATAAAGTTTACATAGCATCACTTCATTGACCAAAACCGTGAACCCCATGGCTTAGGCGAAGGTTTTCAAAACACCAAACCAAGATAGTGCCTTAGCAAGAGTGGATTGTTCTCCATCCATCCAAGGTGCAAATGGTAAGACCCTCCATTTCCTCCTCTAAGTTGTATTATATAATCTAAAGGATGGCTAACAAATGCCCTAAACCGTGTGTGATAGGAAAAGAAAGGAGGAAGTACTTCTTGTGTCAACAAGCTCAAGCAAGGTGCAAAGACTACAAAGGCAAGTACACTATACTCTTTGTCGCTTGAATGTTAGAGTGTTTGCATGAATGGCTAGACAAACTTAAGATTTAATCTTAGTTGTGATGTGCTAAGTTTTGATGCCTAAACTTTCGGCCTAGGGGCCAAATGGTGTGTAGGTGTGGGTCTTTGCTTAAAGATGAATCTTTGTGGTTTTTATGCACCATTATATGTTAATGTAAGTTGAACATGCTAAAGATCTTTTCTTTTCCATGAAAAGGGCACACGGTGGAGAGGGTTAAGGAAATAGGGGTGGTTTTGGCATGAAATGATAAATCATGTGGTAAATTGGAGACAAAGTTATGCTTTAGTGTGTTAAGTCTAACATGTTCCTTGTGAATACACTATTTTGCCATGCATGTACCGAAAATGGGCTGTGGTGACTAGGGTGTGTATGCACCATAATTGTTGTTAAGGTCGAACTAGTGGAAATGTGGCGTGCTTGACCAAAGAATGATGCATGTACAAACTATTTTGTAAGGGGTTTGCGTATGATGTTGTAGCGTGTTGAATTTGTAAAATTTCCCATAAAAGAGTAAGTTTGAAGTTTAATAAAGGGTTTATGGCCAACAATGCAAGTTAAGGCCATTTAGTAATGAAACATGACCAAATCTGAAAATTACTGGAACAGAACAGAATTTTGGGCTATTTTGTGAAACCTGAAAAGAGACCTTAGGAACTTTCAATTTAGTTGATTTTTGGTATGACACTAGTTTTATATGCATGTTAGATGTGAGAGTTTGAATTTCGTTAAAAGGGGCTACGGTTTATTTTCAATAAATTTTCTAGTAAAGTTGGTCCTGCTGAGAATACTGCACTGGACAGAATTTAAGTAACTCGTTGAGTAGCCCAGAAATGGACCTTAGAAGTTTACAAATTAGCTAATTTTTGGTATGACACTAACCCTATGAATGAATTAAAGGTAAGAGTTGGAATTTCGACAAAATGAGTTACGGTGTATTTTTAATGAATTTCATAGTGAAATGGGTCAGGCTGAAATTCGCTGGACTGACATATTTGGTGTGGCGTGTTGCATGATCTGGAATTGGACCATAGAAAAATACAATTGGGCTAAATTTTGGTAATATGCCAGTCCAATGTGTTTGTTAAGCTGGAGAGTTGGAATTTTCGAAAAAGGACTCATGGTTTGGTCACAATAAATTTTATAGTGAAATTGGTCATTTCAGAATTCAGTTTGTATCCGCTTTATGAAAAGAATAAATGACCCCCCCTATCGATATGGTAATTCCGCAAAACTTTCATGGCAACCATTTAAGACATATATGAAGGAGTACATGTGAACCACTTAGCTTAAAATAATTATTTTAAAGAGAAATCACTAAGGAAAAGTTGGTGCCACTAAGCTGGAAATTTTCCAGCATAGTGACGAAACGTACATATATGTATCTGTAACGCGTTACGCCATGGTTTGCATACTACATGTCATGCATTGCATCGTCGTAATTACATGATTTATGGCATTTTTTTATGCTAAAGAAAGATGAAAAGCGTTTTTTAAAAAAAAAGAGATGATCCTGTTTTAAAAGAACGCTTCCCCACCGGTACCGTGTGTGTGTATGTGCCTGGCCAGTATGAACCCGCCCAGATCCGGGTTAATGGATCTGATGATATGACCGTTCAGGCCCGGAGAGAATAGACCTGATAATGACCGTTCGGGCCCAGAGAGAATAGACCCGATAAGTGATGATGCTACCGTTCCGAATCCGGGAATAATAGATTCGAAGGGGAAACGTTACCGCCTCAGATCCGGGAAGATAGATCTGAACACTCTGTTGTTTTCTGACGATGATGATTTGAAAGAAAAGCATGAAAAATCATATTCTCATTTTTATCTTAATGCATCACACGTACATATGCATGCATGTCACGTTTATGGAGTCATTGAGTAGTGACACATGATACTTAGATTAAGTTGTTATGACCCTGTAGATCCTAAGTATGACCTCATTAAGTGATGAATCTTGTTATGTTATGAATGGATGCGAGTTACACTCTTTTATTATTATAATCTTTATTAAATAACGATTTTGTTTAAGTTATGATCTTGATGCATTAAGTGTTTGTAGAGAAAAGGGAGTTTGAGTGATTTCAAAATATATGATTTAAATGTGCATAAAAACGAGCATGACATAAATGTGCATGATATATTGCATGTTACTTGCCTTATATAATTCATATATAATGTTGTCGTACTAACAAGCCATGAAGCTTTAAAGCTTACATCAAATGGCGAACATTTGTTGTGTTTATACTATTTTCAGGTGCCACCATTAATGAACTAAACTAGTTCATTAAGTGAAGTACTTAATTAATTAAATTTAGTAGTTCATTAAAGGAAGCTACATTTGGACAAGGCACAAAGGCAACAAGACTAAGAAAGGAAAGTCTCATCCTCCCTTTATCATCAATATACACGCATATATACATGTACAAAAATATATATTTTCAGATTTTTTTAAAAAGGCACATACACATGTATTCCAACGTACTACCGACACGTTATATATTTTACGTACGTACGTTAATGTCACACCACCATACTTAACTCATATTTATGAGTATATTCAGGTCTTATAACATATGATATATGTCATGGTGATGACAAATTAAATACGAAATGTTAAAAGGTTCTAAACCAAAAATTGTCGTAGGGGCGAATACTGAAACTTCGCCAACGTGTCACGTACTTGCCATAAATAGATGGCCAGCCCCTACACCTCAAAAATCACTATTATTTTCGTGGCTATGATGTTATTTCCAGTCATAGAATCATTCCATGTTGGCACACACAAATCACCCCACATTAAGGCCAAATTATGGAGATTCCAAATTCAATTTTGTCACATGTAAATGGCGCCACTTTAGACCAGCCAAGTGCTGAAAATTAAAGTTTATATTATGTATATTATGTATAACATAATATATGTATAACATGTGCAAAAAGTTGGAATTGAATTAGAGAAAAATCGGGTAATCGATAAACATCGAAAATTCGGTTTTCTACGTACACAACACATGCAACATTTTTGGCACATCATACGACACGTATATAGACACTTTTTACATATGTCATACATCTTAATGTGTTCTAGAGAATTAAATTAAGGGCTGATTAGAATATAACATGTGTGTATTATTAAATGTGCACTATTTTACAAAGTTTGCAAAAATAAAATTCAGCACATGCATATACTTGTCATACACTCCTATACAGCTGAGATGAAGCATATGTGGAGCCTTGTTGGCATATTGATTGGTCAAGAATCAATCATACAATGTTGGTGATTTAAAGAAAGAAGCTACAAAAGGTAATGTTTCAAATTTTATCTCATTTGAAACACATGCTGAAAATTTCAGCATGTGGATACTAGGGTGGCCGATTTTCACCTTAAATGAGCATATATTTTGTGTCTTGAAACATGTGATCAATTGGAAGAAGAATTGGAAGTAATTTGAATAAGATATAAAGTCATAAAGTGTGATATCTTGAATATCACGCACGCTGAAAAATTTCAGCATGTGTGTGTATGCACCTTGGCCGATTTTGTGGTCATATTAGTGTCCAATTTCATTTCCAAAAATGATGAGAATATTTGCTACTCATTGGTAATTTATTTTAAAAGAAAAATCAATGAAAATTTTGAAATAATTTGAATTATATCTCCATGTATCACATGCTGAAATTTCAGCATGTCAAGTATCCTTTACGGCCGAAATTTTCATCAATTTTGTGGAGAAATTATCTTGCTTGATTTGGGTGATAATCTTATGAGTTATGGAAACAATTATATGATGATTTTGGCACATGGTTTTAGTGGAATTCTCAGATTTTCCAAGTCATCAAATGATGACAACATTCAACTAATCAATGAGTGCCAAGTAAGCAAAGGTTAAATGATCATCCAATGAGAAGGTGCCAAGTAAGCAAGATCATGTCACAATGATGCCACACATTCTCCAAAGGACTTAGAAGACAATTTTCAAGAAGAGAAGGACCTAAGGGGGGACGGCCATAGTGGATAAATGGAAAGAAAGAAGAGCAAAACAAAGACAAGAACAAGCATTGCAAATTCAAGTGATAAAAACGCCTAGCTCTCTTCTTCTACACTCTATTTCTTTCTTTCTTCTAAAAGCCTATTGTACTTACATTCATATTCTTGAATAGGCTTATCTTAGACCACCACACATTCTCTATCTTTGTAAAAGATTGATCAAGGTGTGATCAATCTTCATTCTTGCAAGGTGGTGGTGTTCGTGTGTAATTGTATTCATCATACAAGGTTTGTAAAGAGTTGGAGTTGGTGTGTAACTCCATCAACCCAGTGGTAAGGTGTATTTGTTTTGTGTGACTAGTGTGAACCGAGGAAGGTGTTCCTCGAAGACTGGAGTAGGTTGTTTATAACCAAACCAGTATAAAATTCTCGGTGTCATTTACTTTCAGCACTTATATTCTGTTTCAGCACTGTTTACTCTTTTTGATTACGTTCGTAAAAATAGCAAACATTTTTCAAAAATTACGAAACTTTCCAAAAACTTAGTCACACGTCTTAGGGTTAATTGGGCACAAGTTTCAACTTTTTTGGATAAGTATATGTCAATCAAACATCCAAAGTTCTGAGACTAGTGCAGTCTGATTTTCAGGCTTGCAAAGGTTGAGACTTTGAGTGTATTTGACTAACTTCCCGAAAGAATTTTTCAAAACTTTTTCAACCCATTTAAATACAACATATAAGGGGTTAGTGGTTAAAATTTCAGAGCATTAGGGGTTAAGTACAAATAGGAATAAATTTCTCAAAATAGTCTACCGTTTCTGGCAGATTCGCGCAATCTGACCACCAACGATTTTTGAAGGGGTTAAAGGTTGAATTTAAATCTGAAATTTTTAGGAGACACTCATAACGTTGGAGGCTAAGTCCTCTCAAAATTTCAGAATTTTTGAAGACCTACAACCTAGTTTTAAAAAACGTTTTAAAACTGGTCCTGAAAACAGAATCTGTTTTCAGAAGTTGAATTCTTGAGTCAAAACAATTTTAAAAACCACACTTTCCGCATCAACTATTCAACCCCTCCTTCTAGTGGTGCCTTGCAGATCCTACAAGTGGTATCAGAGCGCAGGAACACTCACTTCAAAGGATCCAACGATTCAGTGAGATGGCAACCACAAATCTCAAAACCGAGCAAGAAGGTATGTCGAGCCAATGGCCTCCTCTTTTTGACGGTGAGTCTTTCATTCAATGGAAACTAAGAATGAAGCTTTTTCTTATGGAAATAGACATTGATCTTTGGTCGATTATAGAAGATGGTCCTTTTGTTCCATCTAAGTTATCCACCGTAGACGGAGTCACATTAGAAGTTGTTAAACCTAGACAAGAATATACAAGTGATGACAAAAAGAAACTTAGCATGAATGCTAAAGCTATGCAATTACTCTTAAATGGTTTAAGTAAGAGTGAGTCTAGTTATGTCTCAAACTGTTCTAGTGCACAAGAAATGTAGAGAATACTCGAAATGAAACATGAAGGCACGAGTCAAGTAAAAGAGTCTAAGATAAACATGCTTATGTCCACACTTGAGTCGTTTAAATTATTGCCTAATGAATCTATTGTTGATATGGATCTTCGTTTGACTAACATCTACAATTCTCTTGAGTCTCTTGGTAAAGCCTTTACCATGCAGGAAAGTACAGAAAGTCTTGCGAAGCCTTCCATCAGAGTGGGACCCTAAAGTAACCGCAATAGAAGAAAGCAAAGAAACGAACTCAATAAAGATGGAAGAGTTAATTGGATCACTTAAGGTTTATGAGAATAAACTCACCATACGGAAATCGGAATCATCTAAACTAGGAAAAGCTATTGCTTTTAAATCAAATGAATACGTCTCTACTTCTTCCGATCACGTAGATGATAGTGATTCTGAATCGGACAACGATGACCTAATTCTATTGGCTAAAGGTTTAAGAAAATTTATGAGAAGGTCATTTAGAAACAAAAATAAGGGTACTACAACAAAAAGAAATAAGAACAAGACAAATGATAAAGATATTAAATGTTATGAATGTGGCAAACTTGGACATTTATCATATGACTGCCCCAATAAAGAAAAGCAAACAAATAAATACCCTGACAAGGAACGGAACAAGAATAGACTCGTCTCAGAACCCAAGCAAAGGAAACGTGCTCTAAAATCCTCCACTTGGAGTGATACAACGGATTCCGAGACTGAAACCGAAGAAGAGACTGCACAAGTATGCTTTGTGTCCAAAGCATCTAATGAGGTATCATCCGATTCTGATTCTGACTCTGAGCCTTCTTATGATGATCTTTTTAGTCAGTATTTAGAATTGCATAAATTCACAAAGACTCTCGCTAAAGAAAAGAAGCGATTAATTGAAGACAAGAAGATGTTAGAATCTTCTAACAAAAATCTTCTCCCTCAATTAAACGATTCTAAAGAAGAGTCATCATGCATCATTAATGCATTAAAGACAGAGATTTCATCATTAACCACTCAAAATAATGAAATGAAATCCGAGATTTCAAGTTTGAAATCAAGGAATACAGACTTAGAGAAAATGATGAAACAATTTGATACGGGATCTGACATGCTGCATCGTATTGTCTTATCACAAAAGCATGATAGTGACAAAACAGGTTTGGGATATGTTGAGACAAATGAAGCATCCACCAAACCAACTAAGTTCGTTGTGTCTAAGAAAGTAGACACCCCAAAGCCAAAAACGACGTCTAAGATGACGCAAAGACCTCTCCCTTCCTCACGCCCCACTTCCTCCTCATATCATTGAAATACAATTTTGTACCATATAGATATGAAAAGAAAAGAGTGATGCATACACGGCATTCATTTCATCCACGCACTACGCACACAAACACAAGGACATATCAAAAACGTCCTACATACAATGAGTATAAGGGAGTCCTTGGCCGAAGGCCCAAAGTGCATTCACCACATGTCTACTATATGCACCTTCATCTACATTCTTGCCATTTGCTAGACCGAGAAGGATCACCCAAGTATGGGTACTGAAAGGTACTTTTACCAAGAGGTGATTAACTAACTCGCAAGGACCCAAAGTTAAAAGGGTACCTAAATCATTTTTGGACATTGCAGGGAGTCCACACATCAAAAGATACAACTATAAAGTGGTTCCTTGACAGTGGCTGCTCGAGGCACATGACGGATGACCCGAGCTTGTTCACAAAATTAAAAAAGGTCACAAAAGGCGGATCCGTGACCTTTTGAGACAACAACGAAGGCAAGATCATCGGAAAAGGTACGATAGGAAATCCAAGCACTCTTCAAATCTCCAACGTCTATTTGGTAAGCAACTTATCTTACAATCTTCTTAGTATTTCTCAACTTATTGACAATGGCTTTGATGTGTGTTTCACTAACCCTTATTGTAATATAATAAATAAAAATGGAGAAACCATTTTAAAAGAAAAATGAGGAGGTAACATCTTTACGCTTTCTATGGATGATATGGTAGACGCTAAAGTTAAGTGCTTTATGTCAAACGAACCTAATGTAAATTTATGGCATAGACGTTTAGGACACATTGGCATTTCCACACTAGAAAAACTCCAATGAAAGAACCTAGTACGAGGATTGCCTACACTTGATTTAGACAACTTTCAGTTGTGTGAATCTTGCATAAAAGGCAAACAGACACGTGAGTCACTTAAGCCTAAGAATGAAATAAGCACGACTAGAGTCTTAGAACTATTACACATTGATTTGTTTGGTCCTAGTCGCACTACAAGCTTTGGTGGGCACCACTATGCATGCGTGATTGTTGATGATTTTTCTCGTTATACATGGACTTTATTTCTTGCACATAAGGATGATAGTGCCATTGAGATTGCAAAATTAATCAAACAACTTGAAAATCAATACGGTGTCAATGTGAAAAAGATAAGAAGCGATAGAGGCGGTGAATTTAAAAACAAGGATATGATTTCATTTTGCGAAGAAAAAGGAATCAAGCATGAGTTTTCGCCACCTAGAACTCCAGAATTAAATGGAGTAGTAGAAAGAAAGAATCAAACATTACAAGAAATTGCTAGGACTATGTTATGCGAAAATAAATTGCCTAGATTTTTGTGGGTGGAAGCCGTAAATTGTGCATGCTACATAGTAAATCGCTTGTCTATTAGAAAGAAAATAAACAAGACGCCTTATGAGATATTGAATGATCGCATTCCTAAGATTGACTATTTTCGTGTGTTTGGATGCAAATGTTTTGTTTTAAATACAAAAGATAATTTAGATAAATTTGAATCCAAATCAATTGAATGCATTTTTGTTGGCTATTCTATAAATTCAAAAGCATATAGATATTATGATCCTCTCACTAGACAAATCATAGAATCTGTTCATGTAAAGTTTAATGAATTTGGTGAGATTGATAAAGATAAATAATATGATGATGACCTTGAATTAAAACCCGTGTTGAATGAAGATGATGGTACATTCGATATGCATGACATGAATGATACACTAGAAATGCCTGATCACTTAGAAATGCATGATAACATAGAAAATAGTCAACCAAGATGGCATAGAGATCACCCACATGATCTCATTATAGGCGACATCACTCACGGTGTGCGACCACGTAGAAGAATAACTTCAGATGAAATAAATAAATTTCATGCTATGATTTCCGAAATTGAACCAAAAAATGTGCATGATGCTTTGAGTGATTCTTCTTGGATTGATGCTATGCATGATGAGCTTAATCAATTCGTTAGAAATGATGTATGGGATTTAGTGCCACGACCACAAGATAAGACCATAATAGGCACAAAGTGGGTGTCTAGGAATAAAATGAATGAAGAAGGAAAGGTTGTTAGAAATAAAGCTAGACTTGTAGCACAAGGCTTTAATCAAGAAGAAGGAATTGACAACGATGAAACATTTGCACCCGTAGCACGTTTAGAAGCTATACGACTCTTACTTGCCATTGCTTGCATGAAAGATTTCAAATTGTATCAAATGGACATAAAAAGTGCATTCCTAAATGGATTTATACAAGAAGAGATATACGTGAAGCAACCACCCGGTTTTGAAGATTTGAAACATCCCGATCACGTGTACAAACTAAAGAAGGCACTATACGGACTAAAGCAAGAACCTAGAGCATGGTATGATCGTTTTGCTACTTTCCTTTTAGAAAATGATTTTAAACGAGGTACTATAGATAGTACACTATTTTTGAAACAAGATAAATCGGATTTACTTATTATTCAAATCTACGTTGATGACATTATTTTCGGTTCTACCTCACATAGACTTGTTGAAGATTTTGAAAATTGCATGAAATCTGAATTTGAAATGTGTATGGTTGGTGAACTTAACTATTTCCTTGGCTTGAAGATTAAGCAAACGAGTAAAGGCATTTACATAAGTCAAGCTAAATATATAAATGACATGATTAAAAAGTTCAACTTTGAAAATTTGAAACCATCCCCCACCCTTATGAGTGTCACTATTAAATTAGACAAAGATGAACATGGTAAAGATTTTGATAATGCCTTATATAGATCTATGATTGGTTCTTTGCTATATCTTACTACTAGTAGGCCTGATATCATGTTCAGTGTATGCATGTGTGCACGTTTTCAGAATCAACCTAAGGTATCTCACTATAATGCGGTAAAAAGAATATTCCGCTATATTAAGCACATGCCCACCATAGGAATTTGGTACGATAAGGATTCCGAATTTAATTTACATGCTTATACTGATGCAGACTACGGTTGCTGTAAAATAGATAGAAAGAGCACGATTGGCACTTGCCAATTTATAGGAAACTCACTCATTTCATGGTTTTCCAAAAAGCAAGCAAGCGTTGCTTTGTCCACTACTGAGGCTGAGTACATGACACTTAGCCTTTACTGCACACAGTTGTTATGGATAAAACAACAACTCTTGGACTTTGGAATTACCGTAAATAAAATTCCTATATATTGTGATAGTATGAGTGCAATTAACTTGTCTAAAAACCCTGTGTTACACTTTAAGGCCAAGCATATAGAAGTACGCTACCATTTTATTCGTGATCATGTAAATAATGGTAATATTGTCATAGATCACGTATGCACAGAGGCACAAGTAGCAGATATTTTCACTAAAGCCTTAAATCAAGCCACGTACGAAAATCTGCGTTCTAAATTAGGCATGATTTCTGCTGATGTGATTTGATTTGATTCTCTTTCCTTATTTACAGGCATCTTTTGATTTACTTTCCAAAATAAAGGGGGAGAGAAAGCATGATTTAAGGGGGAGAGAGATATTGATTGTATAAATCAAGGGGGAGCGGTTTTGAAATTTAAAATTCAAATTTTGAATGATTAAAGGGAGAGCGATAGGATTTAAATCATGAGTATGTGTTATTTAGAAAATCATCAAAAGGGGGAGATTGTAGAGAAAAAGGGGGTTTGAGTGATTTCAAAATATATGATTTAAATGTGCATAAAAACGAGCATGGCATAAATGTGCATGACATATTGCATATTACTTACCTTATATAATTCATATATAATGTTGCCGTACTAACAAGCCATGAAGCTTTAAATCTTACATCAAATGGCAAACATTTGTTGTGTTTATACTATTTTCAGGTGCCACCATTAATGAACTAAACTAGTTCATTAAGTGAAGTACTTAGTTAATTAAACTAAGTAGTTCATTAAAGGAAGCTACATTTGGACAAGGCACAAAGGCAACAAGACTGAGAAAGGAAAGTCTCCTCCTCCCTTTATCATCAATATACACGCATATATATACAAAAATATATATTTTCAGATTTTTTTTAAAAAGGCACATACACATGTATTCCAACGTACTACCGACACGTTATATATTTTACGTACGTACGTTAACGTCACACCACCATACTTAACTCATATTTATGAGTATATTCAGGTCTTATGTCATATGATATAAGTCATGGTGATGACAAATTAAATACGACATGTTAAAAGGTTCTAAACCAAAAATTGTCGTAGGGGCGAATACCGAAACTTCGCCAACGTGTCACGTACTTGTCCTAAATAGATGGCCAGCCCCTACACCTCAAAAATCATTATTGTTTTCATGGCTATGATGTTATTTCCAGTCATAAAATCATTCCATGTTGGCACGCACAAATCACCCCACATTAAGGCCAAATTGTGGAGATTCCACTTTAAATTTTGTCACATGTAAATGGCGCCACTTTAGACCATCCAAGTGCTGAAAATTAAAGTTTATATTATGTATATTATGTATAACATAATATATATAACATGTGCAAAAATTTGGAATTAAATTAGAGAAAAATCGGGTAATCGATAAACATCTAAAATTCGGTTTTCTACGTACACAACACATGGAACATTTTTGGCACATCATACGACACGTATCTAGACACTTTTTACATATTTCATACATCTTAAAGTGTTCTAGAGAATTAAATTAAGGGCTGATTGGAATATAACATGTGTGTATTATTAAATGTGCACTATTTTACAAAGTTTGCAAAAATAAAATTCAGCACATACATATACTTGTCATACACGCCTATACAGCTGAGATGAAGCATATGTGAAGCCTTGTTGGCATATTGATTGGTCAAGAATCAATCATACAATGTTGGTGATTTAAAGAAAGAAGCTACGAAAGGTAATGTTTCAAAGTTTATCTCATTTGAAACACATGCTGAAAATTTCAACATGTGGATACTAGGGTGGCCGATTTTCACCTCAAATGAGCATGTATTTTGTGTCTTGAAACATGTTATCATTTGGAAGAAGAATTGGAAGTAATTTGAATAAGATATAAAGTCATAAAGTGTGATATCTTGAATATCACACATGCTGAAAAATTTCAGCATGTGTGTGTATGCACCTTGGCCGATTTTGTGGTCATATTAGTGTCCAATTTCATTTCCAAAAATAATGAGAATATTTGCTACTCATTTGTGATTTATTTTAAAAGAAAAATCAATGAAAATTTGGAAATAATTTGAATTATATCTCCATGTATCACAAGCTGAAATTTCAACATGTCAAGTATCCTTTATGGCCGAAATTTTCATCAATTTTGTGGAGAAATTATCTTGCTTGATTTGGGTGATAATCTTATGAGTTATGGAAAGTATTTTATGATGATTTTGACACATGTTTTTAGTGGAATTCTCAGATATTCCAAGTCATCAAATGATGACAACATTCAACCAATCAATGAGTGCCAAGTAAGCAAAGGTTAAATGATAATCCAATGAGAAGGTGCCAAGTAAGCAAGATCATGTCACAATGATGCCACACATTCTCCAAAGGACTTAGAAGACAATTTTCAAGAAGAGAAGGACCTATGGGGGGACGGCCATAGTGGATAAATGGAAAGAAAGAAGAGCAAAACAAAGACAAGAACAAGCATTGCAAATTCAAGTGATAAAAACGCCTAGCTCTCTTCTTCTACACTCTATTTCTTTCTTTCTTCTAAAAGCCTATTGTACTTACATTCATATTCTTGAATAGGCTTATCTTAGACCACCACACATTCTCTATCTTTGTAAAAGATTGATCAAGGTGTGATCAATCTTCATTCTTGCAAGGTGATGGTGTTCGTGCGTAATTGTATTCATCATACAAGGTTTGTAAAGGGTTGGAGTTGGTGTGTAACTCCATCAAGCCTGTGGTAAGGTGTATTTGTGTTGTGTGACTAGTGTGAACCGAGGAAGGTTAATTTGGCACAAGTTTCAACCCTTTTGGATAAGTATAAGTCAATCAAACATCCAAACTTCTCAGACTAGTGCAGTCTGATTTTCAGGATTGCAAAGGTTGAGACTTTGAGTGTATTTGACTAACTTTCTGAAAGAATTTTTCAAAACTGTTTCAACCCATTTAAATAAAATATATAAGGGGTTAGTGGTTAAAATTTCAGAGCATTTGGAGTTAAGTACAAATAGGAATAAAATTTTCAAAACAGTTTACCGTTTCTGGCAGATTCGCGCAATCTGACCACCAACGATTTTTGAAGGGGTTAAAGGTTGAATTTAAATTTGAAATTTTTAGGAGACACTCACAACATCTGAGGCTAAGTTCTCTCAAAATTTTAGAATTTTTGAAGACCCAAAACCTAGTTTTAAAAAACGTTTTAAAACTGGTCCTGAAAACAGAATATGTTTTTAGAAGTTGAATTCTAGAGTCAAATAAATTTTAAAAACCACACTTTCCGCACCAACTATTCAACCCTCTCCCCTTGTAGTGGTGTCTTGCAGATCCTACAGTGTTGATCCATATCGAGTATTGGATGGTGGACAGGTATGCTTCTAAACCGAAATTTTGGGGTTCGGTTCTTGTACGCACTTTCCATTTAATCCTCATTTATTATAGTATACTTGCTGGTGACTTTTTCACTCACCCCCTATTTTTCCTCCCAGAGGTTGCAGGGAACAAAGTAGAGTGGATTGAGGACGAACCTAGGGTTCCCTACCCGTGAGTGCAGTGAATAATGGACGGATTTAGGAGACATGACTTGCCAACTATGATTGATGACTGATTATGTATTTGGGATGGAAACATTTGCTTTTGTGACTTTCTCTACTTTTGATCTGGGTTGTAAACTATGAATGTTCATGTGGATGTTTTTAATTTGAAGTTTTAAATTCTGCCACGGTTTCGCTTACTTATTTATGTGTAAGCGCGAAAATCCATGCATTATATCATGGATCATGACACGTATGGAACGACGCCTAGTACTCTCCTTAGTGAAGTACGGCGGCTGCACCGACTTTGGCTGGGCCAGGGTGCGGGGCGCATCAGGTGGTATCAGAGCTAAGGCTCCAGATCAGGGCAGAATATAGAATTAAATTATGGTCGTAGTCCACTAAGCTTGATCTTAGGTCTAAGTTCTGATCTTAGATGAGAGTTGGCCTTAGACTAGAATGACATGGACTAGAAAGTTAGGGTTCTGGTCGATAACAAAACCCTTGGTCACAGACTTTCATTAAAGTACGAACCATATCAAATCTATTTATGTGCCACTAAGAACTTTTATTAGACTACAAGTTATATGATGTCACTTATTCTGGTATGACTGCAAATAAATAGACGCTATGTGGTGTAGATGACTTCACAAACCGGTACATGGACGTCGTCACTGTCACCTCCAGGAAGTGTGGTATTCTATTATTCGCAATTGGCTAAAGCATGAATTCCAAGGTTTGGCGGGAAGTCCGAACCAGAGGAAGCCAAAAAATGGTTGGACGAGGTTGAGGACCATCTTGTTAGAATTCGGGTACCAGATGAAGTGAGAGCCCTAATCGTTCGGCCATTTCTGATTGGTAAAGCCAGTCAATGGTGGAGAAAGATGGTCCAGTCACTGTCTTGACCCATAACCTGGGCGAGATTTTTAGAAGAATTCTGTGGAGCTTACCTCTCACTAGAGTTTGTGGTTGAAAGAATTGAAGACTTCGATACACTAAGACAAGAATCGGATACCCCAGTATCAGGATATGTCCGTTAGTTTACCACGTTAGGACGGTATGCACCTTTGATCATGGAGGATGAACAGTGGAAGATAACTAAATTCATACGTGGTGTGAATCCCCAGATTAAAGCTGGATTGGACAAAGTATACCCAAATACTTTCGATGGACTGATAAGGGACTGCTATAGGATAGAGCACAATATCCGGATGATGGAGGAACAAAGGAGGCTGAATAAACGTATAAAGTGAGGGGATAGAAGGTGGCAGCCGTACCGTTATGGGGCCACGCATAAGATGATCAGAAGCGCTAGCCTAGATCGAAGGATGATGCATCCAAGGATCTCGGAACACCCAAACTACAGACAGGTATATTAGAACCTCCAAACTAAAGTACCTACGTCTTGTCTTGCTTATTCCAAAAAAAATGAGTCATAAAGGAATATGATAAGGAGCCTCGAGGAAAGATTCTACATAGGCAGTAATGAAGGGACAGGGTAAATAACTGAAAGTTATATAAGGACCAAGGGAAACATGGAAGCGTAGGCCCCACTATTCCCAGTTTTGAGGACGAAACTTATTTTAAGGGGGAGAATGTTGTACCCCGTCTGAAATTAGTAAGGCGTCTAGGGATGGGGTGAAACTAGGCATGTGAATAATACCTCGAAAGAGAGATATCTTCGGGTTACTAACAATTATTTAAGATAAAAGGGAATTAGCATGCCCCAAAGTGTAAAAAGTAAAGCAAGCGGGCCGATGGAGGTTTATGAAAGAATGCTAAATTAATTGACCTAAGAAATTTATAACAATTAGAAGATGTATGTTTAGGCAACTTTAGATGAGAAGTCAGACTACATGGCACGACCATATGCATATGGGATGAGCATGTATCTGGATATACCTATATACAGGATGGACTGTCATATGATAAGGGGATTATTGGATTATGGCCCATAGGAAGTATGCATAGGGAAAGCCCATATTAATACACAAACACGTGCATCTCTATAGAGTATAAAGAAAAAGGAAAGAGGAGCCTGAGTAAGATTCAATTTAATTACATATACCCACAAATAATTCTCGGATAAGGGGTTTTAAGGATAGAGTTCCTTATACAAGCTCCGAAGGATGGGCCTAATTAAGCCCTTAATCAATTGGGAACTCTATCCATCCGTACCCAACATGACCTTTGGATACCATTTTGAGGTAAGACCAAAGGAACTTTGGCCATTAATTAGAGAAATTCTTAAGATCTAGTAGGTCTAACTTGGCGGAAAATAGGTCACATGACACGTTGGTGTAAGCACTGGATATATATGTGCATATATATATATATATAGTGAGACGTACGAATATGTGTATGTATACCGTATAAAGTAAAAGCCACCATGTAATAAATAAACTCAAAGGGTTACAATGCGATGAAAATTCTACTTAAAAGATCGTATAGAAGAGTATGCGACTCTAGGTATCTTCTTGATACTTCATGAATTTCAAAGACCTAAGCCTACGTTTATACCAAAGAGGATCGTCCATGTTTGGATTTTAAGGTGCAACAACAAGATCTAAGATATGGACAGATTATGAATAATAGGCGGGTATACATATGGGTATACATATATGTATATATATATATACGGATCTAGGCATATATATATGGCCATAGAATGATTTTCGGAGGAGTACGTTATATGTATTCATATACAGACCTATACGGTTAAATATATATGTATATGGGTGTATACGCATCCACTTAGCATTTCCGGATATAATATGTATTTCTTTTAAGGTTTATGGCTTATTTTAAAAGGAAATATAGATATATACATGGGTGTGTATGCGTATATATATACGGATATATATAGCTATACACTTATGGATAAGAATTATGAGAAATATTGGTGGGATATATGTACGTGTATATATATCGGTCATATGTATAAAAGTGCAGCCAAATGGATTGTGTTTATGAAAAGTACACCTAAATGATGGAGATATAAGATAGATATATATATACATATACAAACGTATATGTACATGCGTTATTGAGGGAAATGTATATACATGGAATATATGTGCGTTTCGGCTATAAGGCATTAGGGGGTAAGCCATTATATTCAAGACTCTTAAGGGACCTTAAATGAGCAATATAGTGGGATGCATGATGATTGTCATTAAAGAGTGTCTCTCCCTCTCCCCCATGAAAGAACCGCCGGCTGCATAACTAAGGGAAGGGAGTTAATTCCTTCGTTGCTACAAGAAAAGATCTTTCCCCTATCCACTTAAATGAAAGATACTCAAGAGGCTATTTCAAATAGGAAGTGATCCTTCCTCTCCTCTCAAAGAACCGGCGGGAATGAGGGCTAAGAGGAGTCCAAGACTTCTTCAACCTCAAGGTTATCTAGGTAAGATCACCCCTCACAATCCTTAGGAAGTTACATTTGAAGGGATAAAGTTTACATAGCATCACTTCATTGACCAAAACCATGAACCCCATGGCTTAGGCGAAGGTTTTCAAAACACCAAACCAAGATAGTGCCTTAGCAAGAGTGGATTGTTCTCCATCCATCCAAGGTGCAAATGGTAAGACCCTCCATTTCCTCCTCTAAGTTGTATTATATAATCTAAAGGATGGCTAACAAATGCCCTAAACCGTGTGTGATAGGAAAAGAAAGGAGGAAGTACTTCTTGTGTCAACAAGCTCAAGCAAGATCCAAAGACTACAAAGGCAAGTACACTATACTCTTTGTGGCTTGAATGTGAAAGTTTTTGCATGAATGGCTAGATAAACTTAAGATTTAATCTTAGTTGTGATGTGCTAAGTTTTGATGCCTAAACTTTCGACCTAGGGGCCAAATGGTGTGTAGGTGTGTGTCTTTGCTTAAAGATGGAATCTTTATGGTTTTTATGCACCATTATATGTTAATCTAAGTTGAACATGCTAAAGATCTTTTCTTTTCCATGAAAAGGGCACACAGTGTAGAGGGTTAAGGAAATAGGGGTGGTTTTGGCATGAAATGATAAATCATGTGGTAAAGTGGAGACAAAGTTATGCTTTAGTGTGTTAAGTCTAACATGTTCCTTGTGAATACACTATTTTGCCATGCATGTACCGAAAAAGGGCTGTGGTGACTAGGGTGCGTATGCACTATAATTGTTGTTAAGGTCGAACTAGTGGAAATGTGGTGTGCTTGACCAAAGAATGATGCATGTACAAACTGTTTTGTAAGGGGTTTGCTTATGATGTTGTAGCGTGTTGAATATGTAAAATTTCCCATAAAAGAGTAAGTTTGAAGTTTAATAAAGGGTTTATGGCCAACAATGCAAGTTAAGGCCATTTAGTAATGCAACATGACCAAATCTGAAAATTACTGGAACAGGACAGAATTTTGGGCTGTTTTGTGAGACCTGAAAAGAGACCTTAGGAACTTTCAATTTAGTTTATTTTTGGTATGATACTAGTTTTATGTGTATATTAGATGTGAGATTTGTAATTTTGTCAAAAGGGGCTACGGTTTTTTTTAATAAATTTTCTAGTAAAGTTGGTTCTGCTGAGAATACAGAACTGGACAGAATTTAAGTAACTCGTTGAGTAGCCCAGAAATAGACCATAGATGTATAACAATTAGCTAATTTTCGGTATGACACTAACCCTATGAATGAAGTAAAGGTGAGAGTTAGAATTTCGACAAAATGAGTTACGGTGTATTTTTAATGAATTTCCTAGTGAAATGGGTCAGGCTGAAATTCGCTGGACTGACAGATTTTGTGTGGCGTGTTGCATGATCTGGAATTGGACCTTAGAAAAATACAATTGGGCTAAATTTTGGTAAGATGCTAGTCCAATGTGTTTATTAAGCTGGAGAGTTGGAACTTCCGAAAAAGGACTCACGGTTTGGTCACAATAAATTTTATAGTGAAATTGGTCATTTCAGAATTCAGTTTGTACCCGCTTTATGAAAAAGAATAAATGAACCCCCTATCGATATGGTAATTCCGCAAAACTTTCATGGGAATCATTTAAGATATATATGAAGGAGTACATGTGAACCACTTAGCTTAAAATAATTATTTTAAAGAGAAATCACTAAGGAAAAGTTGGTGCCACTAAGCTGGAAATTTTCCAGCATAATGACGAAACGTACATATATGTATATGTAACGCGTTATGCGATGGTTTGCATACTACATGTCATGCATTGCATCGTCGTCATTACATGATTTATGGCATTGTTTTTATGCTAAAGAAAGATGAAAATTGTTTTAAAAAAAAAGAGATGATCCTGTTTTAAAAGAACGCTTCCCCACCGGTACCATGTGTGTGTATGTGCCTGGCCAGTATGAACCCGCCCAGATCCGGGTTAATGGATCTAATGATATGACCGTTCAGGCCCGGAGAGAATAGACCTGATAATGATTGTTCGGGCCCGGAGAGAATAGACCCGATAAGTGATGACGCTACCGTTCTGAATCCGAGAATAATAGATTAGAAGGGGAGACGTTATCGCCTCAGATCCAGAAAGATAGATCTGAACACTCTGTTGTTTTCTGAAGATGATGATTTGAAAGAAAAGCATGAAAAATCATATTCTCATTTTTATCTTGATGCACCACACGTACATATGCATGCATGTCACGTTTATGGAGTCATTGAGTAGTGACACATGATACTTAGATTAAGTTGTTATGACCCTGTAGATCCTATGTATGACCTCATTAAGTGATGATTCTTGTAATGTTATGAATGGATGCGAGTTACAGTCTTTTATTATTATGTTCTTTATTAAGTAACGATTTTGTTTAAGTTATGATCTTGATGCATTAAGTGTTGATCCCTATCGAGTATTGGATGATGGACAGGTATGCTTCTAAACCGAAATTTTGGGGTTCGGTTCTTGTACGCACTTTCCATTTAATCCTCATTTATTATAGTATACTTGCTGGTGACTTTTTCACTCACCCCCTATTTTTCCTCCCAGAGGTTGCTGAGGACAAAGTAGAGTGGATTGAGGACGAACCTAGGGTTCCCTACCCGTGAGTGCAATGAAGAATGGACGGATTTAGGAGACATGACTTGCCAGCTATGATTGATGACTGATTATGTATTTGGGATGGAAACATTTGCTTTTGTGACTTTCGCTACTTTTGATCTGGGTTGTAAACTATGAATGTTCGTGTGGATGTTTTTAATTTGAAGTTTTAAATTCTGCCACAGTTTCGCTTACTTATTTACGTGTAAGCGCGAAAATCCATGCATTATATCATGGATCATGACACGTATGGAACGACGCCTAGTAGTCTCCTTAGTGAAGTACGACGGGTGCACCGACTTTGGCTGGGATGGGGTGCGGGGCGCATCAGCCTTGGCCATATCCAGTTTGATAATAGCATGCCCTCCTCTTGTTCGTTTGTTTAAGACTTGTACCATCTCTTGCGCTAATAGTACTTGTTTAGTAATGTCTCTGCCTTTCATGAAACCTGCCTGTTCTGGCGAAATGAGCTTTGGCAAGATTCTCCCCAGTCTTGTAGCTAGTAGTCTTGTGATGGTCTTGGAAATAAAATTAATAAGACATATAGGACGGTAATCCGCAAATGTTTGAGGATTACTTACCTTCGGTATAAGGATAATGGATGCTGCTGATACTGTCCTTGGCATTCGGACACCCAAATAGAATTCTTGAACTGCTTTATGCACATCATGCTGTATCAAGTGCCAAAAATGACTGTAGAAAGACCCTGGGTAACCATCCGGACCAGCGGCACTTGTGGGACTAAGATCCCAAACGGCTGCCTTCACTTAGTAATGGGATCTCCTTCAGCGTGCTATTATCATCTGCTGTGATCAGAGTTGGTATGTGTTGGAGAATTAATTTGTAACCCGTAACTGGTTCATCGGTGAAGAGATGAGAGAATTATCGAATAGCTTCAGCTTTAATATCACACAGCTGATCAATCTCAGTACCATCTAGTTTCTGAATTCTGCGAATAAGCTGGCGGCATCTCTTATGCTTAACTGTTTGATGGAAAAATGAGGTGTTAGCATCACCTTCTTTCAACCATTTGACGTTGGCCTTCTGCTTCAAGTAAAAAAAAAGGCATGTTTTTGAGCAAGACGTAATTTTGCGATGCGTTTATTGTACATGGCACGCACTGAATCTGTAGGATTAGCATCAAACAATTGTCCCGCGGATTTAACTTCGGCTTCTGCATGAGAAACTGCGTCGAAGATGTTTCCAAATATATCTTTATTCCACTGTCGTAAGTCTTTTCGAAGAAGAGATAATTTGCGATTGAAACCCCACATTCCACCGACTGTTGAATATGATTGCCATCTGTGAGCGACAAAGTCATCAAAATCCGCATGTGTTGCCCACACGTCTAAATAGCGAAAAAGTGATGGTGCTCATGGTCCTTCTGAGTCGCATGTCAAAAGTAACGGCGCATGATCCGAAGTGGCCCGGGACAGATGTTGAACTTGTGTGAATGTGAATATATCAGAAAATGAAGTTGAGCTCAGAAAACAGTCAAGACGACGCCATATACGTCCTAAACCTCGACCATCTGACCAAGTGAAACATGAACCTTGAAATGAAATTTCCTGTAACTGGCAATGTTGAACGAAATCATTGAAGTCTTGTAATGTGCGCAATGATGGCTGTGACCTGCCACGGTGTTCTTCCAACGTTCTAAATGTGTTAAAATCTCCATCGATAAGCCATGGAAGTGTGTTTGTCATATGAAATTGTCTCAATTCGTCCCACAATGTATGTCGCTGTAGAACAGAATGACGTCCATATACGCCCCTCAACCAAAAACAGTCTTCCGTGGCCAGCCAGCGAAACTTCATGGAATGATGTTGATGTCCATATTGTTCCTCTTCCGGAGTGAGAAGTGAATCTTTCCAAAAAAACCATATTTGATCATTTCAAATAGATATAGCTTTAGAAAAACCAAGCTGTAATTGATATGATTGCAAGGCAGTGGGTCTTAGCTTTGGTTCAATAACAATGATAAGATATACTTTGTGTTTTCGAACTAGTGAGAGT
>AP025062.1:12882642-12895428 GCA_036186865.1 Eustoma russellianum | reverse complement strand
TTGTAATGTGCGCAATGATGGCTGTGACCTGCCACGGTGTTCTTCCAACGTTCTAAATGTGTTAAAATCTCCATCGATAAGCCATGGAAGTGTGTTTGTCATATGAAATTGTCTCAATTCGTCCCACAATGTATGTCGCTGTAGAACAGAATGACGTCCATATACGCCCCTCAACCAAAAACAGTCTTCCGTGGCCAGCCAGCGAAACTTCATGGAATGATGTTGATGTCCATATTGTTCCTCTTCCGGAGTGAGAAGTGAATCTTTCCAAAAAACCATATTTGATCATTTCAAATAGATATAGCTTTAGAAAAACCAAGCTGTAATTGATATGATTGCAAGGCAGTGGGTCTTAGCTTTGGTTCAATAACAATGATAAGATATACTTTGTGTTTTCGAACTAGTGAGAGCAATCTATTAAATGAATTACGAATTCCGCATACATTCCACAACAGGATCTTCATTGTGATAAAACATCAAAAGAGTTAGAGAGGTGCGTTGCACGTAATCTGTTTAGACAGGGAGACGTGGGTTGGTTCTGTCTTAATATGCGTGGCCCCTGGCTCAGATTGTGAGCAGGATCAACTTCTACCTGTTCAGTAATGTGTATCAACGTATGCGGCTTCTATTAGATTAGCGATATTGTCACATTCTCTCGCATCTTGTTCATCCAATAAATTGTCTGCTAATGCGGGCTCATGCTCATTATCAGAATGAGAAACCAACACAACCCCTTTTAATCTGGAGAGGTCCTGCACGTCTGATATTTCACGTGTGATGACCGTTTTCGGTGATGCTGGGTTTCGCATTCTCCCTCAGTTGACACAGGCGGTTGTTCAGTTGATGAGAGGCCTAATTTTTTGGGTGTCCAACGTTGTTTTTTGTTCTTGTCGGAAAGATTTACTTTAGGGTTTTCCTATTGTGCAGCATCTTTTTCAGAGGGCGGCGTAGGGTTTGCATGCTGTTTGCCACAGTCAGCGGCTACATGACTGAGACGGTAGCAGGTTGTGCAATAGCAGGGGAGATCTTCATACTCAACACTCTGCATGATCACTCTTGATGACGTCTGAATAAATACACGTTGAGGTAATTCCTTAGAGACGTCTAGTTCGATACAAACTCGTGCAACTGATGGTCGGTTCAACGTGACAGTAGTAGTATCGAGTTTCAACGGTTCATCGAGCATGGACGCTATTTGAAAGATAGCATCTTTACGATGCATATGGATTGGAAGACCCAAAAATGATACCCATATGGGAACAATAGGCACGTCAATCGTAGGATCATAATCCGACGTCCACTTAGTGATGCGCATTTGTTTTCCAGATATCATCCATCCCCGCCGGGTAAAACATCGAGCATAGTCTTTTTCGAGATCGAAATGAAGAATAATGTGTGTAGGATCCAAAAGACCGACCTTTATGGATCCGGTGAACCCAATTCGGTCAATGGCGGAGCGGATCATTGCTATCGGAAGCCTACCATACCAAAACGTACCAACCAATGTGAATCGATATGGGGCGGCTAGCGACTGAATTTCCTCATCAGAGAATGAAATCATCGGACTGCCCTTGAATTTCTGGATCGGCTTTGCTGTATTTGAGATGAAGGAGCCGCAAATAGTGATGCAAATGAGCGATCGGGGGAAATATGGGGGGCCGCCGTAGCGGATTTTTGGACCGCCATAAGAGGATCGGGTGCGAAGGAGGCAAAGTAATATAGAAGGTGATGTGGAAGATGGATTCTTTAACAAAAGGAGGCCGGCGAAGATGGCAGACGACGGCTACGCCGCCCGCCCGGCGAAATCGCACTTGGGGAAGAAGGGCAGCATTTTCCTCGTATATAATATGCATATATATATATATATATATCACTTAGAAACATAGATCTTTCATATTCTTATGATAAAAACTTGAACATACTACATGATAATCCAACTTTGGTATAAACATAAATACTTAGTCTTTGAAAAACCATGAAGGATCTAGGAATAATACTTGCATTGGTTCACTTTTTTTCTTACAACTTAAAGTGATGGTTTCTTCATTTGACTTGGAAGAAAACTTCATCTTTCCTTCCTTTCTAGGCCACGGTTTTGGGGGAACAAAGTGCAGGGATTAGTGATCAACTATGAAGTTGGATAAAGGGAGAACTTCACCTATTTAACATGAAGTTTCTTACCTTGTTCCTCCTTGATTCTTGGCTCTACACCTTTTTTGAATCACACTTGGATGATGGAGGGTTTTTGAACTTTGGCTTGGATGTGTTTATGTGGGATGGAATGAAGAAGATTTTTCCTCCTTTCCCTTGTTGTGAATCTTGGACAAATAGAGGATGAGGAAGAAGTTGGAGACTTTGTTTTTCTTGGAGGAGAGAGGAGTGAGTGTTATGTCTAGTGTAAGAAGTGTTGAAGGTGTGAATTGAAAAAAAATCAAAGGGGTTTGCCCCTTTTCTTACCTTCGGCCGAATAGAAGAAGAGGGTGGAAGAGGAAAAAAGATCTTGTGTAACGATGCGGATTAGTTGTAGGCAAAATGATAGATGGGAAGTGTGTAAGAAAAAGAGTAATCATTTCCTCCTTTTTGAGAGGGGTGGCTGGCCTATGAAGGGAAATGGTGAGGGTGGCTTGTCTTTTGTTGCCCTGTAGGGTGGCTTGTCTTTTGTTGCCCTGTAGGATAAAGTGGAAGGAAATGGGAAGATTGAGATAAAAGTGTTTAGGGTTTTGTTGTGTGGTGGAATACAAAATAGAAGAAATCTTTTATTCCCACTTGCAAAGAAATTTCGTCCATTAGAGTTTCTGAGTGGGTAGAATGGGACAAAATACCATCATTTGGGTTCCGCACAATGATATACACTTGGTATTTTGTTGGGGTATTTTCCTAACTACAACTTCTTCTTTCATTTTCTCAATTTTGGCCGCCTACTATATATATGATGAGGTCCATAACCCTAATCCATGTCAAGATAATGAGAATGCACATAATGTTACAAAAATGTAAGATCAAGGACCCTTAACAAAAAGTAAAACTAAGAAACTAATGCATGATGTAGGGGCCTTCCTATTTAAACATGTGCAAGATGAATCAAAGGGATTTATACATGGGGTTCACCTTATTGAACCTATAACATGATTTATAAGAGTTTTTAGAACCATTGTAAAATATCATTAAGTTAGAATGTGTTCTTTATTTGTTTTTTAAATGTTTATGTTGTATTAGTTTAGGCCCATGTCGGATTGTGAGTTTCTACAGGTTCAGTTTTGGTAGAAATGACGTATCTCTCCTGCCTCACAGCGACATTAGGAGTTTCAAGATGCGTTGGAAAGCTAAGAAAATAATCTACAACTTTCATTCCTTGTACTTTTTCCAAAATCGGTCGTCTGGATAGCCAAAAATGGCATGCAAGTTGAAGTATTGTGTCTACCGAATTCTGTGACATACCTTCAGTAATTTGGATGTATCTCTTCAATAGTTGGGCCAAATGCAAAGAACCTTATATCGTTATTTTCTACACTCAGTGAGCTACAATTTTCTGAAAAGGCAAGGCCTAGTTCGAATTGGAAGATGTGCAAAAAAAAATTCACAAACCAGGAAAGATTTTAAGTTGAAGACAAATACGTAAAGTCTTCCATGAATAGTACCTGAGGAACCTACTTTGAAAACCATCGTTCAAGACTTGCAAGACTAGTTTTTATGGAGCCTACATGAATAGGTTTTAGTAGTGTGTAGTCTTTTCAATGATCATTTCAATTTGTAAGATGGTTTGTTGTCTTGTGTTATTTTTTTGCCTATAAAAGGCACATAAGAGAAGCCTTGTAATCTGACACCTTCAATGAAAATTTTTTCTTCTTTCAGAGTAATTCTTGTGTGTTTTCTTAGTTTATATTCAAAATCTAGGCTAGAATTTTTCAAGGTTTGAGCATCCTTGTGAGAGTTGTCCAATTGAGGGGAGGGAAACATCCAAGAGGGAAGTATCTTGCTTGGGTTATATAGAACTCATTGGAGGACTTATGTTCAAAAGGTTTTCTTCAACTTATTTGGAAGCAAGGAGAAGCGATCTTCATCGTGCCTAAACCATATTTGGAGGAGAAGCTTTAGAGTTAAAGAAAGGTCCATTCTTGCACGTATCAAAGTGGTATCAAAGCGAAGGTTTTTCTTTAACCCAACTTATCATTTACTTTGTGTTAATTATTTTTTTCTTTCATTTTTCTCTTCATCTATCATTCAACCATCATCTTAGAAGGTTGAATTCTATTTGGTCTAGTGTCTTCTCCTTGTTTTGAATTGTATATTTAATAAACAAAAAGAAACCAAAACCACAACAGTTTATCTGTTTGTTTCTAGTTCATTTTTTGTCTATTCAAAAACAAAAAAAATTTGATATTCACTTCTTTTTCTTTTACATCTTGTTTTCTTTATTTCCCATCATTAAAAAAGTGTTATCTTGTTGTTTATCAAGTTTCTTTGTTTCTTTCGGTCCAACAAGCAAAAAAAGTCAAACAAATCGATATAAAAGCTTACCATATGATTTAGTGACATAAGGTTGGATTGGACTCTGGAAAATTACCGTAACGCTGGACCTATATGAAATTGGAAAGGACTAAGGATAAGCATCTCATAAAACACTTAAAGGTTATTTCTTTGTGTTGCTTTATGGTTTGTTTATTTCATTCGGTTGGATTTCAATTTCTTTGTGTTTAGAAACTTTCTTGGACTTTAAGTTCTTCGTTTAGATTCTTTTCCACATTACTTATATTCAGTCCATTGCTTATATATCTACCTTGTTCTTTCATATATTCTAGTTGTTATCGAAGCTCTTAACTTGTTTTAGACTTTGTGTTTGTTTATTTGTATTGTGTGGTGAGTTTAGTTGTATTTTCTTGTGTTCAACATCTGATTTGGCAGCCTCGACAAGAAAGAAAATCAATTTGTTCATATTGAACAACTTGACAACCTACTACACACAAAAACGTCAACATATCCATCCAAAACAAACAGACAAAGCCTTACGAATCAATTTTACCAAGATATATACACCTTTTTTAGCTTTGAACAAGGAAAAAGAAAAAGAAAGAAAGAGAAGCATATTTCAAAGAAAAGTTTGCACAAAACAATTGAAAGTGCAAAGAGCAAAAGAACTAGTCTTATTTCCTTCGTAAACGCAAATTACCCATTTGTTTTCACTTTTAAACACTTGAGTGCTTCTAGTTTATTCATACTTGTATCTGGCTCATATAAAGCATAAAATAAAATTAAGGATTGCCTAGGGTAACCCCTTATCATTTCTTTGGCTCAACCTATTACATGAAATTTTGTTTCGATTCTCTTTGAATCTTAGTATACCGCAAGTTTGTTGTTTATGACATTGGAATTGTGAGTGAATTGGTGGGAGGCGTGTGAAGAAAGTTTACTTTACATGATTGAAGTTATTGGAATTGGTACTCACTTTGCAAGTTTGCTTTGAATTGTTCTAGCCTCAGATTCTTTAAGGAGACACAAGATTGTGTGAACTATAAAAAGAGAGAGAGAGGAACAAACACTTGTTTTTTGTTTTCCACTAACATAATCAAGTTTCTTGTCTTTGTGTTATTTTTTCTTTTTTTTCTTGTTCCATTTCAGGTAATTGTACCATGGACAGACACTTGAGAGTACCATGGGCCTTAAAAAAGAAGGAGAAAGCTTGCCTACAAACGTGGATTATTTAGCACAACTATGCAAAAGATTTTGTGGAAAATGAAATTGATGAGTAGCCGTGTAGAGGACCTAGAAAACAGTCATAATGTCATCCTAAAAATCCTTTACATGAAGGACAAAAATCACATGTACAGGAACATAGGCTTGAAAGCCATGGGTCTTTTGCTCTGGAAAGAGGAAGAGGTAGAGGAAGAGGCAGAGGAAGAGGCTTAATAGGGATTTCATACTTATGAGGACCTTTGATGAAAAAGAAGAATTACCAAACCAAAGGTTTGAAGACTATAACATGAGGAAGGGTACAACCAGCTCGGAAATCGTGGGAATCAAAAGATTAACCCACAAGAAGATGAATTCCTTAAAACAAAAGTGAACATCCCCACATTCCATGGAAAGAGTGATGTTGAGGCATATTTTGAATGGGAGAAAAAGGTAGGTCTCATATACTCTTGTACAAAATACTGATTTGACTAAAGTGCGCTATGCAGCTATAGAGTTTGCAGATTATGCCTTAATTTGGTGGGGTCAACTACACAACGTAAGTCGAATAACCAGACAAACACCAATCTCTACTTTGGAAGAAATAAAATTGAGATGAGGAAAATTTTCATTCCTTCAGACTATGAAAGAACCATCTACCAAAACTTGCAAAGCTCACTCAACGAAGCTGAAGTGTACATGAGTATTTCAAAGAGTTAGAGATCTTATTGATAAGAGCTAACATTGAAGAACAAGAGGAAGCTACCATGTCCTAGATTCTTTACGGAATTGAACAAGGAAATTGCAAACAGAGTTAGACTTACCACATATATCAATATGACTTCTATGGTTCATAAAGCTGAAAAGATTGAGAGACAACTCAAGGTAAAACCCTTTACATCTAATTTATCTTTTCGGCCTAATTCTTTATCCTATCAGAGAATGTCACCTAGGACAAATCAAGTCACTAGTTTTAGGCCAACCGCACCTCAAGGCCATGGGTTCCAAGGCAAGACTCAACCAAATTGAATGCCACCTCAACCACCTCAACACAACTTGGACAAAGGTAAAAAAGATTGAAGGTAAAATTGCTAATTCCACTACTAGATTTACAAACATTCAATGCTTTAAATGTTTAGGAAAAGGTCATTTTGCAAATCAATGTCCCAACCCTAACGTATCATGTTCATTGAAGAGTCTAATGAATTTTATTCTGATAATGAGGAAGAGGAACATGTTGATTTTAGGAAAATCATGATGAAAATGAGGAAAGTGTGAGTGAGGATGAAGAACTTGCATTAAAAGAATTCTTGGTTGCTAGAAGAGCTCTTAATGCATACGTTAAGATTGATGAACAAGATCAACAGCGAGACATCATTTTTCATATCCATTGCATAATTAAGGACAAAGTTTGTACTTTGATTATTGACTCTGGATCCTATACTAATGTGGCAAATGTTGAACTCGTTAGAAAACTTGATTTGCCATTACATAATCACCCACGCCCTTATAAACTATCTTGGTTGAATGTTTGTGGAGAAGTGAGTGTTACCAAACAATTTTGCTCCCATTTCCTATTAGCGGGTATAAAGATGATATCTTATGTGATGTAGCTCTTATACATGCAAGACATATCCTTTTAGGTAGACCATGTCAGTTTGATAAGAAAGTTACTCATGATGGATACTTGAATAGGTATTTATTTAGGTTTAACAATAAGTTGTTTAAGCTACATGCATTCCCCCCACACAATGTATTTGAAGATCAAAAGAGAATGTGTAAGAACAGGAATGATCCTAAGGAGAAAGAGGCAGAAAATAAATTTCTAGAGTGTAGTAAGAGTGACAGAAAGAAAATGAGTCTAAAGGCAAAGAGATAGTGAACATTAATGAAGGCAAATCTCTAAAGAATTTGCTTTGTTTGCCAAACCAAGTGAAGTGTCACATGCCATAAACGCAAAAATAACTGTCTATGTTTGATGTTTAAGGAGTCTCTATTTTCTATGAATGACTTACACTCCACTTTTTCTAGTGGAGCTATATCTTTGCTTGATCAGTTTTCATGGTTGTTTCCTGAAGAAGAACCTCCGGTTTACCACCTTTAAGAGGAATTGAGCACCAAATAGACTTTATACATTGTGCTATCCTGCCTAATAGGCCATCCTACAAAGCAAAACTTGCTCAAAACGAAGGAAATTCAAAGCCAAGTAGAAGAACTCTGGCAAAAGGAAAGGTCAGGGAAAGCATTAGTCCTTGTGTAGTTCCTGTGATCCTTGTACCAAAGAAAGATGGTACATGGAGGATGTGTATTGATTGTGGAGCCCATCAACAAGATAACTGTAAAATACAAGTACATTATTACTAAACTTGATTATATGCCTGATGACTTGCACGGTGCTAAGTATTTTACCAAGATTGTTCTTAAAGGTGGTTGCTTTCAAGTACGCATTAGAGAAGGTGATGAATGGAAAACTACATTTAAGATTAAGTTTGGATTGTATGAGTGGTTAGTCATACCATTTGGCTTAACTAATGCACTTAGTATTTTCATGAGATTAATGAATGAAGTCTCACGTGCATTCATTCGAAAATTTGTTGTTGTGTACTTTGATGATATCTTGATTCACTCCAACACTTTTCATGAGCACATAGGCCACCTAAGAAGCATTTTTGAAGCATTGAAGAAAGAATAATTATATGCGAATTTCAAGAAATGTTCATTTTGTATGGAAAAAGTTGTGTTTCTAGGATTTGTGGTTAGTTCAAATGGAATTGTAGTGGACCAAGATAAAGTGAACTCAATTTTAGAATGGCCGATTCCTACAAATGTTGGAGAGATTAGAGGCTTTTATGGGTTGGCTAATTTCTATAGAAGATTTGTTAAGGACTTTTCCGCTATTGCTACACCTTTGTATGAGATTGTTAAAAATGACGTAGGATTTCAGTGGGAAGAGTCACAACAGAAAGCCTTTATTGAACTTAAAGCAAGGTTAACTTCTGCACATATTCTAAGACTACCTAGCTTTGATGAAATAGTTGAAACTGAATATGATGCTAGTGGTGTTGGTATAGAAGCTGTACTATCTCAGTTTAAACAACCGATTGCTTATTTTAGTTAAAAGCATATGGGAGCACAATTGAATTATTCAACATATGACAAAGAGTTATATACACTGGTTAGATCATTGCAGACTTGGCAACGTTATTTGCAGCATAAGGATTTTGTGGTTCATATTGACCACAAAAGCCTTAAGTGTTGAGAAACCAGGGTTTGAGTGATTTGAAAATGTATGATTTAAATGTGACGTGTCTTCAAGATGCATGATTTAAGTGTTAATGACATGCATACGTGATAAATATGCTTTACATGTTTCTATATGTTATTGTCATACTAGCATGCCATGAAGCGTTAAAACTTACATCTTATGGTAAACATATGTTGTGTTTATATTATTTTCAGGTGCCATGTTAAATGACATAAACTAGTTCATTTAGTGAAGTGCTTAAGGAGATGAACTAACTAGTTCATTAAATGAAGAGCTTAAAGTGATATATTTCGAGATACTGGCTTGGCAACAAATTTGGAATGTAAAGTTTCCCTCCACACTACCCACACACGGCCACGTATATATATCATACATATATACATATTTTTTTTATAACGACGAGCTACATATTTCTATCCCGACGTTTCACCGACACATCATAACCATACGTCAACATCACGCTATCATATACACATCATATTTGTGAGTATATACAGGTTCCATATCATACATTACATGTCATCAAGTTATAAAATTATACCGACATGTAACAAGGCCATAAACCGAAAATTGCCACATCGGATGACTACCGAAGTGTCACCGACATGTCAGATACTGACCATACGAAGATTGCCAGCCTATATACACTCCAAACACTCAATCATTTCATGCACCACATGTCCATTTCAGACGTAAAGTCATACCATGTTTACACATATCAATTACCTACAATTTGCCTTGATTGTTTGGAAATTCAAATTCAAACACTTATCCCCACATGGCCGAATTTCGCTTCAGCTTTTGGAGCGGAAATTAAATTTTATATTATGTATGTTATGTGTTACATAACATATTTTACATGTTTAAGATGTTTGAAACTAATTGGAGAAAAATCGCATAATAGACGAAAGTCAAAAATTCGGTTTTCTACAGTTATCTTGAATGAGACGTTTTCTTATTTTGGTGAGACATGTGTCTAAACAAATTTTACACATCTAAGACACATTATAGTAATCTAGAAAATAATTTAAGTGTTGATTGAAATTCACCATATGTGTGAAGATATTACACCATTATGTGTCAAAATTTGAAAATTGCTTTAAACACATGGAGATTAACCATGGGACGCCATTTGTATCCTATGTGGAGGTTTGGTGGAGCTTGTTTCACACTTTGATTGGTGGAGGATGATACACAAATGATTGATCACATTGAAGAAGACCAAGGCGCACAAGGAAAGGATTCAAAATCAAACAAGTGCTGAAGTTTTCAGCAAATGTTTGTAGTGGCCAAATTGTTGCGCATTTTGTCTTCAAAATCATTCCAAAAATGAGGAGCAATCGCATTATGATTGATTGGAAATTAACAAAATTTCATATTGACATGTTTTCAAATTTTTTATGATTAAAATCTAGGTCATATTATGTGTGCCAAGGTGGAAAATGAAGGCCCTATCATAGAGTGACAACAAGGCGAAGACAAATCATTTATCCATTCACATTTTTCCATGCAAAGGTGTATCACAAAGCTATACAAGGCATCTTACAATGGTGTTCAAGACAATTTTCAAGGAAGAATTCAGCACATAAGGCGTGTCATACACCTATAGAAGGGAGCAAGATGTTCAAGACAATGCAAGCCTCATTTTTCATTTTCAAGCGAGTGCAAAGCAAGACTTCTCTTCTTCTCCTATTCTCTTCTCTTGCTCATAGCCTTAAGCCTATCATACTTACATTCTAAATTCTGTATAGGCTTTGATTTTACCACTCATATACATTACATTTGTAGCGCCCCGCACCCCGGCTCAGCCGAATGCGGTGCGCCCGCCGTACTTCACTACGGAGAGTACCAGGCGTCAGTCCATAACATAACAAGTCCAGAATAAAATATGAGGACTTTCATGCTTACACGTCAACAAGTAAGCAAAACCGAGGCAAAATAAAAACTTTTAAAATAAAACGTCTACGAAACCATCATCAGTTTTACAACCCAATCCATAAAGTACGGAAATTCCAAAATAAATGTTTTCAACATCAAGTCATAAAAGATCATCATCCATAACTCCCTTCCGTCAAGTCTCTAAGTCGTCCACCTCCCACGCTCCTACGGGTAAGGAACCCTAGGTTCATCTTCAATCCATTCCACTCTATTTCCTGCGGCCTCTGGTAGAAAAAAATAAGGGGTGAGTGACTAAGTCACCAGCAAGTAAACTATAAATAATCGTGAATTAAATGGAAAGTACATACAAGAACCGAACCCCCAAAATTCGGTTTAAAAACATACCTGACTTTCCATCCAATACTCGTCAGTGATCAACTCATAACATATCAAAGATCATAGCTTAACGGGGATCATAACTTGTTAAAGAACATAACTTATAAAAGATCGTAACTTATAAAATTTCATAACTTATTAAAGATCGTCATTCAATAATACCATAACTTAGGAGCTACCAAGTCATAACAACTTAGTCTAAGTATCGCGTACCATTATTCGGTGACTCATTAAATGCAACATGCATGAGTATGTAGGTGTGATGCATCATGATAAAAAGAAGATAAATTCTTTTGTTCTTTTCTTTCAAAACAGCATCGTCAAGAAAACAAGAGAGTATTCAGATCTATTCACCCGGATCTGAGGCGGTCACTTATTTCCCTTCGAATCAATTATTCCTGGATTCGGAGCGGTCACGTCATCACTTATCAGGTCTATACTCTCCGGGCCTGAACGGTCGATATCAGGTCTATTCTCTCTGGGCAAGAACGGTCCATATCATCAGATCAGTTAACCCCGGATCTGGGACGGGTCCTTACTGGCCAGAAACACACGGTACCGGTGGAAAGCGTCCTTTTAAAAAACAGGATCTTTTCTTTAAATTTTTTTTTTCATCATTCTTTCTCATAAATCAGTCCCATAAATTATGTAAATGACGATGATGCAATGTATGACATGTACTATGCAATTCATGACATGATGCGTTACATATACACATAAGTACGACTTATTCCTTAGGCTGGAAAAATTTCCAGAACTTTTGTTCCATATGCACGGCCTCAAAACCTCGTGTTTTTGACCCATTATCATGAGTTCTTTGTCATACATATGCATAAGAATGCCTTTTCTAGTCGTGATTTAATTTTCGTAACGATATGAGACATGTAAGACACTTAATTTAATTAAGTACGAAACAGGGTGCTGCTGAATTTCAGCAGTGCGGTGGCCTTTCTTTTACCCTTCTGACAAGGCCATTAAGCTTCATTTAATTTGGGCCAACCTTGGAAAATTGCTGTACACATACCAATAATCAATGATCATAAGCACAAACTATATAGTTAAGTCTAAGTCCATCAAAACAAAGCCCCACAACAAGTTCCTTAATTCTGCCCAAACACCAGATTAGTAACCTGAACTTAGCTTTGGTGATTACCCATTAAAATAATAATTCTAAGCTAAGTGATGCATGTTGAATTCTGGAATGACCAATTTTGCTAAGAATTTGATTGTGACCAATCCATAAATCATTTTTTGAAAATTCCAACTCACACACTTAGAAAACACATAGGGCTAACATCCTATCAAAAATCAGCCAAAATGTATGTTCCTAAGGTCCATTTCCGGGTAAATTATTATGTCACATACAATCTGTTCCGTCCAGTGATTTCCAGCATGGCCAGTTTTACTAAAAATTCCGTTAAAAATGATCCGTAACTCCTTTTAACGAAATTCCAACTCTCATATTTACTATATATATAGAGCTAGTGTTATGCCAAAAATTAGCTAGATTGAATACTTATAAAGTTCATTTTCAGGTCCTACAAAACGTCACAACAATCTGCCCTGTTCTAGTAAATTCC
>AP025062.1:12835272-12882632 GCA_036186865.1 Eustoma russellianum | reverse complement strand
ACAAAACGTCACAACAATCTGCCCTGTTCTAGTAAATTCCCATTTTGTCACATTTGCCGTACTAGAATGTCCCAACTTGAGTTGTTAGGCTTAGACACCTTATAAAACATCAAGTACACCTTTAGCATGTGGATTTGAAGGTTCTAACACATTCTAAAAGTCATTCACACATCACCTCAAACAAGTTTGAATGATATATATCGTTCCTTTGGCTATGCACATCATGTTCTCACCAAAATCAATTCTTGGTATAATTGGTGCATACACACCCTAACCCCCAAACCAGCCCATTTTCATACGCATGAAAGGGCAAAAATAATATCTCCATAATGAATATATTAATCTTATCACAAAAAGCATACATCTTGTTCACACTTACCCCACTACTTACAATTTCTTACAAAACCACATTTATTTTCCCCTCTTCCATCCAACCGTCCCCCATACATGTAAAAGAAAAGATCTTTGTCACATTCATCTTAGATTTACGTCATATTCATACTTAAAAACAACAAAGAGGTCCACCTTCGGAGCAAAACTCACACATGCAAGTCACTTTGCCCAAGGATCCAAAAGTTTCATGCATTATACCTAGCATTTCACATCTAAGATTAAAACTTAATGGCATCTAGACATTCAAACATGCACTTTCACATCCAAGTCATGAGTATGTATAGTGTACTTGCCTTTTTCAACTTGCTCCCTTGCTTGAAACGGGTATGAAATGGGTGAAGCCCTCCTCTTCTTCACATATGACCCCATGGTATTGAAGAGGATAAGAAAACAGATGTTAGTTCATATTCTTAAGTGAAAGATGTACTAAATAGGGTTTAGATGGACTTACCAAAATGGAACTTGAGTAGTGTTCAAGCCTCTTAAGACTAGCTCCTCTCAAAGCTTGAAAATTTGGAACTTAGTGACCATGAGGGTCATGGTTTATGAGCAAGACAAAAGGTAGCATTATGAGTTTCATTCCATGAAAGATGTAGAAATCCTCATGAAAAGTTTAGGATTTACTTACCTACACCAACTCGAGCTTGGATGAATCCTAAGTATCCTTTGTGCAACCTTGGCCGTGTGGTTTGATGACGGAGAAGAGAGGAAACATTCTTGCCCTTGGTGATTCTTTGAGGGTTGGAAGAATGAGAAGATTCTAGAGTGTTTTTGGAAGGGATTTTCCTTCTTAGGCTAAGTGTTAGCCATTGGGATCAAGAGAAGAGGGTAAGAGATTACCATAGTAAGGTTAAGGGTGTTAACCTTGGTTACTTTTGTTAATCAAGGTTACTTTATGATTAACTTGGGTTACTTTATTCCAATCACTGTTACTTTTAGGCTAACCTTGGTTACTTTAATTAATTAGGGTTACTTTAACCTTGGGTTGACATAAAGTAACCATTGTAGAATTTCAAAAATCCTCCTTGGTTACCCACATAGGCAATCCGGCGGTTGGGGTCTTAATGAACCCAACCATGCCTATTTTAACTATTTTTTTTATTAAAACATGAAATTAGGGAAAATCTTTGAGTCCTTTTGGGCTAAGGGCCGAAAATGGGGTATATGTTGGAACCAATTTTGCCCATTGCCCAAAATGGTTTGATTGCTAATTGGACTTACTTGAAAGATGGTCCTTAAGATTTCTATTCTTAAAATCTCAAGAAATCCCATAAGGCCTTTTTATCCTTGTGGCCGAAATCTCCCAAGCACTTGGGAGTGAATTGGGCCATTTCACATAATCCCATATTCATGCTTGAAATTTTTATATAATACTTTCCGTAACATAATCTAAAAAAATAATCATCAAACTAAATGAATTGTACTTGAAGATACAACCTTTCATAAATTCTCTTAGATAAGTCTCAAGTACAAGGTGGTTCCTCGTTGAGTACAACATCCTCCCCCATTTATTACAAGTTTCGTCCTTGAAACTTAAAAGCGTTAGTCAAAGAGGTGAGGGTACAAGTTCTTCATGTTTTCTTCTACTTCCAAGGTAGCTTCATCAATTGAATGGTTCTTCCATTGTACCTTGACCATAGGTATAGATCGTCTCCTTAATGCCTTTTCCTTACGATCAATTATCTTTTCCGGTTCTTCCACGTATGTCACGTCGGCTTCGATTTTCAAAGGCTGTTCTTTTATAATATGGCCAGGCTTGTGCACATGCCGACGAAGCTGAGATACATGAAACACATCATGTAATTGAGATAGTGATGGCGGTAGTGCTAGTCGATAAGGAACTTCTCCAATTCTTTCAAGAACCTCATAGGGTCCAATAAACCTTGGGCTTAATTTCCCTTTTATACCGAATCTTTTAACTCCTTTGGACGGCGATACCCTCAGGAATACTTTTTCCCCAACTTGAAATTCGAATGGTCGCCGCTTCTCATCTGCCGAAACCTTGCTTCTATCTTGGGCCGCTTGTAACCTTTGCTTTATGATCCTTATCTTCTCCCGAGTCTGTTCTACTAGGTCAGGTCCGGTAAGAATTTTATCTCTGATTTAATCCCAGTAGAGCGGAGAACGGCACTTTCTTCCATAAAGTGCTTCATACGGAGCCATCCCTATAGATCGATGATAACTATTGTTATAAGAGAATTCCACTAGTTTGAGACTCTGTTCCCAACTTCCTCCAAAGTGGAGTATACAAGCTCGCATCATGTCTTCTAGCGTCTGAATGGTTCTTTCCGATTGAGCATCTGTTTGGGGATGAAATGATGAGCTCATTCGGATTTCAGTGCCCATCGCTTTTTGAAAAGCTGTCCGAAATCGTGATGTGAAGCGAGGGTCGCGGTCACAAACAATGCTTAGGGGTACTCCATGAAGACTCACAATTTGTTCAACATACATTGTAGCCGATTTCTCCATCGGAGCCTTGATTGTCATAGCCATGAAGTGGGCGGACTTTGTTAAACGATCGACGACTACCCAAATGGTATCATGTCCGTTCTTTGCTCTTGGTAGGTCTGTGACAAAATCCATAGTAATGTGGTCCCACTTCCACTCGGGAACTTCAAGATGTTGTAGTAACCCAGCGGGTCTCTGATGTTTCGCTTTCACCTTCTGGCAAACAAGGCATTTCTCTACAAACTCCAGAATTTGTCTTTTCATGCCATGCCACCAGAATCTTTGTTTCAAGTATTGATACATCTTATTGGCTCTAGGGTGAATTGACAATCGAGAGTTGTGGGCTTCACGAAGAACTTCATTCTTTATATCCTCATCATTGGGTACACATAGTCTTTCTCGAAACCACAAGCTGTTATCATTTCTGACCTGGAACTCTTCAGATTGTTTCATTCTCACCCAGTCCTTTATTTTTTTTAAGGTTTCATCCTTTTCTTGACCTTCCTTAATCTTGTCTATCAGCGAAGGGATCAATACCAACTTTGCGAGCATGCCTTCAATGTAATCAACCTCCTCAAGATCAAATTCTTCCATGTCACGCTGTAGAGGTGGTTGATGCGGATGGCTTGTCTTTGTACTCAGTGCATCGGCTACCTTATTGGCTTTTCCCAGATGATACTGAATAGATAGGTCATAATCCTTCATTGACTCTAGCCATCTGCGTTGACGTATGTTCAATTCTTTTTGGGTGAAAAGATACTTAAGGCTCTTGTGATCTGTGAAAATTTCGCACTTCTCACCGTACAAATAGTGCCTCCATATTTTTAGGGCAAAGACTACAGCTGCTAACTCAAGATCATGTACCCGGTAATTTTGTTTGAATGGTTTTAGCTGTCTTGATGCATACGCAATCACTCGATCTTTCTGCATCAGCACACATCCAAGTGCATTCTTAGAGGCATCACTATACACCACAAAATTTTCACCAGGAATGGGTTGTGCGAGAACTGGGGCATAGGTTAGCTTCTCCTTTTATTCAGTAAAACTCATTTCACAGTCTGAGGTCCATATGAACTTGGTTTTCTTTTGTGTCAAGCAGGTAAGAGGCGTAGCAATTTGAGAAAATCCTTTAACAAACTTACGGTAGTAGCCGGCGAGACCGAGAAAACTTCGTGCCTCTGTAACGTTGGTCGGCCTTGGCCACTCCGTGATTTCCTCTATTTTCTTGGGATCTATGGATATACCCTCTTCAGATATCACGTGTCCCAGAAATGCTACACTGCGTAGCCAGAATTCGCATTTACTAAATTTATCGTACAGTTGTTTTCTCCGTAAAATGTCAAAGACGATCCTTAAATGGTTTGCGTGGGTCTCTTCATCAGGTGAGTAAATCAAAATATCATCGATGAAGACTACAACGAACTTGTCTAGCTGTTCTTGTAATCCTCGATTCATTAGATCCATGAATGACGCGGGGGTGTTGGTCAGTCCGAATGGCATTATAAGATATTCGTAACGTCCATAACGGGTTCTGAGTGTAGTTTTCGGGACGTCCTCAGCTTTGATCTTCAATTGGAAATACCCCGAGCGAAGATCAATCTTACTAAAAATCCGTGCTCCCTGCATTATGATACTCTTGGGTGGGGTTTATAATAGACTTATCACTAAAATAAAGTTTTAAATCGCTTACCCGAAGCTGATCGAATAGATCGTCGATCCTAGGTAATGGGTACTTGTTCTTTATAGTGATCTTGTTGAGTTCTCGATAATCTATACATAACCGCATACTTCCGTCCTTTTTCTTGACAAACAGTACGGGGGCACCCCAAGGAGAAACACTCGGGCGAATCAGTTTCTTCTCTAGCAATTCGCGTAACTGTTCCTTCATTTCTTTTAGTTCTGCAGGGGCCACTCGATAGGGAGCCTTTGATATTGGCTCAGCTCCAGGAACTAGGTTAATTTCAAAAGATATCTCGCGGTCTGGAGGAAGACCCGGTAATTCTTCCGGAAAAACATCTGGATATTCTCAGACCACTAGGACTTGGGAGAGGTTGGAGGGTGCTTGATCAGCATTTATTGCATAAACGAGAAACCCCTCATGTTCTTTTTTCAACGCCTTACTGGCGCGAATCATATTTACATAAACGTTCTTGGGTCACTTCCATAACTTTGATCCTCCTTGAAAGGTCACTTCCTTACGTGTGGGGTCCTTAAAGGTAACTTGCTTTTCATTACAATCGATGTTGGCAAAATTCTTGGAGAGCCAATCCATTCCAAGAATCGCATCGAAATCCGTCATGGGTATGGGAATTAAGTCGGCGTCAAAACGGTGATTATCGAACTCAAGTTCGCAGTTCCAGAAAACATGGTGAGACACAAGCACCTGATCCCCAGCTGCTTGGATTCTATAGGGTGCATCACTATAGGTTGGGTTATGCTTAATATTCTTTGCAAATTTCTTGGATATAAAGGAGTGGCTAGCACCACTATCAAATAGCACATTGGCAGGTACTGAACATACTAAAATAGCTCCTGAATCATGCAAGATCTTCTAAGAAACAGTAGAGCAACAGTATTTGTAAAAATTTTAAGCATTGCATAAATTTTAGAATATACCTGCCACCACATCAATGGTCTCTTCAGCAGCTGCGTCAGTCATCACATGAACTCGCGTATTAGTACGCTGACGCTGGTTCTTAGGTGGTTGCTGTTGCTGGGCCTTCTTTTCTGGGCAATCCTTGACCATGTGTCCGGTCTTTCCATATCCAAAGCAGTTAGTTCCCTTTTCCGGACAGTCCTTGAGGATGTGGCCCGCCTTGCCGCATCCGAAGAACTTCCCTGCCTGGTAATAACATTCTCCCACATGGCGCTTACTGCAATGAGGGTAGCTAGGAATAGCAGATTGTTGGCCTTGGTTCTTTGACTATTTCTTTTGGGAATGGCGTTAGAACCGATTCTTTCCTTGGCGCCCTGGACCCCTTGAGTATTTCTTAGCAGTTTTGCGGGGCCCTCCGCCCCCGGATGTTTCCCTTCCTCTTTTCTGGCCGATCTCATCACGGCGAATGATATCTCGTTCTACTCTGTAACAAGCATCCAAAAGTGCACCGAAGTTTGTCGGGTTCTCATTGACTAACCAGGTCCGAATCCTAGGGTTCAACCCTCTTTCAAACTTCAACATCTTGGTTTCTTCATCATTCATGGTGGATGGTTGGAATCTCCCCAAAGCTATGAACTTGTTGGCATATTCAGCGACTGTCGTTCCTTGTTCTTGCATCAGTGATTCAAACTCATGCCTCTTCTGTAGTTTGACGGAGGGTGGTATGTAGAATTTGTTGAATTCCTGGAGAAATCTCTCCCATGGAATTGGCCTTGGTAGAGATTGCATGTTGGCCTTCCACCATTGGCTGGCTTCTCCAAGTAGGAACGTCCTGACTGCCTGAGTCTTTACCTCCTCAGGTGCTCGAATCAGTTCAAAATAGTTTTCTACTTCGTCTAGCCACTTCTCAGCGTCATCTGAATCTGACTTTCCTTTGAGCGGTGGAACATTGGCTCTTTTTAACTTCTCAAAGTAGTATTGGGCATCCCTGACCGGCTCGTGAGGTTGAGGGATATTCCGTTGCAACATCACTTGACCAATTTGAGTGACTGTTTAGCAAAAATTCTGAAAGGCATTGATATCTGGCATCATTTGTTGTAAAGGCCCCTGGGGTGGGGGAGCGTTCTGAACCGGAGGCGGATTTTGGTCTTGCGGTGGCGGTGGTAGAGGAACCTGACCAGGTGGAGGAGGAATAGGCTCCTGCACCTCTGGTCTAGCTCTTGCCGGTCGGCCTCTTGGTCGCACCATCTGCATTATGCAGTGTCGGGATTTTATTCAATCTGGGAGTGTCATAATAAGTGGCAGAATTTATCGTATTCCAATAGCATTCCTGAGGGGCATGCATGGACATACGTTATAAATTAAAGTCTATAATTTGTCGTCGATTAGGGTTTTATCATCAGGTCAAACCCTAATTTCCAGTCTAAGTCATCCTAGTCTAAGGTCAACTCTCATCTAGGATCAGGACTTAGATCTAAGACCAAACTTAGTTGACTACGATCATAACTTAGTTCTATATTCTGCCTGGATTTGGAGCCTCAGCTCTGATACCACCTGTAGCGCCCCGCTCCCCGGCCCAGCCGGATGCAGTTCGCCCGCCGTACTTAACTACGGAGAGTACCAGGCATCAGTCCATAACATAACAAGTCCAGAATAAAATATGAGGACTTCCATGCTTACACGTCAACAAGTAAGCAAAACCGAGACAGAATAAAAACTTTTAAAATAAAAGGTCTACGAAACCATCATCAGTTTTACAACCCAATCCATAAAGTACGGAAATTCCAAAATAAATGTTTTCAACATCAAGTCATAAAAGATCATCATCCATAACTCCCTTCCGTCAAGTCTCTAAGTCGTCCACCTCCCGCGCTCCTACGAGTAAGGAACCCTAGGTTCATCTTCAATCCATTCCACTCTATTTCCTGCGTCTGGTAGGAAAAAATAAGGGGTGAGTGACTAAGTCACCAGCAAGTAAACTATAAATAATCTTTAATTAAATGGAAAGTACATACAAGAACCGAACCCCCAAAATTCGGTTTAAAAACATACCTGACTTTCCATCCAATACTCGTCAGTGATCAACTCATAACGTATCAAAGATCATAGCTTAACGGGGATCATAACTTGTTAAAGAACACAACTTATAAAAGATCGTAACTTATAAAAGTTCATAACTTATTAAAGATCATCATTCAATAAGATCATAACTTAGGAGCTACCAAGTCATAACAACTTAGTCTAAGCATCACGTACCATTATTCGATGACTCTTTAAATGCAACATGCATGAGTATGTACGTGTGATGCATCATGATAAAATGAAGATAAGATCTTTTGTTCTTTTCTTTCAAAACAGCATCGTCAAGAAAACAAGAGAGTATTCAAATCTATTCACCTGGATCTGAGGCGGTCACTTATTTCCCTTTGAATCAATTATTCTTGGATTCGGAGCGGTCACGTCATCACTTATCAGGTCTATTCTATCTGGGCCTAAATGGTCCATATCATCAGATCAGTTAACCCCGGATCTGGGATGGGTCCTTACTGGCCAGAAACACACGGTTCCGGTTGAAAGCGTTCTTTTAGAAAACATGATCTTTTCTTTAAAAACGCTTTTTCATCATTCTTTCTCATAAAATCAGTCTCATAAATTATGTAAATAACGATGATGCAATGTATGACATGTACTATGGAATTCATGACATGATGCGTTACATATATACATAAGTACGACTTATTCCTTAGGCTGGAAAAATTTCCAGAACTTTCGTTCCATATGCACGGCCTCAAAACCTCGTGTTTTAGACCCATTATTATGAGTTCTTTGTCATACATATGCATAAGAATGCCTTTTCTAGTCGTGATATAATTTTCGTAACGATATGAGACATGTAAGACACTTAATTTAATTAAGTACGAAACAGGGTGCTGCTGAATTTCAGCAGTGCGGTGGCCTTTCTTTTACCCTTCTGACAAGACCATTAAGCTTCATTTAATTTGGGCCAACCTTGGAAAATTGCTGTACACATACCAATAATCAATGATCATAAGCACAAACTATATAGTTAAGTCTAAGTCCATCAAAACAAAGCCCCACAACAAGTTCCTTAATTCTGCCCAAACACCAGATTAGTAACCTGAACTTAGCTTTGGTGATTACCCATTAAAATAATAATTCTAAGCTAAGTGATGCATGTTGAATTCTGGAATGACCAATTTTGCTAAGAATTTGATTGTGACCAATCCATAAATCATTTTTTGAAAATTCCAACTCACACACTTAGAAAACACATAGGGCTAACATCCTACCAAAAATCAGCCAAAATGTATGTTCCTAAGGTCCATTTCTGGGTCAATTATTATGTCACATACAATCTGTTCCGTCCAGTAATTTCCAGCATGACCAGTTTTACTAAAAATTCCGTTAAAAATGATCCGTAACTCCTTTTAACGAAATTCCAACTCTCATATTTACTATATACATAGGGCTAGTGTTATGCCAAAAATTAGCTAGATTGAATACTTATAAAGTTCATTTTCAGGTCCTACAAAACGTCACAACAATCTGCCCTGTTCTACTAAATTCCCATTTTGTCACATTTGCCGTACTAGAATGTCCCAACTTGAGTTGTTAGGCTTAGACACCTTGTAAAACATCAAGTACACCTTTAGCATGTGGATTTGAAGGTTCTAACACATTCTAAAAGTCATTTACACATCACCTCAAACAAGTTTGAATGATATATATCGTTCCTTTGGCTATGCACATCATGTTCTCACCAAAATCAATTCTTGTTATAATTGGTGCATACACACCCTAACCCCCAAACCAGCCCATTTTCATACGCATGAAAGGGCAAAAATAATATCTCCATAATGAACATATTAAGCTTATCGCAAAAAGCATACATCTTGTTCACACTTACCCCACTACTTACAATTTCTTACAAAACCACATTTATTTTCCCCTCTTCCATCCAACCGTCCCCCATACATGTAAAAGAAAAGATCTTACATTCATCTTAGATTTACGTCATATTCATACTTAAAAACAACAAAGAGGTCCACCTTCGGAGCAAAACTCACACATGCAAGTCACTTTACCCAAGGATCCGAAAGTTTCATGCATTATACCTAGCATTTCACATCTAAGATTAAAACTTAATGGCATCTAGACATTCAAACATGCACTTTCACATCCAAGTCATGAGTATGTATAGTGTACTTGCCTTTTTCAACTTGCTCCCTTGCTTGAAACGGGTATGAAATGGGTGAAGCCCTCCTCTTCTTCACATATGACCCCATGGTATTGAAGAGGATAAGAAAACAAATGTTAGTTCATATTCTTAAGTGAAAGATGAACTAAATAGGGTTTAGATGGACTTACCAAAATGGAACTTGAGTAGTGTACAAGCCTCTTAAGACTAGCTCCTCTCAAAGCTTGAAAATTTGGAACCTAGTGACCATGAGGGTCACGGTTTATGAGCAAGACAAAGGGTAGCATTATGAGTTTCATTCCATGAAAGATGTAGAAATCCTCATGAAAAGTTGAGGATTTACTTACCCACACCAACTTGAGCTTGGATGAATCCTAAGTATCCTTTGTGCAACCTTGGCCGTGTGGTTTGAGGAAGGAGAAGAGAGGAAACTTCCTTGCTCTTGGTGATTCTTTGAGGGTTGGAAGAGTGAGAAGATTCTAGAGTGTTTTTGGAATGGATTTTCCTTCTTAGGCTAAGTGTTAGCCGTTGGGATCAAGAGAAGAGGGTAAGAGATTACCATAGTAAGGTTAAGGGTGGTAACCTTGGTTACTTTGGTTAATCAAGGTTACTTTACAATTAACTTGGGTTATTTTATTCCAATAATGGTTACTTTTAGGCTAACCTTGGTTACTTTAATTAATTAGGGTTACTTTAACCTGGGGTTGATATAAAGTAACCATGGTAGAATTTCAAAAATCCTTCTTGGTTACCCACATAGGCAATCCGGCGATTGGGGTGTTAATGACCCCAACCATGCCTATTTTAACTATTTTTTTTATTAAAACATGAAATTAGGGAAAATCTTTGAGTCCTTTTGGGCTAAGGGCCGAAAATGGGGTATATGTTGGAACCAATTTTGCCCATTGCCCAAAATGGTTTGATTGCTAGTTGGACTTACTTAAAAGATGACCCTTAAGATTTCTCTCCTTGAAATCTCAAGAAATACCATAAGGCCTTTTTATCCTTGTGGCCAAAATCTCCTAAGCACTTGGGAGTGAATTGGGCCACTTCACATAATCCCATATTCATGCTTGAAATTTTTATATAATACTTTCCGTAACATAATCTATAAAAATAATCATCAAACTAAATGATTTGTACTTGAAGATACAACCTTTCATAAATTCTCTTAGATACGTCTCAAGTACAAGGTGGTTCCTCGTTGGGTACAACAACATTCTTGTACAAGGTTGATCAAGGTGTGATCAAACCTTCATTAGTGCGGTGGTAGTATTTATGTTAGCTGTATGTGTTTGTTCATTGTAAGAAGGGTGGATATTGAAAGAGTTGGTGCATAATTCCAGCAACTCGTTTATTAAGGTGTTTTTTTGATTGGTGAATACAGAGGAAGGTGTCCTCAAAGACTGGAGTAGGTCAATTTGACCGAACCAGTATAAAAATCTCGGTGTTCTTTCTTTTCAGCACTTTTACTTTCAGTTCCTATTTTATGCATCATATTCATAGCCATGGTAAAAATAGCAAAAAAATTTCATAAATCATCAAACTTTACAGAAACATAGTCACAGGTCTTAGGTTTCATTTGAGATAGTCTTCTTTGAATTTGGATAAGTCATCCAAACATTCATAGTTTTGAGACTAGTGCAATCTGATTTTTATTTCTGCAAAGGTTGATAACATCAACGTGGTTGATATAGTTGCCAAAGGAATTTTGAAAAACTATTCCAACCCTTTAAATTATACATCCTAAGGGCCATTCCATAAAATTTTAAGATCATTTAGAGTTGTCATTAATTTTTCATTTTAAGGAACAATTTTTGGCAGATTGACAGAGTCTGAGTAAAAACGGGTTTTTAAGGGCTTACACTTTGAATTTTAATCTGAAAATTTTATGACACATACATAACATCTTAGAGTACATTGTCACCAAATTTTACAATTTTTGGAGTTCTATAACCTGATCATTCAGATAATCAAAAAAGAGCATCTGAAAACAGAATCTGTTTTCAGATTATAAAAAAAAGTTTTAAAAGCCAATTTTTCCACACCCACCATTCAATCCCCTTGTAGTAGTTCTATACAGGTCCGACAAGTGGTATCAGAGCGAGGTAAACTCACTACAAGAAGATATAACAATCTTTGTGAGATGGCATCCACTAGTCACAAAACTGAGCAAGAAGGAATGTCAAGACAAATGCCTCCCCTTTTCGATGGTGTGTCTTTTATTCAATGGAAACTTCGTATGAAACTTTTTCTTATGGCTATTGAGATAGACTTATGGTCCATCATAGAATCGATCCTTTTGTTTCGTCTAAGATATCTACGATTGATTGTGTCACTTTAGAAGTTGTAAAACCTAAGCAAGAATATACTATAGAAGATAAAAAGAGATTGAGTATGAGTGCCAAGGCTATGCACCTTCTCCTCAATGGTTTAAGTAAAAGTGAATCGAGTTATGTATCAAATTGTGCTAGTGCCCAAAAAATGTGGAGATGTCTTGAAATGAAACATGAAGGTACTAGTCAAGTTAAAGAGTCCAAGATAAATAGGCTTATGTCTACTCTTGAATCTTTCAAATTATTACCGAATGAATGTATTGTCGATATGGATTTAAGATTTACTAACATCTATAATTCTCTTGAGTCTCTTGTCAAGGTATTTTCTTCACAGGAAAAGGTGCAAAAATTATTGAGAAACCTCCCATCCGAATGGGATCCTAAAGTCAATGCAATTGAAGAAAGTAAGGAAACCAAGTCAATAAAAATATAGGAATTGATCGGATCACTAAAGGTATATGAAAACAAACTCACTCTAAGAAAATCAGAATCAACATCAAAACAAGGTAAGACTATAGCATTTAAATCAAATGAATACGTCTCTACTTCTTCTGATCACATAGATGACTGACACGAATTCGAATAACAAAGACCTATTATTATTGGCTAAAGGTTTAAGAAAGTTTATGAGATCATCATTTAAAATTAAACCTAAGTCTACATCAACTAAGAAAAGCAAAAATAAGAATAACGATAAAGATATCAAATGTTATGACTGTGGACGACTAGGACATATATCTTATGACTGCCCGAACAAGAACAAAACAGTGAACAAAAACCGTGGCAAGGATTGGACAAAAACTAGACCCGTCTAAAAACCTAAGCAAAAGAATACAAGAAGAGCTCTCAAAGCCTCCACATGGAGTGATTCATCTGATTCTGAGAATGAAGAAACCGAAAGGAAATTGCTCAAGTATGCTTTGCATCCAAGGCATCTAATGAGGTACATTCTGACTCCGATTTTGATTCTGAACCCTCTTATGATAATTATTTTAGTCAATATCTTGAGTTGCATAAATTCACTAAGACTCTTGCAAAAGAAAAGAAACGGTTAATTGAAGATAAGAAATTGTGAGAATCTTCTAACACAAATATTGTATCTCAATTAAATGATTCAAAAGAAGAGTCATCTTGCATGATAAATTCATTAAAGTCTAAATTTCATCATTGACATCCGAGAACACTGAAATGAAAGCCGAGATTTGAAATTTGAAATCAAGAAACACAGACTTAGGAAAGATGGTAAAACAATTCGACATAGGAACTTGCATGCTAGATCGTCTTATTTCTTCTCAAGAGCATGAGAATGATAAAACCGGATTAGGGTATGTTGAAGATAATAAGATACAAAAAAAGTCTATAAACTTTGTTCTATCATCTTCTAAACAACCGCATGCATTTAAGATGATTGTACAGTCCAAGAAGACGACTAGCATGCTACCGGTTATATCTCGTCACACTCCTTCTTTTTCATCACATACAAAGTATAATCATGTATCATATAGATATGAAAGAAAGCATTGATACATATGCAACATTAATATCACACTAATGGATCACAAACTATTCGTGCAAATTGAAATGCATATCAAAACCAAAAATCACATTATGCTCACAATGATGATTTCGTCCATAGGCCAAATAGAAATGCTCCTAACATATATTATATTTTTTCTTCATCTTTCTTCTAACCTTTTGTAAGACCAAGAAAGGTCACTCAAGTTTGGGTACTAAAAGGTACTCTTGCAAAAGGTTGAACGACTAACCCTTAAGGACCTAAAATAAAGGGTGCCTAACTTGTTGTTATGTATTGCAGGCATCACATAAACTGAAAGATACATCGAATAAGTGGTTCCTTGAAAAAGGTTGCTCGAGGCACATAACGGGTGATCCAACCTTGTTCTCAAAATTGTAGAAGGTTACCGAAAGGAGGATCGGTAACCTTTGGAGATAACAACGAGCAAGGATCAATAGAAAGGGAATAATCGAAAACCCAAGCACTCTTTAAATTTCCAACGTGTTCCTAGTAAGTAACCTATCTTATAACTTTCTTAGCATTTCACAGTTTCTTCATAGTGGTTTTGATGTGTGTTTTTCTCATCCATATTGCGACATTGTTAATAATAACGGAGAAATTGTATTAAAAGGGAAAAAGAGGAGAAAATATATTTACATTATCTATGGATGACAATTAGATGCTAAAGTAAAGTGTTTCATGTCAAATAAACCAAATGTAAATTTATATCATAGATGTCTAGGACACATTGGCATCTCAACTCTCGAAAAACTTCAACGTAAGAATCTAGTACAAGGTATGCCTAAACTTGATTTGGGCAACTTTAAGTTGTGTGAATCTTGTATTAAAGGCAAACAAACACGTGAATCACTTAAGTTTGAGAATGAGATTAGCACATCTAGAGTCTTAGAATTATTACATATTTATTTGTTTGGTCCTAGTCGTACTAGAAGTCTTGGTGGGCGACAATATGCATGTGTCATTGTTGATGATTTTTCTCGCTATACATGGACTTTATTTCTTGCAAATAAAGATGATATTGCCGTTAAGATTGTTAAATTAATAAAACAACTTGAAAATGAATATGGTGTAAGTGTGAAAAAGATTAGGAGCGATAGAGGTGGCGAATTTAAAAATAAAGATATGATTGCATTTTGTAATGAAAAAGGTATTAAGCACGAGTTTTCACCAACTAGAACGCTAAAATTAAACAGAGTAGTAGAAAGAAAGAATAAGACATTACAAGAAATTTCAAGAACCATGCTATATGAAAACAAATTGCCTAGATTTTTGTAGGTGGAAGCCGTAAATTATGCATGTTTTGTAGTTAATCGTTTGTCAATTAGAAAGAAAATAAACAAAACACCTTATGAGATTTTAAATGATCGCATGCCAAAAACTAATTTTTTTGTGTGTTTGGTTGTAAATGTTTTGTATTAAACACAAAAAATAATCTAGATAAATTTGAGTCTAAATCTACTGAATGCAACTTTATTGGATATTCTGTGAATTCTAAAACGTATAGATGTTATGATCCTATCACTAGACAAATTTTAGAATCCATTCATGTAAACTTTAATGAATTTAGTAAACTTGGAATAAATAAAGAATATGATGATGATTTTGAAATAAAACTCATGTTGGATGATATAGAAGCAAATATCGTACATGATGAGCACGACACACTAGAAATGCATGATCACTTAGAAATGCATGAGAACTTAGAACATAATCAACCATGATGGCATGGAGATCACCCACATGACCTTATAATAGGCGACATATCTCAAAGGTGTACGACCACGTAGAAAAATAGATCAAGATGAAATAAATCCATTTCATGATATGATTTCTGAAATAGAACCCAAGAATGTGCTTGATGCTTTGAATGATTCTTCTTGGATTGATGCTATGCATGATGAATTAAATCAATTTACGAGAAACGATGTATGAGATTTAGTACCCCGACCATAAGATAAAAAAATATTAGGCACAACATGGGTGTATAGAGATAAAATGAATGAGGACGGTAAAGTCGTTAGAAATAAAGCTAGACTTATAGTACAAGGATATAATGAAGAAGGGGGAGTAGATTATGAAGAGACATTCGCACCCGTAGCACGTTTAAAAGCTTTACGATTATTACTTTCCATTGCTTGTATAATGAATTTTAAAATTTATCAAATGGATGTAAAAAGTAAGTGCATCTTAAATGGTTTCATACAAGAAGAAGTCTATGTAAAACAACCACCCGGCCTTGAGGATATAAAATATCCTAATCATGCTATATGGTTTAAAACCAGCACCTAGAGCATGGTACAATCAATTTGCTACTTTTCTTTTAGAAAATAGATTTAAAAGATAGTACTTTATTCTTGAAACAAGAAAAATCGGATTTGCTTATTATTCAAATTTATGTTGATGATATTTTTTTTGGATCTATATGTCATAAGTTAGTGGAAGAATTCGAAACTTGTATGAATCCCGAGTTTGAGATGTCTATGGTAGGTGAAGTAATTTATTTTCTTGGATTGCAAATTAAGCAAACTAGTAAAGGAATACACATAAGTCAAGTAAAATAAGTAAACGACATGATTAAGAAGTTTAATTTTGAAAACCTGAAACCGTCAACCACCCCTATGAGTGTATGTTACTTCATGTGCCGTAGGCCATGATTTAGATGTTTATGTTATACATTTATTATTAATAAAGTGGTTTTATTATCATTATTGTTAGTTAGTATGTTACACAATTATGATATATGTCCCTGGTTCATTATTTTTATAGAGATAGAATAATTTATAACCAGTATGAGTATTGATTTGATAATCATTAGATGATTATGTGTATGGTGACACAAATCAATCTCATAGATACTTATTAGAGAAAAGTGTATTGGATACACCCATCATGAGATAACTGCATGGATTAGCGCCATAAGTAAATCTCATGATAGTCACGTTTTAATCCTTAGACTTGAGATTGTCATAGATTCCAACACAAGTACTCTTATATTTTGACATGATCTAACGTTATCCGTAACTGGATAATAATAAAGGTCATGATTGAGTATGATAGAAATTATGTAGAGGATATTGAACAATCAAGATAGAATTTGTCCTTCTCCTTTGAGAGAGATATCTTTGGGCCCCTCGATTAGTGAGACTGTGGCCGTGCTCAAATGAATTGATAGTGTGATCAATATCATTTGCTTTATCAGTCTACTTGGAGATCGAGTAATCATATGTTTGAACAATATAAGTATGACGTTTACCATGACTTATGTTCAAACTAGATATCGTGAGACAAAAGGATTAATAAATGTACTATTATTAGCCTACTTGGACTGTACTCATATTAATTGGGTAGTCATAATGCCTTGCTAGAGGCCAATTATGACTTGTTGGTTTAATAGAGATTTAACCAACTGCCAATTAATATGAGACTATCGGGTCACACATAAGAATACGTATGAGTTGATATTAATAATATTAATAATATTAATATTAGATATAATATTATTAATTTCGTTTTTTATGGTTATATATATATATTATCGGAAAATAACGAAAGAATCCATATCTGATATGGATTTTGATTGGCATTTATTAATCCGATTAAGACTCAGATTTTGATGTCTATATATGTGTATATATCATGTGTATCTCGTTTTAGAGAAAACCAAAGTTCTCAGCCGCGCCGTTCAAGAGATAGCACTCCGGGCGGAAACATTCATGTGGATATTGGCAGAGGGTGTTCGTGTCATCGCATCTCCTACGTCTGCTGTTTTCGAATCTTCAGAGGTAAGGTTTTTGATTTCTTTCATCGAATTAAACGAACAACATGGATCTTTGGTAGGAAATAGGAGATCAATTTGGTTTTTCCACTGCGCGTTTTTCAATGATCTCGTCTGTTTTCTAACATTGTATCCACTAAACTTGATAAAGATGAAAATGGAAAAGATTTTGATAATGGATTGTATAGATCTATGATTAGTTCTTTGCTTTATTTTATTGCAAGTAGACCCGATATCATGTTTAGTCTGTATGTGTGCTCGTTTTCAAAGTAATCCTAAAGTCTCATATTTTAATGCTGTAAAAAGGATATTTTGGTACATTAAGCACACTTCTACAATAGGACTCTGGTGTGATAAAAACTGTGAATTTAACTTCTATGCTTATACTGATGCGGGTTATGGCAGATGTAAAATAGATAGAAAAAGTACAAGTGGTACATGACAATTTATTGGTAATTCATTAATATCATGGTTTTCAAAAAAGAAAGCTAGTGTAGCATTATCCACCACTGAAGCAGAATACATGGCTCTTAGTCTTTGCTGCATACAATTACTATGGCCAAAACAACAAATCTGAGATGTTGGTATAGTTGTAAGTCGAATTCATGTATACTGTGACAATATGAGTGCTATTAACTTGTCTAAGAACCCTGTTTCACATTCTAAGGAAAAACATATAGACATAAGATACACTTTCTTTGTGATCATGTAAATAGTGGTGATATCATTATAGAGCAGTTCGTACTAAAGCACAAATAACCGACATATTCACAAAAGCACTTAATCAAGCCACGTATGAAAATTTACGTTCTAAATCAGGCATGATTTCTGTTCATATGCTATAAATTGCTGTTTCTTTCAATTAATACTAACTCTTTTGATATGATTTGCAAAATAAAGGGGGAGAGAAAAGCATGATTTCAGGGGGAGAGAGAGATTGATTTAAGAGGGAGCACGACACAAAATTCAAATATTGAATTTAAAAATTTATGCATGACTTTAAGGGGAGCGATTATGACACATTAAAATCATGAATAGAGGTTATTTTGCAAATCGCCAAAAGGGGGAGATTGTTGAAAAAACCAAGGTTTGAGTGATTTGAAAATGCATTATTTAAATGTTACGTATCTTTTAGATCCATGCTTTAAGTGTTACATGACATGCGTACGTGATAAATATGGTTTACATGTTTATGTATGTTATTGTCGTACTAACGTTCCATGAAGCGTTAAAGCTTACAACACATGGCAAACATTTATTGTGTTTATACTATTTTCAGGTGCCATGTTAAATGAACTAAACTAGTTCATCTAATGAAGTGCTTAAGGAGATGAACTAACTAGTTCATTAAATGAAGAGCTTAAAGAGAGATATTTGGAGATACCTACTTGGCAAAAAATTTGGAATGGAAATTTCCCCTCCACACTACCCACGACCACATATATATCATACATATACACTTTTTTTATAACGACGAGTTTTATATTTCTATCCTGACGTTTCACCGACACATCATAAACGTAAGTCAACATCACGCTATCATATATACATCATATTTGCGAATATATACATGTTCCATATCGTATATTACATGTCATCAAGTTACCAAAATTATACCAACATGTCACACGTCCATAAACTTAAAATTGCCACATCAGATGACTACCGAACCATCAACGTCATGTCACATACTTACCATACAAAAATGGAAAGCCTATATACACTCCAAACAATCAAAAATTTCGTGCATAATATTTCCATTTCAGCCCTAAAGTCATACTATGTTTACACATACCAATTACCTACTATTTGTCTTGATTTGTTGAAAATTCAAATTCAAAAACTTATCCCCACATGGTCGAATTTCACTTCAGATTTTGGAGCAGAAATTTAATTTTATATTATTTATATTCTGTTTTCTACACTTATCGTGAATGGGACGTTTTTATTATTTTGGTGTGACATGTATCTAGACACATTTTACACATCTAAGACACATTGGAGTATTCCAGAAAATAATTCAAGTGTTGATTAAAATTTACCATATGTTTGAAGATATTACCCCATTATGTGTCAAAATTTGAAAACTTATTTTAGCACATGGAGCTGAACCTTGGGACGCCATTTGTAGCCTATGTGGAGCTTTTTTGGTACTTTGATTGGTGGTGGATGATCCACAAATGATTGGTAACATTGAAGAAGACCAAGGCACACAAGAAAATGATTCAAATTCAAACAAGCGCTGAAGTTTTAAGCACATGTTTGTAGGGGCAATCACATTATTATTAATTGGCAATTAATACATTTTAATTTTGACATGTTTTCAGATTTTTTATGATTAAAACCCATGTCATATTATGTGTGCCAATGCCCTATCATATAGTGACAACAAGGCAAAGACAAATCGCTTGTCCAATCACATTTTGCCAAGTAAGCAAAGGTGTGTCACAAAGCTATAAAAGGCATCTTCCAAGGGTGTTCAAGATAATTTTCAAGGAAGAATTTAGCACATAAGGCGTGCCATACACCTATAAAAGGGACAAAGATGTTCAAGAGAATGCAAGCCTCATTTTCATATTCAAGCAAGTGCCAAGCAAGACTTCTCTTCTTCTCTTATTCTCTTCTCTTGCTCATAGCCTCAAGCCTATCATACTTACATTAAAAATTTTGTATAGGCTTTGATTTTATTACCCATATACATCACATTCTTGTACAAGGCAAATCTTCATTAGTGCGGTGGTGGTATTTGTGTTGGTTGTTTGCATTTTTCATTGTAAGAAGGGTGGATATTGAAAGAGTTGGTGTATTACTCCAGCCACCCTTGTCTTAAGGTGCTTTTATGATTGGTGAATACAGAGAAAGGTGTCGTCGACGACTGGAGTAGGTCGATTTGACCAAACTAGTATAAAAATCTCGGTGTTTTTTCTTTTTAGCACTTTTACTTTAAGTTCTTGTTTTTTGCATCGTTTTCACAGCCTCGTTGAAAATAGAAATTTTTTTTCAAAAATCATCAAACTTTGCAGAAACATAGCGAAAGGTCTTGGGTTTCATTTGAGACTAGGTTTCATCTGATTTTCAAATATGCAAAGGTTGAGAACATCAACGTGGTTGATATACTTGCCAAAAGAATTTTGAAAAGCTATTCCAACCCTTTAAAGTGTAAATCCTAAGGGTCCTTTCACAAAATTTTCAGATCATTTAGGGTTGTCATTAAATAGTAACAAAATTTTTTATTTTAAGGAACAGTTGTTGACAGATTGACAGAGTCTGAGTAAAAACTATTTTTTAAGAGCTTAAACTTTGAATTTTAATCTTAAATTTTTACGCCACATAAATAACATCTTAAAGTACATTATCACCAAATTTCACAATTTTTTGAGTTCTATAACCTGATCATTTAGATAATCAAAAACATCATCTGAAACAGAATCTATTTTCAGAAAAGAGTATTTGGTAAACAAAATTTTAAAAAGCAATTTTTCCGCACTCACTATTCAACCCCCTTCTAGTGGTGCTATACAGGCCTGACATTAAATTCCTTAAAATCCAAAAGAAAGTTAAACAAAAGGCTTGCAAAATGGGTTGAATTCATTGAACAATTTCCTTATGTGATAAAATATAAGCAAGGAAAAGATAACAATGTTGCTAATGCATTATCTAGAAGATATTCTTTGATTACTACATTGTCATCTCATTTGCTTGGATTTGAGTGCATTATGGAATTTTATACATCTGATCCTGACTTTCAGTCAATATTTGAGGCATATGCCATGTATTATTTACATGATGGATATTTTTTTAAAGAAATAAAATTATGCATACCTAAGTGTTCTATCAATAAGATACTTGTCAAAGAAGCATATGGTAGAGGTTTAATGGGCCACTTTGGCATCTTTAAGACATTAGAGATGTTAAAGGAACGTTACTTTTGGCCCCATATGAGTGTTGATGTAGAGAAGCTTTTGTGGAAGTCGTATAACTTGCAAGAAAGCTAAATCTACATCACATCAACATGGTTTATGTATCTCAGTACCTGTCCCTATGTCACATTGGATTGATATACCTATGGACTTTATTTTGGATTACCTAGATAAAAAAATGGAAGGGATAGTTGTTTGTTGTTGTTGACAGATTTGCAAAAATGGCACACTTCATAACTTGTTAAAAGGTTGATGATGCATCTCACACTGCAAACATGTTCTTTCAGGAAGTTGTACATCTACATGGCATGCCTAGAACCATTGTTAGTGATAGAGATACTATGTTCTTAAGTCACTTTTGGTGTGTGTCATGGGGTAAACATGGAACAGAACTCTTATTTTCTACTACTGCTCACCCCCAAACAGATGGTCAAATTGAATTCGTGAATAGAACTTTGTCTAAATTATTGCGTGCTATAATTCAGGAGAACCTTAAGAATTGGGAAGATTGCTTGCCATATATTGAATTTTCTTATAATAGAAGTCCTCATAGTGGCACCACACATTGATCGGTTGAATTTGTATATGGTTTCAATCCTTTGTCTCCACTTGAACTTGTGCCTATTCCTGTTCATAAACACACAAGTATTGATGGTAAGGATAAGGCTGAACTGATTAGGAAATTGCATGCTAAGGTTAAGCTACAACTTGAAAAGAAAAACAAACAGTATGCAAAACAAGTTAACAAAGGATGCAAGGAAGTTTTGTTTGAACCAAGTAATCTTGTTTGGCTGCATTTGAGGAAAGAAAGATTTCCTAGAGAAAGTAAATCTAAGCTCATGCCAGGAAGAGATTGCTCTTTCAAAGTACTTCAAAATGTGGAAGATAATGCTTACGTTCTTGACCTTCCGGAGAGTAAGTATGGTTCAATTTCTTATACTTTTAACGTTGTTGATCTTATCCCTTTTGGTGATGATTTAGATTCGAGGTCAAAACATTTTGTAGAAGGGGGAACGATGAGGTCCATAATCCTCATCCATGTCAAGATAATGAGAATGCACATAATGTTACAAAAATGCAAGATCAATGACCCGTAACAAGAAGTAAAACTAAGAAAATAATGCAAGAAGTAGGGGCCTTCCTGTTTAAACATATACAAGATGAAGCAAAAGAATTTATACTTTGGGTTCACCTTATTGAACCTATAACATGATTTATAAGAGTTATTAGAACCATTGTAAAATATCATTAAGTTAGAATGTGTTCTTTATTTTGTTTTTTAAATGTTTATGTTGTATTAGTTTAGGCACATCTCGGATTGTGAGTTTCCATAGGACTAGTTTTGGTAGAATTGACGTATCTCTCCAACCACAAAGCCACATTAGGAGTTTCAAAATACGTTGAAAATCTAAGACAAAGATCTAAAACTTTCATTTCTTGTACTTTTCCAAAATCAGTCATCTTGATAGCCAAAAACAGCATGCAAGTTGAAGTACTGTATCTACCAAATTATGTGACATTGTTAAGACCCGCACTCCCAGGCTAGTTGACAGAAAGAATCAAGAAAATTACGACGAAATCAGAACACGAACGTGGCATATTGCAGAGTGGTAGAGAGCAACGTTCTTTTACTTACAACCGTAACGAACGGATCACAACCCTGGATAACACGACACCCAAACAATTAAGTTAGATGAATAGGTACACCCTTAAGATACAAAGTTATTTCATAATTAAAGAAAACTAAAAAGAGAATTTAGATATAAGGAAATAGTAAAGGACAAAATTTCCCTTCCAAACCCCCCAAATCAACCTTGAACCACCCCCACACCCCCATGGTTATCCTCTTTTTCTTACCCTCACAAGTCACCTCACTTCTTACACCACCTTCCACTCTTCTTACACCTCTTATTTTACTCTTCCCCAAGCCCACATTCTACCCTTTGACCGTCCCTTCCCTTTTGGTGTAAGACAACTTGTCTTATCTTATCTCTTTCCCTTCCTAACTTAGACACTTACAAACTCCACCATCATTTCATCATTTCCCCAATCCCTAACATTACTCTTCTTCTAAATAAGGCAAAATGCTGAAAATTCTCTTCCCTCTATTGTAAAATTTAGGCTAAGATGGAAATTGGAGGACAAGAAACAATTTTCCACTTGCAAGACACATTCTCCCATCTTCTTTTCCTCACAACCATCCCATCCTCTTACACATTATTCTCCCCTTCAATCATCTTTCATGCATGAATCCTTTTTCTTACCCTCTTTTCCCAAGCTAAACAAATAATTACTTCTTTTCCATACCCTACCCCCACCATTGGCTGCCCCATCCCAAGGCATGTAAGCCAAGGTTATCTTGCAGCTTGTACTACCTCTTTTTAAATATTTTTCCACCCTCTACCTACACCAATGGAATTACATGCATGCCTTACATCCCACTCACTAACTTCTTCAAACTCATTTGCGTATTTTCTTCTCTTTTCATCATGGTCTCTCTTACAATATGTAAGAAACCTTCCAATCCTGCACCTTGCATGACATTTCTCCCTTACACTTCCCTCTCCCTATGAAAAAGCGAACCATTTCCCTCCCACTATTTTTCCTCCCACTTCTCGGTCAAGGACAACAACAAGCAAGAAATAGAAAACTCTCCACCTCAATCTACTTTATTCACTCCCTAATCTCACTTAAGTACTCCATTTGCTCTTCTTTCTCTTTACCCCTTTCTCTCTCTTTTATCAATAAAGCTCTCTCCTCCTCTCTATTTTCCTTGAAACTAAGAATGTACCTTAGCCAAGAGGAAGAGAATTCTTTCAAATCCAAGTAGGAATCAAGCATCTCATTCAATAATCTCTAATGGCAAGAATCTTTTTTCCTCTCTACACCTTTCATACTTCATTCAACTTCTTACAAAGGCTCCAAACCCCTCCATTCTGGGTCTCACCCGTGACCCTCCCAAGAAACAAGAGGTGTGTTCTAGCTTGAACAAAGTAAGAATCTCCAAGCCATCCAAGGTAAGAATCATTTTGATTCGGCATAAGAACATCCATAGCCTTAGTGTCCATAAAAGACTAACATTTCTTCCTTTTTGGACATCTAGGCCGTAGCCCCTTGCACCAAGAACAAAGAAGAAATCGTTATCCCTTAGGTGTAAGACTCAAGCTTCCAAGACAAGTATTCTTCCTAGCTCCTTCAAGAAAATTAAAAAGGAAGCTTATTCTGTTCACCATTAAGAAATGGATCATGCATGCAACAACTAAAATGAAGTCTTTAACATCAATTGATAAGAAGTATGTTTGCATGTTCGATTTATAAATGCATATGTACTTTTCTTGAGTGGATTCCTCAAATATAATTAGGATTACACCTAGATGCCACATGCATTACATAATTGAGACATAAATAGCCCTTTGAGGCTGTGCTTGACAATAAAGAGGGAACTTTACCATTTATTCAACACTTTGATGCAAATGGTAGGAATATGAGTGCATTATACTATAAAGTGTATCAAGAACTTCATCCATCATCATCTTCAAACATGCATGTGAAGAATTATGTCACTTTATTTAGGTTCATATGAAATAAAGATGTCACTTTTGATCATCAACATCTTAGAATCACCATTTTCCTTATCAGTAGGGACGGCTCATGAGTCTCCAACATAGGCCATGAAATCATCCCCATCATCATGATGTGTATCTTAATGATCATGGTCTAAGAATGGTGTCATTCCATTGATGTTATACTTTATGTGCTTGCATGTCATTTTTAGCATGATCATCATCAGAAACATAATCTTTATGGTCATGATTATATTTGTCCATGTTAAAATTTAATATGTTGATGTACATTATAAATTATCATCACAATACACTTAGTAGTTAAAATATGAAGATGGATTTATCATCATTAGCATCAAGTATGAATGTTATATGTTAAAAATTCATAATTGAAACACCCCCTACATTCGACCAAGGGGTCTAAAATATGTCGTATCGAAGTACAAATTTCCATTAGTGTATATTTTCATAATTATGTATAAGTATGGAAAGTACATAAAAAGTAAAATGGCCATAAGAGAATACATTACATAAGATTGAAATTTCATGTATTAGACTTACTAGATTTCGACCCAATGACTATTTCGGCACCCAAAATAATAAATTACCACCATGTAACATTTGTATGCTATTTGATAATTATTATGAGTCATATATAAGAAGATGAGCACAATGGAACACTAAATAGAAATCGAGCAATTTTGAGTCGGGTAATGGGTACTTTCGGCCCTAGGCCCAATTTTGGTGCCTTATCATGAATTAACCACTTTAAAGCATAGTTATGTAAATGTATATAGACTATGTATTGAAATTTTGTCATTAGTGAAAGACAACTTAAATTTTCAATAATTATATGGACATAATTTCCTAACACCCATGTCCATGGAATTATAGTATACATGTATGATGACACACGACCCCAAAAGGCCAAATTAGCCAATTAAGACAAGCTAATTGAATAAATAATAACCAACTAAAATTGTGAATAAACAATTACTAAATACAAACATGAATGAAAAGGGAAATATGTAAAGCCTTCCCTCATGCATGTTGTCTTCATAGTTTTCAACAACATTGAGTTTATTTACAAACCTGTTCATAAGTTCTGCATGAAATGTTTTAAAATTCTCATGATTTAAGGAATTGTATCACAAGACGAATGATTCCATATGACTTATGCATGTATCTGTGGTTGAGTGTAACACCTTGTCTGGGACAAGAGCTCTCTACCTTTATGTATACGCATAATCTGCTTGCTGAGTGTAACACCTTGTTTGGGACAAGGGTTCTCTGCCTTTCAGTTATGTCCATGACATTCTATATGGAGAGCTGCCTGATGCCTGGTCCTGGGGGAGGATGTTTGGGGCAAAATACATTGTTGCATAATGTAACACCGCGTCTGGGACTCGGGTTCTCTGTCATAACGCGTCACCGTTAGTCCTATGTACGTATGATGTAACGGCATGGTTGAACAATCGGGATTTATAGATGGTACTCGTGGCTACTCGGGGAATCATTTGATATGTCATGTAATGTTTATGTATGTATGAAAAGAAATGTTTTCTTTCAATAGTGTTACGATACATTCATCACGATCATATCTCATGAACCCTCTAGTGCCCCTAAGTTACAACTCTCGTAGTATGAGACCAAGTATGATTAAAGAACAACAGGAAACAAACCAAAGAGATTGTACACAAGAAAAATATTGACTATATGCTAAAACAAGAATGAGTAACGGAAGAGTCTGTTTACTTTATGATGCTCTTCATCTATAATAGTCTTTTATTATATGATATCCGGACGATTTATTGCACTGCTTACTTTTGTTGATTTCTTTTCTGTTATCTCCATACATTTAGCGCATATGATATCTGTGTTACACATTACTATACCACCCACTCCCCAGTCCCTATGCATGATCCGCTTGACGAACCTAGGCGGAAATACGTGTTGAGCGATTCGTTATCGCTCAGTCCTTTATTTTACCATGCAGATCCACAGGACCCTGAGCCAGAATTTATAGAGGATGAGCCTCGAGACTAGGTGTGAGGAGCTGAATAGTAGCCTAATATAACCCCTTTTGTATTTTGGATATTAAGCTCTATATTATGATATTTTGTACGCATGATGTACTTATGATACTTATTCGGATGTATTAGGATTTACTTATGTTGATGTTTATTTCTTCTTATGTTACTTTGCTTCCACTCATCTATACATTTATGACGATCTATGTGTGAATGATATCGACGCCTTGTACTTATCGTAGCAGAGTACGGCAGGTGCACCATGCCGAGACCCTAGTTCCGGATGAGGCGCTACATGTGGTATCCGAGCCAAGGCCCAGATCCACATCGGGCAACATAAGATAAACAACAAGTACGTAGGCTATGAATTTAGATTTTACGATTGACCTTAGATGAGTGAGCCTTAGAATAGGAACCCTTAGGATGGTTTACCAAAAATATCCTAAATAACCCTATATCTCAGTGGTACCGTGTAAATTGGCTCATCATCATACTAAGTAAACTACTTCCTCTAAAAATGCATAACACTTTAAATTTCAAGATGTTTGATTATATACATACTGATTGAACAAATTAACTGCTTAAAATAGGATGTCAGCACAGCTCGATAGACGGACTCCCTCGCTTTCCCCACAAGGGCTATCACCGCCTTCAGATCAAACACAATCCCCAACGACACAGATTATATCTCCTCTAGCTCATATTCCAGGGAGATACTCCGGTCCTTTTTCGAAGCAATGATCCATTTGCACGAGATAAACGAGGCTGCGTAAGCTCCTTTCCCACCATCCCCACAGTCAGGGCCTCATAGAAGTCATGGATTTTACTATGGGCAGATGGTGACATCCCAAGTTCTCATCTTCGATGGAGAGCCCGACACGGGCAAAGTAGACGAATGGTTGGATGAAATTGAGAGAGGTTTTAAACTAGCGTGGGTACCCAAAGTGGTAAAGGCACAAATTGTTCTACCCTTAATGGTGAGTAGAGCTAATCAATGGTGGAGGATATACATACAACCGTTTCCTCGGCCAGTCTCTTGGACAAAATTTCTAGAAGAATTCTGCAAGTTTTATTTTTCACCGACACTGCTTGTACAAAGGATCAGGGAGTTTGACGAGCTCAGACAAGAGCATGGTATCTCTGTCTCCGAGTATGCCTAGTAATTCATCAAACTAGGCCGTTATGTACCTGAGATCATCGGCTATGAAAGATTCAAGATAACTAAATTCAGGAGAGGCCTAAACCCACAAATCCAGACTTGGTTGACAGGCGCGCACTCAAGCAACTTCGAGGAGTTACTGAAGAATTACTATAGAGTGGAGCGCATTGTGGTGCCAACAGGCCGAGGGACCAGGGATCAGAGACTTTGGAGAAACACGGAGGAGTGGGTAGAGAGATGGGGCCCGTACCCACAGAGATCCGGCAGGCTACTTCAGAGATCACCATCTAGCAGGTATTGGTGGCCGCGAAGGGGAAGTTGGCAGTAGCACTTCCACTATTCCAACGATGCCAGCGACAACACACTAGTGAGTGCCAGAGGAGAGCCAGCACATGTTTCAGCTGTGGTGAGGTCGGGGCACCGAGCTAGTGATTGTCCGGAGAGGAGTAACAAGCAACTAGAGGCAGGACATCAGCGAGGAGGACCAGCCTAGACCAATGCTGAGTATTAGAAGCTACCAGATACAGACCCCATAGATGTCAGGATATTGTAATAGATATGTAAAAGTTTGTGTTTCATATGGGTCACTGTTATTAGGATTGGAATTTAAAATCAGTTAGAAAAAGGTCAATTGAGCACACCATGAAGCTTAATTGCTCTGAATAACACATGAAGTGTACTGAGGTTAGTACACTCTTGGCAGGTAATGTAATAAACTATCCAAAGTATTAAGTTATGTCTCAATAACCCAATTAGACAAAGAATCTCCAACATAGAGCCACTAAGTTATGATTCTAGAAAATTATGTCTGAATGATGGATGGGGAACTGAATAAGGGTCAGAACATGTGATGGAGGGAATCCTGGAGAGTAACAATAAGCAATGGGGTATGTTTAAACTTGCAAGTTTCGAGGATGAAACTTTTTATAAGAGGGAGGACTATTATGACCCGCACTTCTGAGCTAGTTGATAGAAAGAATCAAGGAAATCACGACGAAATAAGAACAAGAACGTGACACAGTGCGGAGAAGTAGAGAGCAAAAAAAATTTATGTACAACTGTAACAGATGGATCACAACCCTAGATAATACGACACCTAAACAATTAAGTTAGATGAATAGGTACACCTTTAAGATACAAAGTTATTTCATAATTAAAGAAAACTAAAAAGAGAAATTAGATATAAGGAAATAGTGAAGGACAAAATTTCCCTTCCAAACCCCCCAAATCAACCTTGAACCGTCCCCACACCCCCATGGTTATCTTATTTTTCTTACCCTCACAAGTCACCTCACTTCTTACACCACCTTTCACTTTTCTTACACCTCTTATATTACTCTTCCCCCAAGCCCACAATCTACCCTTTGACCATCCCTTCAGTTTTGGTGTAAGACAACTCGTCTTATCTTATCTCTTCCCCTTCCTAACTTAGACACTTACACACTCAACCATCATGTCATCATTTCCCCCAATCCCCAGCATGTCTCTTCTTCTCAATAAGGCAAAATGCTGAAAATTCTCTTCCCTCTATTGCAAAATTTCGTCCAAGAGGGAAATTGGAGGACAAGAAATAATTTTCCACTTTCAAGACACATTCTCCAATCTTCTTTTCCTCACAACCATCCCATCCTCTTACACATCATTCTCCCCTTCAATCGACTTGCATGCATGAATACTTTTTTCTTACCCTGCTTTTCCCAAGCTAAACAAACAATTACTTCTTTTCCACTCCTTACCACCACCCTTGGCTGCCCCATCCCAAGGCATGTACGCCAAGGTTATCTTGCATTTTGTACTACCTCTTTTTAAATATTTTTTCCACCCTCTACCTACACCAATGGAATTACATGCATGCCTTACATCCCACTCACTAACTTCTTCCAACTCCTTTGCTTATTTTTCTTCTCTTTTCACATGGTCTCTCTCATAACATGTAAGAAACCTTCCAATCCTACACCTTGCATGGCATTTCTCCCTTAAACTTCCCTCTCCCTATGAAAAAGCCTACTATTTCCCTCCCACTATTTTTCCTCCCACATCTTGGTCAAGGACACTAATAAGCAAGAAATAGAAAACTCTCCTCAATTTACTTCATTCACTTCCCAATCTAACTTAAGTTCTCCATTTGCTCTTCATTCTCTTTACCACTTTCTCTCTCGTTTATCAATAAATCTCTCTCCTCCTCTCTATTTTCCTTGAAACCAAGAATGTACCTTAGCCAAGAGGAAGAGAATTCTTTCAAATCCAAGTAGGAATCAAGCATCTCATTCAATAATCTTTAAAGGTAAGAATCTCTTTTCCTCTCTACACCTTTAATTCTTCATTCAACTTCTTACAAAGGCTCCAAACCCCTCCATTCTAGGTCTCACCCGTGACCCTCCCGAGAAGCAAGAGGTGTCTTCCAGCTTGAACAAAGTAAGATCTCCAAGCCATCCAAGGTAAGAATCACTTGGATTGGGTATAAGAACATCCATAACCTTATTGTCCTTTATAAAAGACTTACATTTCTTCCTTTTTGGCCATCTAGGCCTTACCCCCTTGCACCAAGAACAAAGAAGAAAGCTTTCTCCTTTAGGTGTAAGACTCAAGCTTCTGAGGCAAGTATTCTTGCTAGCTCCTTTAAAGAAATTAAAAATGAAGTTTATTATGTTGACCATTAAAAAATGGACCATGTATGCAACAAATAAAATTAAGTCTTTAACATCAATTGATAAGAAGTATGTTTGCATGTTCAATTTGTAAATGCATGTGTACTTTCCTTGAGTGGATTCCTCAAATATAATTAGGATTACACATGCATGACATAATTAAGACATAAATAGCCTTTGAGGCCGTGCTTGACAAGAAAGAGGGAACTTTACCATTCATTCAACACTTTGATGCAAATGGTAGGAATATGAGTGCATTATACTAGAAAGTGTATCAAGAACTTCATCCATCATCATCTTCATACATGCATGTGAAAAATTATATCACTTTCTTTAGGTTCATGTGAAAGAGGAGAGATTCACATAAGTATGATAATGATATAGGACCATGAGGGCGCAAAACAAACTATTTCACCATGCATGTCATTAATGATGTCACCGTTAATCATCAACATCTTAGAATCAACATTTTCCTTATCAGTGGGGACGGTTCATGAGTCTCCAACATAGGCCATGAAATAATCCCTATCATCATGATTTGTATCTTGATGATTATGATCTAAGAATGGTGTGATTCCATGGATGTTATACTTTATGTGCTTGCATGTCATTTTTAGCATGATCATCATCATCAACATAATCTTTATGGTCATGATTATATTTGTATGATGTAATTTGAGCATGTTAAAATTTAGTATGTTAATGTACATTGTGAATCTTCATCACAATACCTATAGTAGTTAAAATATGAAGATTGATTTTATCATCATTAGCATCAAGCATGAACGTTATATGTTGGAAAATTCATAATTGAAACACCCCCTATATTCGGCCAAGGGGTCTAAAATATGTCATATTGAAGTAAAAATTTGCATTAGTGTATATTTTCATAATAATGTATAAGGAGGGCAAGTATATAAAAAGTAAAATGGCCATGAGAGAATCCATTACATAAGGTTGAAATTTCAAGTATTGGACATACTCGGTTTCGGCCCAATGACTATTTTGGCACCCAAAATAATAAATTACCACCATGTAACATTTCTATGTGATTAGATAATTATTATGAGTCATATATAAGAAAATGAACACAATGGAGCACTAAATGGAAATTGAGCAATTTTGAGTCGGGTGATGGCTACTTTCGGCCCTAGGCCCAATTTTTGTGCCTTATCATGAATTAACACTTTAAAGCGTAGTTATGTAAATATGTGTATGATATGTATTGAAATTATAGCATTAGTGAAAGACAACTTAAATTTTCTATAATTATAAGGACATAATTTCCTAACACCATATGTCTATGGAACTATAGTATACATGTATGATGACACACGGTCCCAAAAGGCCAAATTAGCCAATTAAGACAAGCTAATTGAATAAATAATAACCAACTAAAATTATGAGCGAACAATTAGTAAATCCAAACAAGAATGAAAAGAGACCTATGTAAAGCCTTCCCTCATGCATGTGGTCTTCATAGTCTTCAATAACACTGGCGTTATTTACAAACTTGTTTACAAGTTCTGCATGAAATGTTTTAAAGTTCTCACGATTTAAGGAATTGTACCGCGAGACGAATGATTACATATGACTTATGCATGTATCTGTGGGTGAGTGTAACACCTTGTCTGGGACAAAGCTCTCTACCTTTCTGTATACGCACGATCTGCTGGCTGAGTGTAACACCTTGTCCGAGACAATAGTTCTCTGCCTTTCAGTTATGTCTATGACGTTCTGTATTGAGAGCTACCTGATGTCTGGTCCTGGGGGAGGATGTCAGGGCAAAGTACATTGTTGCAGAGTGTAACACTTCGTCCGGGACTCGAGTTATCTCTTATAACGTGTCATTGTTAGTCCTATGTACGTATGATGTAACGCAGTGGTTGGACCATCGGGATTCATAGACGGTACTTGTAGCGCCCCGGCCCGATATTGGACATCGATACCAGGTCACCCGCCGTAGCCTGCTACAAGAACTACGAAGCGTCGAAGCGGATCAAGCATACGCCACCCATGACGTAAGATAAATCAGCGGAAACATCGTAAAATTTAAAACTTCACTAACATCAATGTAACCAAATAAAATACAGCAAAAATGAAACATAGATGGGGGTATGTCTAATATATTCTTCGATACAACATATTAACCAGCAAGTCTTCCAACTAAAAGAAAAGGAATTTAATCTGTCCACTTTATTGACCATCATCCCAATGAGCCCACTCGCCGCTGCCTTCTACAAAAATCATTTAGTACCGTGGCTCACCTTAAAAGCAGATGGAGTATCTATTCTTAGCAAAAATATTGCTAGCAATATACACCTTACGGGACCACACAGGACGAGTCACCGGTATATATAAATCAATGCTCAAAATAAGGTGCTCGGGTTAGCAAATAACATCGTGACAACAATTCACCAAAACCAAATAAGTCATATGCATGATACACGAATACGGAACAAACATGTATCTAGAAAAATATACTACATAAACAGATCATATGCGAATGTCATTTCTTTCTTGTCAAGTCTTACGCTTTGTGTCACATGATGCATGTACTTCTTTAATATCACAGACTGAATTAACAAAACCCATACATATGCCTTCTTTTGTAAACATGTCATGCGTGTCATTTCACAAAACTTTTCGTAATTCTTCTTATCTTGTTCTTCGCGTAGCAGAACTTTATGCCCTGTGGGTGATCAATAATTGTAAACAGAACTTTATACTCCATGCTGAAAGGTCCACAGCCCCATATCATAAACTTTATACCCTGCTGCTGATGCACAAGTCATGCTTTTATACCTTGCCACTGCAGGCGTGACTTTTATAACCTGCGATCAACCAGCAGCAAAATAGAACTTTATACCCCGTGCTGAAAGGTCCATGGCCCCATAACATAAACTTTATACCCTGCTATTGATGCGTAGGTCATGCTTTTATACCCTGACAAAGTAGGCGTGACTTTTATACCCTGCGGCCAACAGCAACCATAACTTGTCTTTCGAAAACTTTAATCTTCTTTTGCAAACACGTGTTCTTTCGTAAAACAAATCTCATGTCGAAATGCAAAGTGTTTATCTCGTGATGCAGAATGCTCATGCAACATCATATCAAATGTGTAAACATGCACACATACTTTACATATCAAGCACACAGTCCTGAACCTCAAACACACCCTGCTTGTACTATTTCATGCCCTTTCGTATTACAAAATTAATCTCAAGTTCATACTTAGCCTTACTCATTCATACTTCCTCAAACACACCTTATTCGTACCATTTCATGCCCTTTCGTATTGCTAATTCACTTCGAATTCATACCTAACCTTACTCGTTCGCACTTAATGTTTACAACTCAAGCAAACCTCGTTCGTACCATTTCTTGCCCTTTCGTATTGCAAATTCACTTTAAATTCATACCTAACCTTACTCGTTCACACATAATGTTTACAACTCAAGCACACCTTGTTTGTACCATTTCATGCCCTTTCGTGTTGCAAATTCACTTTGAATTCATACTTAACCTTACTCATTCACACTTAATGTTTACAACTCAAGCACACTCCAAAAACACTTGTATTTTGTGAGCAATGGAAGAGAATAAAAGGTATCTCACACACATGGAGCTCTTAATGTGTCAAAAGGGACTCCCATAACACTTGGAACGCTTTCAGGAGGCTCTTAAAGTGACATAGAGCGCCTATACTAGGCGTTTGAAGTATTCTGAAATGTGCTGTGACACATGGAACGCCTACATAAGGCACCTTATGTGACATAAAGCGCCTTATGAGGTGTTCGATTTGTTCTAGAATGCACAGAGACACATCGAACGCTGATTTAGGCGCCTAATGTGACATTGAGCACCTAAAGTGGGTGTTCGAAGTGTTCTGACGGTTATCAAAACCTGCAATTCTGCAGTAACTTCCTCCCTCATCTTTTCCCTTCACCCCTTTCATCTTAACACCTCAAATTCAACCTTACCACCTGAATCCATCATCCTTAACACACAAAAACATAGTTTGGTCCTTATATCTATCAGTTTACATCAACCTTAAGCCTTCTAACATTCATATCTCTTGATGTACCATCAATCTTCTACCCCATACCCAACTTGTAGCACACATCATCTAAACCTTCAAACCTTCCTCAATTCATTTCAAATCATCTAAGGCAATCTTTAGAAAAACATGACAATTATCATTAAACATTATTTACACTAAAGTAGCTTCCCGTTCCGTGTGATTGCTCCACTGGACCTTCACATAGGGAATCATCCGCTTCGTCAACACTTGTCCTTTCCGGTCCACGATCCTCACTGGTACTTCCTCATAAGAAACATCACCATTGAGTTCCAAAACATGTCTCGGATCCGTCACGTACTTCCGTAATTGTGATACGTGAAAGACGATATGTACTTGTGCCAATATCGGAGGTAATGCCAATCTATATGCAAAAGCTCCTACTTTCTCCAGTATTTCATAGGGACCAACAAAATGGGTACTTAACTTGCCTTTGACTGCAAACCTCATAACACCCTTCGTAGGTGATACTTTTAAATAAACCTTCTCACCTACATTAAACTCTAAAGGTCGTCGCTTGGAATCCGCCAACTTTTATTGCGGTCTTGAGCCGTCTTGAGTCTATCTCGAATGATTTTCACCTTTTCTAATGTCTTCTCGAGTAACTCAGGTCCGGTGATGGTTCTCACGCCGACTTCATCCCAATAAACTGGAGACCTACACTTCCATCCATACGACGCTTCAAAAGGAGCCATATCAATTGCACTATGGTGACTGTTATTATACGAGAACTCCACTAATTTCACCATTCCGTCCCAACTTCCTTTGAAGTCTAGGAAACAAGACCTTAGCATGTCTTCTAGGGTCTTAATTGTCTTCTCAGACTGTCCAATAGTTCAGGGATGATACGCTGTACTCAACCTTAATTCCGTCCCCATGGCTCTCTACAATACTATCCAGAGCTTGGAAGTAAACTGTTGATCTCGGTCAGACACCATGCTCACGGGAACACCGTGCAGGCTGACAATGTTGTCTAAATTTACCAACTTATCGAGAGATACTTCCTTCGACACAAATAGAAACTGTGCAGACCTGGTTAACCGATCCACAATAACCAAAATCATGTTATTATTTCCACTTCTTGTTCTTGGTAAACCCGCCACAAAGTTCATCGTAATATGTTCCTATTTCTACTCTTGAATCTCCGACGGTATCAGTAATCCACCAGGTTGTTGGTGTTCGCCTCAACTTGCTGACACACCAGACATCTCTCACTGAACTCCGCAATATGCCTCTTCATCTTACACCTCCAATAATATGTCAAAGATCTCTGTACATTCTGGTGCTACCAGGATGTATCGATTACCTTGATCTGTGAGCCCCTTGCAAAAATTTCTTAGCTCATCTAAATCAGGTACACGCATTTTTCCTCTAAACCATAAGCGCTCATCCTCATGGACCTAAAATCCTTCAGCCTTACTACGCTTCAGCTTCTCAAAAATCTCACCTAGAATCTCATCATTCTTCTGAGCCTCTTCCACCCGATCTATCAAACTCGGGGTGATGGTAAATGATGCCACAACATTAACTATAGATTCAACCAAATCCAAGCCAAATTCTTGTATTTCTCTCTCAAGTGGTGACTGTCGTGCATGGCTAGATTTTCTGCTTAATGCATTAGCCACCTTATTTTCTTTTCCCCAGTGATAATGAATGGTTAAGTCGTAATCCTTTAGCATTTCCGGCCATCGCCGCTGCCCCATGTTCAACTCCTTCTGAAAGAACAGATACTTTAGCTCTTGTGATCAGTAAACATAATACACTTCTCCCTATATAAAAAGTGCCGCAAGTCTTTAGGGCAAACACAACTGCTCCGAGCTCAACATCATGTGTCAAATAATTCTGTTCGTAAGGTTTTAGTTGCCCCGAAGCATATGGGATAACTCGCCCATGTTACATCAAAACACAACCTAGACAATTCTTTGACGCATCAGTGTAGATCACAAACCCATCCATCCGGAGGGCTGAGCCAATATTGGGGCTATGGTCAACCTCTTCTTAAGTTCCGTGAAACTTTTCTCGTATTTGGCCGACCACTCAAATTTGGTCTTCTTTTGAATGAGACGACTGAGGGGCATCGCTATTGCCGAGAATCCCTCGAAAAACTTCCCCTGATAACAAGCTAGACCAAGGAAACCCCGCACTTCGGTGACATTCGTGGGTCTAGACCACTCGTTGATAACTTGAGCTTTCTGCAAATCAACGGCAATCCCCTTGGAAGGTTATATCTTCCATCTCAGAATTCTTAACTATCACTTGTTTTAATTGATAGTCAATGATGGTTTAACACTTGGCCAATCAGTACAGTCCCAATACAACGTCGAAATCGTACATCTGGATGGGAATTAGTGTGGCGGAGAACATTTACTCTCTGAACTCCCACCCACAATCCTTGTACTGCTGGTTTGAAATCATAATTTGATCTCGGTTGCTTGGACACAGTACAAAGTCTCAAGCTATTCTGGTGAATCACAAAGGCGCTTAGCGAATCCCTTTGCCACGAAAGAGTGGTTCACGCTGCAATTGAAAAGTACATTGGCAAATACCTTATTCACTAGAACTTTACCTCATGCCATGTTGGTGGCTTCCTAAATATTCGTGTCAGTCATGACATGAATGCGAAATTCGTCCTCAGCTGCTGAGCCGCTTCTTCCAGAGCATTCTTCCTCATCTCTGGACAATCTCTAATGAGATGACCCACATGTCCGCATCGGTAACATACTTCTTCCAATCTCCCACATTCACCGACATGGCTCTTATTGCAATGCGGAAAACTCCTACATCATGTTGTGCAATATGAGTTATGTGGTGGGATCTCAAAAAATTTCCCAACCATGCCTCTCTTCTGAATCTTGACCCAACGTCCGGGCTTACCACCAACTCTGATCTCCTCTCTTGGCCTCTTACCTCTGTCAGAGTATCTTGCATCGGCCTCTCTTGCCGCTATTCTGCAGAAATCACTCTCGACGCGAAAGCAAGCGTCCAACATGTCCTTGTAGGTTCTCATCCCTGCATTTATAATTGCTGACTGAATTCTTGAGTCAAAAACTTGCTCGATCTTTGTCATCTTTAAGTGATTATCAGATAAAATCACAGGAGCGAATTTACCCAAAGCATGAAAACGATCGGCATACTCCGACACTATCATCCGACCCTGTTTCAGCCTGTCGAACGCCCTTATCTTGTCTATGATTACTGTCTCAGGCACGTAATACTTCAGAAGACATCACAGAACTGTGTCCAAGAGTTTGATGATGTCTGAAATTAAAATTATTATAGAAAGTTAAATGATATACGCACTCGCACACACCCAACCCAGATCATACTTAGACTCTAGACAATCAGCACTTATACCTAAAGATCAAACTTAAGGGAAATCAAATTTTAAATTTCTAAAAGATCATGAACCTAAGTTTCCGAGATAGATCTGAAGCCTATGCTCTGATACCACCTGTAGCACCCCGACCTGATGCTGGACATCGATACCAGTACACCCACCGTAGTCTGCTACGAGAACTATGAAGCGTTAAATTAGATCAGGTATACGTCATCCATGACGTAAGATAAATCAACGGACACGTCGTAAAATTTAAAACTTCACTAACATCAATGTAACCAAATAAAATACAACGGAAATGAAACGTAGCTGGGAGTATGTCTAATATATTCTTCGATACAACACATTAACCAGTAAGTCTTCCAACTAAAAGAAAAGGAATGTAATTTGTCCACCTTAGTGACCATTATCCCAATAAGTCCACTTGCCGTTGTCTTTTGCAGAAATCATCTCATACCCTGGCTCACCTGAAAAGCAGATGGAGTATCTATTCTTATCGAAAATATCACTTGCAAGTAACCCGTCTATAAACCTTACGAGACCACACACGATGAGTCACCAGTATATATAAATCAATGCCCAAAATAAGGTGTTCGGGTTAGCAAATAACATCTTGATAACAATTACCAAAACCAAATAAGTCATATACATGATACACGAATACAGAACAAACAAGTATCTAGCAAAAAATACTACATAAATAGATCATATGCGGATGTCATTTCTTGCTTGTCAAGTGTTATGCTTCGTGTCGCATGATGCATGTACTCGTTTAAAACATCACAATGAACTGAACAAAACCCATACATTTGCCTTCTTTCGTAAACATGTCATGCGTGTCATTTCACAAAACGTTTCACGATTCTTCTTATCTTATTCTTCGCGAAGCAGAACTTTATACCCTGTGGGTGATCCATCTACAGTAAACAGAACTTTATACCCCGTGCTGAAAGGTCCACGGCCCCATATCATAAACTTTATACCCTGCTGTTGATGCACAGGGCACGCGTTTATACCCTTCCAAAGAAGGAGAGACTTTTATACCCCGCAATCAACAGCAGCCATAACTTGTCTTTTGAAAACTTGAATCTTCTTTTGCAAACACGTGTTCTCTCGTAAAACAAATCTCATGTCGGAATGCAAATTGTTCATGTCGCAATGCAGAATGCTCATGTAACATCATACCAAACGTGTAAACATGCACACACACTTTACATATCAAGCACAAAGTCCTGAACCTCAAAAACACTCTGCTTGTACCACTTCATGCCCTTTCATATTACAAAATTCATCTCGAGTTGACACTTAGCCTTACTCATTCATAATTTCTCAAACACACCTTATTCGTACCATTTCATGCCCTTTTGTATTGCAAATTCACTTCGAATTCATACCTAACCTTACTCCTTCATACTTAATGTTTACAACTCAAGCACACCATGTTCGTACCATTTCATGCCCTTTCGTATTGCAAATTCACTTCGAATTCATACTTAACCTTACTCATTCACAATTAATGTTTACAACTCAAGCACACTCCAAAAACACTTGTATTTTATGAGGAATGGAAGAGAATAAAGGTATCTCACACATATGGAGCGCTTAATGTGTCAAAAGGGACTTCCAGAACACTTGGAACGCCTTCAGGAGGCGCCTAAAGTGAAACAGAGCGCCTATACTATGCATTCGAAGTATTCTGGAATGTGTTGTGACACATCGAATGCCTACATAAGGCGCCTTATGTGACATGAAGCGCCTTATGAGGTGTTCAAAGTGTTCTGGAATGTACTGAGACACATCGAATGTCGACTTTAGGCACCTAATGTGTCATTGAGCGCTCAAAGTGGGTGTTCGAAGTGTTCTGACGTTTTCCGAAACATGCAATTCTGCAGTAACTTCCTCCCTTCATCTTCATCCTTCACCCCTTTCATCTTAACATCTCAAATTCAACCTTACCACCTGAATCCATTATCTCAACACACAAAAACACAGTTTGATCCTTGCATCTATCAATTTGCATGAACCTTAAGCCATCTACATTGATATCTCCGGATGTGCCATCAATCTTCTACCCCATGCCCAACTTGCAGCACACATCATTTAAACCTTCAAACCTTCCTCAATTCATCTCAAATCATTTAAGGCAACCTTTAGCAAAACATGACAATTATCACAAAGCATTATTTACACTAAAGATGACACTTTAAGGGCATGTTTATCGACAACCAAGCACAACACAGATATTCTCAGAATTTGGCTCAAAGAACATGACTTTACTCAACCAACAACAACAAATACATATAGTAGAGCATTTAACATAAACACATCAAGATTACCAATGTGTGATTCGATTTTTCTCTTTATAAGAATATAGGGCCTGTTGAACCAAAAATTTGCGTAAAGAATATAGAAAGATTACTTGAATTTGCTTCTAGATAGTCTTACGAGTGTATGGTAGAATTTCAGGAAGGATTGGACCTAGGTTGGCCGCTCTTTCTTCTTGTTCCTCTTCCTTTCTTCTTCTTTCTCTTTTCTCTTCCTTTTCTCCTCTTCCTTTCTCTCCCTTGTCTCAGCCATTTCCCCCCTCTCTTTTGGCCTTATAACCGACGGTCTAGTGGCCAAATGGGGTGTTGTACCCCTTAGTGTAACTCCCTAGCATTTAAGTGGGGAGGGGCATTTCAGTATTTTGGCCTAATTTTCTTAATTTCAGCTTTTTTTTGATTATTTTCTCACCTACAATTCATTTAGCTAAGTCTCATTGATATATATAATTAGTAAAATTGTATTTTAAGTTGCTCTTAATTATTTAACGTCAGACGCAGAAAAATACAGGGTATGACAGTACTCGTGGCTACTCGGGGAATTATTCGATATGTGGTGGATATCATTCTTATGTTACAAAAAGTGCTATAGCCAATTATGTCATGTCATGTTTATGTATGTATGAGAAGAATTTTTTTTCAAAAGTGTTACGATGCATTCATCACGATCATGTCTCATGAACCCTTTAGTGCCCTTAAGTTACGACTCTCAGAGTACGAGACCAAGTATGATTAAAGAACAACAGGAAACAAACCAAAGAGATTGTACACAAGAAAGATATTGACTATATGCTAAAACAAGAATGAGTAACGGAAGAGTCTGTTTACTTTATGATGCTCTTCATCTATAATAGTCTTTTATTATATGATATTCGTTCGATTTATTGCACTGCTTACTTTTGTTGATTTCTTTTTTGTTATCTCCATACATTTTGCGCATATGATATCTTTGTTACACATTACTATACCACCCACTCCCTAGTCCCCATGCATGATCCGCTTGATAAAACTAGGCAGAAATACTTGCTGAGTGATTCGCTATCGCTCAGCCCTTTAATTTACCATGCAGATCCATAGGACCCTGAGCCAGAATTTATAAAGGATGAGCCTCGAGACTGGGTGTCAAGAGCTGACTAGTAGCCTACTACGGCCCCTTTTGTATTTTGGATATTTAGCTCTGTATTATGATATTTTGTACTCATTATGTACTTAAGATACTTATTCTGATGTATTAGGATGTATTTATGTCGATGTTTATTTCTGCTTATGTTACTTTTCTTCCGCTCATCGATACATGTATGACGATTTGTGCATGAATGATATCGACGCCTTGTACTTCTCGTAGCAGAGTACGGTGGATGCACAGTGCCGCTTCGGGCGGGGCGCTACAGACATACCTTCAGTATTTTGGATTTATCTCCTCAATGGTTGGGCCAAATGCAAAGAACTTTAAATGGTTATTTTCTACACTCAATGGGCTACAGTCCTCTAAAAAGGCAAGGCCTAGTTCGAATTGGAAGGTGTCCAATAAAACCAGTCACAAACCAGGAAAGATTTCAAGTTGAAGACAAACACTTAAAGCTTCCATAAATAGTACTTGAGGATCCTACTTCGAAAATCATCATTCAAGAATTGCAAGGCTAATTTTTATGGAGCCTACATGAATAGTATTTCAAAGTGTGTAGTCTTTTCAATCATCATTCAAGACTTGCAAGACTAGTTTTTATGGAGCCTACATGAATAGTTTTTAGAAGTGTGTAGTCTTTTCAATCATCATTTCAATTTGTAAGATAGTTTGTTGTCTTGTGTTATTTTTTTGCCATAAAAGGCATATAAGAGAAGCCTAGTAATCTCACACCTTCAATGAAAATTTCATTTTCTTCAAGAGTAATTCTTGGGTGTTTTCTTGGTTCATATTCAAAATCAAGGCTAGAATCTTTCAAGGTTTGAACATCCTTGTAAGAGTTGTCTAATTTCGGGGAGGGAAACATCTAAGAGGGAGATATCTTCCATGGGTTATGTAGAATTCATGGACTCATTGTGCCTAAACCATATTCGGAGGAGAAGCTATAGAGTTAAAAAAAGGTCCATTCTTGCGTTATCAATATATATATATATATATATATACCTGCCGCATCCTCGGACATGAAGCAAAGGACTGCAGTCCAACCAATGATAATCACCAAGATCCAGAAATCCATGCAGAGCATAACAAAACGCGAGTACCAAAACAGTCTAAAAGGTGGACTCCAAAAAAGCTAAGGCCAGCCAATGCTCAAGTGATTGATGAAGACACTGAAGATGATCAGCCTGTTGAGGAACATGAGGATTTGCCAACAAATGACGAGGTTTTCCCGATACCACAAGATAATCATACATTACAATGCGATTCCGAAGCAATTGCAGATGAGCCTCCCCCCTCAAATGCGACCCCAACTCTCATAACTCAAATATCTGACCGCCAAGACTTGTCCAAGATAGATGCATCATTAGCTCACGTACCAGATGAAGGGGATGATATGCTACATGCCACACAATCTGATTCAGAAATTTACATTCAGCATACTGAGCAACTTGATGAAACCACTCGACAACCTGTTATATTACATCCACACAACCCTTCACATGAAAATCCCTGCCCACAGATTAGCCAAAGTCATCTTGTGGATGAAACTAACACTGTTTTAGCTGCTCAGAGCAGTTCTTTTCCTCATACCACGGACCAACTACTAAATGAGATGGCAGACCCTATACCCATCTCCCGAAGACGCCGAACAAAACAAGAGATGCTAAGTACCTACAACCAGCCATCAGAGCGTCAGACAAGATCTTCAAACTTAACCTCCTCCTCCACTCAATGAATTGTCTCATATGGAATGTCAGGGGAATTGCGAACTCCTTAGTTTGCATTCGTAAGCTAGTCCGAACACACAAAATACCATTGTTAGTTTTAATTGAGCCTAAAAAAAATCCTACTCATTTGGCTAGAATTCAACGCAGGCTGCAATTTTCTCATTCAGACGTAACTTGTAGGGACAAAATCTGGATTTTTTTTGGTCTCAGGATTCACTCCGTCATGTATGTACCATACATGATGAACAATGTTCACATTTCAAGTTTCAGCTTGTGGGAACAAGGATTGTTCTATGGTTCACACCAGTTTATGGCATGCACACCGTGACTAACCGTCGTAGATTATGGTATTCATTACAACATCACCATGCTACTAATAGCGAACCTTGGTTAATTGGTGGAGATTTCAATACTTATCTATCAGTTGCGGAACATGATGGACTCTCTACCCCTTCTATGCCTTCATTAGATGATTTTAACGACTGTGTGACGTCTTGTCATTTAATTGATCTGCCATACACAGGCTCTACTTATACGTGGACAAGTGGTCGTGGGTTGGGTATAGTTCGCAGAAAGTTAAATCGTATTCTATGTTCTGAATCATATAACAATCTGTTCGCTAGTCTGAGGGTTCAACACCTTCCACGATTAACATCTGATCATTCTCCGCTGCTCCTACAATGTTCACTGTCAACATCCAATGGCCCAAAATCTTTCCGTTTTCAGAATATGTGGGTGGAGCACAAGGAATTTCTTATATTTGTTAAGGCAACATGGGATTCATATCCAACCGCGGGTGGCATGCGAGGCTTATATAATAAACTGCAATCCCTTAAAAAGGATCTGCGCAATTGGAATATCACAGTGTTTGGAAATGTTTTTGATCAGCTATCACATTTGGAACGGGAGCTTAAAATCAGTGAAGCAGCTTTTGATGCACAACCAACGCCAGATACACGCACGAAGTACCATGCTATACAGGCAGAATACAAATTAGCAGAACGCAAGGTAGAGTTGTTTTGGTCTCAGAAAGCACGTCAAAAATGGATTGCAGAAGGCGACGCTAACACTTCCTACTTCCATAACATAGTACGGGATAGACATATTCGTCAAGCCATCACCAAAATATATGATACGCAGGGCACACCTATAGACACACAGCAAGGCATTCAACATGCGGCGGAATCATACTACAAACAGTTCTTTACTGCAGATACAATTACGGAAGATGACACTATTCTACAATACATACCGCAACTAGTAACAGAATCAGAAAATCAACAATTGACATCCTTGCCAACTCAGGCTGAGGTAAAAGAGACTGTTTGGTCGATGGATCCCAAAAGCGCACCTGGTCCAGATGGGTATAATGGCTATTTTTTCGTACATGTTGGGACATTGTTAAACTGGACGTTCATAAAGCTATGCAGGAATTCTTTCTTTGCCTTCCAGTGCCAAAAGCAATGGGAAGTACGCTAATTGTCTTGCTGCCAAAGTCAACCACACCCCACTCATTCTCAGACTACAGACCCATAAGTCTGGCAAATTTCATATCTAAGCTGGCTACGCGTATTATTGCAACACGCATTCAACCTCTTCTACAAAAGCTCATAACGGAAGAACAAGCAGGTTTTGTAAAAGGAAGAGATATAGCTGATCAGATAGTTATGGCTCGCGAAATGGTCCATTTGCTGGATACAAAAGTCAGAGGTTCAAATGCGATAATCAAACTGGACATGATGAAGGCATTTGATAGAGTCAGTTGGACATTCTTAGAAAAACTACTAGCGAAATTTGGTTTTTCTAGTGGTTTTATCAAGTTGATATTTAATCATCTCAGAGGGACATATATTTCTGTGTTGATAAATGGCATCCCATCCGGTTTTTTCCAGCCTTCAAGAGGGGTTAAACAAGGTGACCCCTTGTCACCTATACTTTTCATATTGGCTTCAGAAGAATTTTCAAGGGGTCTTAACAGCTTAGTCTCCAGGGGAAACATCTTGCCTTTTGCTGCGGGTAGATCCAACACAATATCCCATTTGGCTTTTGCGGACGATCTTTTAATATTCATCAATGGTGGATTACGCAATTTACTAAAGTTTAGAACATTTTTGGAGCAGTATCAGGTAGCCTCGGGTCAAGCGGTTAATTTCCAAAAGAGTCACTTTGTTCCAGCATCATACTTGTCCCATGCACAGATTCACAGAATGGAGCAAACTTTGCATATGACGGCAGTCTCATTACTAATTAAATATTTAGGCGTTCAGTTGCACAAAGGAAAGGAACGACTTTCCCATTTTGGTAGTCTGCTCTCTTCAATCCAAGCTAAATTGAATATGTGGCAAAATAAGTTTCTCAATCATGCTGCCCGTTTGATCTTGATCAAGCATGTTTTGGCTTCTATTCCATTACATGTCCTTTCAGTAAGTCGATTGCCTCAAAGTGTTCTATGCACTATTACTCGCTGGATGGTCAAATTTTTTTGGGGTAGTACATCCACTCATAATCGGTATTCTTGGGTCTCCAGTGATAAATTATTCGGGCCAACAAATGAGGGAGGTCTTGGTCTCCGGAAATTGGAAGATATGCAGCTTGCATACTCATGTAGACTATGGTGGAAATATCAACAAAATAACACTTTATGGAGCAAGTTTTTTCATACTCGATACGCCAACTGCAGATCATATACCTTTCGTATCACAGACTCCCCAATATGGAAGCGAATATGTAGAATACACCCAATATGTGATCAAGCTTTGGCCACTGAGCAATACACCATTCGTGCAGCGTATGATCATGTAAGACATGTGCGGACTACACGCCTCTCACACAAATTTATCTGGAGTAAGCATATACCTCCAAATATACGGGTGTTTCTATGGCGTTTATATCACAAAGCCATTCCGCTGCCTGAGAATCTGCAAAAGTTTGTTTGCATTCACCCAACACAATGTCCTTTCTGCTTAAAAGCACGTGTAACACTGGATCATATCCTTTTGAACTGCTCAGAAGTTACCGAAGTCTGGAAAGTGTATACTTCCTATTTGGATGGTCCTCTCATCACAGCAAGAACAATACAACAACATCTTCTTCAATGGTGGATATCAACTAAAGGTAAGACCCTTAAAGGCATCTTGCGTATCGTGGCACCTTCTTACATTGCTTGGAAACTATGGAAATGCTATACATCGATTATGTATGGGGATGGACAGTGGAGAAAATGGACTGTAATTGAAACCATACGTCGGTGTATATATGATTGGGTATCAGTCCACAACGCCAAAAAATTTGCATCACCAGACAGTGAACTCATTGCAACGGGTTTAATCCCAAAATTTTACACTCCTAGAGTCAAGATAATCAAATGGCATCAACCTCCACCGGGTAGATTGAAGCTAAACACGGACACAGCACATGGTCTACACACGGCAGCGGCAGGAGCAATTTTGCGTGACAGCAACGGTGCATTCTTAGGAGCAATAGCATTTCACTTACCATTATCGTCACCAGCAATTGCAGAGTTTCAAGCTGCATACTTCAGCTACCTTTTCTTTGCCTCGCAGTGGCCATCAATTGATATTGATGTTGATGCTCAACGAGTCCTTTCAATGGTCCACACACTACTCAGCAGCATGCCTTAATATTTAAATCGCTATTGATATCAAGAGCATCGGAGATAACATATGTTCCTAGGGAGGCCAATCAGCCGGCACATTTTCTCGCACAATATGGTCAACTTAGACAGCAACTCACCATATTCACAACAGTAGCTGCCCCTACCGCCATTAGTTCGAGCAAGCTATCAAACTGAAAGTACTCCATACATTCGCAATGGTCACAGCTCTGGATCAAATTAGTTGCCCATATCATATGATATGGGCAACGCGGGTACGCATGCTCTCCTCTGTCATACTACTACACTGTGGCATATTTCTTCCACATATTGCACACTCCGTAGCATTGTTACCCATATCAATCGATATGGGTAACCTGAGTAACTTCTCCACCACAAATATTTGCTGCACTTTACGAGATACAACTGCTGATATATATACCTTTCATCACACTCCTAATCCTTTTTTATGTTTGTGCATGGAACCTGGATTACAATGGCAACATCGGAGGAGCATACGTTGGCGACTTC
>AP025062.1:12711289-12835262 GCA_036186865.1 Eustoma russellianum | reverse complement strand
CATATCGTATATGATTGGAGGCACCAACTTATATGTTCATTATACTATTATTTTGTTTTCATTGATGATCATTGTAATATGGTATTCCTCCGTCATAAGTGAGGCATAATAAAATCATTTTTCCCGTTAAAAAAAATATATATATATATATTATTTTTCTTGCACCTGAATTATTTCTTATGTCTTGTTTTATTTTTTCATTTTGTTTAAGTAGTGAAATTTTACCGCGTTATGTATTTTTGTTAGATTCAATTTAACCTCACACTTAATTCGTTACGACGAAATTTAATTAAGTTTCGTCGTATTTTTGATAATGTTCATTATCGAATTCGTTAGGGTTTCGACATACCGAAAAGTTTAGAAACCCAGAGCGATGAAATTAAATTTACGGTGCGAAAATGTTACGATGTAGCGAAAAAAGTTTTGGGACGTAACAGAGCTTCATACATTCTAATGGCCATATGGCCTACCTCTAACTGTAATAATGGGTCTTTCTTCAGCAACTCTATCTTGATGGCCTCAGATTTACCATCAACATTGGTGAACAAATGAAACAACTACTATTCTTAAATGTTTCTGTTGTATATCGTGATGCTCTTAGGGTCCTTCATCGGATTTGGTTTCCCTTCTATTAATTTTCATCCACACTCTTTGAAGCTTGTTTCAACAGTCTTCAAGCGTATCTCCATTATGTCTGATTGAATTAGCCTTCTTATGAAGGTCAAAGACTTGTAATACATCAACGCCAGATCCGTAGTTGACTATGAGCCCATTCTAAAATGCCTTTGTAGTTGGATATTTTGATACATTATTCACCAAACTTGCCTCAACATTTTAAATTAGCCAAGTGAACATGGTGATCATTTTTCTGCCATTACGAGAAATATGGTTCTATGACAGCCAGAGGTGAGGGCACACTTATCAAATGTTGGCTCCAACTGTAGCGCCCCGGCCCGATACCATCATCGGAACCAGTGCACCCGCCGTAGTCTACTATGAGAACTACGAAGCGTCAAAGCGGATCAAGCATACATCATCTATGACGAAAGATAAATCAGCGGAAACATTGATAAATTTAAAACTTCATCGTCATTAAAACCAGAAAATGCAGCGGAATTAAAAAGTGTTTGGTCTTCTAGCTAACATAAATGTCAAGACAACATAATAACATTGAGTTTCCAATCTCAAGAAAATAATCCAGCATCTATCTATCCCCATGTCCGTCTTCCCACTGAGCCCACTCGCCATCGTCCTCGATAAATATCAACTCATATTCAGGCTCACATGAAAAGGAACAGAGTAATTGTTCTTAGCGAAATTATCGCCAGCAAGTAACTCGTCTATACTCCTTACGGAATCACACACGTCGAGTCACCAGTGTATAGAACATTGCCCAAAAATAAGGTGCTCGGGTTAGCAAATAATATTTTAATAAGAATTCCTCAAACAGATAAAGCACATATATGTACACAGATACGAGAACCAACATGTATTAAAACAACGTATCACATAAGCAAGTCATAGACTAACCACGTTTCTTGCATGTCAAGTCATATGCTTCGTGTATCATGATGCATGTACATCTTTAAAATCACACACAACACCCATGCATATGTCTTCTTTCATAAACATGTCATGCATGTCATTTCACAAAACATTTCATCACTTTACATATCATATTCTTCGCGTAGCAGAACTTTATACCCTGTGGGTGATCAGTCCACAGCAAACATAACTTTATACCCCGTGCTGAAAGGTCCACGGCCCCATAACATATAACTTTATACCCCGTGCTGAAAGGTCCACGGCCCCATTACATATATCATATATCCGTGCTGAAAGGTCCACGGCCCCATTACATATATCATATATCCGTGCTGAAAGGTCCATGGCCCCATAAAATAACTTTGTTTTCCGTGCTGATAGGTCCACGGCCCCATAAAATACTTTATACCCTGCTGTTGATTCACAGATCACGCTTTTATTCCCTGCTTTCGCAGACGTGACTTTTATACCCTACGATCAACCAGCAGCCATTTTGTCTTTCGAAAACTTTAAACCTTTCTTGTAACCACATGTTCTTTTGCAAAGCAAATCACAAATCAAATGCAAGTGCCCATGTCATGATGCAGGATGCACATGTAACTTCGTATCAAACATGTATCACACACATTCATATATCGTACTTATCAAGTATACAGTCTTGCACCTCAAACACTCCGTGGTCGTATCTTTCCAAGTCCATTCTTCTTACGAATTCACTCAAGATTCATTTTTATTCTAACTTGATCAAACTTACCATCTACACCTCAATTACAACTCAAACACCTTTGCATTTTATGCTCAAAAGAAGTGTATAAGGTTACAACACGCACATAGGGCACCTAAAGGGTCAAAGAGACTTCTAGTATAGTTGGAACGCTACATGAAGCGCCTATAGTGACTTAGAGCGCCTATACTAGGCGTTCGAAGTGTTCGTGGATGTTCCGTAGACATTGAACGCCTACATGAAGCGCTTAATCTGACATAGAGCGCTTCATGTAGGTGTTCGAAGTGTTCGGGGATGATTCAGGACACATTGAACGCTACATTAGGCGCCTAATGTGACATAGAGCGCCTGATGTAGGCGTTCGAAGTGTTCTGACGGTTCTAAATTGCAGTTTTTCTGTACGGGAAAGCTTCAGGACACATTGAACGCCACATTAGGCGCCTAATGTGACATAGAGCGCCTAATGTAGGCGTTCGAAGTGTTCTGACGATGCCAAACTGCAGTTTTTCTGCAGTAACTTCCTCTCCAACACCCTCCTTCTTCAACCCTTTCATTTTCAACACTTAAAGATCCATCTTAACATCTAGTTTCATCTTACTTAACACACATCTAAACATGAATTGATGCCTAGCCATGCCTAACAATATCCCCTCTAGCCTTCAATCATTCACAACCTTCAAAAGATCTCATCAACTTTCCCAACACAACAAGACTACAGCAATGTCATCACTCATCTCTCAATTTCCTGCACTTACTCTCAACATCTAAGTGTAGACAATCAACATAAGAGTAGCACAAGACAATAAGCACGTCAAAATATACACTTTTATGGGCATGCTTGACAACAACGAAGCACCACACAACTATTTTCATAAATTTGGCCCAAAGAACAAGACTTTACACAATTAGCAACAAGACTTACGTATAACAAAGCATTTAAGATAGACAAGACAAGAATACTAATGTGTGATTCATGTTTTCTCTTTGTAAGAACATAGGGCCTAAAGTATCAAAATTTGCGTAAAGCGTATAGAAAGATTACTTGCCTTGGTTTCTAGTTAACCTTACGGATTTACTGCAGAACCTTGATAAGAATTGAACCTAGAATGGCCTTTTCCCTCCTTTCCTTCTTCTCTTCTTCTTCTTCCTTTCCTTTTCTCTTCTCTCTCTTTTTCCTGCGGTTTTCCCTCTCCTCTTTGGTGTGGAAAACGTCCCCTTATGCTGAGATGGGGAGTTATACTAAATTTCTATAACTCCCCCTATCTCCTAGTAGGGACCTTTTAGGTAATTTCTATTAATTACCTTTAATTCTATTTGAACCCTTCTTTCTTATTCTTCTATGTTTTAGGTGACTAAGTCTCATAACCTACAAAATTAATTAAGTTGTATTTAAGGTTGACCTCTAAGTATTGAAAATCGTGCTTAAAAGTCACGGGGTGTAACATTCCACCCCCCTTACAAAAAGTTTCGTCCTCGAAACTTACGTACCTTAGTCGAAGAGCTGAGGATACTTCTCCCGCATTTGTTCTTCGAGCTCCCAAGTGGCTTCACGTTCCGTGTGATTGCTCCACTGGACCTTTACATAAGGGATCACTCGCTTCCTCAACACTTGATCCTTTCGGTCCACAATTTTCACGGGTACCTCCTCATATGTAACATCCTCCTTGAGTTCTAAAGGTTGAGCTTCAAGTACATGACTTGGATCCGCCACGTACTTTCTTAATTGTGACACGTGGAATACATCGTGAACTTGCGCCAACACTGGAGGCAATGCCAACCTATAAGCCAAGGCTCCCACTTTCTCAAGTACTTCATAAGGACCAATAAAGCGAGGGCTTAGCTTGCTTTTTACTCCGAACCGCATGACACCCTTGGTAGGTGATACCTTCAAATAAACTTTTTCACCCACGTCAAAATCCAATGGTCGTCGTTTGGAATCTGCCCAACTCTTGCTGCGATCCTGAGCCGTCTTGAGTCTTTCCCGGATGATATTCACCTTATCTAGCGTTTTCTCCAATAGCTCAGGTCCCGTGATGGTCCTCATGCCCACTTCGTCCCAATAAACCGGGGACCTACATTTCCTTCCGTACAACGCTTCAAAAGGAGCCATGTCAATTGGACTGTGGTAACTATTGTTATAAGAAAACTCCATCAGTTTCACCATTCCATCCCAACTCCCTTTGAAATCCAACACGCAAGCCCTTAGCATATCTTCCAAGGTTTGAATAGTCCGCTCGAACTGTCCATCGGTTTGGGGATGATACGCCGTACTCAACCTTAACTCTGTACCCATGGCTTCTTGGAATGCTGTCCAAAACATAGAAGTGAACCGTGCATCTCGATCGGACACTATACTTACCGGGACTCCATGCAAACTAACAATACTGTCCATATATAAACTCACTAACTTGTCAAGAGGTGCTTTACTTGAAACGGGTAGGAAATGGGCAGACTTTGTTAAACGATCCACGATGACCCAAATCATGTCACATCCACTTCTTGTCTTTGGTAAACCCGCTACAAAATCCATTGTGACATGTTCCCATTTCCATTCCGGGATTTCCAACGGCATCAACAATCCACCGGGTCGTTGGTGTTCCGCTTTGACTTGTTGACACACCAAACACCTCTCTATGAATTCCGTAATATGTCTTTTCATCCCAGACCACCAATAGTATCGCTTGAGATCTCTATACATCTTGGTGCTACCTGGGTGTATTGATAACCTTGAATTGTGAGCTTCCTGCAAAACTTCCTTCCTAAGTTCGTCAACATCCTGCACGCATAATCTTTCCCTAAACCATAAGCTCCCATCCTCCTTGATCCAAAATCCTTCAACTTGACTATGTTTCACCCTTTCTGTTATCTCACTTAAAGCCTTATCTTTCTTATGTGCCTCCTTTATCCGATCAATCAAACTCGGGGTGATAGTCAAGGCTGTCAGGACGTTCACCGTGGATTCAATCAAATCTAAACCAAACTCCTCCATCTCTCTTTCCAATGGTGATTGTCGTGCATGGCTGGACTTCCTACTTAAGGCGTCGGCTACCTTGTTAGCCTTTCCCGGGTGATAATGAATAGTTAGGTCATAGTCTTTTAGCAATTCCAACCATCTCCGCTGCCTCATATTCAATTCCTTCTGCGAGAACAAATACTTTAGGCTCTTATGATCCGTGAATACCGCGCACTTCTCTCCATACAAATAATGCCGCCAGATCTTCAAGGCAAACACAACCGCGGCAAGTTCAAGATCATGTGTGGGATAGTTTTGCTCATAAGGCTTTAGCTGTCTTGAGGCATATGCGATGACTCGTTCGTTTTGCATTAAGACACAACCTACAAACAAAGTATTAGTCTAGGCTTAATGGGTATACAAGATCATAACCTTATGCTATAATTTACGTACCTAACCCGTTCTTTGACGAATCACTATAAATCACAAACCCATCAGTTCCTGAAGGTTGAGCCAATACTGGAGCTGTCGTTAATCTCTTCTTAAGCTCCGTGAAACTTTGTTCGCATTCCGCCGTCCACTCAAACTTGGACTTCTTTTGAGTAAGGCGACTGAGAGGTACGGCAATCCTTGAGAATCCCTCAACAAATTTTCTGTAATAACCCGCTAGACCCAAGAAACTTCGCACTTTGGTGACATTGGTAGGTCTAGGCCATTCAGTTATAGCTTCCACCTTCTTCGGGTCAACATCAATCCCCTCTTCTGATATCACGTGACCCAGGAAAGCCACACTTCTTAACCAAAACTCACACTTGCTAAACTTAGCATATAGTTGTTTCTGCCTCAGAATACCTAGAACGGTTCTCAAATGATCAGCGTGAGTTTGTTCGTCAGGGGAATACACCAGAATATCATCTATGAATACCACAACAAATTTGTCCAACTGTTCTCGAAAGACGGTATTCATAAGATCCATAAAAGCTGCGGGGCGTTTGTTAATCCAAACGGCATCACCAAAAACTCATAGTGGCCATATCTTGTGCGGAAGGCTGTCTTCGCGATGTCTTCGGCCTTCACTCGCAACTGATGATACCCTGATCGGAGATCAATTTTAGAGAAAATCTTGGCGCCCTTGACTTGATCAAACAAATCCTCAATTCGTGGAAGGGGATACTTATTCTTGATGGTAACTTTATTCAACTCTCTATAATCGATACAAAGCCTCATGCTACCATCTTTCTTCTTTACAAACAAGACAGGTGCTCCCCAGGGCGATACACTAGGGCGGATAAACTTCTTGTCCAATAACTCCTGCAGTTGTTCCTTCAACTCTCTCAATTCTGCCGGAGCCATTCTATAAGTAGCTTTAGAAATAGGTTCTGTCCCAGAAATCAAGTTAATCTCGAACTCAACTTCTCTTGGGGGTGGTACTCCTGGTAAATCCTCCGGAAACACATCAGGAAATTCATTGACCACTGGAATTTGCTCAATAGACGGTACCTCCTGAGTAACATCCATGGCATACACTAGGAATCCCTCAGCACCTTTCCTTAATGCTTTGCGTGCTTGCGCGACGGACACATATACCTTCTTGGGAACTTTCTTTCGTTCCGCATCTCCTTGAAATATTACCTCCTCCATCTTAGCATTCTTGATTGTCACTTGCTTCAACCGACAATCAATATTGGCGTGATTCTTGGCCAACCAGTCCATTCCTAATATGACATCAAAGTCATACATCTGAATAGGGATCAGTGTGGCGGAGAATGTTTGTCCTTTAAACTCCAATTCACAATCTCGATACAGCTGGTATGAAACCATAATCTGATCTCCGGCCGCTTGAATGCGATACGGAGTTTCTAACCATTCAGGAAAACTGCCAAGGTGCTTAGTGAATCTCTTTGCTACAAAGGAGTGGCTTGCGCCGCTATCGAAAAGTACATTGGCAGGCATCTTATTTACTAAAACCGCACCTAAGGCCATATAAAGTTTTACACAGAAGTTAAGCACGAAAACACTTAATTCAATATGAATTCAAACTTAGTTTAAATGATACCTGCTACTACATCGGTAGCCTCCTGCATATCCGTGTCCGTCATGAGATGTACACGAGCATTTGCTCGAGGCTTCACTCTCGGCTGCTGAGCCGCCTCTCCAGGATTATTCTTCTTCATCTCCGGACAGTCTCTAATCATATGGCCCACTTGACCGCATCGAAAGCATGCTCCAGCCACTTTCCTACACTCTCCAACGTGGTTCCTGTTGCAATGTGGACAAACTCCTACAGCCTGTTGAATTACCGGATTCTGGGGTGGGGGTCTCTGAAAATTTCCAACCGGTCCTCTCTTCGGAATTTTGACCCAACGTCCGGGTCTTCCACCAGCTCGCACATCATCTCTTGGCCTCTTGCCCCTATCCAACCCTCCAGCACTAGCTGATCTTGCCGCTACTCTGCGGAAATCGCTCTCAATCCGAAAACATGCATCCAACATGTCCTCGTAAGTTTTCATTCCTGCGTTCACTATCGCCGACTGTATCCTCGAGTCCAAACCCCTCTCGAACTTCGTCATCTTAAGACGATTATCAGACATGATCGCAGGGGCAAACTTACCCAAGGCATGAAAACGATCTGCATACTCCGACACCGTCATCCTTCCTTGCTCCAATCTGTCAAATGCTCTTATCTTGTCCAATATCGCAGTCTCCGGTACGTAGTACTTCAGGAAAACATCACAAAACTGTGTCCAAGAGATTGGTGGGGTCATTGTCAACACCATTCCTTCCCACCATTCGCCAGCCTTGCCACTTAGAAGGGGCGTGGCCACCTCAACTTTTATCTCATTCGGTACTTGCACTAGCCTAAAACATTTCTCCACCTCAGCCAACCAGTGCTGAGCCTCCTCAGGATCAGTACATCCACCGAACTCCGGCACCCTCATCTTCCTCATTTCTCCATAAAAGAATCTGATGTTATGCTGTGGCGGCGGTGGAGGCGGAGGCTGATGCTGTTGCACGTACCCTTGTGCAATCACCGTCAGTGCATCAGTGAGCACCTGGGGTAAAACAACTTGTGGTGGCTGGTTCTCCTGTCCATTGCCAGGGTTGCCTGTGTTATCTCTTCTTGGAGGCATATTTCTCTGAAAAGGTCAACATTGCATTAGCATTCAGTAAATACAAAGGGTTACTGAAAGCTTGAACGCGTATGAAGGGGGTGAGGTATGTAATCCAACTATTAATACGACATTAGATGATAAACGCGCTCGTACACACCCAACCCATATCATACTTAACCACAAAGATTAATCAATACTTATGTCTAAGGGTCAAACTTAAGGGAGAATCATAACTTAGATGTCTAAAAGATCATGAACCTAAGTTTCCAAGATAGATCTGAAGCCTAGGCTCTGATACCACCTGTAGCGCCCCGGCCCGATACCATCATCGGAACCAGTGCACCCGCCGTAGTCTACTATGAGAACTACAAAGCGTCAAAGCGTATCAAGCATACATCATCTATGACGAAAGATAAATCAGCGGAAACATTGATAAATTTAAAACTTCATCGTCATTAAAACCAGAAAATGCAGCGGAATTAAAAAGTGTTTGGTCTTCTAGCTAACATAAATGTCAGAACAACATAATAACATTGAGTTTCCAATCTCAAGAAAATAATCCAGCATCTATCTATCCCCATGTCCGTCTTCCCACTGAGCCCACTCGCCATCGTCCTCGATAAATATCAACTCATATTCAGGCTCACATGAAAAGGAACAGAGTAATTGTTCTTAGCGAAATTATCGCCAGCAAGTAACCCGTCTATACACCTTACGGAATCACACACGTCGAGTCACCAGTGTATAGAACATTGCCCAAAAATAAGGTGCTCGTGTTAGCAAATAACATTTTAATAAGAATTCCTCAAACAGATAAAGCACATATATGTACACAGATACGAGAACCAACATGTATTAAAACAACGTATCACATAAGCAAGTCATAGACTAACCACGTTTCTTGCATGTCAAGTCATATGCTTCGTGTATCATGATGCATGTACATCTTTAAAATCACACACAACACCCATGCATATGTCTTCTTTCATAAACATGTCATGCATGTCATTTCACAAAACATTTCATCACTTTACATATCATATTCTTCGCGTAGCAGAACTTTATACCCTGTGGGTGATTAGTCCACAGCAAACATAACTTTATACCCCGTGCTGAAAGGTCCACGGCCCCATAACATATAACTTTATACCCCGTGCTGAAAGGTCCACGGCCCCATTACATATATCATATATCCGTGCTGAAAGGTCCACGGCCCCATTACATATATCATATATCCGTGCTGAAAGGTCCACGGCCCCATAAAATAACTTTGTTTTCCGTGCTGATAGGTCCACGGCCCCATAAAATACTTTATACCCTGCTGTTGATTCACAGATCACGCTTTTATTCTCTGCTTTCGCAGACGTGACTTTTATACCCTGCGATCAACCAGCAGCTATTTTGTCTTTCGAAAACTTTAAACCTTTCTTGCAACCACATGTTCTTTTGCAAAGCAAATCATAAATCAAATGCAAGTGCCCATGTCATGATGCAGGATGCACATGTAACTTCGTATCAAACATGTATCACACACATTCATATATCGTACTTATCAAGTATACAGTCTTGCACCTCAAACACTCCGTGGTCGTATCTTTCCAAGTCCATTCTTCTTACGAATTCACTCAAGATTCATTCTTATTCTAACTTGATCAAACTTACCATCTACACCTCAATTACAACTCAAACACCTTTGCATTTTATGCTCAAAAGAAGTGTATAAGGTTATAACACGCACATAGGGCACCTAAAGGGTCAAAGAGACTTCCAGTATAGTTGGAACGCTACATGAAGCGCCTATAGTGACTTAGAGCGCCTATACTAGGCGTTCGAAGTGTTCGTGGATGTTCCGTAGACATTGAACGCCTACATGAAGCGCCTAATGTGACATAGAGCGCTTCATGTAGGTGTTCGAAGTGTTCGGGGATGATTCAGGACACATTGAACGCTACATTAGGCGCCTAATGTGACATAGAACGCCTGATGTAGGCGTTCGAAGTGTTCTGACGGTTCTAAATTGCAGTTTTTCTGTACGGGAAAGCTTCAGGACACATTGAACGCCACATTAGGCGCCTAATGTGACATAGAGTGCCTAATGTAGGCGTTCGAAGTGTTCTGACGATGCCAAACTGCAGTTTTTCTGCAGTAACTTCCTCTCCAACACCCTCCTTCTTCACCCCTTTCATTTTCAACACTTAAAGATCCATCTTAACATCTAGTTTCATCTTACTTAACACACATCTAAACATGAATTGATGCCTAGCCATGGCTAACAATATCCCCTCTAGCCTTCAATCATTCACAACCTTCAAAAGATCTCATCAACTTTCCCAACACAACAAGACTACAGCAATGTCATCACTCATCTCTCAATTTCCTGCACTTACTCTCAACATCTAAGTGTAGACAATCAACATAAGAGTAGCGCAAGACAATAAGCACGTCAAAATATATACTTTTATGGGCATGCTTGACAACAACAAAGCACCACACAACTATTTTCATAAATATGGCCCAAAGAACAAGACTTTACACAATTAGCAACAAGACTTACGTATAACAAAGCATTTAAGATAGACAAGACAAGAATACTAATATGTGATTCATGTTTTCTCTTTGTAAGAACATAGGGCCTAAAGTATCAAAATTTGCGTAAAGCGTATAGAAAGATTACTTGCCTTGGTTTCTAGTTAACCTTACGGATTTACTGCAGAACATTGATAAGAATTGAAACTAGAATGGCCTTTTCCTTCCTTTCCTTCTTCTCTTCTTCTTCTTCCTTTCCTTTTCTCTTCTCTCTCTTTTTCCTGCGGTTTTCCCTCTCCTCTTTGGTGTGGAAAACGTCCCCTTATGCTGAGATGGGGAGTTATACTAAATTTCTATAACTCCCCCTATCTCCTAGTAGGGACCTCTATTAATTATCTTTAATTCTATTTTGAACCCTTCTTTCTTATTCTTCTATGTTTTAGGTGACTAAGTCTCATAACCTACAAAATTAATTAAGTTGTATTTAAGCAGAGATTTTATTATACGAATGACGCCGCTTTTTCTCTGGCGATCGCAGGCAAGCATGCGGCATTAGCCGCCGGCGCCGATTCCGTTCATCTCCCTTCTCTTCCAACACGTCGGGCATATCTACTCACTTCCTGCATTGCCCGCTTCCCACGAAAGCTCACTCTTTTTCTGGAGAATTGGTACATTGCCCTTCAACCGCCATTGCTGTTTTCTTTCATCCGATCGCATCATCATGGCTTCCACGGCGCCGTCATTCGCAGATATCGTTATGGGATCCTCATCAGCCGCAAAAATAAGCATCGCTCCCAAAACGGTCTCAAGGCATAAAGGTATTCCGCTGATTTCTTTTCTTGATTCTGAAATCGATGCATTAGCCGCCCCATTCAAATATTCTTTGGTCGGCACATTTTGGTATGGAAGACCACCGTTGAAGGTGATCAGAGAGGTGTTTGAGAAAATAGGCTTTCAAAACGATTTGCGTATCACACTTATTGATCAAGTTTGAAGATGAGGGTGGCTGACCTTCCTCAGCATCATGTGAATCCAACCCAGAGACCGAAGGGACTGTATGAGCATTCAATGGTGGTGCAGTAACTGGGGGTATATCCGATTCAGCAGGAGGCCGGGATGAAGAGGGTTCCTCCGTTTGGGGTACAGTTGTCTTCTTCTTAATTGGAGTCGATCTTTGCTTCGACAGGCGAGACGGAGGTGGTGGCAGAGGTGGCGGAATGGCCGATGGCGGTGACGATGTTGGCTTACATGTGTCGTGATCATGCCCTAAACGACGACAAGAAGTACAATATTTTGGCATATCCTCATAAATCACTGACTGCAGTATTAGACGTTTTTTTGCTTGCAAATAGATTTTGGTAGGCAGTTCCTGTGACACATCGACTTCTACACAGACTCTGGCCACAGACGGCCGAAGCGCATCCGATGTCGCTACATCTAACTTAATGGGCGAACCAATCGGTTTCACTATCTCAAACAAAGCCTCTCGACAATGCAGATGAACCGGCAAACCAGGAAAGGCTACCCAAACTGGAACAATGGGAACATCAGTCATTGGGTCAAAAGCAACTGTCCATTTAGTGATACGCATGTGACATCCTGATATGTTCCATGATCTACAATAGAAACATCTGTTTGTAGGTTATGCTTACACACTGTGCTTGGTGCTGGGAGACATCTGGGGGATAGATTTATTAATTGCCTTGACGCACATCTATGTATGGCGACGGTGTGGATGATTTCTCGCGTACAAAATTTGGCCTGGTCCGTTCATATGGATTGGCACTCCTTACATAACCCTGCCTGCCCATTAATTGGTGCAGGCAGGTTGGGTATGTGTTCTTTCTATTGCCTTGATTCTTCCTCTTGTAACCTCGATAAGGTTTACACATGGTTTTATTTCCCTATTGCATGGCTGATCATTACGGTTTGGATTACATGGCTGATCAACACCGCTTGGATGCTTTTACGCGTGGATGCTATTTGGACGGAGCATCGCCCTGGCGCGCTACAATGGCAATATTCCAATATAGTCCACTTCAAATTGGCTTTTCTTTTCAACTACAGTGGCATACATAGTCACCGGACAGCTGCATATACACGTTTTTTATTTACTGTATTGTACAGCTTTGGTATCAATGAGAGTCGTATAAATATGCACGCTTTTTCCTTCGCCAAGGTTTTATCCACAAGGGTGGTTTTACTTGGCAAGGTTTTAATGCGACATATCGTATACGACTGGAGATATCTCATTATTAGTTTTTTGATCTTTTTATTTACGTATTCGGACATTTGTATAAAGGTTTTCCTCCGCCAAAAGTGAGGCTTTGATCTAATAAAATCCATATTTTTAAAAAAAAAAAAATTAAGTTGTATTTAAGGTTGACCTCTAAGTATTGAAAATCGTGCTTAAAAGTCACGGGGTGTAACACCAACTCTGTCCTCCAATTTCCTTTCGTATGAGTGTTGACTACAATGAATAATTATCACTTTTGCATTTGAATCTAAGTGATAATTTTCTAGAGTTTCAGTTTGTTGGTTGGATGCCGAGGCATTTCTTAGCAAATTTACTAGTTGCATAGCAAATTCAGTGTTATTAGTTTTGTTTCGGAACTCTCTCTAGTTCTTGACATTCTTTTGGTTTTGTTAGGTTGCAGGAACACAGATTTTGTGGTGGTTTTGGCTGTTTAGTGGCATTTTGTGCCTAATTTGGGCTCAGATTTTGTGGTTAGGGTGCTATTCTTACTGTTGGTTATTTGATATTGAGATGCGGGCATAAGAATAATGATGAATATATTTCTTAGTTTTAAGGCTTTGCGCTGATTTTTGTGGGGTTTGTTTGGTGGTTAGAGGTTGTCGTGTTCTGGAAAGTATGGTTTTGTGGATGTGATATTTGTTTTTTCATGTGATTGACTTGCTTGAATGGTCAGCAAAGGCCTGTGGACACAGATGAACTTGTGTTATGTGTTTCACAGATCATAGAACGTGCTCTGATGCTATTTTCAATTGAATGAAATGTATTTTCATTGAGACACCATATAGGATATTTTTCTACTTATAATACAAATAAAATCTGCAAACTAAATGATGCGATCAACGAAAATTTATAATTACAGTTGGGATTTGATTTCCGTATTAATTTTCCATAATCTAAGAAAATCATATCTAATCACATTGATTAACATGCTCGAATGGCTTTACCAAATGCAAGTGATTAATTTTTTTAGGTGAAGGACGGGCGGTACCATCCGGTTATTTTATTATTATAAACCCTCACTTGTGGCGGAGGAATACTGTGGTTACATTCCTGTCCATATCTACGGAGGGAGACTCTCCAAAACCAAACAGAATATTTGAAGAAAAACATATAAAAACTCAAAATACAGTCTAAGAATGAATTACATATACAACTGGAGACAATCTGACTAGCTTGAGACCGACAAGGAAGCTCTCTCAAGAAAAAAGTCCTCACACTTTTGGCAGCCTCCCCACGCATGAACTTTCTCCAAAGGCGAAAGATATACCTCGATAGATCAATTAAAGCAGTAGTCATGCACACATTAAACCATAGAAAACCATAGCATGTACGTAATCGTAAAGATGAGGCTAAGAATATACACAGGTTGCTCGACACCAAAACTGGCTCGGGCAACAATGATAGCATACAAGTCCGAAGATGATCAACGCGGTGATTGCCTCCCCTGCACAAACAGACGTACCTCGACAAAACAATACAGCACATAGTCATGTAATAAGTAAATATCAATATGGATAGATGTAAAAAGCACGAACATACTGAACCGCCCATATCCAAACGATGCAGGGGGGACAAATGCAGGACGTTATTAGTGTCGGATACTATCTGTGTGAACATCATTTCGCAGACTGCCTTGAGCTGCTAGTGGAAGCTTTGAGTGGCGTGTATATATGCAAGTCTGACGCTGCCAAAGTCCATGTTGTGATAAAAAGTGAGCAACGGAGTTACATTCATGCAGAATGTATGAGACATGTGCTCTCGTGGAAGCTAGAAGGTTTTGTACTCGAGCAGAATCACTACCCGACCTAGCAGTAAAAACTGTATTACTCGCAATGAACTCCAGTAATTGCAGGCAACAAGTTTCCACCTCTAGTAGAATATGGCCTGCAGTGGTAAAGAAGAGAATAGAAAAAAGGAGGGATTGTAATTCAGCATGCACCTGCGACAACACTGGCAAAGAAAAGGATATCGCATGGACCAGGCATCCGTTCGCATCTCACAAACTGCCCCTCCGACCGCACCTCGACGACTAGTCGCGGCATTAACATTAAGCTTCAATTTACCAGTGGGTGGCAGTCTCTAGCGTAGAATTCGTAGTCGTTTGTGACGTGTAGGAGGCGAATAAGAGGCAGCAATTAAGGTTGGAATGGAAGAGGCGAACTTACAACCAACCACTGAGGAGCACCATATATAGACGTCATAACGAATTCGCTCCCAAAGCCAGGGAAGCGAAAAAGTATGTTCCCTAAATTGTATTGCTGCGTTTTCCTTCGAGATTTTCCAAATGACAATCAATGGTATCACTGCAGCTAGCTGGCCAGACATAGTTGTTTTGCGGACGTTGATCCACCAACCCCATAAATAATGCCGCAAGGTAGAGGACATGGGCAACAGCCCGTCGAAAGTCACTGCCATGTGACTCCACGCATCCTTAATGACTTGATAATTATAAAAGATATGATCCTATGAAACCGAGGCATTGCGATAGAAAAAACAACATGTTGGGAAAACCACCAACCATATCCGAACGTTTTTTGGCATTGGCAGAGCATTATACCAGAGACGGCATAAAAATAGTTTAGCAGAAGCCAACATTCCTGGCCACCAAATGTATCGAGTGAAAGGTGACAGATCCAACCTCGGCCGATAGGCTTCATAGGCAATACGGAAAGTAAATTGACCATTCACATCTGTACTCCATTCCAATCCATTATCCGAAGCAAGAGTGTGCATGGCACAGAAAGAATCAATGCGACGCAATCTCTTCCAGCCCGTATAGTCATACACGTGTGCCGACATACTCCCTCTAGTGCCATACTGGTGCCGCATGAATGTAGCCCACAAGGAGTCCAATGTATGAACATTTCACCACATTTTACATTCAAATGCCTTATGCAACGCCTCAAGATTACGAACTCCCAATCCACCCTCATCCTTTGGATAACAAATTGTTGACCAGGCTCTCCAATGATGACGTTGCTTCCACAAAAAGGTAGAAATTTTCCGATTTAACTCACATATGACGCTCTTGGGAAGTCTTGTCGCCGCCTTAATATGCAAGGGCATGGTAGATAATATTGACTGGATGAGCGTCAACCAACCCGCCATACTCAACATACGCTGCGACCAACTTATCAATCTCGCATCAAAATGAGCAAGCAACGATGTACAATATTGTGCCTGGTTGATACCTTTAAATAGAAATGAGCCTAAGTATTTGAAAGGTAATTCTGTGGGATGCATTTGTAAGATGGCAACGGTGCGATGCAAGGCGACTACCTCATTTGTGACCAGCTGGCTCTTATGATAGTTAATCAACTATCCCGAAGCCCGCTGATACTGTTCCAATAACTTCTTAAATGCATGCAAATTGCCAGCTGCGCCATTGAGAAATATCAACAAATCATCTGCAAAACCAGGATGTGTAATAGACTTTGGTCGACCACCACCGAAACCCTTTATCTCACCTGTCCCCATACGTGCCTTAAGGCCTATATTAAATCCTTCAGATGCAAGAAAGAATAGAAGAGGTGACAAAGGGTGCCCTGCTTGACTCCTCCGGAAGGTCGAAAAAATCCATTTGGCTTCCAATTTATCAACACAAAACGTCTTGTAGCTGCTAAATTATTCATAATAATACGTACAAAACGAGGCAAAAAAACAAACTTCAAGAGAAACTTTTCTAAATATTTCCAGGAAGCACAGTCAAATGCTTTAGCCATGTCTAATTTTATCATGACATGGCCACCTCGATATTTGCGATCCAATATATGGACCATCTCTTTTGCCAACAGTATTAGCTCCAAAATACCTCAACCCAGCATGAAATCGGCCTGCTCAGGAGAGATTAGTTGGGGCAATAATACATTAAGTTGAGTAGATATAATTCTTTCACCACTTTAGACGAAAAATTTGTAAGACAAATTGGGCGAAAATCCGCGAAGGTATCTGGATTTTGAACCTTAGGAATCAGGAATATCAATGATGCTGCCATTTTACTAGGCATAGGAAATCCCAAGAAGAATTCTGGCACTGCTAGTAAAACATCAAGTCCAATGTCATCCCAAAAACATCGATAAAATGAACGTGGAAAGCCATCGGGGCCCGAAGCACTAGACGGGTTGAGATGCTAGAAAGCCAGAAGAACCTCATCGATTTGAGGTTGCGATAATAACCGGATGTTATCATGTTCTGTCAAAATGAAAGGAATGTGCTGCAATAATATATCATGATCCTCGGTGGGCTCTTCACAAAACAATTGTTGATAAAAACGGACGATCTCGGATTGTATATCGGCTGCAGTCTCACACACTGTGCCATCCAGCCGCCTAATAAAAGAAATGGTCAGCTTGTGCCGGCGCATTCTTACTACGCTATGAAAGTATGATGTGTTGGCATCACCCTCCTTCAACCATTTAACATTAGCTTTTTGCTTCCAAAAAAGACAAGCGCGAGATTGCTGATGCAACAACCATGCCTTAGCCTGGTGATATACATGACAATTGTCCTCCATTGGGGCCGCATCATATAGGACTTCCACCCAGATAGTTTCCTCCTCCACCGCCATCAAATCTGTAAAAATGTTTCCAAATACAGTGCGATTCCATCGACGCAAGTCAAGCTTCAGCCGATGGAGCTTGTCATAAAGCCCATACATTCCCCCCACAGTAGGATATCAACACCAATGAGTACGAACATATGTATCAAAGTCCGCATGTGTAGTCCATGCCTCATGATATCTGAATGACGTTGGTCCGGCAGAGGACGCAAACTTACAAGTCAATAATAATGGTGAATGATCCGATGTAGCACGCTGTAAATGCTGCACTCTGCTAATATCAAATAACTCTGCAAAATTTGTGGAGCATAGGAAATGATCTAACCTGCGCCAGACCTTACCCAATCCCCGGCCATCAGACCAGGTAAATTTAGATCCCTGGAATGGCAAATCTATTAACTCATAATATTCAACCAACTGCTTGAAATTAGTGACCGTACGTAGTGACGGCGATGCAACCCCTTTATGTTCATCCAGTGATAGAAAAGTATTGAAGCTCCCCCCAGGAGCCATGGCTAGTCCACAGTAGAGTGAAACCGCATCAAATCAGCCCATAATGGTTTCCTGGCTGCCACCGTGTGCCTACCATAGACGGCCGTAAACCAAAATGTTCGGCTGCTAGGCAGCCATCGGAAATTAATCGACATATTCTGGACACCCATCTGGATCTCCAACGACTCCAGAAAAGAATCTCGCCAAAAAAACCAAATGTTTGTATCAGCAGAATAAGAAGCATGTGAAAACCCCAACTGTAAACGAAAATATTCTAAACGAGCAGGTTGTGGCTTTGGTTCAATAATAACTAATAGTTGGATAGCATGTTGACGTGTAAGTGAGAGTATACGTGTAATAGAGGTGTTAATACCTCTAACATTTCAAAGAAGGACCTTCATTGGGGCGGGTCAAGGGAAGTCGTTGTCGAACAGTGTATAGCATTACGGGTGATAATAGGTGATGAGGGACCGATGGCAGCTCACCCTTTTTCTACCTGGGACACCTAGTACGAACCTTCAATAAGTGATCCACTACCTCAGATACATCTGGATGTGTCACGTTCGGGCCACCGTCTTCCAATGGTGGTGTAGCAGATAATATCCTAGCAACCTCTAATACCGCTGAACGTAGTTCAGAGGCATCCATCGCTTTATCATGATGTAACTCCGTATCAGACGAGTGATGCATTATAGGATCCACATCCTCTACATCAGTCAAACCAATTGGCACAGAAGAACAATGCAATTTGGCCAGATCTTGGGCATGCGACACCTCAGTAATCTGCTCATTTGATGGAGCATTATCAACACTAGCAACCGGTGGCGTTGAGGGATCCATACTTCCCTCTGGTTCAATTGTTATTGGAATTGGCAGAATAGTCGGAGTCATCTACAGTGTAGTTTTGTCTTCAGATGGCAGCAACACTGTCTTTTTTGGCGTCCAACGTTGGGGCGGCATCGATACTGGCTTTGTCGACGAAGGTGCTGCAGCTGCTGTTACTGTCGCAGGTTCCAGCTGAACCTCCTTTTTGCATGCAGACGCTGAATGTCCCAGTAGACAACAGAAGGCACAATATGCAGGCAAGTTCTCATACTAAACTGCTTGAAAGAAGCGATAGTCATCACTTTGGATATATAATCTCTGCGGCAATTCCTGCGATGTACCAATCTCAATACACACTCTAGCCACCGAAGGTCGCAGCAAATTTGTGGTTGCAAAATCTTCCTTTAAAGGGATTCCAATCATACGTGTGATTTCAAACAAGGCCACTTGTTTGTGAAGATAAACAGGGAGTCCTGGTAATGAGACCCAAACCAGCACAATAGGCATGTCAATCTTTGGATCAAAATCATATGTCCATTTAGTAACTCGCATATGATATTCCAAAAACGTCCATGTGTGTCGTGAAAAACAATGATAATAGTATGTCTCGGCATCAAAATATGCGTTGGATCAAGTAGCATAACTTTATGGCTGCTGAGAATCCAATCCGATCAAAACAGTTTCGGATGGCGTCTAATTTAGGTCGTCCATACCAAAACGTCCCTACCAAACAGTGTTTAAAAGAATCCGATAATGCCGTTATCTCCTTGCGTGTGAATTTTATAGCAGGAACGCCTTTAAATCTTGTGATTTCACGAGGAGGAATGAGCGTAGATGATGGTTTTAGAAAAGAGGCATAGGATCGTTGTGAATCTATAGCCTGTGAAAAAATCGGCTGGATCGTTGTGAATCCATAGCCTGCAAAAAAATCGGCTGATCGCAGTCGCCTCCCGTTGAAAATGCAATGCCGGAACGACAAATCGCAAACACTAATTATTGAATTCCAAAAATAGAAAAGAGAATAGGAAAAGAGCAACAAATGATCGATCACAATGGCAAATGGCTGCGGCATGACGCCGCCGCCATCAAGTTGATTGCTAGAGCGCCCTCATCGTAATTAGAATTATGCAAGTGATTAGTTTAATACGTATATATATATATATAATGGAAGGACGGGCGGTACCGTTCGAGGTTTTATTTATTTATATAGCCCTCACTTATGGCGGAGGAATACCGTGGTCACATAATAGCCCTAAAACAACAGGAGACTCTCCCAAAACGATAATAAATAATGTAAATACATGAGTCCATAAATAATTGTGCAAGAAATGAATACATTCGTTGATAATCCTAACAATAGTCATAATTTAGTTGAACTAGACAGACTTGTGGCAGATAGCCTGCGGTGTCTTGAATTCCACAATGATAGGCTCCACATGCAGCATATCGAATCAGGAAAATGGTTAAACAAGATAATTTCATGATATATAATATCAAGCAGAGAAAGAAGTAAGCTACATACCCACGTCACCTTTGCCAAATAGACCTAGGCAACAAGCCGAAGTAATGAGCCAACCCAAATAGGAGACATCCGAGTTATGTGCATCCATATGACAGTTCCGAAACAAGCAAGTGAAAAAGTTAGTGGCAGTAATATGTAAATATAAACAAGGATAATATCGAAGAAGTATATGTGTATCTGTGTTGCCCGTGGCCAAGTAGACCACAAGTAACGGATGACTGTCAAAGCCAACCTATATGGGAGACAACAACATGTGATAGGAGTCATGGAGGTCGTGGCCCATTATGTATGTCCGAACCAGACTGTCGAAATGTCAGAAGTGTTGCATCCACTATATTGACACCTCTGAGGTATGATGGTAAGGAATCCATCGAATCATATGATGTGAAGGCCTGAGTGGAGACCGCAAGCTGTGCCAATAAGTGAGCAGGCATATTTGTTTCTCTAGGTGTGTGCACAATGGATAAAGACAATGAAAGCATCAAGGTAAGCAGTCTGTCTAAATCAGGGGCAAGTAAAGAGACACATGATGTGGTAATGCAAAGTAACTCAGCCAGTCAACCTCCACTATTAAATCCCTATAGCGTGGAAGATAATAGAGAACGGCAAGTAGGGCGTCTTGAGCTTCTACCCTCAAGGGCATATCCAGACGCAGTGGGTAGGATATCACATGTATAAAAGTCCCAGAGGAGTCACGGAGGAGTGCTCCTCCACTGGCATTTGTCCGACCAACTGCTGCATCTGTATTAAGCTTCAGTCTTCTAGTCGGCGGGGTTGCCCAACACAACAAATGCGCTCGAAAAGGCCGTAATGGGGGCGAAAGACAGGCTGTGACCAAATGGGGTATCATAGCAACTACTCGTGTACCAGACATGCTGGATGCTCAAGTGTATAGATCTAGTCGAATAAGGCGTATAAGCAAGCGAGGAGACCATGATTGATCATCGAATATAATTGATGCATACATTTTCCAAATATTCCAAAGTATCACCCCAGGAAAGATTGTTTGCATGGCACCCAAAAAATTAGATGACATTGAACACCATATGTAGAGTAGATAAGAACGCCACAAGCCAGATTTAAACAAAAGGATATCCAGTAAAGAAATGAAATAAGGCCATATCATACGTACCTCTGGACAAGAAAAAAAGAGATGCAAAGTAGTTGAATCATTAGCGAGGAAAAATAGACAAATAGATGGCATAATCGTCATAAATCGGCGCAGATTATCAGGTAAAAGGAGAGCTCCATGATAGAAACACCATAAGAACAGCTGAATAACAGGCCTTTGCATGTGATACCAAATGTAATCATATGAGAGGAGTGTCGACCACGACGGTCGTATCATAAAGTAAGCTACTCATAATGTAAATGCCCCGGATGGAGTCGGCTAGATTGGAACAGAAGCAATGGTAGTGATGGCTGAACATAAAGAGTGCGTGACACATATGCGTTTCCAGCCTGGAGAGTCATATATCGCAGCCGGAAATCATCCTGAGCACTATATCGCGTACGCATATATTGACCGCATAAAGAGTCATTACAATAATAAAGGTGCCAAATCTTACAGAAGTAAGCAGTTTGAGTGGATGTCAAGTCACGAATTCGTAATCCCCCTTCCTATGTAGGCAAACAAATTTTCCTCCAAGAGAGCCAATGGTGTCGGCCTGGTCCCCAAAAGAAATGCAAAAAATCGAGCCTCTAGAGCACGGATAACGCCCTTCGGGAGACGTGTGCCTGCCATTAGGTGCAGCTGCCGGGAAGATAAAACAGATTTAATTAGTACCACTCTGCCTACTATACCAAGAAGATGTTGCTGCCGACTTTGTAATCGCCTGTCCATGTAGGAGAGAAGGTCCACACAGTGGGACGTACGCGTAATACCCTTATGCAACAATATCCTAAGTATTTGATGAGTAAAGATGATTGACGCATATCTAAGAGGCCAAGCAAGTCACATCATGGTGATTGGAAATTGAGGAGGAAAACACAACTGTGCTCTTATAATAATTAATGTTTGCCTAGATGCCTACTCATATGTAGTTAAAAAACTTTTTAAATGCATCAAATTTTGTCTATCTGCAGCCACAAAAAGAAGAAGATCACCGGCGTACAATAAATGTGAAATTTGGAGTGGAAGGCGTCCCATAGGAAATGGACGGATATAACCGTGCTATACATGTGAATGGAGAGCCTGAGTAAAAACTTCTACCACTACAATAAAGAGTAACGGTGATAGGGGGTCAGCCTGCTTTACCACCCGTGTCGGCTGAAGAAACCACTTGAGATTCCATTAATTAGAATTGAAAAAAGTGTGCTGCTGAGATGATATGTACCAGCTTGATAAAGAAATCAGAGAAACCAAATCTGGCTAAGACCAAATGTAAAAAGCTCTAGTTTACCCGATCAAATGCTTTTGTGAGATCCAATTTAATCAGACAGTTTGTTGAACAAGGGGTGTGATGGAGCCAATGGATCATTTCGTTTGCTAGTAGTACATGTTCTGCAATGCCTTTTCATTTTTGGAAACCCACTTGTTCTGATGAGATAACGAGAGGCAGCAACGGCTTAAGCGTGTAGCTAGAATGCGGGTCTGAATTTTACTCGAGTATATACATAAAGCCGTCGACCGATAATCTGCAAAAGTTGTTTGAGTGGTACCTTTAGGGAGTAAAACAATCATAGTGTGCACCGCCGCTTTGGGTAAGGGAAATCCCAAGAAGAATTCTTACACTACTTTATAGACATCAGAACGGATAATGTCCCATCATGTACGATAAAAACAACCATTATAGCCATCTGTGCCAGCTGCACTTTGAGGATCAAGTGCCCAGACTACCTGCTTCACTTCTTCCTCGAGGGATATAGCTGTTAAGAATGTGTTGTGTTCAGCCGTGATAATATGAGGGATGGTGTCAAGTAGGGATGGATGATTTTGTGTAGGTTGAGCTGCAAACATATCAGTATAAAAATCAATTGCTGCCTGCTGAATAATTTGTTGAGTATCACAGAGGGTACCATCCAGCTGATGTATCTTGTGTATATACTACCGCTGAGGCCGATCATGAACAATTGCACGATAATACGTCGTATTAGCCTCACCCTCTTTTAGCCATTTTACATGGGCCATTTGCTACCAACAGGCCGATTCTTGAGCACAAGCAAGCCAAAAATCTACCTAACGCAGCATGATAGATTTGCCGATTTTCCTCGGTGAGGGAATTATCATAGGCTAACTCAGCATGCTGCACTAATGACTCAGTATATTCCACTTTTTTGAAGATATTGCCAAACACTTCTTTATTCCAAATAGATAAATCACTTTTATGTAACCGGATTTTATGGCAAAAGCCCCACATACCACCTGTGGTAGGATACGACTCCCATTTGTGGCGGGTAAAAGTGAGAAACTGAGAGTGGGAGGTCCATACTGAGAGAAAACGAAACTGCATGGGTGATGTAGTGAGCGTGGAAAGACAATGTAATAATGAGGGCAGTGATCTGAAGTGACCCGACTCAAGTGCTTGAGTTTAACCTGTGAAAACAAGTCGTAGAAGAAGGCATTACAGAAGACCCAATCTAAGCGACGACGTACCTGACCCAGTCCACGACCTCCAAGCCATGTAAAACATGTTCCCAAATGTGGAATAAGATGCCACGACAAAGTGTTAACAGTGGCAATAAAGTCATGCAAAGATGATAGAGATAGTCTACCGAGTCCCTGATGATCTTCCAAGGAAAGGAAAGTGTTAAAATCTCCTGATATCAGCCAAGGAGTCATCATGTGAGTCCCAAAAGATATAAGTTCAGCCCAAAGACTGCGGCGGTCCATTACTCTATGCTGGCCATAAACACAAGAGTGCCAATAACTGACATTAGACGCGGTCATACGCATATGAAAATGAGAGACCTGCTCCATTATTCAAACTTCCTGCAAATCTAGAACATCTCTACACCAGAAACACCAGACACGATCATTACATACAGAAAGGGAAGATGTCAAAACAAGTTGAATTTGAGCATGCTATAATCGAGAAGGAGGCTATTGCAAGCCACTGAATATTGATGCAATAATAAACGTAATCTAGATAGAAAGGTTTGTAAACCTCTAATATTCCAAGTAAGGAGATGCATTAAGAGGTGATGACGCCTGTGCTAGAAGCCCAAGCAGAACTGCGGGTGACTACGTGACGTGGGGGCCGTGATACCTGTGATGCTGGTCGACGGTGTTGCTTTTTGATATGCACCACAAAACCTTGATCATCAGTAATAGTAGGTGGTTGGAGCATCTGCTGAAATAAGGTTTTGTCCGATGGGGGAGGACAAAAGTGAGCCATACGGCACGCAATATTATCCAATGCCACTTGATAGGTGGAACAAAGACCAGAAATATCTGAAGATTCACAAGGTGGGTGCGACGAAAAATATACTTCCGTGTCCGAGTGACCATGAAGAAGATCTTCAGAGCTTGAAGATGGCTGCTGCATGTCTTCTTTAGCACGACCCAATATATCTAAGTTTTGCGAATAAGTCAGAGGTGGAATGTCCCCTCAAGGTGGAATAGCTGGCTGAGGCAAAGAAATGTCAGAATTCACAATAATCGGCTGTGGGGAGACTGCATTAGGATTGACCGGGAGTCCATTGGTATTTTCTAAACCATGCACCGGAGGTTGCAAAGTAGCAGGCGGGGCATTTTAAGGATTTTCCTTCCAAACCTTGAAGATAGGAACATGAGGTTGAACAACCTTCTCTGAGGTGGGACAGTCGCCTGTTTTATGTCCCAAAACACAACATGTGGAACAAAATAATAGAACATCTACATATATTACTACTTGTAAAAATTCATGACTTCGACTCTGAATATGTAACTTGGTAGGCAGTTCTTTAGATACATCTATCTCAAGACATACACGGGCAACTGAAGGACGCATCATTTTTTGTGTCACTGTGTCTAATGGAATCGGTGTACCGAGCATAGAATTAATGGCAAATAATGATGCAGGTAAATAGGAAGGGCAGGCACTGAAATCCAAACAGGGATAATAGGTGCATCATACCTTGGGCCGAAATCGTAAGTGTAGTCCATGACACGCATCGGATATCCAAGAATTGTCCAAGTACGATGGCAAAAATAGCGACTTTAGTCCCATTCTTGATCGAATCGAATGAGTATGTGTGTTTTATCAAGAAGGCCGATACTCACTGGTCCTGTAAATCCAATTCAGTCGAATGCTTTTTTCAAAGCAACCATTGATTCTCGGCCGTGCCAAAATGATCCGACTAGAGTGTGTTGGAAAGGAACAATCAAGGAGTCGACCCCTTCGTCGGAAAATTGAATGGAAGGGCAGCCCTTGAATCTAGATTGCGGTTTTGGATGAATCATAGGAGGAGAATTACCACGGACGATGTCAGCAAATGATGGCATTGCTGTCAGGTCTGTCGGCGCCAGTGGTTACATGATGAAGACGAAGGCAAGCGAAATCGCCGGATGGATGCAGGCGGCTGGGTACATGACTCATACGCTGTTCCATATCATTATTTTTAGCTTTGCCCGCTTATTGATGTATGCATATCTTTTGATGAGGATCCATGTTGAAGTATTTATACACAAGGACGGCTAGGATGAATCACAGTTTCGAGGAAGGTAGCGAGGCGATATATTTAAACAGTGTCGGAAGCTGTTGCATGCGGACACTCCTATATATTTTCTGCTGTATTATTTGCTTGTTTTTGTATTGAGTCATTACTCCAATGATATAAATATGTACGCTTTTTTCCTTCGCCAAGGTTTTATCCACAAGGGTGGTTTTACTTGGCAAGGTTTTAATGCGGCATGTCATATATGCTTGGAGATATTTTTTTTGAATAAAGGCGGGATTTTATTGATACTCAAAAGCCTCACTTATGGTGGAGGGAACTATATTACAACAATGTATATCATACGAGAATAAGAAGTGTAAAGCCGTGAGAATATGTAATCTCTAATCATATATGATATGCCGCATTAAAACCTTGCCAAGTAAAACCACCCTTATGGATAAAACCTTGGAGAAGGAAAAACATACATATTTATATCATTGGAGTGACTATGCATGAGTACAATCACGAGATAACATAATGTGGAATACAATGAGTCTTCATTGATATGACATGTAGCCACTCGATCGTTGTATAAGGGTTTGATGAAGCCCCGAGCAAGCAACAGTGGTGCGGACTAACAGAATCATAAATTATCCTTCGCAGCCATTTTGTAGTTCTCATAATCCAGTTCAGCCATTTCCATGTAAGCATCCATGAGAGTGATCCTCGACAAAAAATAGCACAATATGCATTAGCGTCAACAGTTAGATATGAGGGAGGACAAGTAATCTGATAATGATGCCAATAACATACCAGTGTTGCCCGAAGTCCAAAGACTACGGGCAACAAAACAAACGTACGAATGCCGTTAAAATAGGACAAGGACAGTTTATGATAGGAAAGATGAATGGCAAGGCGTACCAGGGTTGCTTGGATCGCAAGGATACAGGCAACAAAACAAATTTTCCAGCGAAAGAATTTATGTTCTGAGAGCATGTATAACACCATCGGTATAGTAAAACCCACACGCCGTGGGTGGCAGCTGAGTTGCTGATGTGAAAATCCTTGTAGCTGGTGACATGCGTGCAAATTGGCTTAAGTAATGTGCGACCATGTTGATCTCCCTTGGGATGAAATGAAGCTCACTGTCTGTGAGTCTCAGAAATAGACTTAACCGTGAGTATTCTAGCAAAACTGCAAGCTGGGCGTTGGACTGCTGAGTGATTTGCTTGCAGTCCGTCTCAATTATTAGTTGGTTGTGCTGTTGCCCAGAGAACAGAAGGCTGTAAAGAAGAGCTTGAATTTCTGCACGAAGTGGCGATAGATAAGGAAGTCGGAATGAAAGAGCAGCAACCATTTGGCCTTGCGAGTCCCTCAAAATTGCTCCGGCCAAAGCAGAAGATTGGCCGGCCGATGCATCAACATTGAGTTTCAATTTCCCCGATGATGGAAGTTCCCATTTTAGTGGCAAGATGATTTTGGGATGCAGTCTTGGGGAGAAGCCTCCATCAATGAGGGATGGCACATACTGAGCTAAAGACGTACCAGAAAAGGAGGAAGCCCAGTCATAGCATGATTGACGAGCAAGATTATAAATATTTATAACTGGCAGATCAGCATCACCAAGTACATGATTCATATATACACGCCAAGTAGACCAACAAAGCATTAGAGGGCCAACTCCTCGGAAGTTGCCTTTAAGAGTTCTAGCGGACGAGGACAACCACCATTGCAGTAAATAAGGACGAACGTATGGATCCTGATGCAATGGGCCATCTAATAACCAAGATAATTTCAACCATGCGGGTTTAACATAAGGACATAAAATGAATAGATGTCTGAGATTGGCAGAATCATTACGGCAAAATGGGCATATAGTAGGACAAATGGTAGAAAGTTGCCTCAAATTATCCTCAATAGGTAATGCCGAATGTAATAATCTCCAGACAAAGGTGCTAATTGTTTTTGATATACCTCGCCACCATATAAATATATATGAGGACAAATGTGCTTGAGATGGTCGAACATCATCATATGCTTGACGAATTGAAAAATTATCGGATGCACTAGAGAGCCATAATGGATTTGGGCGACCAGATGAGAGCTGAAGACAAAGACGATGAATAGAGCAGATTCTCTTCCATCCAGGAGTGTCATATAAGCGTGGCACATAATCCGCTCGAACCCCATAACTATGATGCATGTATGTCGTCCATAATGATGTATTATTATTGTAAGACCACCATAGCTTACAATCATAGACGCACTGAATATGAAACAAATTACGCACTCCGAATCCTCCTTCCCTTTCAGGATAACATATATCCTCGAAAGATATCCAGTGATGCTTGTCACCCCACAAAAAGGAAGAAATTTTCCGGTTAAGTGCGCGAATATCACTTTTGGGCAGACGAGATGCCGCTAGAATGTGCAGTGGCATAGATGTCAGCACATATTTTAATAAGACTAGGCGACTCCCTCGAGAAAGGAGATGACTAGCCCAGCCAGTAAGCCTCGCTTTAAAGTGTTGTAGTAAGGAGGTACAGTGAGAAGCTCTATTTACACCTCGGTAAAGAGTAGACCCCAGGTACTTGATCGGCAGTGAGGATGGCTGCATGGAGAGGACCTGTGCAACATTCCGCAATTGTTGTGATGTTACATAAGAGCTGAAAACAAATTGGCTTTTGGTGTAATTAACCAATTGTCCAGATGCCTGCTGATATTCTTGAAGGAAAGATTGAAACCTGCTCAAATTCTGTGTTGATGCATTTAAAAAGAGCAGCAAATCATCCGCATACTCTAAGTGTGAGATTGGTGGAACCCGGCCCAACGCAAAACCTCGCAGGAAACCAGTGGTAAATAAACGATTAATACCACGGCTGAAGCCCTCAGAACAAAGGATAAAGAGTAGAGGAGACAGTGGATCTCCTTGTTTGACTGCACGCGTTGGCGAGAAAAAGCCATAAGATGAACCATTAATGGAGATGGAAAGCTTCGATTTAAATATATATATATATACATATATATATATATACATATATATATATATACATATATATATATGGCCCGTATCCCGGGCTAGTTGACCAAGAGAACAGAGGAAAATTACGACGAAATTAAAATGCGATCATTGCACCGCGTTACGCGAAATAGATAAAATTTTTCTTTGTCCTATACTACCCCTCCTAAGCCTTTGACCGCCATTCCCCTAATAAGGACAAGAAGTTGTCTTCCATTTTACCTCATTAGTTTATTCTTTTCTTACACTTGATTTTCCTCCACTAATTACACAACATGCATTCTTGCATCACCCCACTTTCTTCCAAAAGAATCCAAATGTAATATTTCTTATTTTACCCCATATGTCATGTCAGGAAGCAAGAGAAACTTCTTACACTCCTATTTTTTTTACCCACTAATTTTTCATGCATGTCTTACATCTGACATCTTTCTTTTCCCAACCCAATCATCATGATGAATATTCCGTGCTCCACTACCTTAAAGTTTGGCCATTAACCAAAAGAAATAAGGCAAGACTAACTCATGTTTTTCATTCCACTTTCTATTTCAAATCTTCTCCAAGAAAATACCCTCCACTTCCACTCTCCTTCCACCGTTCAAGACTTCCAATTTTTACCCCACAAATTTCTCAAAAACCGAGAATAATAGGTAAAGGAAAGAGGGAGAAAAGTTTTTTCTAATAACCCATCCTTTTTGTCTTGTTATGTCACTTTTCTAACCAATTATAATGCATGCAAGACTTATATGATTCTTCCATTTTCCTTTCCCAAGCCAAATGCACACTGATGAGAACTCCACTTTGCTCTTTCACTCCTCAAATTTCGGTTAAACACTAGGATATGGAGGGCAAGATCAATTTCTCTCATTCCGTTTCACACTTTTCATTCCATCAAGTGTTCTTCCAATTTCCTTTCCCACTCAAAGCAAATATTCTCTCCTTCTTACCCTCTTTCTATCCTCGGCTGCACCAAGAAAAATAAAGGGAAACAAATCATTCTATCACACTCTTCCATCCTAATCAAATGTCTCCGAGTAAGAAATCTCTTTTTAACTTTCTTCCTTCCCAACAAGATTCCTTTTTCTATTCTTCCAAACTCCCATGAAATACCCAACTTCTCCTCTTCCTTCCTTCATAACCGTGAGATGGCAAGATGATAAAAAGCAAATCTCACTTCTTCTATTTACTTCTTTTCCATTCTAAATCCAATCCAAGACAAGAATTATCTTCTCTCCTCTCATCAACACAAGAATAAAAAAAGCATTCCAACCCTTTTAAAGCCCAAACCGTGGTCACCTCCAAACAAGAAGGAGGAAATTCTTCAACATCAAGGGGGATTCAAGCTTGCATGTACAAAAATTAACAAGGTAGTGTTCTATCCCTCTTCCTACACACCTTTCTTCATTCCACTCATCCAAAATATTTAACTTCTCCTCTCCAAGGATATTCACCCCTGAGCACCTAGAGTAAGAGGAAGAAAGAAATGAGATTTTGCAAGCTCACGAAACAATCAATCAAAACAAAAGGTGAGACCTTCTTTAAGGATTTGTAAATGCTCTTCCTTTTCCATTGTTCTTCCAAAGTGTTCAACACTCCCTTCCTTTGCTTCAAGGACTGTGGGTTTTAATAAATTATAGGGGAGGAAGATTTACTCATTTTAGGATTCCACTACCAAGATTTCGAAAGGTGAGCCGCTTAAGATTTGAGTTCGCAACATTCCTAGCTACCATTTCCCAAAAAACTAACATTCTCTTCACCTACTTGGCCTTATAGGCCGAGAGTATCACCCAAAGGGAAAAAGGAGAAAACTTCTTCCACTTTAAGGTTAAGATTCAGAAGAGAGGCAAGTATTCTTTCTAGCTTCTTTATGCATGTTAAAATATAATCTTTTACGTATAAAGTATAAGAAGGATCATGCATGCATAAGGACTAAATGATGTCTTCATGATGAACCTAAAGAAAATGTACTTGCATGTTCACTATATGATGATCTTGGTGTAATTTCATTTATGTGCACCCTTAGGAAGATGATGATATATGAAATTGCTTTGCATGTCAAATATAAAAATAATGAAGGTCTCATATGTACTTGCATGTAACATTCTCATGGTCATAATATTTACCATAGCCTTTATCTTCATTTTTATGTTAATAGTCTACATGCATGACTTAATCTTGTTGAAATGCAACTGTGTATATGGACATGTATATACTAAGTTTGTACGTATTTGAAAAAGATGAAAATCATTTATTCATGGATCATAAATCTCGGCTAAGCATGGAATGTACGTATTACCACAATGCTTATTCGGTTTCATTCATGAAAATAAGTAAATAAGTGAAGATGGTGGGTTCATTATGTATGAAAACATAGATAGCAAAAGACAAAAGTCATGGTGTGTGTGTGCATGTGAGATTTTGGCCAAGTGGCCACAATGTGTGTCTTGATAATGTCTTATTGATTAATAGATATGTAAATAGGTGTACTTTACATGTAATCAAGTAATTAGCAAGTGCAATGTGCTTTAGTGGATGTGTATGCAACTCTCGGCCAAGTGGCCATGAATTGTATCATGATGATGAATTTTGTGTGTGTCACCATGTGTAAATTGTATAATGACTACATATATAGATGTCATGCATAAAAGAAACTAGTTATACAAGTGTATGTGGGTATGTTATAACTTTCGGCCAAGTGGCCCTTTTTTATGACCATAGATGATTATTGAATCTTTATTGGTGTTTACATATAAGAACCTATGTAAAGAGTTGGATAAGAAACAAGATACACCTAGAAAAGAATTGCAAACGTAGAAACTAATAATTAAAATGGATTGCTGCACTGAAAAAAGCTGTTTTAGCTACTTAAGTTAAAGTAATTAGCATGGACAAAACGGTAAATTCAACATTTTATCAAAGTCAAGAAAATGGGGCTGTTCTCATAAAAATATAAAGTAAAATATGAAAAGGACCATTTAGGACAAGATTGTGATAAATAAAGCCTAAGGTGGGCTTATTTTTAAGGAGTGGGCCATGAACCCCACAAAAAGGCAAAACGGTAATTCTACTTATGAAAATGATATGATACAAGAGCCAACCATCAGTCTTAAGTTATGGAAACATTAGAGGTGTGAAATCAGCATATACCAATCTCATGCATACAACAAACTTATTTTGAAAGTGACATGTTTTATTATCTGATGCATATTTACGAAAATCATGATCACGCAAACATTTTAAATGAGTTCTGTGCGGCATGTTTTCGGAGATGACCTTATCATGTAAAAGGTTTTAAAATAATTCTAACGAACCGTACCTTGGGATGACTGACTCCATATGAGACATGTTATGCTGCTTCGACAGCTCATCTGTATGTTTGGAGGCCGCCTGACATCGGGTGTGGTAGTTAGAATGTCAGGGGCAACATCTGTTCTGATACACCCCTCGTTGGGTGTTTTTCTGTCTATCGCCTCATGACGCTGGAACCTAGGTGAGAGGTTGGCGTAATGTGGCGAGTTTCTGTTTACGTTCTGTCAGAGTATAACACCGTGTCTGGGACCTGGGATCTTTGGCAACGTGTTTCCGCTAGTTTTATACGTATAATATAACACCAAGGTTGGACCTCGGGACTCATAGATGGTAGACGACTACTCGGAAAGTGACCATTAATCTATGCACATATGATGTAACACAGTGGTTGGACCATCAGGATTCATAGACGGTATTGTGGCTACTTAGGGGGAGTTCAGCCAGTGGGTCTTGTGTACGTTCATATAAGTTAAGATATGTTCTGAACACCGTTATGAACAGATCTAATACAATAATTTCTTACACGATTATGATTTTCAAGATTTCTCTGAAAAAGATGCATGACATTTTTATCGCACTCATGTTTACCTGTCTCACCCTACCAGATACAAGCTTAAACACTTAGAGGATAAAGAATGAGGACTGAGTGTAGGGCTTGAGATAGACGTAAGAAAAGAAATTGTCTCTAAAGTATATATAAAAGACTGTACCACTACGTAAGAACAAGGGAATATGAAAGTTCAAATGAATAATTAAATCTATTATGTACTTTCTGCAGTTCGTCTGCTTTTAGGTAATGTTGTTACCTTAATTTATCTATTGGTACATGTTATGTTATGCTATTGTTCATGTTGCATGTTCTGTTCTCCATGCATGATCCACATGACGAACCTAGGCGGAAATACTTGATAAGCGATTTGTTATCGCTCACCCCATCATTTACCACATCGCAGGGCTAGGAGCCTGTTCCAAAACAGGTAAACATGAGCCAGAGATAGATCATCAGTGGTGGACATATGTATCAGATTATGCAGTTCCTTATGTTATTTCAGATTTATATTTTTATATTGTACTCATGACGCTCAGATGTACTCGGATCTAGTTATTCGGTTTTATGCATGTCGGTTATGCTTTGTACATTATATATTGCTTCCGCGATTTCGATACAAGTTTATGTCGGCATGCACATAAATGTCATTGATGCCTTGTGCTTCTCGTAGCGGAGTACAGTGGATGCACCGTGCCAAGACCCTAGTCCAAGAAGGGACGCTACATATACATATACATATACATATATATATGTATATATTCATTGCGTACTACATATGATATTTGTCGTTCACAAAGTCCTACACTGCTTTCTGCGAAATTCATTTGGTATAGACGTCACTCACCTGCCATACAACAATTATTATGGCGAATTTATCACTCTGCTTTGCCTTTTGAGGATTACATTGGTAAGTACAATACTGCTCGGCCCACACAATGCCCTTTTTGCAAGCATGCATCAGCTACGGTGGATCACGTGTTTTTATACTGTGATGGAATTCGAACTATATGGGAGTTTTTTGCATCTGAGTTACATTGTATTCCCCCATCATCAATGAACCTTTGGCAATATCTTTTGTCTTGGTGGATCGTTCCACATTATCGTCTCTTTTTGGGGTACTCAAAATAGTGGTTCCGGCTATTATCTTGCATAATATATGGCGTGCTTATGCATTATTAGTGTATAGTGATATGATCTCTTTTGCTACGGTGTCCCTTCGGACTTCCATCCACTATGACATCGTTATGTGGGGTAAAACAATTGAAGGTTCTAAGCTGGCGGCGGGGTCTACACGACATCTTCCTTGGTTTCCTAGACTTCAGCCCCCCGTCCGCAACTAGTTCGCTGGAGATCTCCCCCTTCGGGTAGATTGAAGTTAAATGTAGATGCGGCGGTTTGAAGACATTATGCGGCAGGAGGTGCTATTTTGCGTGATCATGATGGTTTCTGTGTGGGACCGGTTTCATTTCGTTTGCCCCAAAGTACACCTTTGATGACAGAGATTCAAGCAGCGGTGTTTGGCTTGCTATATTTCTTGCCACTGTATCGTCCACTTATTCTTGAATCGAATTGTGCTCAGATTTCTACGCGCTTGGCACGGCCGTAGTCCGTTTTTGGGAATTATCATCTGCGGTTATTACAAACGTTGATGAATCACCATAGACTGGACTTTAATCATGTTTATAGAGAGGCAAACATGGCTACCCATTACCTTGCCTAGCATGCAATGTTGGACCCTCGGACACACTCATTTTCTCATAACAGTGTTCCGCCATTAGTCCGTAGTTCCATTACATTGGATCTCTCATCTGTACATCTGCGCATTGCTTGAGCTTTATTCGGTCTTCCATATGGATTGGCGCTCACTGACTCTTTCTGACAGTATCCTGAGGGGTGCAGGCAGACTCGGTATGCTCTTGTTTTTATTGGCTTTTCTGTTTTTGATATATCTAGTATACGCATTTAACTTTGGACTTCTCTTCACATGTGCATGGCCTGGACTCACTCCATCGGTGATCATTCTATCTGGCCTGAACGTGGATGCCTATTCTCGGAGGATCATACGTCAGTTTTCAAGGGCAGATGATCATGTGGATTGGCATGCAGGAGCAAATATATTGTCTTTTAGGATTACATTTTATTTCATAATATACTCTATCAAGTATCAACGATCCAATTATATAAATATGTACGCTTTTTCCTTCGCTAAGGTTTTATCCACAAGGGTGGTTTTACTTGGCAATGTTTTAATGCGGCATATCATATATGATTGGAGGTTGAGAATCATTAGTTCTTTGCATTCGCTTTTTTCTTACGATGACTCCATTATGTAATATGATTTTCCTCCGCCACAAGTGAGGCCGTATTTCAATAAAATGTGTTTCACAAAAAAACATATATATATATATATATATATATATGGCCAAAATTACTTCGTTGTTTTTTTATGTCATATATATATATATATGTGTGTATATATATGTATATATATGTATATATATGTATATATATGTATATATATATATATACACATATATATATATATATATATATATATATGCATATATATGGCCAAAATTACTTCGTTGTTTTGTTTATGTCAGAGATTGAATAATTATTTCCTCTAACCCCAAAAGAATACATTCTTACCTTGAGGTGATGCAACATCATCTAACTTATAAAAACATAACATGAGTTATACAAGAGCAAAGTCAATTCATCTTTTATGTTTATATGGTAACGAATCGAATTTTGCTACTAAATATTTCGGTGACTGTTCGGTCTCGGCATTGTCATTATGGGCAAATACTACTGAATGTTATCTACATCAGGCTTCTTGTCATAGTTGGCCCAAAAAAAGATTAATTCTTCTTGACATTTAGCATTTGGATTTTACATATATATCATACGCAATTATCCTTTTCTCCAATGTGAGACTTTTTTCCTGGGATTATTACATTTCACCCTCCTTAATGGATTAGCGTTTCCATTAGACCTACCAAAGGACTAGGATATCCTTAACAAAATGGATTTGACTTTTTCGTCCATGTGATGCTAGTTAGATTTGATACTGTCATTGTAACAACCCAGATATGTACAACTGATTTTAGTCTTGACGCCTATTCAGACCCGACGTCGTCACTATGGACAAATACTACATAGTGTCAACTGAATCGGGCTATCCATCTTCGTTGGGTCGAAAAACATTTATCCATATTGATATTGAACACTTGGTTAATTCTTATATATCATATTATCATTATCTTTTTTTTTTGTTGTGAGGTTGTTTTTTGTTTAGTCATGGCATATGCTATTGTACACGTCTAATAAAATCTTAAAAGTTTTTGGGATGAATTTTTTCAGATAAAAGTATACGGACGGAAGAATTGTTTATATTTACATATAAAACGTCTGATCAATAGATACCACACGGAAATCCGCGTACACAATGGGAAAACGAAATGTTTAGGTATAAAATATTCTAAAATGAGAATCACAAACGTGACTATCGACTTGCTTATTTATATTGTACACGTCAGATAACGAAGAAATTTGTAGCCATGCCCGATAGAAATTCTACTTTGACATGATGACATATTACCGGAATAATCAATCAGGTATAGCACAATTTATACATAGATAAAGTCAACTTATCTTTTATACGTGTATTATTAATGCATACCTTCCCCCTTCTGTTTTTTGAGATTAACTAAGAATATAAAAGACCTAGCTCAAATTTGATAGAAGTGAGGTGCGACGATCAAAATGTATCGAGTTTAAGTGAGGCGTTGCTGAAAGAATTAAATTGGGAATGAGAAGTATATTTCATTGATTTCTTTTGTCCTTCGTATGGTACAATTTATAGGCCTCATACAAACCTTATCTTACAGGAAATTATTTGATTTTGATATGGATTTAGTTTGTTACCATATCTATCATGATTCTATATTAATCAAATATTCTATCCCAACAGATTCTATCTTTACATTTTAAATATCTATACTCTATCACTCCCCTTCAAGTTGAATATTGAGATCTCCAATGTTCAACTTGCGCAGAGTTGTCTCGAATATCTTGCTCGTGACCGCCTTTGTTAGCATATCAGCTAACTGATCTTCTGAACGTACGAATGGAATCTCGACCAAGCCACCTTCAAGTTTTCCCTTGATAAAATGTCTGTCTACCTCAACATGTTTGGCTCTATCATGTTGCACCGGATTTTCTGAAATACTCACTGCAGCTTTGTTATCATACTTTATTTGTGCTGGTTGCGTTACTGGGTATCCCAAGTCACTTAGCACCTTCCGTAGCCACAACATTTCCATTACTCCTTTAACAATCCCTCTAAACTCCGCCTCAGCACTTGATAATGCAACCACCTTTTGCTTTTTTCTTCTCCACGTGACTATGTTTTCTCCAACTAGAGCAAAATACCCTGAAGTAGACTTCCTGTCAATTGGATTTCCTGCTCAATCTGCATCTGTATAGACCTCAATATTTAGATGCTCATGTTTAGTGAACCATATTCCTTGCCCAGGTGTTTTCTTTAGGTATCTTACAATCCTCATTACTGCTTCAAAGTGTTCTTCTTGCGGCTTGTGCATAAACTGAGTTACGATTCCCACAGCATAAGCAATATCCAGTCGTGTGTGCGACAAATAAATCAATCTTTGTACCAACCTCTGATACTGCTCCTTGTCAACCATTGGTGCTCCCTCTGAAAAATTCAGCTTTTGGTTCACTGTTGCAGGTACTTCACTTGGTTTGTAGTCTAACATCCCTACTTCAATCAACAGATCAAGTACGTACTTTTGCTATGATAGAAAGATTCCCCTTTCCGATCGATTTACTTCTATGCCAAGAAAATACCTTAACTCTCCAAGGTCCTTCATCCCAAACTCTGCAAACAACTGTTTCTGGAGCTCTGTTATTTCCTCCTGATAACTTCCTATAATGATCATGTCGTCCACATAGATAATCAGGCAAGTCACGAGATTCCTACATTGTTTGACAAATAGGGTGTGATCTCCATTGCTCTATCTGCACCTAATCTCCTTCATTACTTTTGTAAACCTGCCAAACCAAGAACGTGGAGACTGTTTTAAACCATATAATGCCTTTCTAAGCCGACATACCTCATTTTCCTTAAATTCGCTTCTGAATCTGGGTGGTGCTTCCATATAGACCTCCTCCTTCAACTCTCCATGTAGGAATGCATTTTTAACATCATACTGAAACAGAGGCTAGTCTTTGTTGGCTGCTACTGAGAAAAGCACTCTAATGGTGTCGATCTTTGCTACTGGCAAAAAAGTCTCAGAATAATCGATTCCAAATGTTTGAGTGTACCTTTTGCAACCAGTCGTGTTTTGTACCTCTCCATTATACCATCAGACTGATTCTTGATCGTGAAGACCCACCTGCATCCACTGGTTTCTTTCCTTTTGGCAATGTACATTTTTCCCACGTCTGATTTTTTTTTCAAAGCTTTCATTTCTTCGTTCATTGCCTCCCTCCATCCCTTTATCGGCTCGCCTCATCTGCGATCTGTGGTACAGAAGCAATATTCGCCACAACCCTGATTCCCTGAGATTCTTCTTCCTGAGTAATACTCACTAGATACAGTACCTTTCGAGTTTTGATTTCTGGGGAATATCTCCAAGGTGGCACTCCTCTGTTGCCTCTGGGCGGTAAGACTAGTTTTTGCAACTCAGTAACACCCGGGGTTTCCATAGTATTAACAAGATCAGTATTAGTATTGACAAGTTCTTGACTTACCTCAAAGACATCTACTGAAGGAGTATCATGAGTGGACCCTGTCGTTTTTGTTTGTCTTACTTGAACCAGGGCCTGCTCGATGGCGCCACTTGCTTGTTCTTGTTGTACAGTCGAACGGCACACCACCTTCTGTCTCCCCCTGGGCCGAAGACTTCGAAGAGGAGTAAAAATAGTCGGACTCTAGAAAGACACAGTCATGGTGACATACATGCGACGAGTAGTCAGATTGTAACACCGATACCTTTTTTGGTTAGTAGCATAACCCACAAAAACACAACTCTGAGTTCAAGGATCTAGTTTAGTTTGGTCAGTCTTAGGAATGTGAACGAAAACAGTACACCCGAACACTTCAAGGGGAAGAGTGAGGATGGACGGAATAGATACCTTGGTTGAGAAGGGGGTGTTATTATCCAAAGCCTTTGTAGGAAGTCGATTAAAAAGATATGCTGAAGTTACGACAGCTTCGGGCCAAAAAGACATGGGGACACCAGATTCGAGAATCATTGCGTGGGTCATTTCTAACAGAATACGATTTTTGCATTCCGCAATGCCATTTTGTTGCGGAGTATTTGGACACGAGGTTTGATGAATTACACCTTTAGTCTGGAGATATTGCTTGAGGGTTGAAGTCATGTATTCACCCCTATTGTCAGATCTAAGAATAGAAACCTAGTATGAAACTGAGTTTGAATCATAGTAAGAAGTCACAAATGCATGAGTTAACTTCAGACTTATGTTTAAGAAAGTAAACCCAAGTCATGCGTGAGTGATCATCAATAAAAGTAACAAAATAGCGAAAACCCTGGGAAGTGGGATTGGGGAGCGTCCTCATACATCTGAATGAACCAAAGAAAAAACACGTTCAACACGAGTATTTGTCGGACGATAAGTATTTTTATGTTTTTTGGCCCGAATACATGTTTCACATGATAAATCCATGTTTGATTGAGTAAACAACGAAGGAAAAAGAAAACGGAGATAATCGAAAGATAGGTGACCTAATCGCCGGTGCCATAACCAGAGCTGCCGCCGTACGATGAGCAAGCATGGACCGTCCCATTTGAGCTACCTCGGCCAAGTAGTACAAACCGTCCCACTCACTGCCACGTCCAATGATCACCTTCAAGTGAATGCCCTGCAGTAAGCAAAAATGAGGATAGATGAGAACCACACAATTGAGCGCAGCAGTCATATGACTCAAGGAGAGTAATTTAGAAGATAAATGAGGGGCATAGAGACAGTGATGAAGTGTAAACTGTGGAGAAAACGAGATAGAGCCGGTGCAAAAAACAGGAAGACGGTTGCCATCTGCAGTTTCGATCTGGTGTTTATGCAGTGGGTTAAGGCACGAAAAATCAGTAGGGTCATAGGTCATAGTATCGGTGGCGCCACAGTCTAAGGCCCACACTGAGTAATTTGAGATGGATGAAGTGGACTGGGTATTCGGTCGGATTATTGTGCCAGAGCCGGAAACTTGGGACTGAGGAGGGTCTGGTGGACAATTTAGGTGGATTAGGGGTGCTGGGTAATTTTCCAGGTTTGGTCTGGCCGTAAATACTGGATGTGGTAGGGGAAATTTAGTCATATTAGTGGCAGTAGTGAAAATTTCGGCATCCAAGAAGGAGTTTTTGGTCAGAGGGGCAGTGCTGGTAATTTCTGTCACAGGGAAGGGTGTTGTGGGCATTTCGCTGGGATAGGGTTGACTATTTAATGCCAAAACCCTATCCTCATTATTCCCCTGCATCTTTCTATCCGCCTCCTTCTACCTTCTAGATTCTTCGTCTTCTCCCTTACTCCTGGCCTCCTGCACCTGCGCAAGAATGTTTTCACCTACCTGGTTGAGTCTGGCTGCCACTATGACTACTGGGATCGTAGATTCCTTCAGGGAATCCACCATGGTCACCTCTAGTGCTGCTGACAGCTATGGTTCCCCGGCCTAGGACTGACAGTTTCTTCTCCGACTGCTTCCGTCCCTACATTTCCCACCACTCTGGATAGCCCACCAGCTGAAAACAGGTCTCTCAAGTGTGTTTTTCATCCCACAATGAGAGCACCTCAGTTTGACTTGTCCTCTTTTTAGTCCCACGCGATGATCCAGATGAGCGTGGGTTTTTCTCGGGCCTCCCTTGGACTTTCAGTCCAGCTCCAACGCCCAGTGATGACTCCTGATCTGAGGGCACTCCACGTAAGATCCCAATCCAAGCCTCTTCTTGTCGGATTGCTGCGTACGCCAATTCCACTGCTGGTAGTGGCTCTCGTTTTAAGAGGTCACGTTTGACACTCTCAAACTTGTCGGCTACCGCAGTGGAAAATTGAAATAAGCGTTGCTCCTGTATTTTTTGTTTATAGATTGCAATATCAGCCAGATCCTTCATTGGATTCGGATCCCGGCCATCTATAGCCATCCACACTGCTTGGAGACGATTCCAACATTCTTCCAGACTGCCTCCATTTTGTCTGATTGTATTGGCCTTTCGATGGAGGTCAAATACTTGGAGAGCATCCCCTCTTGCCCCATATATGGTTGCGAGGCCCTCCCAAGGTGTTTCGGCAATTGGATACTGAGACACGTTGTTAACCAAGCGTGGCTCAATATTCTGAACCAGCCAAATGAATACCATATGGTCCTGTTGTTCCCACTGGACGTAATTTGGGTCCGTAGCCGGCGGTGGTGGGGGTGTCCCTGTGAGATGCCCCATTCTTCCCTGCCACCAATTGCCTTCTTCATAAGGGTTGCCGGGAGGGGGTAATTATCTCCGTTGAATTTAAATCCTAGTGACAAATCTTTTGTATGTGTCACTGGTGATCCAAGGCTAGTTTTCAACAAGTTGACCAACTGGATGGCCAATTCGTCATTTCTGGTTCAAGAAGTTCTTGCGTCCGCCATTGTTCTGGTGTTGGTTAATTGGTCGAGAAAGGGTAAAAACAGTGATGAGCCAACTATACTGGCTTCTGAGTTTTGATGTGTATCTGAATGAACAGTGAAGAGACTATCTCTCTGAGTTCACAGTCAATCAATTGGTCAAAGAAGAGAAAGGACGGGAAGGACAATGATGATTATCTGAGTCCAGGGATCAGACAAAACACTGCTCTGATACCATGAAAGAGTTAAATTAGGAATGAAAAGTATATTTCATTAATTGCTTCAGTCCTTCGTATGATACAATTTATAGGCCTCATACAAACCTTATCTTACAGGAAATGATTTGATTTTAATATGGATTTAGTTTGTTACCATATCTATCATGATCCTATATTAATCAAATTTTCTATCCCAAGAGCTTCTATCTTTACATTTTAAATATCTACACTCTATCAGTTACAAGTGCGAAATTGTTTATATTTTTGCAGTAGTTTGTTCTTTCATTTGTATTGTAGTTATTTACATGTAAATATAGTAGTTCGTTTATTTGAGTTGATTCATACAATAAAGAATTTATTCCACCATTTGGGGGCACTGATGCATTTAATTTGTGAAAGGAAAAAAACTTGGAAAGCCCAAATTATTTGGAAAATATGTCCGAATACATTGTATAACTATTAAAACAATCACTAATTTTCTCCTGGTACCTCTGGATCCATCATTTGCTTTACAATTAACCTACCCTCCTTTCGGAATGATAATTTTGAAAATAAAAATAATTTATCATGTTTACTATAGACAATATCTTTAGACATCCTAAAAACATATATACATCAAAGTGAGGTGGAATGACTGCGTAAAATATCCTCAATCAAACCTTATCAATTTGACGCGATCGGAAGTTTTAAGGGGTTTTCTTCCCTCCCGTCAAGCGAATGGAATTTGCCATCTATTGTGTTTAATGGTTTATATTTTTGTCTTTATGTTTAAATATTGTACGTATACACGGTTAGGGCTATTTTAATATCGGAAAGTTTCTATTTGTGTTTACGAAATGCCTTGACTAGTACACTATCATATCATATTGCTATTATTGTGTCACATATGCAGATACATATGGAGGCGGAGGTCTTACTGTAACCAAACTCTCATCCCATAGGATAGAGGTATTGTTTGTCTGTCTCTCGACCTCCCCCATACCCTAACGGTAGCATTTGCTGTCGTTGGGATATACTGAATATGTTTGTTGTTGTTGTTGTATATTTTGTATTTTTTAGGCTTTGTTTGTTACCTTTTTTTTCCAAATGATTTTATACACATAAACCAAAAGTTATATTTCCTATATCCCAAAAAATATTGATCTTAGTTTTATTTTAGTTTGTATCAAAAATATTGTTCACTTTCCATACTACCTTTGCAATTAGACCGTACATTATTTATCTAATTTTTATCAATTAATTAATTAAAGATTAAAATAATAACACTGACCAAAATTATTTGACTTTTTTAAATTATGATCAAAGAAAATTAGTATAATATTTTTAGGACGAAGAAGGTAACACATAAACACAAAAAAAAGGAGCATACAAACGAATATAAAATTAATACATAAATCATTTGAAAAGAAAAGAAGAAATACAACTAACAGAACAAATACCCACAAAATATACAACTTTCAGGTGCAGCGGATGAACACTCCTATTAAGAGAAGGAAAAACAAATTTTTTTTTTTTTTTTGGGAATGAAAGCGTTAGAGAAACAATATAAATATGTGGATGGCTGAATCATTTGTGCTCAAGAAAAGGGGAAAAAATGACATCTCTTTCCTTGTTGGGATACAGTCGCACTATATGCTCAATGAGAAAGGGTGGCCATGAACAACCCAAGAAAAGCAACATTAACAATACAAAAGTAGATGGAAGAGCAGCTATAACTTATGCTCTTCGCACCCCGAATTCGAACATCAGCGATCGTCAAATTTGTCCAAAGATTCTTACAAGAAAGCAACCGGTGGATCCATTCCATCAAGCTCAGAGTATTGAAGGCAAAGTTTGCTCTAAGCATACTGTGGTGATTCGATCTTTTGAAGTTGGCCCAGATGGAACTGCAAGCATTGAAACAATTCTCAACCTCCTTCAGGTAAAATAGCCTTATATTATTGCATCATACATTTAAAAGTCAAAGATCAAGTAAGATGGAATTAAAACGGTCTTTGAACGTACTCCTTCCGTCACAATTTACTCTATGTTAAAAGATTCAGCTGTGATAATATTTTTTTAACGTAACGAGCATTATAAATTATTATCAAAATATCATGTTGTATTAAGGGTTGTAATACATATGGAGGCTTGATTCACTACAGTTTTTATGCACTGATTGTTACGGATTACTGATTAGTGTAATAATGAGTATACAGGAAACAGGAGTGAAACATACACGGATGGCAGGATTGTCTGTAGGTGGATTTGGATGTACAAATGGAATGATTAGAAACAGCCTCATATGGGTAATTGTAAGGATGCAAGTCCTAGTAGATCGCTATCCAACTTGGTGCGTTTTCTTCCTTATTATTGTCTGCTGAAATTAATTAAGCATGATATAGCTGTAAGAGTGCTAATGGCATGATATTTGGAGGCTAAAGAAATGACTTCAGGGTCATCCACAATCATTCTTGTTCAAGAAAATAAATTTTTATCAGTTTTTCCTTTATTTGTCACGTGTAGATGTACGTATTTTGTTTCCGACGTTAGAACTACCATTCATCAATTATAACGGCTTGTACAAAATTATAGTAGCAAAAGACTCGCGTCTTGCAAAGATACAAGTCGTAAGGTTGTTGAAATACTTGTGTCTCAAATTAATAGAATTCATGTCCCATGACATGATATATTGGCAAAATACGAATCCCTTCCCCGTTGGCGTTTAGAGAAATTTTCCACAATTTACGAGAACGAATTGAAGTTGGCTCAGGATGCTTTTCCATAGCGATGACGAATTTAAGTTGGTACAAATAGTAAATACTTGAATTCTTTAAGCAAGAAGACTTAGCTTGGAACTAGACCCTTGCGAACAGAGCACTTAACATTCTTTAGAGATGTCAACCCGCATTTGCGATATCACTAGCTTGTGGATTTTTCTTTTCTTTTTTCTTGTTCATTTTGAGGGCTATCGAGGAGAAGTAGGATTGTTAAGTGAACCGAACGTTTTGCGAACAATTCGTATTTAATTCGAGTTCGTTTGTTAATTTTACTTAAACGAGCCAAATTCGAACATCTAATTAGATTCGTTTTCTAAAACGAGCCGAACTGTTTGCAAACTATTCGTCTCGATTAAAGAGTTATAATGTTTTGGAGCCGAATTCAAACAAATTTTGAAACTCGTTATAGCAAACGAATCAAGCCAAACAGTTCGTTTAACTAAACGAATCCGAATTCGAAAACATATATTTGACTCAGCTTTAGCTTTTGCTGTCGTTGGGATATACTGGGTTCGGATGATGATGATGATGAATATTTGACTCAGCTCAGTTCATTAACAGAATGTTGTTGTTAGAAAACCGAGAATAAATAGCTTCGGTTGCGATGAGCTCCTGAGACTGTAATATACATAAAGGAAAGAGTTAGACACGTATGATAATCTGATTTGGTCAACACGCACATCAATAAGAGCTCCTGAGTAGGATTTCGTGATATTCACCAGATCTGTGGTTGATTATCAACCGTAAAAAACTTTTCACCACCATTTTTTTCATTCTAGTGGTTCTAATTAGAATATCTTCTTTAATCTTTTTTAAAAGAAATTGCAATTAAGTACATAGTTTCCCGTCTAAACCAATGGTTAACGAATGTTGAATTAATTTTCTTAGGGATGAAGCCATAGAGATAGAAATATGGCTCGGAGCTTCAGGAAGACATGGAATTCGAAGCGATTGGCTCCTCCGAAGTCATTCCACAGGCCATATACTTGCTAGGGCAACCAGGTCATTCTTTTTCTCTGTTCTATTTTATTTATTTATTTTTATATCATATATATATGTATATATATATATATGTGTATATATATATATGTATGTATGTATATATATATATATGTACGTATGTATGTATAATATTGTTTTTTGGCACAATCCTTAGCTTTTCTTTTTAATTGGGATTCAACCATTATGGATGTATTTTTTTTATTCAATTTTTCCTTAACAGTAAATGGGCGATGATGAACCGGGAGACAAGGCGGCTTTCGAAAATGCCAGATGAAGTCAGGGCTGAGCTCTCTCCATGGTTCATCCACAACCAAGCAATCGCAGATCAAGCTTTGAAAGAAAAGATTGAGAAATTGGACCATCGTGCAAAACATATTTATTCAGGCCTGAAGGTGATCACCAATGTCTTCTTATTAACTTTGGTCCTTCTAAATACACGGTTTCAGCATTGTAACTTTGACTCCGTCATAAGTGCACAAATAGTTTTCAACTTATATTTTGACCCTTTATTATAACGTATTTTCCAGTGTGTATATAGCATCTATACAGGGATACGTTGTTATAGATTTTATATGTTTTGTGATTATAGTGTATGTTATACCAAAAGAATAAATAATAATAATAATAATAATAATAATAATAATAATAATAATAATAATAATAATAATAATAATAATAATAATAATAATAATATACACCACTGAAATGTCATGTTGACCGTCTTTTATGAAAAGTATATTTTCTTGTGCAGGCAAGGTGGAGCGACTTGGACATGAACCAGCATGTTAATAACGTCAAGTATGCCAGATGGATGCTTGAGGTATAAGCAGCATTATAGGGTCTCTCTACAAATATTAACGACTGAATTCCAATTTAGCATAGAAAAATACACACACATACATGTACATATATGTATGTATATATGTATATATATACATGTATATGTATATATATATATATATGTATATATACATATATACATGCATATAAATATATATATACACACATATTGTATATATATGTATGAACAATCATGTCAACATATATGTTATGGCAAAGGCTTTACTTGTTTAACTGTCTAACTTCTTGAAAATTGCTGTTGTAGTTGATACTGAAATATACTCACTAACAGATTTCAGGAGTTGGAATTGGCATGTGTCAGTTAATGATTTGCCGAGTAGATATGACATGAGAATATATAGCCATTGGTCAAAATATAAACAGTTTGAAAATGATTTATCTCAGAAAATCACCACGAATTCCTTTGATTATTGATTTACGTGTCACTTAATGTAATTATTTCTAATTTTTCTTTAATTCATAAATTAAACTGAAAGCAGGAAAACTAGTTCCGTTGAAAATTTGGCATTATCTCTATGTATGTTTCGTTTAAGTTACTGAATAATAAGTATGACGAAGTCGTATCCTTAAATGTCCACACATTGCCCTTCACCAGCTAGCTAGCATACTTATTTCAAAAATAACATTACGTGAAGTCTTGAACGTATTTGTTAGTTTCACGTTTCAACGTACCACCCTTATTGAAGAAAAAATGAGCAACGTGATTCCTTTTGTACGTCACATTCTCAAAGTTAAACGTGGAAAGGCACATTAACTATAATAGAAATCCAACCAGTCATTTTGATCAATGTAATGTGCTCTTCAGTATGATGTTATTGACGTTTAAAAATATTGATATAGTTTTATGCAAATGCTATATTTTACCGAAGAATAAAATATGATAAAAAATAAAGTAAACTTTGTCTTCTTACATATCAAGAAAAATAGGAGAGATAAAAAAGAAAAGATTTAAACTTTAAATTATAGACTATATTTGAAACAAAAGAAAAAAAGAAGTATAAATATCAAAAAAAAATAAAAAATGGAACCGTCTTTCCCGGTTTCTCACGAGGATACGTCACAATGAGCAGTTGTTTATGAACCATTTGTCAGGTTTTGCCAGACGACTTTTTAGAGAATCATGAGCTATCGGAAATCACTGTGGAGTTCAAAAGAGAATGTGGGATTTCAGATGATGTGCAATCACTTTGTGAGCCTCATGAAAATATAGTCCATGAACGTAGTGGTAAGTATAATCTCAATACGATTATTTTATTGCCATTTGAGATGTCCACAATTAATCCTTCGATTACAGGGTCATTTTCTACCTATACCCACCTTCTTCAGAATGAAGGGGTGTCCAAGAATGAAGAAATTGTAAGAGGAAGGACTAGATGGAGGAGAAAACTTTAGTCTTTGAAAAGGATTAGAATAAAAGGAAGGACTTATCAACCCCCGGGGGCCTCAAATAAATTTTTACAAGTAGACTTGTAAATTTTCGTTTGTTTTTTTAAGTTTGTCTATGATGCTTATTTGGAATTGGGAGATTAGTGTGGGGTTGCGTATTGTAAATTACAGGAATACGTGTACGGAAATTATGTTATTACCATAGTATGCTTATGAATTTATAGTATTTCATCAGACTAAACCGAGGCCTAAAAAAAGTTACAAAAGCGAAACTGCAGCATGCAACCAAATTGAAGAAAAGTAAACAATAAAGGAAAACTTATGCAAGTTAAATTCATATATTATGCATTCATGAAAGACAATCAAACAATAAAGGAAAGAAAACTTTGACCAAGACATATGCAACACATTATCCTTAAGACATTATTGTGTCGATGTAATCACAAATTATCTTCCAATATATAACTGTTAACGGCTTCGTTCAAAGTTGCATTTTAGATGGGCAAAGACCAACAGACCACAACTGATCTGTGTCGTCTTAAGTTCCTATCACCACAAACAAAGTGGCAGAATGCACGATGCTAATATCTTAATTCTGTATTAACGTGCTCTTAAATTCTAGTGTCATATATATACACACATATAACTTGGACATTAAAATCAGGTACAAAGACAAAGATACATGGGTCTCAAAAGTTTTGACTGAATGCGAATCGGGCTAAGCTAGCTAAGACAACGATTCGGATTTAATTTTGGCACAATTTTCCAAGCTGGATCAAATCAATTTAGAAGCAAATGTTTAATAACTAAATTAATTTCTTCAAAACTCTAAGAACTACCTAACCAGATGCGCAGCTGCACTTGTGGTCCATGTCCAAACCAGGATGGTCTAGGTCTTCTCCCTTTAACGAAATTCTCTTGCACCAAGCAGCTGAGACTAACGCTCAAACTAGTCTTTTATTGGGAGAGAAATTTCTTCAAACTATCAATGTAGTATTTGTCCATTTTAGATCGATGTACAAACTCACTTCTTGCTATACAAACTTTGAGCAATAATTTTTTATTTAACAGACATTGAAATTGAATAATTTTAATGTCTATATTAACACACTCGTTACATAGAAAATTATATGCATCTTAGTGTCAGGTATGCGACAATCACTCTAGAGGGGATAGTAAATAGAATGTAGGGCAATTTTCGAAATATTTTTGGTTTAGCTCGCTCCAACACAAATACTCTACAAAATAAGAAAGAATAAGATGACAGATAATGAGTTTGTCACACACAATTTAGAGGGGTTCGAATCTCCTTGATTCTACTCTACCACTACTTTGTTTTCGAAGAGAATTTCAACAACTTTTTTATTACCTTTAAAAAGTTACAAGAACATCAACAACAACAACACTTATACTAATAATGAGTGCAAACGGCAACTATAGCAACAACAACTTATTGCACAAACACTTTATGCAATATCAACTACAACAAAAACAGTTTATTCCACAAACACTTCGTGCAACATCAACAACAAAAAAAGAGCCTCATTACACAAACACTTTGTGCAACATTAATAACAGCAGCTACAAGCAAGAACTGCTTCTTGCTTCTACATAACTTCAACAAAGTTCTATCAAAGAAATTTCACCAAGTGGGTTTTGGAGAACTAGTGAAACTACACTTTCTAATAAGTCTAAATCACAAGCTAGAGATCAAATATGTATAGTTTCTCTTGTGTTAGACTTCTACTCTCACAATACAATCATAGAACAAGCAATAAGAGTTTAATAAGCTTTAAGCACTTTTGCACATTTCAGAGCTTTTTACAACAATGGGGGGTGAAGCTTGAAGAGGAAAAAGTGTATAAATGTCTCATCCGAGCTTCTTCAATATGTAGAGGGTGTGAGCCACGTTTTTGCAGCCTCCATGAAGACTTCAACTCAATCAAATGTCTTGAAGATGTCCCAATAGTCATCAACCACCGTAGAGTTAGGTTTGATGATCCATAGCCACCTTAGAACAACTTAGACATGTTTTCAATAGTCAAGAAAGTCTTATAGATGTTGGGGGAAGTCCACAAGATATTTGAGTAATGTTGGAGAGAGAAAACACTTTAAATTTTTCTTGGATTTTGTTCGAACAGCTATAAGAATTTGAATTTCGGGCTACATCGATCGGTCTGCGTCTCATGCTTTAGAGACTGATGTCATGTACATCGATCGATGTGTTTAGGTTTGATGGATGTCTTACAGTGTGGCTTTAAGTTTTGCGCCTTACCTACATCGATCAATCGATGTCTCTTCTATAAGAGACAGATGTACACATCGATTGATCGATGTCTTCACCTTAAGAGATCGAGGTTGGACAGTGTGATTTCAATTTTGAACCTTACCTACATCAATTGATAGATGTCTCTTATTTAGAGACTGTTGTCACATCGACATATGTAATTCAACCTAAGATAGTGATGTTGGACAGTTTGTTTTTATTTTTTATAATCCTTACATAGATCGATCTATGTTTTATTTCAGAGACTGATGAATATATATCGTTCTATGTCTCGCAACGTATTTTTCTTATTTTGTTTCATTTCCAAACTATAAAATACCATTTTAACTCTTTTTCAAACATCTTTTAGTTTCATCAAAAACATTTCTTATTCCAATAATATTCCCTTTTTGATGATTTCAAAACCACATGCTTTTAAAAAATATTTTTGTTTGTAAAACGATATTTGAGCTATCAAAAGGTTTCAAGCTCAAATTTTATGTGAAATTGTATATCTTCCTCTTAGTTAATGCATATATCTTCTCCTCAATACATGATCATGAAGGCATACTCAAGGTTCCTTCAAGGCTCCTCATCAATACATGAGTATCCTTAAAATTAAATATTCATCAAGGTTACTTCAAATCTCCCCCCACCCTCCCACCCCCAATACATGAACATTTTAAATCCAATAGACAAGACCAATGATGTATGTCAAGTTCTTTATATTCATTTCAATTTCTCCCTCAACACAAGCATTATTTATGCATCCATTATATTCAAATGTCATATTAGCAACACATACGTCATCACATATTCCCCAACATATATCAATATCATGCTACTCACAATAGCATTTTTAATCTCATCACAAATATCACATATATCATTTTCAAATCCAATAAAGCTTATCACAAATATCACACATATAATTTTCGAATCCAATCAGGATTATCACAAATATATCAGGTATCATTTCCAAATCCAATCAAGCTTATCACAAATATTACATATATTATTTTCAAATTTAATATAGTCTATTCATTTTCTCCCTTTGTAATCATCAAAACAACAAAACAAAGCAATCAACTCAACAAGGAAAACGAAACACCTTGGATCCATTCAAATATAGTAAAAGAGAAGTTTTGGTAATCAACTCAACATGAAAAACAAAACACCTTGTCCAGTAGCTTGAGGATGCTTAATGGAGGCATAACGTACTTCAATTCCAAAGTCATCGCAAAAAGCTCTAATCTTGTCACTATCATATTGCTTTCCATTATCAATTGTGATGGTTTTGGGAATTCCAAAGAGATACAAACATTAGTTTCAAAGAACTGTGCATCGGGTTTCAACGACGGAAGCAAGTGGCTAAACTTTTATTGGAAATAATTCAAGTCAGACAAATTGACTTCTGTAAAGTAATGGTCAACCTGCCAAGCTCAGGGTAGACTAGATAGATCTGCTAAGTCAAGACAGTTCAGATAGAGCAATTGAGTTTGCGTTATGGATAGTCAGCCGACCTGTCGACCTGAACTGAGCAACACTTCAAAACCACTGTTTATTGTCAGCCTTCCTACGGAGCTGAACTAGAGTCAGTCTGATCAGACAGATTATATCAGTCCAATCGGCGCAATTGTATTTGCGTTCTGGGCTGATCGTCGACCTGCCAACCTCGATACCTAAGCAAAACAAACGACAGTTGTGCTCTCAGCCGCTTCAGCCGCGCGGAGCTCAGCACAGCAACACTTTACAACAACAATGTTGCGCTATCCCACAGGCAGCTGAGCTCAGCACAAAGCAGAGCTCAGCTCGGCAATAACCTTCACAACTCTATTGAGCAGAGATCCGAGATGAGTCCAGAACTATGTACTTAAGATATTATTGCTTCCGTATACTATGTGCAACTAGAGGAGCAGCCATCTCCCAGGATACAACGGAGATCAGTTCAGACAAGTGGCACTGCAGCGTTGAACTCTACAAACCTGTTAAGATGTTCTGAACTTCTCGGTATACTGATGCAAAATGTTGTATGAGGGAGAGAATGAATATGTAGCGAGGGAGATTGCAGAGAAAGAGAGAAACTTCAGAATTTTTCTGAGTGTGTGTCCACAGAGGTCACCTTCGGCCACTATTTATAGAGAAATAATGAGGTCAGTCTGTTACAGTCAGTCCAATCTCAGGCGTAGGATCAGATACCAGGTCGACATGAACCATTGGACCAGATAACCGCGCCAGGTCTGTCCTCAGCCATCAGATCAACTAAGTGTTTAATCTGAGCCGTAAGATCATAACAAATTCAGGTAAGCTCAGCCGGTTAAATCTGAACAATTTTTCAAAATTTAACCTTATCTTATCTTAACAACCTGGAGAGTTTGAACTGAGACAACCTCTACCTCGGCTGACAAGATCTGACCCGGTGCTACAGGACCTGACCTGCAGTCTACAGCCCACATCCTGGCCTGTAGACCAATCCACAACTTGAACCCATCAGGTACACAACTCAGTCCGCTACCTGAGCCCACGCCCAGGTACGGTTGAGCTGAGCTGACTTTTTTTATCTACTTTGAGCATTAATTTCTCATTCATCCGGTATCAAAATCGAGTGATTCAAAAGCTTACAATTATCTATTCGTCACGTAGATAATTAAGGACTCATTAGTTTCCACTTATCACTAGTGTATCTAATCATAATATTAGCTCATAATACATTGCCAACCACAGTTTGCAACTTGGCCCAACTTTAATTTCTTCCAATTTCTCCAAAAATCCCCCAAAATGAATGGGAATTAATGCAGAGTGTTTATGTATACTCTACCAAGAAGTCAGACAAGAAAATGTTACATCAGACAAGGTAGCTTTTGGCCTTGAACCTTTCTTAGTGAAATACTATCGGATCCACTTGGCTAATTAGTGAACTTAGTGTCTTGAACTAACCGACCTTTAGTGTGAACCTAGAAAACATTACTCACACAATATTTCCTTTAACACCATTTTGGTTCTTATGATTGTGTTCATTTTGGCCATGAACCACCTGGTTTCGGAAAGTTTATTAGAGAACTCTGGCCTTACAAAATCCTCACAGAAGCGGCCACACTTCACACAGGTGTTTCCTATCAAGAGTATTCTGCCATACCCCACTTGAACATATCAAGATATATGAACAATTAAAAGCCTCAGCTTACCCTCATTCGTCTGTAGACAACATTTTTATTTAACAGAATGGGTAAGTTCTTACTGATCTTCATAACTTACTTGTCCCATTGAACTAAGATTCTGGGATCCAGTTAACAAGGTTGGGTTACCATTACAAAGAATCATGCATTATAGGCTTTAGTCCCATTCCATTTGTCAAAATTAACATCCGATCTCTAGGCAAGCCTTTTGTGAGCGGATCCACAAGATTCTTCTTTGATTTTCTATAATCAATGTAAATCACGTCATTAGAAATCAACTGCTTAATGGTATTGTGTCTCCAGCGCATATGGCGAGACTTAGCATTATAGATGCTGCTTTGTGCTCGTCCTATAGCCGACCGACTATCACTGTGTATGCCGATAGTAAATATTGGCCTAGGCCACTAGGTCACATCTTCCAGGAAATTCCGAGGCCATTCAGCTTCTTCCCCGCCCTTATCAAGTGTTATAAACTCCACTTCTTTCGTGGAATGAGCTATGCATGTTTACTTCGTGGATTTCTACGACACAACATCTCTACCAACAGTGAATAAATATGCACTCATGGATTTAGAATCCTTACTGTCAGATATCTAATTGGCATCACAATAGCCTTCCAATACTGCTGGATATCTCGAGTAATGTAATCCAATAGTCATCGTATACTTTTAGTATCTCATCACTCTATTCAGAGAATTCCAATGTTCATCACTTGGACTATGCAGGACCTGTATAGCACCACTAGAGGAGGGTTGAATAGTGAGCGCGAAAAATTTGGTTTTTAAGAACTTTTGGACCAAAAACCTCACTTCTAAAAATAGTTTCTGTTTTCAGATCCTGATTTGAAATATTTAAAACACCTAGTTGTAGACCTCCAAAAATTATGACACTTTGTGAGAATGTACTCTTATATGTTATAAATGACTCACGAAAATTTCAAATTAAAACTTCAATCCTAACTCCTTAAAAATACGGTTTTCGTCAGATTGCGCAAATCTGCCAAAAACTGTACTCCGATTTGAGAAATTTATTTCTATTAAATGGTAACTCTAAATGGCCTAAAACTTTTATGACAAGACCCTCAAGATGTGTATTCTAGTGGATTGAATTAGTTTTTGAAAATTCATTTGGGTTGTATGTCAACCACGTTGATGTTCTCAACCATTGTAAATCTGAAAATATGATTGCACTAGTATCAGAACTATTAACGTTTGACTGACTTATACTTATCCGAATGGGGTAAAACTTGCACCAAATGAAAACAAGGAGGTGTAGCTATGTTTCTGCAAAATTGTATGATTTGAAATTCGTTTACTATTTTTACCTTTGCAATGAAATTGATGTAGAAAACTGGAAAATGAAAGTAAAGTGCAGTAAAATAAGAACACTAAGAATTTTATACTGGTTCGGATAAAACAACCTATTCCTGTCTTCGAGGACACCTTCCTCGGTTATTACTAAACACCAAAAGCTCCTTACCATCAGGGTGACTGGATTTAAACACTAACTCCACCCTTTTACAATCACAACAATCAAGTAAATCAATCACGAACATCACCAGCGATCGAATAAAGGTTTGATCACACCTTGATCAACCTTTTACAAGAATGAACGTATATGGGTGGTATATTCAAAGCCTTTAATATGTAGAATATATGAACAATAGGCTTGAGACTAAGAAGAAGAAGAAAGAAAGAAAGGAAGAAGAAGAGAGTAGTCTAGCTTTTTGCACTTGAGAGAATGTGAATTGTTTCTTGGCCATGTTTTGCACTATCTTCTCCTTTTTATCACACCTTGGCTATCCCCATTAGGGCTTTCTTCCTTCTTGAGAATTTTCTTTAATGTCCTTGGAAGATTATCTTGTGTAAGAGATGACACAATCTTGCTTACTTTGTGCAATATGATTGGAATGATGACTTGACCTTTCTTAGTTGTCACTTGTTGATTGGTCCATCTTGGCACCCTTGTAGTGAGCGGTAAATTCTACAAAAAAGAAACTCTCAAAACATGTGCTCAAAATCAATTCAAACAATTACCATAACATCACATTTAATCCCTTGAATTTTAGGAAACAAATTGAGGCCATTAAGGGTGTAGAAATCGTCCACTATTGCAACATATGTTGAATTTTCAGCATGTGTTTTATTTTGAAATCTTTTCTTGTGTGGTGCCCTCTTCAACTTCACCAATCTTGTGTGGCATGTCCTCCATCAAATGAAATACCAAATAAGTGTTGAGAAATATATTTGGATAATTTTCAAAGTCATGATTTTAAGTTGTGAATGCATAAAAATGTCACACATGGTGTTATAAATGATTTAAAGTTGAAAAAGTGAGAAAAATGACATCGATCTCTCGGTAGTTGCACTTCGATCGATCGATATACTTCGATCCCTCACATCGATTGATCCATATAAGGCAGAGAAAATTTAAGACCTTACTGTGAGACATCGATCTCTAAACCTAAGACACATCGATCGATCGATGTACATAAAACCCTCACTTCGATCCATCGATGTAAGTCAGAGCCAGGCTCTGAAACTCACTGTGAGACATCGATCTCTGAAGCTGAGGCACTTCGATCGATCGATGTCAAGAATTTTTAGAAATATTTTTCTAAAATGTGATAAAGTAGTTGTTTTAATTTGTACATGATTTATATATGTTCATTGGGTTGATATTATGTGTTTTTGATAATTATAAATGCATTATGACTAATGTGCCTTGAAAGTTTCTACAACTTACTAAAAAGGTCAAAATTGGTATTTTGAGTTTTCGTAGGTACATGATATGGTGAAAATATTTCAAGGACTTATTCTCATGTTATTTATCATGACAAAGATGTTATTATATCTATTTCTGACCATCTGGGTCATTTCTTGAGTTTTCTCTCACTAGGGGCATTTTGGTCATTTTACCCCTAAGGGTAGTTTCGGTATTTTTACTCAAAGAATCTCTTGAGTATATTATTATCTTCATTCTCGAGTTCATTGATAATTATATTGAAGATTATTTGGTGATTTTCTATCATTTCTCTATTTGATGATATTATCGACAGTAGCGGGATATGTGACGAGTTGTGATGTCACATTCTATTTCTTTCTTGAAGACCCTCTTCTATATGTTATTGGAGGATATTAATCATCATTTTACATAGAATTTAAAGGTGTTAAAGGTGTGGAAATGATCACAACATACAAGAAGAAATAGTGGGAATGTTGGTGTTATATGTTGACATAATCTTGTCAACTATTATTTGTTGATTTCTTCTTCAGAAATCGGAGTTGATATACATATATATGTGTTGACAAACGTTTATATTCAGGTGGATATGATGGTGTACATATTTTATGGCTTGGTGACAAGTGGACCAATCAAAAAGAAGCTAGTTGGCAAAAATTGCCAACTTTGAAAATTTGAAAGTGTAGCCAACGACTACAAACTGTTTTGGAGCAGATGTTTTGAGTCAAATTGTTGCTCCCACATGCCTATTATCGTGGAACAAAGTTGAGGGAATAATGGAGTAGTTATGCCCTTTTATCCTACTACATTATCTTTGCTTTTCAAGCAATTTCCAAGTAATTTTTCAAGGTGGAAAAATCTGCCATACAAGTGTCCAAGGTGGACCAATTGTGTTGTTTTATTTTGCCAAGTGTACAAGGCCAACCAATGATGTGAAGATACTTAAGCATTGATGATGAAGATGGTGACACATTGAAGTTCTTATTTTCAAGAGCCATTTCACACTATAAATAGGAGGCAAAGGTGAAGAAGAAGAAGAACACACACCTGAAAGCAATAGTTGAATTGTCTTGCTATCTTCTTTTCTCCATTCTTGTTTTATTCTTTGTATCCAAGGTGTTCTTGTGATATTTGTTGTAGAGCTACAAGCCTCATGTGTCTCATTTGTAAGATTGCTTAGCCAAATCTATAAGGCTACATCAATAGGTGATAGAGGTGTTGCAACAAAGAGTTGCATAGAGGTGTTCATCTAAGTCTTGAATAGGGTTAGTGTTTAACCCAAAGATCAAGCTTAGTTATTGTTGTAATTTGGTTTATACCATAGTAAAATCCAAGGAAAGGTGTTCTTTGGGACTGGAGTAGGTCACATTGACCAAACCAGGATAAATTCTTGGTGTTCTTGTCTTCTTTACATTTTTCTATTTTCTGCCCATTTTTCACTGCAGATTTCAGACAAATTCTCACGTTTTGAAAAAAAATAGCTGCACACTTTCAAAATTCGTGAAGTTCGTGGAGTTACACACTTTCATTTGCAACAAGAATCACTTGATTTGAGCAAGGGAAAGTTAGTTTTTCAGTCATTGCAAGATAACTCCTCCAATCTGACCAGATTTGAGACCCCTTGAATTATGTTTTAACCGAGAATTTTTTATGGTCAGGGCCTTTTAGAAACATAAACTAGACATCTTAAAGAGTGTTTAGACATAAAGATCAACCCTTTTGGTTAAGTATTCAAAGCGAATCACGTTTTTCAATTTCAGCAACATTCTGTCCAATTCTGTCCAGATTGACCATCTGAATCTTTTTATTTGTTTGAAGGGCCAAAAAATCTTATTTTAATCTGAGTTTTGGATAGATTCTTGCCAAGACATTGAATTTGAGTTCTGGAAATTTTCATAATTTTTGGATTTGTGTACATAGATTTTTGAATTTTTCAAAAACGGATTCTGAATCTGAGGTAGTCTCAGATTCTGTTTTCAAAGGGGATTTTAATCAAGGGTAGTAGTGTAATTTCTGCTAACCACTATACACCCCCCTCTAGTTGTGTTTATTGCATGTGCACGGTCCAACAATTGGTATCAGAGCGAGGTTAAAACCACTTAACAAAGCAAGATTCAATACCATACGAACAAGAAAAGGCCAATAAACAACATTTCAAAGTAGCCTGCTAATCTCAAATCAAAGGTACATACAATGGCCATAGTTTCTCACAAAGGTGAGTTGGAAGGTATGTCTACACAACGTCCTCCTCTTTTTGATGAAAATAATTTCGTTCATTGGAAACTTAGAATGAGGATATTCTTAATGGCTATATACATCGATTTATGGTCTATAGTTGAAGATGGACCGTACATTCCAATGAAAATTATATAAGTTAGTGGAGTCACACAAGATGTTGAAAAATATAAAAGTGAATGGTCTTCCGAAGATAAAAAGAAAATGTCCATGATGTCTAAGGCAATGAAATTATTGTTAAATGGACTAACGACTTCTGAAGCAGGATATGTGTCAAATTGCACAAGTGCACACGACATGTGGAAATCATTAGAATTAAAGCATGAAGGTACTAGCAGTGTAAACGAGTCAAAAATAAACATGCTTATGTCTGAGTTTGAATCTTTCAAAATGTTGCCAAACGAATCCATAACATCTATGGATTTGAGGATTACTAACATTTTCAATGTCCTTGAAGCTTTAGAAAAATCATTTACCAACAACGAGAAGGTTCAAAAGGTGCTGCAAAGCCTTCCTGTTGAATGGGATCCTAAGGTCACGGCTAAACAAAATCAATCACAAAAATGGACGAATTGATAGGCTCACTAAGAGTATACGAGGTAAAACTAAATCAACAGAAGTCCGAGTCATCTAAATCATCCGGTAAGTCTATAGCTTTCAAATCAACTGAGTCACATACAAATAATGATGATAGTAATAGTGATAATGAATTAGACGATGACTTAATATTAATAGCTAGAAAACATGGAAAGTTTTTCAAACGGCCTAATAGGAATATACAACAATCTTCTTCTTCTTCTTTTTCTCAACCTAAGAAAAATAACTCCAATAACAACAAATGGTATAATAAAGAGTTAAAATATTATGAATGTGGTCAAAAAGGACACATCTGTTATGATTGTCTGACAAAGAAATACGACAACAATAACAATAATAAACAAGACAAGGAGACGCAAAAATCAAAGGCAAAGGAGACCAAGCCAAGGAAAGGCAAACGAGCAATGAAGGTGAGCACATGGAGCGACTCATCCGACTCAGAATCCGACACTGAGGAAGCTCAAGTCTGCTTTGTTGAGAAATATATTTGGATAATTTTCAAAGTCATGATTTTAAGTGGTGAATGCATAAAAATGTCACACATGGTGTTATATGTGATTAAAAGTTGAAAAATTTGAAAAAGTTGACATCAATCTCTCGGGTTGTTGCACTTCGATCGATCAATGTACTTCGATCCCTCACATCGGTCGATCTATTTAAGGCATTAAAAATTCGAGACCATACTGTGAGACATCGATCTCTAAACATGAGACACATCGATCGATCGATGTATACATTGAACCCTCACTTCAATCGATCAATGTAGGTCAGAGACAAACTCTGAAACGTACTGTGAGACATCTATCTCTGAAACTGGGGCACTTCGATCGATTGATGTCTAGGGTTTTTAGAAATATTTTTCTAAAATGTGATAAGGTGATTGTTTTCATTTGTACATGTTTTATATATGTTCTTTATGTGATTATTATGTGATTTTGATAAATATAAATGTCTTGTGACTAATGTGCCTTGGAAGTTTCTACAACTTACCAAAACAGACAAAATTGGTATTTTGAGTTTTGTAGGAACATGATATGGTGGAAATACTTCAATGATATATTCGCATCTTATTTATTATGACAAAGGTGGTAGTATATTTATTTCTGATCATTGGGGTCATTTCTGGAGTTTCTCTCACCAGGAGCATTTTAGTCATTTTATCCCTGAGGGCATTTTTGGTGTTTTCACTCAAGGAATCTCTTGAGTATATTCTTATCTTCATTCTGGAGTTGAGTTATGATTATTTTGAAGATTATATGGTGGATTTATATTATTTCTCTCACATGATGATATTATCGACTATAGCGGGATATGTGACGTGTTGTGATGTCACATTCTATTTATTTCTTGAAGACCTTGTTCTATATGTTATTAGAGTATATTTATCATCATATTTCAGAGAATTTAATGTTGTTAAAGGTGTGGAAATCATCACAACATACAAGAAGAAATATTGGGAATTTTGTTGTTACACGTTGGCATAATCTTGTCAACTATTATTTGTGGATTTTTTCTTTAAAAATATGAGTTGATATACATGTATATATGTTGAAAAAAGTTCATAAACTGGTTGAGATGATATATTATTCATTTTATGGGTTGGTGACAAGTGGACAACCAAAAAGGAGCTAGTTGGCAAGAATTGCCAACTTGGAATTCTCACTTTTGAAACAAACGGCTAGTATGCTATTCTTGAAGTGATTTTTTATTTGAATTTGTCAAATCCCACATTCCTATTCTCAAGTCAAGGAGTTGAGGGGATATTGGAGGAATATGTCATTCTATCTTCTTCTTATTATCTTTATTTTGCAAAGGATTATTAAGAGATGCCAAGGTGGAAAATTCGGCCAACAATGTGTGTTCAAGGTGGACCAATCATTTTGCTTGATGTTGCTAAGTGTACAAGGCCAACCAATAATGTGAAGACGTTTAAGCATTGATGATGAAGATGGTGATACATTGGAGGTCTTATCTCCAAGGCTCACTTCACACTATAAATAGGAGGCATTGGTGAAGAAGATGAAAAACACTTGAAGTTCACTTGAAATCATTTGTAGATTTGTCTGTAGCCAAGGTGTTCTTGTGATATTTGTTGTAGAGCTACAAGCCTCTTGAGCTTTATTTGTATATAGTGGTGTGCCGTCGACGTACATTTATAATATATATGACGTGTCGGTGGTACGTCGGGATATATGTGGATTGTGCCTTTTAAAATTAAGATGGATATATATATATATTATATATATATGGCGTGTAGAAGGAATGGGGAGGAGACTTTCCATTTTAAAATTTGCTGCCATATAGCTTCCACCAAATATGTCTCTATTTAGTGAACTAGTTTGTTCATTAACTTAAGCACTCCACTTAATGAACTAGTTTAGTTTATTAATTGTGGCACCTGAAAAATAGTACAAAGACAAAAAATGTTTGCCATATGATGTAAGCTTTAACGCTTCATGGCTTGTTAGTACGATAACAATATATAAGCATTTAAAGCATGTTTATCACATAAACGTGTCAAATAATAATTTGTTCATGCATTTCGTAAGCACGTAGCATTTAAATCATGCATTTGTAAATTACTCAAACCCTTTTTCTCAACAATCTCCCCCTTTTGATGATTTACAAAATAACATTGGTTCATGATTTTAAGTGGTGAATGCATAAAAATGTCACACATGGTGTTATAAATGATTAAAAGTTGAAAACATTGAGAAAAATGACATCGATCTCTCAGGTAGTTGTACTTCGATCGATCGATGTACTTCGATCCCTCACATCGATCGATCCATGTAAGGCAGAGAAAAGTTAAGACCTTATTGTGAGACATCGATCACAAAACCAGAGACACATCGATCAATCGATGTACATCAGACCCTCACTTCGATCGATTGATGTAAGTCAGAGATAGACTCTGAAACTCACTGTGAGACATTGAGGATCGATGTACATCAGACCCTCACTTCGATCGATTGATGTAAGTCAGAGATAGACTCTGAAACTCACTGTGAGACATTGAGGATCGATGTACATCAGACCCTCACTTCGATCGATTGATGTAACTCAGAGATAGACTCTGAAACTCACTGTGAGACATTGAGCTCTGAAGCTGAGGCACTTCGATCAATCGATGTCTAGGGTTTTTAGAAATATTTTTCTAAAATGTGATAAAGAGGTTGTTTTCATTTATACATGATTTATATATGTTCATTATGTTGATATTATGTGTTTTTGATAATTATAAATGCATTGTGACTAATGTGCGTTGGAAGTTCCTACAACTTACCAAAAAGGGCAAAATTGGTATTTTGAGTTTTTGTAGGAACATCTTATGGTGGAAATATTTCAAGGACTTGTTCTCATGTCATTTATCATGACAAAGATGTTATTATATTTATTTCTGACCATCCGGGTCATTTCTTGAGTTTTCTCTCACTAGGGGCATTTTGGTCATTTTACCTCTAAGGGTAGTTTCGGTATTTTTACTCAAGGAATTTCTTGAGTATATTAATATCTTCATTCTGGAGTTCATTGATAATTATATTGAAGAAAGCCGTTTGTAAGCGGATTCGCAAGATTCTCCTTTGGTTTTACATAATCAATGGAAATCATGCCGTTAGAAATCAACTGCTTAATGATGTTGTGTCTCCGACGCATGTGCCGAGACTTACCATTATAGATGCTGCTTTGAGCTCATCCTATAGTCGACTGACTATCACAGTGTATGCTGATAGGAGCAATTGGCTTAGGCCAGCAGGGCACCTCTTTCAGAAAATTTTGAAGTCATTTAGCTTCTTCCCCGGGTTTATCAAGTGCTATAAACTCTGCTTCCATTGTGGAACGAGCTATGCACGTTTGCTTTGTGAATTTCCATGACACAGCACCTCCACCAACCGTTAATAAATATCCACTGGTGGACTTAGAAACTTTACTATCAGATATCCAGTTGGCATCACAATAACCTTCAAATACTGCTGGATATCTTGAGTAGTGTAATCCAAGATTCATTGTATACTTTAAGTATCTCATTACTCTATTCAGAGAATTCCAATGTTCATCGCTTGGATTACTTGTAAACCTGCTCAATTTGTTTACTGAGCATGCTAAGTCTGGCCTTGTACAGTTTGTTATGTACATTAGACTTCCAATTACTTGCGAATACTCCGATTGAGCTACTGGCTCGCCTCGGTTCTTCCTTAAGTGAATACTTAAGTCGAGTGGAGTCTTTACTGGTTTCACATCAGCCATATTGAACCGTTTTAGAACAGACTCAATGTAGTGAGTTTGCGACAGTACGAGTCCCTTGGTTATTGTAGAAATTTTAATTCCTAAAATAACATTGGCAACTCTCATATCCTTCATATCAAAGTTTCTCGTCAACATCTTCTTTGTGTTTAAGATTATGTCCTGAGTACTCCCCATGATTAGCATGTCGTCTACATAGAGACATGCGCTATCCCATATGCATTTTGTGTGCTCTTAATGTAGACGCACTTGTCACACTCATTGATCTTGAAACCATTAGCTAGCATAGCTTGATCAAATTTCAAGTGCCACTGTTTAGGCGCTTGCATAAGTCTGTAGAATGACTTAACGAGTCTACAAACTTTCGACTCTTGTCCTGGAACCACAAACCCTTCAGGTTGTTCCATATAGACTTCTTCATCCAACTCACCATTCAGAAAAGCAGTCTTCACATCCATCTGATGGATTTCAAAGTTATAAACTGCAGCAATAGCAACTAGCACCCCGATAGAAGTGATCCTAGTTACTGGTGAGTAGGTGTCAAAAAAGTCAAAGCCTTTCTTTTGTCGATAGCCTTTAGCTACCAACCTGGCTTTATACTTTTCAATAGACCCATCATCTTTCAGTTTCTTCTTGAAAATCCACTTGCAACCATGTGATTTACTTCCAGGTGGAATGTCAACCAACTCCTAAGTGAGATTTTGACGAATCGAGTCTATCTCACTGTTAATTGCCTATTTCCAGAATGAAGCTTCTGGAGTTGACATTGCATTGGAAAAGTTCCTTGGCTCATTTTCTACCATACAGGTTAGAAAGTCTGGTACAAACGAAGTTGGCATTCTGGCACGCTTGCTTTGACGAAGCTCCTCATCCCTTTGAGGAGTCGCCTCACGCATTCGCTTGCCAATTCTTGTTTCTTCTTGATTTTTTTCTTTCCTCGGAAAGATATCTTCGAAGAACAGTGCATTCCTTGACTCCATGACAACGTTTTCATGTATGTCAGGAATACCCGATTTGTGCACCAAGAACCGATATGCACTACTGTTAGTCGCATATCCTATAAATATGCAGTCGACCGTTTTAGGCCCGATTTTAACTTGTCTTGGTTTAGGTACAACAACCTTTGCCAGACACCCCCACACTTCCAAGTATTTGTAATTAGGCTTGTGGCCTTTCCGAAGCTCGTATGGGGTTTCATTCATCTCCTTAGATGAAATTCTATTTAAAATGACGCTGGCTGAGAGAATTGCTTCCCCCCACAAGTTCTGAGGTAAATCCGAACTTATCAACATAGAATTCATCATCTCTTTTAGAGTACGGTTTTTGCATTCAGCATTACCATTCGATTGAGGTGAATATGGTGCAGCCGTTTGATGAATAATGTCATGTCCTGAACAAAATTCATTAAACAGCGTATCATATTCGCCACCTCTATCGCTACGAATTGCTTTAATTCGTTTGCTAATTTGATTTTCAACTTCATTTTTATAGTCCTTGAAAGCATCAAGGGCCTCTTCTTTGCTACTTAGCAAATGCACGTAACAGTATCGTGTGCGATCGTCGACAAAAGTTACGAAATGCTTTTAACCATCTCTCATTTGCACAAATTTTAAATCACACACATCAGTATGAATTAAATCCAAAGGTTCAGTGTTCCTTTCTATTGAAGGAAATGGCGCCTTTGCCATCTTCGCTTCAACACATATTTGGCATTTTTTATTATCAAAATTTAATTTGGGCAACAAGTCAAGATTGACCATTCGTTGTATTGACTTATAATTAACATGTTCCAATCGAAAATGCCATAAACAAGAAGACTCAAGCATGTATGCAGAAGAGGAAGCATTATTATTAGCCTTTGCGCGCAAATCTCTTTTGGGTACAATAGTGATGCCATTCAATTTAAACATACTATTCGACAAGTACCCCTTCCCCAAATACATGCCATTTTTCAAAAATATAACTTTATTGGATTCTAACACTAGTCTAAAACCATGCATGACTAGAAGAGATTCGGATAGTAAATTCTTCCGAATATCAGGGACGTGCAGCACATTCTGCAGAGTCAGATGCTTCCCTGAGGTGAGCTTCAAAATAACTTTTCCCTCGTCTTTGATCTTCGAAGAGGCTGAGTTCTCCATGTAAAGTTGTTCGCTGTTCCCGGGCTGGTACTCCGTAAACATCTCTCTGCTGGAGCAGACATGTCTAATGGCGTCAGTATCAAGCCACAATTCGTGTATGTTTCCCACAGCGTTGCACTCTGAGACCACTGCACAGTGGTTCAGATCATCCATAGCATCAATGATATTCGCCTTTCCTTGGTCTGCTTCTTCTTGGGCTTTCTGCATTCATTGCTGACATGCCCCTGAATGCCAAAGTTGTAGCATTTTCCGGTGAACTTCTTGGCAATCTTCTTGCCTTTCTTGTTCACCCTGAGTTGGCCCTTCTTTTTCTTGGCCTCTGCAACATGGGCCTTGGCCTGACCAGAGCTTGATTGTGGTGTTCGCTCAGAGCTGCGATTGTCTTCCTCAATGCGGAGTCAAACAATCAGATCTTCTAATCTCATCTCCTTTCTCTTGTGTTTGAGATAGCTTCTGAATTCCCTCCACGAATGAGGTAGCTTCTCAATCACTGTAGCTACGACGAAAGATTCACTGAGCAACATGCTCTCCTCTTCCATCTCGGCAACCAACGTCTGAAGTTCCTCAAATTGAGAAACAACAGTACGAGAATCAGACATTTTGAAATCCAAAAATTTGTCGACAATAAATTTCTTAGTGCCGGCATCTTCCATACGGTATTTCTTTTCCAAAGCCTGCCACAAAGACTTTGCAGTTTTGTACGTGCAGTACAAACCATACAAGGAGTTGTCCAAAAAACTCAGAATATGGCTCAAACAAACATAATTGTTCAAGTTCAATGTTTCAACAGAATGTTTGTTCTGCATATTCTGGGTTTGGTCCTCCAGCGGATCCACCACAGGTGTGTCCTCGGTCAGAAAGGTAGCCAACCCCATGGCAGTCAATAGGAACAACATCTTCTGCTGCCAATGCTTGAAGAAGATCCCACTGAACTTCTCAGGTTTCTCCACTTGGGCCACTGCAGGACCCTGTGTAGGAGGAGCATGTCTCAGCACCCCAGCATTTGGTGCCATTGGGGCCGAACTGTGTACGTCTACGCCGTGAACCAAGCTACAGCTTGCGTTTTCCATCAAGTTTCTGTAAGATCATAAACAAACAGGAATCAGTACTGAATCAAAATGAATACATCTTAAGGTTTGTTAGGAATAATTCACGTCAGATTGACTTCTGTACAATTTTCTCTTGGAATAAAGCAATGGCTGACATGCCGAGTGCAGGGTAGGCTGGATAGATCTGCTAAGTCAAGACAGTTCAGATACCACAAATGAGTTTGCGTTCTGAATAGTCAGCCGACCTGAACTGAACAGCACTTCAGAATAGTGATTCTGTGTTATCAGCCCTCCAGCCGAGCTGAACTGAAGTCAGACTGATCAGACAGATCAGATCAGTCCAGTTAGCACAATTGTATTTGTGTTCTGGACTGATCACCGATCTACTGACCTCAACACTTCAGCACAACTACGAAAGTTGGGCTTTCAGCTGCTTCAGTCAAGCAGAGCTCAGCATGGCAGAGCTGCAAAACAACGAATGTCCTCAGCCAAACAGGAAAGCTCAGCACAAAGCAGAGCCAGCAAGACAACGCTTCAGAACAACGAATGTTCTAAGCACAATAGCAGAGCTTAGCACAAAGTAGAGCTCAGCTTGGCAATAACCTCAACAGCTCAGCTGAGCAGAGATCCGAGGTGAGTCAAGGACTTTGTCCTTAAGACGTATTGCTCCGGTATGCTCTGCGCAACTGGATGGAACAATCGTCTCCCAGGATACAACGGAAGTCAGTTCAGATGAGCGGGACTGCAGCATATGAACTCTAAGAACCTGTAAGATACTCTGAACTTCTCGTACTTGATGCAAAATGTAGAAAGAGAAGAGAGGAGAAGAGCACGTGTATGCGGAAGAGGAGAGGAGAATATTGGATTATTAGTGAATGTTACCATAGAGGTTAACTTAGCTACTATTTATAGGAAAACATTTGATTAGTGTGGTTATTCAGATTGTCACCGTTAGATCAGATAACAGATAACCGCTTTTCAAATTTAAATAACCGATTTTCAAAATTAAATTACTGTTACGTAACTGATTTTTCAAACTCAAATTACGGTTTAGTAACCGATTCTCAAATATGAATTACGGTTAAGAAACCGACTTTCAAATCATTTTATCCCTACTTGGAGCATTAACTTCTTATTCACCCATTCCAATTTCTCTAACAATCTCCCACATGAATGGGAATTAATGCAAGTGTTTATGTAGACTCTACCGAGAAGTCAGACAAGAAAATGTTGCATTAGAAGAGGTAGCTTCTGGCTTTGAACCTCTCTTAGTGATACACTATCGGATCCACTCGGCTAATTAGTGAACATAATGTATTGAACTAACCGGCCTTTAGTGCGAACCTAGACAATAGTACTCACACAACATTTTCTTTAACACCTTTTTTAGGTTCTCATGATTGTGTTCATTTTGTCCATGAACCACCTTGTTTCAGAAAGTGCGTTAGAGAACTTTGGTCTTACAAAATTCTCATAGAAGCACCCACACTTCACACTTACATAGGTGTTTCCTATCAAGAGTATTCTGCCATACCCCACTTGACATATCAAGATATAGGAACCATTAAAAGCTTCAGCTTACCCTCATTTCTCTGCATACAACATTTTTATTTAACAGAATGGGTAAGTGCTCACTGAACTCCATAACTTAGTTGTCCCATTGAACCAAGATTCTGGAATCTCCAGTCAACAAGGTTGGGTTATCGTTATTAAGATTCATGCATTATAGGTTTTAGTCCCATTCCGTTTGTCAAAATTGACATCCGATCTCTTAGCAAGCATTTTATAAGCGGATTCGCAAGATTCTCCTTTGGTTTTACATAATCAATGGAAATTACGCCGTTAGAAATCAACTACTTAATGATGTTGTGTCTCCGACGCATGTATCGAGACTTACCATTATAAATGCTGCTTTGAGCTCATCCTATAGCCGACTGACTATCACAGTGTATGCTGATAGGAGTAATTGGCTTAGACCAGCAGGGCACATCTTCCAAAATATTTCGAAGCCATTCAGCTTCTTCCTCGGCTTTATCAAGTGCTATAAACTCTGCTTCCATCATGGAAGGAGCTATGAACGTTTGCTTTGTGAATTTCCACGACACAGCACCTCCACCAACCGTGAATAAATATCCACTGGTGGACTTAGAATCTTTACTATATGATATCCAGTTGGCATCACAGTAGCCTTCAAATACTGCTGGATATCATGAGTAGTGTAATCCAAGATTCATTGTATACTTTAAGTATCTCATTACTCTATTCAGAGCATTCCAATGTTCATCGCTTGGATTACTTGTAAACCCGTTCAATTTGTTTACTGAGCATGCTAAGTCTGGCCTTGTACAGTTTGTTATGTACATTAGACTTCCAATTACTTGCGAATACTCCAATTGAGCTACTGACTCGCCTCGGTTCTTCCTTAAGTGAATACTTAAGTCGAGTAGAGTCTTTACTGATTTCACATCAACCATATTGAACCGTTTTAGAAAAGACTCAATGTAGTGAGTTTGCGACAGTACGAGTCCCTTGGTTATCGTAGAAATTTTAATTCCTAGAATAACATTGGCAACTCACATATCCTTCATATCGAAGTTTCTCGTCAACATCTTCTTTGTGTTTAAGATTATGTCCTGAGTACTCCCCATGATCACCATGTCGTCTACATAGAGACATGCGCTATCACATATGCATTTTGTGTGCTCTTAATGTAGACGCACTCGTCACACTCATTGATCATGAAACCATTAGCTAGCATAGCTTTATCAAATTTCAAGTGCCACTGTTTAGGCGCTTGCATAAGTCTGTAGAATGACTTAACGAGTCTACAAACTTTCGACTCTTGTCCTGGAACCACAAACCCTTCAGGTTGTTCCATATAGATTTCTTCATCCAACTCACCATTCAGAAAAGCAGTCTTCACATCCATTGATGGATTTCAAAGTTATAAACTGCAGCAATAGCAACTAGCACCCTGATAGAAGCGATCCTAGTTACTGGTGAGTAGGTGTCAAAAAAGTCAAAGCCTTCCTTTTGTCAATAGCCTTTAGCTACCAACCTGGCTTTATACTATTCAATAGACCCATCCTCTTTCAGTTTCTTCTTGAAAATCCACTTGCAACAAAGTGGTTTATTTCAAGGTAGAAGGTCAACCAACTCCCAAGTGTGATTTTGAAGAATCAAGGCTATCTCACTGTTAATTGTCTCTTTCCAGAATTGAGCTTCTAGAGTTGACATTGCCTCGAAAAAGTTCTTTGACTCATTTTCTACCATATAGGTTAGAAAGTCCGGTCCAAACGAAGTTGGCATTCTGGCACGCTTGCTTTGACGAAGCTCCTCATCCCCTTGAGGAGTCGCCTCACGCATTCGCTTACCAATTCTTGTTCCTTCTTGATTTTTGTCTTTCCTCGGAAAGATATCTTAGAAGAACACTGCATTCCTTGACTCTATGACAACGTTTTCATGTATGCCAGGAATATCCGATTTGTGCTCCAAGAACCGATATGCACTATTGTTAGTCGCATATCCTATAAATATGCAGTCAAACTATTTAGGCCCGATTTTAACTTGTCTTGGTTTAGGTACAACAACCTTTGCCAGACACCTCCACACTTTCAAGTATTTGTAACTAGGCTTGTGACCTTTCCAAAACTCGTATGGGGTTTCATTCATCTCCTTAGATGGAATTCTATTTAAAATGACGCTGGCTGAGAGAATTGCTTTCCCCCCACAAGTTCTGAGGTAAACCCAAACTTATCAACATAGCATTCATCATCTCTTTTAGAGTATGGTTTTTGCATTCATCAATACCATTCGATTGAGGTAAATATGGTGCAGTCGTTTGATGAATAATGCCATTTCCTGAACAGAATTCATTAAACAATGTATCATATTCGCCACCTCTATCACTACGAATTGTTTTAATTCGTTTGCTAAGTTGATTCTCAACTTCATTTTTATAGTCCTTGAAAGCATCAAGGGCCTCGTCTTTGCTACTTAGCTAATGCACGTAACAGTATCGTGTGCAATCGTCAATAAAAGTTACGAAATGCTTTTTACCACCTCTCATTTGCACAAATTTTAAATCACACACATCGGTATGAATTAAATCCAAAGGTTCAGTGTTCCTTTCTATTGAAGGAAATGGCTCCTTTGCCATCTTTGCTTCAACACATATTTGGCATTTTTTATTATCAAAATTTAATTTGGGCAACAAGTCAAGGTTAACCATTCGTTGTATTGGCTTATAATTAACATGTCCCAAACGAAAATACCATAAACAAGAAGACTCAAGCATGTAAGCAGAAGAGGAAGCATTATTATTAGCCTCTGTGGGCAAATCTCTTTTGGGTACAATAGCGATGACATTCAATTTAAACATCCTATTCGACAAGTACCCCTTCCCCAAATACATGCCATTTTTCGAAATAATAACTTTACTGGATTTAATTCATACCGAATATCATGACTAGAAGAGATACAGATACTAAATTCTTCCGAATATCAGGGATGTTCAGCACATTCTGTAGAGTCAGATGTTTCCCTGAGGTGAGCTTCAGAACAACTTTTCCCCCGCCTTCGATCTTCGAAGAGGCCGAATTCCCTTTGTAAAGTTGTTCGTTGTTCACGGGCTGGTACTCCGTGAGCATCTATCTGCTGGGGCAAAAATTTCTAATGGCGCCAGTATCAAGCCACCATTCGCACATGTTCCCCACAGCGTTGCACTCTGAGACCACCGCACAGAGGTTCAGATCATCCATAGCATCAACGATATTTGCCTTTGCCTTGGTCTGCTTCATCTTGGGCTTTCTGCATTGATTGCTGCCATGCCCCTGAATGCCAAAGTTGTAGCATTTTCCGGTGAACTTCTTGGCGATCTTCTTGCCTTTCTTGTTCACCCTGAGTTGGCCCTTCTTTTTCTTGGCCTCTGCAACATGGGCCTTGGCCTGACCAGAGCTTGATTGTGGTGTTCGCTCAGAGCTGCAATTGTCTTCCTCAATGCGGATCAAACAAGCAGATCTTCCAATGTCATCTCCTTTCTCTTGTGTTTGAGATAGCTTCTGAATTCCCTCCACAAAAGAGGTAGCTTCTCGATCACTGTAGCCACGGCAAAAGATTCACTGAGCAACATGCCCTCCTCTTCCATCTCGAAAACAAATGTCTAAAGTTCCTCAACTTGAGAAACAACAGTGCGAGAATCAGACATTTTGAAATCCAGAAATTTGCAAACAATAAATTTCTTAGTGCCGGTATCTTCTGTACGCTATTTATTTTCCAAAGCCTGCCACAAAGACATTACGGTTTTGTACGTGCAGTACAAACCATACAAGGAGTTGTCCAAAAAACTTAGAATATGGCTCAAACAAACATAATTGTTGAATTTTAATGCTTCAACTGAATGTTTGTTCTGCATATTCTGGGTTTGGTCCTCCAGCGGATCCACCACAGGTAGGTCCTCGATCAAAAAGGTAGCCAATCCCATGGCAGTCAAGCAGAAATTTTTCAACGTCTGCGGAGACTGCATGTTGCCTCTCCAGAGCCATTTTTCTTTTTTTCTATTGCACAGGTGTGTGAGTTCGGTTGATCCTTAACCTGTGAACAAAAATATCTTTGAGCAGTTCGATCGATTTCTCCTTGTGTCTGATAGGACGTTCCTATGTATTTTTTCATTTTCGAGACTCGCTAGATGCATCTATATTAACCTTCTCTATTTCTTCATTTTCTGTTATCAGGCTTCTGTTGAACAGGCATATCCAAGTCAAGTTCCATCATATCACTTCCACTAGTTCCAGAAGAGTCTGCTTCATGATCAAATTTTTCCTCAGCAGGGGAACGTTGATTCTGGATAGCCCTGATGCTCAGAGAGCCAAAACTTTTCCCTCTGACCACTACGAAGTGGCAATGTCAAACAACTTCTTGTTCACCCTTAACTTCCCGAATTACACCATTATCAGCAGAAAAATTCCTTGATGGATATTAAGTGTCATGTCCATCACCATGCATAAGTAAAATATAATATAAAATAATATAATAAACATAAGTTATATAAAGCAAAGGAATGATAAATGAAATGGGATAAAAGTTATCCTAACTAACTTGAATTGGAATAGGAAAATTAAAGATAGGAATTGAATTTTTGGAGGTCAACCTTAACGAGTTACCTAAATTTATTAGGAAATTTCCTAATACATAAATACCTATATATATATGTGTGTGTTATATATATCCACAAAAAAAACAAACCCTACCTCCCAAAAAGCAAAACAAGCGGCAGCCTTCCCTTTCCCACCATAAACAAGTCGGCCATCTCCAAGGAAGAAGGAGGGAGAAAATTCTTCTACAAAATAAAACTCTAATCCTTCAACTACATATGGATATATATACACTCATATACACACACATAAATCCTACACACTATAACCAAGACAATCCTCCAGCAGCCCCTTACCACACCCCTCAAACCGGCAGGCACCACTTTGGAGAAGAAAGGAGAAAGTTTGTCCAACAAAAACCCTAATCGACATTTTGGTATAGTAATTAAAAATCAAGTAAATATCCTTTCTGTACTTATTATGAATTTGTGAAATTCGTATCAATATTTTCATATCAAAAGACGGATCATACATAAGTAAATTTGTATGCATAGATAATTGTATATACATAGGTGTATGTAGCCGAATATATACACACACACACACGTGCGTGCGTATATGTGTGTGTTGGATATATGAATATGTGACAAAATCACAAGTGAAGTATTTTTTTTGGAAGCTGGCTGAAATTTAAAAAGACTAATTGAAAGTGTAATTTTTATGTATATATGAGAATATTTATGCTATATTGTATGTATGTATGCTATATTGTATGTCAACCCATTGAAGCAGGCGGGCTCGGTATCCATAATTTAGCAACGCTCCAAAAATCTTATGATTGCTTTCTATAGTGGAAATATCATCAATCCACATCACTTTGGGCTGAATATTGTCGTGCGAAATATGGACGGCGAACTAAGGTATACTTTCACATTTATGATTCAACAATTTGGAAGCGAATCTGTAGAATTCATGATTATATGATTCAGATGGTGGAAATCATTCATGATGAATATAATTGGCTCCCCGATTCATAAGGTCAGTTCATGTTAAAGTCTGTATATAAATTGTTATCTTCTTCTGCGTTATTGTTTGATAATTACTGATATATCTGGTGGTCGGGGTCACATCCGGGTTGTCGTATCTTCCTCTTGAGATTATGGACGCGGTCTCTTCCAGTAGTGGACAATTTAAATTCATGGTTGTCTGTCTTCCTTTTACATTGTGCCTTTCGTAGACAACATTTCGATACGCAGGATCATATCTTCTTGCATTGTCCTCCTATAAAATCTCTCTGGCATGAACTATCGATTCTTTTTTAAGGACCAATGCCACGACCATCGTCAATCTGCACTCATTTGAGTTATTGGTGGCGGATTGCTTCTTCTACTACCATGCTCGTACAATTAAGCGCTATTGTTCCTTCCACGGTTACTTGGGTGATTTGGAAAGAATATGCAGCCATAAGATTTAGGGCTGAGCATTTTTCGTATAGATGACTATATGAGCATATTCGTACGCATATTTATACTTGGTGTGCATCAGCAAAGGGTTTTAAATTTTTGCATACGATACCTCATTTGATTGACATGCATTTCTCACCTCCACTTCGATATCGTCTTCTTAGGGTAATACCTTGGGAGTTACCACTATCAGGCAGTTTTAAATTAAATGTGGATGCTTTTGCTGGCCGATCACAAGCGGCTGCTGGAGCAATATTCAGGAATTTGGAAGGTCGTTTTGTTTCGGCAATTTGTTTCTTGATGCCGATAGTCTCACCATTACGGGCGGAGTTAAAGGCGATTAAATTTGCCTTACTTTTCTATGCGAATGAATATGATAGACACATTATCGAAACAGATTGTCGTCTACTGTTATCTCATCTAAACAATGCACATCAATTTACGGGCTCACTTTCCACTGATCTACACCGGATAGTATCTGTTTTATGCTTAAACTCTTCTTTGGTACAGTGTTGTCCTCGTGAAGTGAATACATCACCTCACAGTTTATCACGTCACGGATTTAATTCGGCCGGCATCACTATCTACACATCCTTCTCTGAGCTTCCATGCGAGGTTCGTGGAGCATTACAGGTTGATGTTACTATCCCAAACTTGCAGTTATAAGAGTACGAGTTCGATGTCTCCCGTGGGCCATGCTCACTTTGGCTGTAGTTTCCCGCATCACAACTGGCGTGGGAAACGGCGGTATGTTTCTCTTCATCATGATTTACATAGCTCTTGGATGTATACTTATTCTCTGTACATTGTTGCCTGTATTTTATCTAAACACAGGCAACTTTAGTACGTTTTTGATTTACGTCTTCTAGCTATTATTGTTTATCTACTACACGAATAACCATTGCCTTTTTTTGGCATATATCTGGGGGATTCATTACGAGATCATATTCATATTTCCACTTTGAGGGGGATCATCTTCCAAGTGGTTTAGCATTTTTCCACAACAAAGTTGTACGCCAATTAGGTTGTTGTGTGACTTATTGTATTCAACATGTACGTCTTAGCAGCATTGTAGTATGACGTTATGTGGGGGCATCTATTGGCATTGATGTTTCTTTTCATCACAGATGTATTACACTGCAATTTTGTATTATATCAATACTCTGATCGTATAAAGATGTATGCTTTTTTCCGTCGCCAAGGTTTTGTCCACAAGGGTGGTTTTACTTGGCAAGGTTTTAATGCGACATATCATATACAACTGGAGATTGATCATTATTAGTTCCTTACATTTTCTTTTTTTATACGATGATCTTTCTTTTAATGTATTATGGTATTCCTGCGAGTGAGGCAGTCTATTAATAAAAATTTCATTGGCGCTAAAAATATATACATATATATATATATATGACTATAATTCGTAATTGTTGCATGCTAAATAGACAAAAAATAATTTCAGATCTGGGAAAAAGGTTTTCGACCAAGGGTCGGGGTAAAGTATAATTTTTTATTCAATTTTGACAATTATATGGACCATACGCTATTATTTTATGTGAAAAGTAAATCGGCGTATTGGTATTGATTTAGGGGGAATTCGATAGTGGCATAAGACGGGATTTTGTATGATTTGATAGTGAGAACAGGTTGGATATAAGGAAAGGAGAATTCCAGTGGTCGACGCCGGCGGGCAGTGGCGGCAAATGTACCACACCCGCCGGCAAGTGGCCGTGCGTGGAGTGGCACGTGAGGGTGCCTGACGTGTTAGGCATGAAATTTGTGGCTGCCTGAGGAGTTAGATGTGAGAAAATATTGGTGGTGTCCGTTTTGGAAGGAGAACAAGGAGTAGGAAGTGAGCTGAGTGGAGTTTGGGTTTTAGAAGAGTGAGAGGAGGCTGGGTTGAGGGAGTGGAGGTCACTGGTGGTTGATGGTCAGTGTAGGCCGAAGGTGTCATAGTGAGGAGTGAGGTGAGTTAAGTAGTGAGTTGGGAGAGAAGTGGACCGAGGGAGAACCGTGTATGTATATACGTGTATATACACATGTATGGACGTGGGCATATATAAGTATATAGATACACATGAGTGATAGTTATATGGTAAATAGATATTTGATTTACTATTTGATATTGGATATTTTGTTATTTGGTCTATTTATGGTTGGATTATTTGGTATTTGGTATCATTTGGTCATTATTCGGTTTTTAACAATATTTGAAGTGTGACACCTTTGGAAATTGTTTTGAAAACACCAAACACTTGAAATCATTTTGGAAATCATGCATTGCATATTTTGAAAATTCACCCTTACGAAGGAAATATATCGGTAAGCTTGGTTAATCCCTATTTTGTTGTCGAACGCTACAGATGTGACTACCTCATCAGGGACAAGTTTCTATGTGTCTATTTAGATATATGCAGATATACCTACCTCATCTGGGACATGGCTTCTGTATGCATATTTGGGCTTGAACGTAAATACTTAGTTTGGGACAGGGTGCAAAGGTATATGTTTAGTGCCATAGACGTAACGACCTAGTCTGTGACATGGTGTCTATAGTATATTTGGTCTTTGGGGGAATTAATTTGTAGGTCTTGCGATATGAGTCACTTGTAGGGAAAGTGCTATAGCCATTGCATAGGATTTGGAAATTTAGATAGTTGGATTTGGACAAAGTTGGACTCGGATTGGGACCGGTTTGGAACCAGATTTGGATTTGGTTTTAGAACATGGAAAACTTTGGAATTTTGGTATCAAACTTTGCATCGCATCGATTTAGAAATTGCATCATCGATTTTTTACTTTGACTAATATTTGATTGGATATCGATTGGCTTGACTAGGTTATTGGTCTAATTGTTGACTTAAGTATAATGGTAATTTTATTTACGAATGAGAAGCATGATATTTATTTTGTTACACTTGTTTATCTGTGTATGATCTCATGGCAAGTACAGTCAGGATACTTACTGGGCGATGTATATCACTCATATTATACGTTGTTGTTATTTTGCAGACAAACAGGTATATGATTAGTGTACGTAGAGGATGAGATCAAATAAGGATGTGGAGGTTCGAGGATGTTCCGATGAGACTCGTTGAGGATTTAGTAGATACAAATATTTTGTCATCCGAGGTTTATGTATTTTGAAGATTTAGTATTTATCTATGTTTGACATTGTATCGAATTTAGGTTTTCCTAGACATTTATAATAATGATGATGATTATTATCTTGAGGTTTTATTTTATGACCTCCGCTAACATCCATTTGCTTCACTTTGTTAACGTGTAATTGTTTTGTTTTTAACGCCTTGTATTTTCCTTAGCGAAATACGGTGGGTGAGTCATTTTGAGTACCAGGGCTCGGGACGAGTTGCTACAGGTGGTATCAGAGCGTGGCTCTAGATCTACGGCGGAAACGTAGATTCAGCCCATGATCTTAGTAATTAAGTTACGATTTTGCCTCTAAGTCACGACCTTACACATAAGGATGATGATACTAAGCATCGATTTTGGAGGTAAGTTTTGATATTAGACTTAAATGATGATCAGGCGAGGTACGTGAACCCAGTTTGTTAGGTTCTTTATATGCTTATTCTATTTAAGTTTTTAATTTCACCTTTCGTTTACCGTTACCCGACCATTGTAGTTTTCGGTTATTTATTTTAAGAATATAAATGTTGGTACATTGTGCATAATTGTATTGTTACAGCATCATGCCTCCGAGAAGAGACCATAATGGTGATGGCAACAGCAACAATCAGGCTGCGATGCCTCAGGCCATAACGTATGCATTTACCGCTACAGAGTAGGTTCCGACGTAACAACAACAATAACAGAACTAGCCACCACCACCTCATCCACCACCGCAGACGGGTCTTAGATTCTTCTATCAAGGGATGAAGAGGGCCCATGTTCCAACATTTAAGGGAAGCTCAGATTCTAATGAGGCAGATGCTTGCTGAAGGTGTTGTACCCCAACGACATGTACTTGGAACTATGAACAAGTGACAGAATGAAAGCGATAATTTCTTTAAGCAAGTGTTACTTAAGCTAGCTTAACCCTCTTTACTTAAATACTTCGAAGATGATACTAAATAATTAAAGAAGGGGATTTCAAGAAAAGTGATACATGAAGAATATAGTTATATGAACAATACATACCAATATATAGGTATGTGCGTGTATAGGATATATGCGTAGGAAATGCATATGTACATATATGTGTGTATATAGGAAAATATATGTATATATATATATACAACATAAACACATATGGGCGCATGTATATATTGTCATGAACACGTATATATATATGTAAAGATACATATGTATATGTACAAAGTACATATAGGCGTGTATACATGTGTATATGTGGATACATGTACAATAATATATGTTTTAGGTGACATGCACATTGTACATCCTATTATATATACATACATATGCTAACCTTGGAATGCAATAAAATAAAGAAAACAATATAACACATGAATTAAAGCAAAATACAAGAAAAAAAATCAAAATTTGCCCCAAGAACCCCCTAAAATTCGGCCAAGCCCCAAGAGGATCTAGAATCCTCTTGATTTTTCAATCCATTATTAGAATTTAAAATAGCTAAATTAAAACCATGAAATAATAAGCATACAAGACAAGCATGCAAAGGAAATGGATAAAATAATACCAAGCATGCAAGATAAGGGACAAAAGGCTAGTCAAACACCAAAGACCAAGACTCCTTGTCTTGTATTTTCCCCTCCCTCCTTGACCTTGCATTAATCAGCCCCTCCCCTTACAACCCTAGTAGTTTTAAATTTTTCAAGACAAACCTCAATTCATCTTGCCAATTCCTCTCAAGCAAGCCAAGCAACACTTAGCAAAATTCTATCCCTCCACCATCACCAACATTCGGCCATCTCCCCTTGGAGCCAAGAAATCAATTCAAGCTACATCTTCAAGACTCAAGAAACATCTAGGTAAGTTTTGTTCCAAGCTTCCTTAAGTGAATTCTTATTTTGGTAAAGAATGAAGCTCATATGAATCCTTCCATTCACCTCAAAACCGTGGCATCCATGGCTCAAGTAGGTGAAATCCATCAACTTTCTTAGGAGGTGACATCTTGAAGTGCTTGAATCTCCATTCCAAGCTAATTTTGGTAAGATGCTCTAGCCTCAAATATATCCAATTTCCTCTATTGAATGAAGACTAATCTTTTCCTTCCATTTCCCCCTAAAACCGTATGCTCAAGGAAGGAGGAGAAGGATTTCAACTCAACTCACTCCATAACCAAGCAAAGACAAGAGCTTTAGCTTGAAGAGGCAAGTATACAATGATCTCTCATGATTTACTTAAAGAGTTAGTGACTTGAATGACTAGAGGTTCTTAAGATTTGATCCTTAGTTGAATATCCTAAGTTTGAGATTATGTCTTAGAGATTTCTTAAGAAAAATGCATTGCATGTGGCTTATTCTCTCAAAGAAGGAATCTTTTATTTCATGCATTACGATTCAAGGCTTTTTTAAGATGATTTAAGTTGCAACTAAGTGAGTCTAAGCAAGATTGATGCTTGTTTGAAACTTGGAGGATTTATGGAAAGGCATGCATATGTAAGATAGGAGCTTTATGAAGTTGTTAGTAAGATTAGCTTGAGATGAATCTTGAATGTGAATGCATTCTTGAATATGTGTTGAAAACAAATTTGGTTAGGACACCCCTAGGTTTCGGTCTAAAGGGAGAAAGGAGGAGGAGAATCTTGTCCTTGAGGATGAACACTTGTTTGGTGCATATGTGATACTTATTTGTTATTATCTACAAACTGATTTGTTTAATGAAAAGGTGACCTTACAATGAGCATGAAAACTGTACATTTATGTTACAATGGAGGGTAAGTAGTAATCAATCATATATTTCATAAGGTTAAGATGAATGATGAACATTTGACTTGAATAGAAGAACAAATGGCAAACCATTGGAACTGGACTGAATGAAGTGACATTTTTAACGACCTGAGAACTAACCTTGCAGACCTTCAATGAAGCTAATTTTTGTTACAAAGTTATTCTTATGAATGTAGCACAAGTGAGAGTTGGAATTTCGTTAAAATAAGCTAAGGATTATTTTTAAGAAATTACGCGGTAAAACTGCTCTAGTAGAAAATTCTGGAGCTGGGCAGAATGGACCACTGACTTCAACGAATTACATGAGGACCTTGTGGACCTTAAATAAGTCTTATTTTTTGCACAAACCTAGTCCCATGAGTGTAGTAGAGATACCAGTTGGAATTTTGGTAAAATGAGCTATGGTTAATTTTTAATAAATTATTTGGTAAGACTAGTCAGACTTGAAAAACGGGAATTGAGCAGAATTGTAATCTCTCTTGACAGACTTGAAAAGGGACCTTGTAGATGACCAATAAAGCTGATTTTTTGCATGATAATAATCATATGAGTGTAGTGGACGCGCCAGCTGGAATTTTGCTAAAATAAGTTCGGGATTAATTTTAATGAAGTATTTGGTAAAACGGCTCAACTGAAATTACTGGAACCAACCTGAATTTTAGTAACGACTTTCCAGGCCTCAGAAAGGGGACTTAGAGATATGGAAATGGACTAAATTTCGGTAGGATACTAGTTCCACATGTTTATGACTTGGGCAAGTTGGAATTTCTGGAAAAATAATTACGGATACGCCGCAATTAAATTTTTGGTAAAATGTGTCAGATCAGTTTCAGCACTTAAACCGTTTCAGAAAAGTAATTAAATGAGCCCTTATGGTTATCAATTTAATCTGAAAATTTATTACAAATCCCCGAGACACATAGGAATAAGTCACGAAAGTTAGTTAGGTTAACCCTAACGTTTTGAAGGGTAATCACGGACGCAAAGTTGATGTACTAAAGCTGAAATTTAGGCTGAACAAGGAAATACATTAAATGGGGTTAATTTATCCGCTTATGAGTTTGACATAGGAATTTAGGGATTCCCTAAGTCCGAACCATGCAGGTTAATATGTTATTTCACGCCATGACTTGCATTGCATATCACTGCATGTATCATGCATGATCATGAAACCGATTTTATGGATTCTACTTATGCAAGAAAGTTTTAAAAGCGACTATGTTTTTGTTATGCATGAAAATTTTACGGTCCCATGTTTTAAAAAGCTTCATGATTCCTTTGCCGGCCAAGCATATGACTAACCCGACTCCAGACCCGGGGTTAATTGGTCTGTTGACATGATATGTTGTGGACCCGTTCAGATCCGGGGTTAATTGATCTGATATCTATTTTGGACCCGTTCAGATCCGGGGTTAATTGATCTGATATATGTTCTGGACCCGTTCAGATCCGGGGTTAATTGATCTGATATCTGTTCTAGACCCGCTCAGATCTAGGGTTAATTGATCTGACACTCCGTTTTTATGACACGTTATTTTATGGGACCAAAATGATGTTTTGACATGGCATGACATCATGCATTGCATATTGCATAACTCATGATCACGCTAACATGTTGTATGATACAGTTAAGGACTTATTCAGCTAATAGTGGTCAGCAGTATCTAGAATTATGCGTAGGCTATATCGTCAGTTGACTTCAAGACTTAAGACAGGTATGAGTTATTATTTAAAGTTTTCACGTTACTACATTCATGTTATAATTCTTTATGTATTTCATGGTCGTTTATTGTATTCTTGCTGGGTGATTTTTATCACTCACACTTTATTTTTCCCTCAGATAATGCCAAGATAGAATGGATCGAAGATGAGCCGAGGGTACCATATCCATAGGCGAGGAGATATGAAGGGAGCTAAGCCTAAGGACTTTTGTGCTGCTGAGATGTTTGTATTATGTCTCTGTTTGAACTCTGTGGAATTTGACTATGACGTTTTGTGAGACTTCTACTTTAAGGACTTAGTTATTTCGTAATGCATGTTTAATTTGAAAAGTTTTAATTCTGCCTAAATTTTACTACCATGTTAAATGTTAGCATGGGATTCCATGGCTTATGTTATGGATTTTCGCATGTTATGCATGATGCTTGGTACTCTCCTTAGTGAAGTACGGTGGGTGCACAGTATCCGGAAGAGGCCCGGGTGCGGGGCGCTACAGGTGGTATCAGAGCCCAGGCTCTAGATTTCGGGCAGAACGTAGGACTAAGTTATGATCTTAGCAATCTAAGTTTGATCTTAGACCTAAGTCATGATCTTAGATGAGTGATGGCCTTAGACTAGGACCACTTAGACCGGGTTTAGGATGTAATCTAATAACTAATCCTAAACTATGAAAGCTAAGTCTATGATATAAGACGTGCCCTTTTATCTTCCCTACTTAAAAGCTTTCGATTTTAGTCCTTAGTCAAATTCAATTGATTTTATTCCGATATTCTAAATAGATGGTAAACCCATAAGTGTAGATGGTGAGGCCACGTGACAGACCTCCGGAGCACGACCAGCTGCTCAGGAGCCAATTCCTCCACCACCAGCACAGGTTCCGCTGCCACCTCAGCCGGACCAGAATCCTCCACCACCAGCTCCACAAGCACCTGTTCCTCCGGTCATCCCAGACATGAATGCTTTCCAGGCCTTCTGCCAAGTTGTTACTCAGATAGGACAGGGCCTAATTCATCAGAATGCTCCACCGCAGCCACATCAGCCAGTAAGGGATGCCCAATACTATTTTGAGAAGCTCAAGAGGGCTAACGTACCACCGTTTGAAGGAAAGCCAGACCCAGATATCGCAGAAAAGTGGCTAGATGAAGTTGAAAACTGTTTTGAGCTAATTCAAGCCCCAGAGGAGATGAAAGCTTAGGCCATCCGACCTTTCTTGATCAGTGAGGCCAATCAATGGTGGAAGACAAATCTGCAGCCTTTGCCCAGACCGATTGCCTGGGAGAGATTTTTACAAGAATGCCATAAGTTCTACATTCCCCCATCTGTCAAATTACAAAAGAGACATAAATTTGAATCTTTGAAGCAGGTTCCGGGCATGACAGTAGCAGAGTACGCAAATAAGTTCAATGCACTTGGGAGGTTTCAGCCCATTACGAAGAATGACGAAGAGATGAAAATGCTAAAGTTTGAAAGAGGTCTGAATCCGAGGATTAGGACGTGGTTGGTAAATGCAAATCCTGCCAATTTTGGAGCACTTCTAGATGCATGCTACCGCATAGAGAGAGATATTATCCGAAGAGATGACGTGGGTCAAAAACGAGAAAGACAAGGGATCGGGAATGAGAAATATAAGAAGGTGGCAAAGAAGAATTTCAGAGGATCAGTTTGTCAGGGACAATCTCAGGGACAGAATCAGCACCGCAAGCAAAACCAAAATAATCAGCAGAAGAATCAGGCCTCATCTCAATAGCCAGCAATACCGGTATGCTCTCACTGCCAGAAGAGGCATGTGGGTGAGTGTAGGTGGAAAACAGGCAAATGCTTTGGATGCGGCAAAGATGGCCACATGATTAAAGATTGTCCAGAAAAAGGAGCGCAGCAGCAGCAACAACAAAAGAACCAGCGGCCCCGTACAAATGCAAGAGTGCACGTTATGACAGACACTGATGTCGAGGAGACTGCTGATGTAGTGACTGGTAAGATTTAAAGTCTTATGCCTTCAATACATTTCACTTATCCATGTCTCTCATATTGCTTAGTAAAATGTGCATGGTTCAGGAATTATATTAGTGTGTAGCATACCTGCAAATGTGTTGTTCGACAATGGCGCTAGCCACTTGTTTATCTCAAGGAAGTTTGCTAAGAATATCGATCATGATCCAATCCGATTAGATTCACCTTATAGAGTACAAGCAACTGGCGATCAGGTGCTTGTTTCCCATCACATATTCAGAAATTGTGCGCTCGAATTTAATGACCAGATGTTTGAAGCCAATTTGATCCCCATATCCATGAGTGATTTTGATGTGATACTTGGAATGGATTGGCTCTCTAAGAATCATGCTCACATTGACTGCCGAAGCAGGCAGGTTATCATTAAGGACCCAGCTCGAGAAGTGATGTCATTCCAAGGAGGAACCAAATTAAAGAAACCATCTAAGAAAGTCTTTGTTAACGCAGCTCGTGCCAGCCAAGCATTAAGGAAGGGTCATGAAGGATTCTTGGTTTATGTTCTAAGTGCTGAGCAAGAAGGCCCTACCCTTGCACAAGTTCCAATTGTTAAAAAATACCCTGATGTATTTCCTGATGACTTGCCTGGACTACCTCCTGATCGGGAGATCGCTTTCGAAATAAACCTTGTTCCAGGAGCGGAACCCATATCGAAAGCCCCTTATCGTATGGCACCTGTTGAACTAAAGGAATTAAAGGAACAGTTACACGATCTGTTAGAGAAGAAACTTATTCGCCCCAGTGTTTCACTTTGGGGTGCTCCGGTGCTATTCGTGAAAAAGAAAGATGGAAGTATGCGTTTATGCATCGATTACCGGGAGCTCAACAAAATTACCATAAAGAACAAGTACCCGTTGCCCCGGATTGACGACTTATTCGACCAGCTCAGGGTAAGTAAATCATAAGTTTAACTTGAGTAAGATTTAAATCTTTCCCAAAACCCTATCTAAAGTATCTTAATGCAGGGATCTCGAATCTTTAGTAAGATTGACCTACGATCTGGGTACTTCCAGTTGAAGATAAAGGCGGAAGATGTCCCTAAGACTGCTTTCAGAACCCGATATGGACACTATGAGTTCTTAGTCATGCCTTTTGGTTTGACCAATGACCCTGCCGCCTTTATGGATCTCATGAATCGAATCTTCCAAGAACAGTTGGATAAATTCGTGGTGGTCTTTATAGACGATATCTTGATATATTCACAAGACGAAGAGACTCACGCAGCCCATTTGAGGACAGTCCTAAATATTCTAAGAGCGAGACAGTTGTATGCCACATTCAGCAAATGCGAGTTTTGGCTGCAAAGGGTATCCTTCCTTGGTCATGTGATTTCAGAAGAAGGGATTTCAGTTGATCCCAAGAAAATTGAAGATATCACAGAATGGCCCAGGCCAACAAATGTTACTGAAGTAAGAAGTTTTCTCAGACTGGCCAGATATTACAGAAAGTTTGTTGAAGGATTCTCGAGGATAGCTGTTCCTCTCACCAGATTGACCCAAAAGAAAACCAAGTTCGAGTGGAGTGCCGACTGTGAAAGGAGTTTCTCAGAGCTAAAAGCAAAGTTGACATCCGCACCTATCCTAGCCCAGCCCACTCCTGGTAAGAAGTATATAGTATACAGTGATGCTTCGAAGAATGGTCTCGGATGTGTCCTTATGCAGAATGACAAAGTGATAGCTTATGCATCCCGACAGTTGAAGCCATTTGAGCAAAACTATCCTGTCCACGATCTTGAACTTGCTGCAGTGGTTTTTGCATTAAAGATATGGAGGCATTACTTGTATGGCGAACGGTGTGAAATTTATACAGATCACAAGAGCCTAAAGTACCTCTTTACCCAGAAGGAGCTTAATATGAGGCAGCGCAGATGGCTGGAGTTAATAAAGGATTACGACCTTTCTATTCAATATCATCCGGGAAAAGCTAACAAGGTTGCTGATGCATTAAGTCGGAAAGCAAGTCACCCACGGCAACCACCTCTCCAGCGAGACATGGAAGAGTTCGGCTTAGAAGAAGTTGACCCAGTCGATGAGGTTCTCGCCAAGTTAGTTCTTGTTCCTTCATTGATTGATAAGACCAAAGAGGCTCAAGGGAATGATGATGTGTTGAGGAAAATGAAAGAAAGGATGAAAGATAAGCCACGAGACGACTTTGAAGTTCGCAACGACGGCAGTTTATGGTATCGAGGACGGTTGTGTGTCCCCGGAAGCAAAGAACTTAAAGATGAAGTTTTGATGGAAGCTCATAATTCTCAATTGTCTATACACCCTGGAGCAAATAAGATGTACCAAGATCTCAAGCAAAAGGTTTGGTGGCCTGGTATGAAGAATCAAATAGCAGAATTTGTCGGGCGATGTCTGAATTGTCAAAGAGTAAAAGCCGAGCACCAAAGACCCGTTGGATTATTGCAACCATTGGAAGTGCCGGAATGGAAATGGGACCACATCACCATGGACTTTGTGACCGATCTGCCCAAGACTAAGCATGGGAATGATCCTATATGGGTGATTGTGGATCGTTTGACTAAGTCTGCTCACTTCTTGGCCATGACATTAAGGCATCCATGGATAAGTTGGCCTCTATGTATATTGACCAGATCGTTTGTTTGCATGGAGTGCCCATGAGTATTGTATGCTACCGCGACCCACGATTTACTTTGAGATTTTGGACAGCCTTGCAAAAGGCAATGGGCACAGAGATTAGAATGAGTTCCGCATTTCATTCTCAAACAGATGGACAATCAGAAAGAACAATCCAAACCCTTGAGGATATGATCCGCGCTTGCATCCTTGATTTCGGAGGAAGCTGGGATAGAAGTCTTAAACTCGTTGAGTTTTCTTACAATAATAGCTTCCACAGATCTATCGGAATGGCACCTTACGAGGCATTGTATGGACGAAAATGTCGATCCCCACTATATTGGGACGAAATTGGAGATAAGATCTACGCAGGACCCGACATTGTTGAGCATACACGACAAAAAGAAAAATTTGTCCAACAAAGATTAAGAGCACAAGACAGGATGAAGAGATGGGCAGACGAAAGAAGGAGACCTTTGGAGTTCCAAGAGGAGAGAAAGTTTTTCTAAAGGTTTCTCCGACTAAAGGTGTTAAAAGATTTGGCATCAAAGGAAAGCTAAGCCCAAGATTCGTTGGACCTTATGAGGTACTTGAGAGAGTGGGCGAAGTTGCATACCGCTTGGCGTTGCCACCATCTCTTTCTCAGTTGCACGATGTATTCCATGTTTCTCAACTTCGGCGATATATATATGATCCTAGCCACATCCTTGAAGATCAACAGTTGAAGGTTGGTGAAGATGTAACTTATGAAGCGGAGCCTATAAGGATCGTTGATCGAAAGGAGAAAGCCTTAAGGAAAAGATCCATACCCATGGTGAAGGTACAGTGGAAGCACCATTCGGAGGAAGAAGCAACATGGGAAACGGAGGAAGACATGAGGAGTAGATATCCCCATTTATTCGACTAGTTCTGAAGTTTCGAGGACGAAACTTATGATAAGGGGGGAGGATGTTGTACCCCAAACGACAAGTACTTGGAACTATGAACAAGTGATGAAATGAAAGCGATAATTTCTTTAAGCGCGTGTTACTTAAGCTAGCTTAACCCTCTTCACTTAAATACTTCGAAGATGATACTAAATAATTAAAGAAGGGGATTTCAAGAAAAGTGATACATGAAGAATATAGTTATATGAACAATACATACCAATATATAGGTATGTGCGTGTATAGGATATATGCGTAGGAAATGTATATGTACATATATGCGTGTATATAGGAAAATATATGTATATATATATACAACATAAACACATATGGGCGCATGTATATATTGTCATGAACACGTATATATATATATACATATATATATATATACACACATATATATATACACACATATATATATATACACATATATATATATACACACATATATATATACACACATATATATATATATACACATATATATATATACACACATATATATATATACACACATATATATATATATACACATATATATATATATGCAAAGATACATATGTATATGTACAAAGTACATATAGGCGTGTATACATGTGTATATGTGGATACATGTACACTAATATATGTTTTAGGTGACATGCACATTGTACATCCTATTATATATACATACATATGCTAATCTTGGAATGCAATAAAATAAAGAAAACAATATAACACATGAATTAAAGCAAAATACAAGAAAAAAAATCAATATTTGCCCCAAGAACCCCCTAAAATTCGGCCAAGCCCCAAGAGGATCTAGAATCCTCCTGATTTTTCAATCCATTATTAGAATTTAAAATAGCTAAATTAAAACCATGAAATAATAAGCATGCAAGACAAGTATGCAAAGGAAATGGATAAAATAATACCAAGCATGCAAGATAAGAGACAAAAAGCTAGTCATACACCAAAGACCAAGACTCCTTGTCTTGTGTTTCCCCCTCCCTCCTTGACCTTGGAAAAATCGGCCCCTCCCCTTACAACCCTAGTAGTTTTAAATTTTTCAAGACAAACCTCAATTCATCTTGCAAATTCCTCTCAAGCAAGCCAAGCAACACTTAGCAAAATTCTATCCCTCCACCATCACCAACATTCGGCCATCTCCCCTTGGAGCCAAGAAATCAATTCAAGCTACATCTTCAAGACTCAAGAAACATCAAGGTAAGTTTTGTTCCAAGCTTCCTTAAGTGAATTCTTATTTTGGTAAAGAATGAAGCTCATATGAATCCTTCCATTCACCTCAAAACCGTGGCATCCATGGCTCAAGTAGGTGAAATCCATCAACTTTCTTAGGAGGTGACATCTTGAAGTGCTTGAATCTCCATTCCAAGCTAATTTTGGTAAGATGCTCTAGCCTCAAATATATCCAATTTCCTCTATTGAATGAAGACTAATCTTTTCCTTCCATTTCCCCCTAAAACCGTATGCTCAAGGAAGGAGGAGAAGGATTTCAACTCAACTCACTCCATAACCAAGCAAAGACAAGAGCTTTAGCTTGAAGAGGCAAGTATACAATGATCTCTCATGATTTACTTAAAGAGTTAGTGACTTGAATGACTAGAGGTTCTTAAGATTTGATCCTTAGTTGAATATCCTAAGTTTGAGATTATGTCTTAGAGATTTCTTAAGAAAAATGCATTGCATGTGGCTTATTCTCTCAAAGAAGGAATCTTTTATTTCATGCATTACGATTCAAGGCTTTTTTAAGATTATTTAAGTTGCAACTAAGTGAGTCTAAGCAAGATTGATGCTTGTTTGAAACTTGGAAGATTTATAGAAAGGCATGCATATGTAAGATAAGGAGCTTTATGAAGTTGTTAGTAAGATTAGCTTGAGATGAATCTTGAATGTGAATGCATGCTTGAATATGTGTTGAAAAAAAATGTAGTTAAGACATCCCTAAGTTTCGGTCTAAAGGGAGAAAGGAGGAGGAGAATCTTGTCATTGAGGATGAACACTTGTTTGATGCATATGTGATACTTATTTGTTATTATCTACAAACTGATTTGTTTGATGAAAAGGTGACCTTACAATGAGCATGCAAACTGGACATTTATGTTACAATGGAGGGTAAGTAGTAATCAATCATATATTTCATAAGGTTAAGATGAATGATGAACATTTGACTTGAATAGAAGAACAAATGGCAAACCACTGGAACTGGACTGAATGAAGTGACATTTTCAATGACTTGAGAACTAACCTTGCAGACCTTAAATGAAGCTACCTTTTGGTACACAGTCAGTCTTATGAATGTAGCACAAGTGAGAGTTAGAATTTTGTTAAAATAAGCTAAGGATTATTTTTAAAAAATTACGCGGTAAAACTGCTCCAGTAGAAAATTCTGAAGCTGGGCATAATTGACCACTGAATTCAACGAATTAAAAGAGGACCTTGTGGACCTTCAATAAGTCTTATTTTTGGCAAAAACCTAGTCCCACTAGTGTAGTAGAGATTCCAGCTGGAATTTTGGTAAAATGAGCTATGGTTAATTTTTAACAAAATATTTGGTAAGACTGGTCAGACTTGAAAAACGGAAATTGAGCAGAATTGTAATCTCTCTTGACAGACTTGAAAAGGGACCTTGTAGATGACCAATAAAGCTGATTTTTGGCATGGTAATAATCCTATGCGTGTAGTGGACACTCCAGCTGGAATATTGGTAAAATAAGTTCTGGATTATTTTTAATGAATTATTTGGTAAAACTGCTCAACTGAAATTACTGGAACCAACCTGAAATTTAGTAACGACTTTCCAGGCCTCAGAAAGGGGACTTAGAGATATGAAAATGGACTAAATTTCCGTAGGATACTAGTTCCACATGTTTATGACTTGGGCGAGTTGGAATTTCTGGAAAACAAATTACGGATGCGCCGTAATTAAATTTTTGGTAAACTGTGTCAGATCAGTTTCAGCACTTGAACCGTTTCAGAAAAGTAATTAAATGAGCCCTTATGCTTATCAATTTAATCTGAAACTTTTATGACAAATCCTTGAGACACATAGGAATAAGTCACGAAAGTTAGTTAGGTTAACCCTAACGTTTTGAAGGGTAATCACGGACGCAAAGTTGATGTACTAAAGCTAAAATTTAGACTGAACAAGGAAATACATTAAATGGGGTTAATTTATCCGCTTATGAGTTTGACATAGGAATTTAGGGATTCCCTAAGTCCGAACCATGCATGTTAATATGGTATTTCACGCCGTGACTTGCATTGCATATCACTGCATGTATCATGCATGATCATGAAACCGATTTTATGGATTCTACTTATGCAAGCAAGTTTTAAAAGCGACTATGTTTTTGTTATGCATGAAAATTTTACGGTCCCATGTTTTAAAAAGCTTCATGATTCCTTTGCCGGCCAAGCATATGACTAACCCGACTCCAGACCCGGGGTTAATTGGTCTGTTGACATGATATGTTGTGGACCCGTTCAGATCCAGGGTTAATTGATCTGATATCTATTTTGGACCCATTCAGATCCGGGGTTAATTGATCTGATATATGCTCTGGACCCGTTCAGATCCGGGGTTAATTGATCTGATATCTGTTCTAGACCCGCTCAGATCTAGGGTTAATTGATATGACACTCCGTTTTTATGACACGTTATTTTATGGGACCAAAATGATGTTTTGACATGGCATGACATCATGCATTGCATATTGCATAACTCATGATCACGCTAACATGTTGTATGATACAGTTAAGGACTTATTCAGCTAATAGTGGTCAGCAGTATCCAGAATTATGCTTAGGCTATATCGTCAGTTGACTTCAAGACTTAAGACAGGTATGAGTTATTATTTAAAGTTTTCACGTTACTACAATCATGTTATAATTCTTTATGTATTTCATGGTCGTTTATTGTATTCTTGCTGGGTGATTCTTATCACTCACACTTTATTTTTCCCCTAGATAATGCCAAGATAGAATGGATCGAAGATGAGCCGAGGGTACCATATCCATAGGCGAGGAGATTTGAAGGGAGCTAAGCCTAAGGACCTTTGTGCTGCTGAGATGTTTGTATTATGTCTATGTTTGAACTATGTAGAATTTGACTATGACGTTTTGTGAGACTGCTACTTTGGGGACTTAGTTATTTCGTAATGCATGTTTAATTTGAAAAGTTTTAATTCTGCCTAAATTTTACTACCAAGTTAAATGTTAGCATGGGAGTCCATGGCTTATGTTATGGATTTTCGCATGTTATGCACGACGCTTTGTACTATCCTTAGTGAAGTACGGCGGGTGCACAGTATCCGAACGAGGCCCGGGTGCGGGGCGCTACAGAAGGAGGTAGAGAATAACCTCCAATTGTTATAGGTGTCCGAGGAGATCCGGGTTGAAGTTGTTACACCATTTCTTTTGGAAGAGGCTTAGGAGTGGTGGAACGGAGCTGTGGTGAACCTACCTTAGCCGGTTTCGTGGATCCAGTTCAGGGAAGAATTCCGGAAGTAGATGTTCCGGCTCTTGCGATACTTCAGAAGAAGGTAGTATTTCAAGCTCTGACTCAAGGGAGCCTATTGGTCTCAGAATATGCCGAAAGGTTTCACGCTCTTGGGTGATTTTCCCCATCTACCATGGATGGCATCAGACTAAAGATGCTAAAGGTTTAGACAGGTCTCAACTCTCGCATTCGATCTGACATTGTGAATGCTAATGCAAGAAATTCTGGGGAGTTGTTAGAGGCATGCCACCGAGTCGAGGCTAATTTGCAAAGGGTGGAAGCGAAAGAGAAGATCAATAGGCTCTGAGAAGAAAGCATCGATGGTAGACCCTGGAGGTGGGTCAAGGTGCAAAAGATGAGTCAAGAAGATCAACTGCAACAGCAGCAGCAACCCAAGGTCAATTCGCAAAAAGGGATTCCTACTTACTCTATATGCAACCATCAATACATTAGAGAATGTTGGAAGAAGGTAGGAGCATGCTTTAATTGCGTCAAGGTGGGCCATCTGAACATGGAACTGCCCTCAACCAACGAGGATGCTCTGGAGACACCCCTAGGGGTCTACACGACATGGTCACATGTATTTAATTTTTAAATTAGAATTTTAATGATTATGTCTGTGTCTGTGTAACTCTGTATTGGAAACCCTAAGCTTGATGAGCATTGTGCTATTAAGCAAATAAATGATAATAACCACAAATGAATTAGATGGTGGTTAAGATGTAAATCTTAGAATTATTAAGATAAGTGGATGATATCAGTGTCAATAAGAAATTTAGATGAACATATGAACCTGTAAATATAGTCAAATATAGTAGGCTTGAACTGAAATGGGGTAAGCATAAACAAGTAGTTGCTATTCATGTGGGATTTTATTAGTGCAATTAGTGGTTACAATAACCAAAGAAGAAACTATTATGGATCAGAGTAGCATGCGGAAGCGTGATGGATTTGTATGCCCTAACATGGCTAAGTTAATGATTGCGTAAGTTGAACACTAGAATATGAAACAAATGGAGATAAGCTGATTAAGCATTGAAGTAATAAGCAGTGATATCGTACTAAGATTACTGATCTATAGAGACTAGTACGCCTGAACACATATGATGGTATAAGAAAAGTTTCTAAGTTGTAGCTATGAAGGTGATAAGTTATGATTGTAGTACACTTAAGTACTGATTGTAGAAGGTTGCTCATGACAGCAGATATAAGTACGATACAGGCTGACAATTGTGAATTATGGAATCCCCAGTATCGTGATAATACCCTTAAGGTTGAATCAAGAAGCATAGATAGATTAGGTTATGATTTAACAAACGGAGATCAATGGATTTAGAAATTACCTTGTTAGTATACAAGGAATGACCTTGAGCACTTAGTGGTATGCTGAGAAAGTGTAATGGTTAACATATCAGAATACGCAAGGGATACCCAGTTCGATCATTATCTAGGTAAATGAATTATGCAGAAATATACTAGGTTGTTGATTACATAATACGCAAGTTTTGAGGGCGAAACAATTTGTAAAGTGGGAGGAATATAATAAACATAGGTTAAACAAAGAAAAAGAAAGATAAATGAAAGGAGATAAAAGTTATTCTAACTAAGTTGAATTGGAATAGGAAAATTAAAGATAGGATTTGAATTTTTGTAGATCAACCTTAACTAGTTACCTAACCCTATTAGGAGATTTTCTAATACATAAAACCTATATATATAATATATGTATATATCTCCCCACAATCAAAAAAATAAAACCCGATCTCCCAAATAGCAAAACAAATGACAGCCATCCCTCTCCCACCATAAACAGGTCGGCCATCTCCAAGGTAGAAGGAGGGAGAAAATTCTTCTACAAAAATAAAACCCTAATCCTTCAATTACATATATACACACACAAATATATACATAAATAAACCCTATACACTATAATCAAAAAAATCGGCCAGCAGCCCCTTATCACACCCCTCAAACGGGTAGCCACACCTTTGAAGTAGAATGGAGAAAGTTTGTCCACCGAAAATTCTAATCGACACTTCGATATAGTAATTACGAATCAAGTAAGTATCCTTTCTGTACTTATTATGAATTTGCAAATTCATATTAATATTTTTGTACCAAAAGAAAGATCATACATAAGTAATTTGTATGCATAGATGATTGTATATACATGGGTGTATGTAGCCTAATATGAATATAGATGCACACGCACACATGTATATGTGTGTTGGATATATGAATTTGTGACAAAATCATAAGTGAAGTATTTTTTTGGAAGATGGATGAAATTTAAAAAGGGTAACTAAAAATGTAACTTTTATGTACATATGAGAACATACATGCTATATTGTATATTTATATATGATTATAATTCATAATTGTTGCATGTTAAATGGCCGAAAAATAATTTGGGATTTGAAAAAGTGGTTTTCGGGCAGGGCCTGTGTAGCGCCCCGTACTCGGCTACCCCTCGTACGGTGCACCCGCCGTACTTTCCCTTTCGGAAAAATACAAAGCGTCGATACTTAACTTGTAAAAACCCATGGATAACATGGATTACAAAGTCACGATCTTAACAGGTAGATAAAAATATGGCAGAATTTGAACCTTAATCCAAAAGCGTCAAATCGCGAATACATAGCAAAATTATACAAACTGAACCGATAGCAAACTACACCGCAAAATTATACAAACATTATCCGAAAAGAATCCGAAAATAGCTAAGTCCCAAAATGTCCCAAAGGTTCATCAAAAGCTTCCATCATCATTCTCTTAACAGCGACTTCAATAACCTATGGGTATGGCACCCTTGGCTCATCATCAATCCACTCGACTTCATTACCTGGCTCTGGGGGGGAAAATAAATGGGTGAGCGACAAAGTCGCCAGCAAGTATACAATAACACCGTACAATAAAGAGAAGACGGCATACAAGAATCAAACCCCAATTCCTTTAGTTAAAATATACTTGCCAATACCTTTCCGAAGCATCATACTTAAAGTCATATCAACACTTAGCTAAGATCTAAATGTCATCACTTAGTTAGATTCTACGTGCTATAGCCAAACCTTACTTCTATGAAAAGGTATCATGCGTAATGTGTATGAAAATGTGAAAGCAATGCAAATGCAACGGGAAACATTCTTTCTTTCATTTAGACATGCTCTCAAAAATGCTTGAACTTTCTTTCTTTCTTTAAAATCATGCTCATCATAAAACAAGAGAGTGTGTCAGCCTATTATACCGGGCATGACTTGGTTCTTATAACATGATCACCTTCAGGTCTATTATACTGGACTTGGCTCGGTTCTTATACTCTTCAGACCTATTATACCGGGCCTGGATCGGTTCTTATATTTCATCAGACCTATTATACCGGGCCTGGATCGGTTCTTATACTTCTTCAGATCAATTAACCCCGGATCTGTAGCGGGTTAAGCTGGCCAGAAGGGACGAAATTCTTTCAAAACAGAAACTTTATATAAAACATCGATAAAATCATGAGCATGGAACATATGAGCATGTCAATGCAAGTGCATGGGATGCAACATGGTAAAATGCACTTATAACATCATAAACAACTTTCTTCATGGGCTGGAAAACGAACCAGCAGCATGTCCTGTATTGCTGGCCTCAAAATCAACCTTTTGAGCCTATTTTCCAGAAACTAAAAATATGGACATGCACCACATGATCTTAACTACATTCTGTACAAATTTCATGCGATTTCGACAAGCGTAGGTACCTCAATAAAAATAATTCCCAACAAGGGTACAACAGAAATTCTGCTGCACTCTCAACTCCATTCCTTACCTTGTCTCCATCCATAAACTCATTATGGGGCTCACTTAGAACCTGGAAATCTTTTCTATTTCCTTTATGAACAATATTCAAATGCCCGTTCACCAATACAAGTCAAAATAAATACGATACAAGTCATACAAGCACAAAGGGTCAATCTGTCCTGTTTTCCAGAATGTTACACCAACTTTACCTCAATGGTTTACCATCAAGATCAAAGATAAAATCAATTTCTTTACATGGATACTTAGCTCTATGTCTTAAGTACTTCTTGTAAAAATTTCAGGTCAATCCAAGATGTTTAAGGTACTTAAATAATTTTTCTCCCTAAGGTGGTACGACCAGAAACTGTTTTGACCCCTTGATACTAAAAATTCATTTCTGACCAATCCACAAATGATTTTCCAGAAATTCTAACTCCACAATAAACTAGACATAATAAGCTACGACCACACCAAAAATAAGCTCAATCCAACGTTTAGAAGGTCCTTAACTAAGTCCATCAATTTGGCATAAAATCTGTCCAGAACTCTGGTTTCAACCATCATGCATAGAAATATCCTTTCCTTCCTAAGTTTGTCCTTTAGCCTATAATCCAAGTCAATGGTCATTTAATAGACATAATAAGGCTTCCCTATACTAATTCTAGTCTCTTTTTAGCATGCAAAAGTCGTTCATATGGGCTGTTCTTTCCTTCTAAACAAAACAGTCCTCTAGTCCAACAATTTCACATATTAAAATCACTAAAAATGCTAGGTTCCATACCAATCATGTCTCATTCAACATCAAACATAGGGCAGTCCTTAATCCATCACTTTTATCTCTTATTTCAAGTTTAAACATGCTTTATATTACAACATAAGAGAGGTCTATTATCCATCCTTTCAAAACATAAGAAAAGGTAACAACTTAGGCATATTCTCACTAAAATCATGTCTTAAGCTTCTAGACATTCAAGTATGCACATAATCACATAAGGTTAAAGTATACTTGCCTCTTCAAGCTAAAGCTCTTGTGTTTTCTTGGTTATGAAGTGAGATGTGATGAAATCCTTCACCTTCTTCACCTTAAGCATACGGTTTTAAGGAAATGAAATGAAAAGATTAGTCTTTATTCAATAGAGGAAATAGGATAGGTTTCAGGGCTAGAGCATCTTACCAAAATGAGCTTGGAATGGAGATTCAAGCATCACAATATGTCATCACCTAAGAAAGTTGATGGCTTTCACCTATTTACACCATAAAACCCACGGTTTTGGGTATGAAGAAAAGGGAGTTCATGTGAGCTTCATTCTTTACCAAAATGAGAATTCTCTTAAGGAAACTTGGAACAAGACTTACCTAGAGGTCTTCTTGAGTCTTGAAAGTGAAGTTGAACTTCTATCCTACAAGATGAAAGGGGCGAAATCTTGGTGAGGGGGATGGAGATTGTCTAAGTGTTTTGCTCTTGCATGATGAGAAGGTAGATGTTTCTAGAATGGTTTGATTTAAAACATGTTAGGGACTTAGGAGAGGGGGACGGTTTTGGAGGGATTTTTGTGAGGGTTAGGGCTTTCTTGAATGTTAATCAAGGTTAGGTTAGTATAACCTTGGTTACTTTATTCCAACTAGGGTTACTTTAGTGCTAACCCAAGTTACTTTATCAAATCATGGTTATCTTAACCTTGGTTTAAGGAAAAAGTAACCATGGTAGGATTTAAAATCCTCCATGTCTAGACACTTAAGGGGGCGGTTGGGTTGGGGTCTTTATGACCTCAACCATACTACTTTCTTCTTTAATTAGTTGTCTTAACTTGTTCCTTAAATGCATGTCTATTTTATTTCCTATTTATTCTTTGCATAATAACTTCTTGTCTTAAATGGTGTAGTAGACTTTAAGTAATTACTTTTAACTAATAAAATTGGCTAGAGAATTCTAGAATTCTCATTCATGCCTTGGCCGAATTTTAGGCTTCTAGGCAACTTGATATTTCTTGTAATTCATGCACTATATTGTTTTTCTTTATTTTATCATATTCTAAAATTAACATATGTATGTATACATATATATATACATGCCTAGGTGTACCATGTGTTATACATTCCATACGCATATATCATATACACGCACATGCATACCTAGTGATGTGTATGGTTTACATATCCCTATATTTCATGTACCGCTTCAATAGTATTTAAGTAAAAGAGTTGAGTGGACTTAAGTAACATGTTCTTAGGAAATCATTGCTTTCATTCCGTCTCATATTCATAGTTTTCATGTACATGATCATTGTGGTACAACAGCCTGTGGTAAAGCATAAGTTTTGATTCAATTTTGACAACTATATGGAGCATACATCATGATTTTATGTGAAAAGTAAATGACTGTATCGGTATTGATTTTGGAGGAATTTGATAGCAGCATAAGAGAGGATTTCGTATGATTTCATAGTGAGAATATGTTGGATATAAAAAAAGAAAAATTCTGGTGGTCGACGCTGGTGGACAGTTGCGGCGCATGTGCCACATGCGTTGGCGAGTGGCTGCGTGTGCCCACACGCCGACTGTTGCGTGAAGGCGCGCCCTGGGCACTTTGGTGGCAATTTTCATGGTATTGTGTTAGGCATGAATTTTGCTAGATGCATGAGGTGTTATATGTGAGAAAATGTTTGTGGTATGTGTTTTGAAGGGAGAACGAGGAGTAAGAAGTGAGTTGAGTGGAGTTAGGGTTTTGCGGGAGGAAGAGGAGGCTGGGCTGAGGGAGTGGGGGTCACTGGTGGTTTGTGGTTAGTATAGGTCGAGGGTGTCCTAGTGAGGAGTGAGGTGAGTTGGATTGCGGGTTGGGAGAAAATTGGACCATTGGACAACTGTGTATGTATATACGTGTATATACACATGTATGGGCGTGAGTATATATGTGTATATATACATACATGAGTGCTAGTTATTTGTTAAATCGATATTGGATTTGGTATGTAATATTGGATATTTTGTTATTTGGTCTATTTGTGGTTGGATTATCTGGTATTTGGTATCGTTTGTGTAGGACCTGTATAGCACCACTAGAACGGGAGGAGGTTGAATAGTGGGTGCGGGAAAATTAGTTTCTTCAAAACTTTTGGACCAAACTACTCACTTCTGAAAACAATTTCTGTTTTCAGATCCTGATTTTAATTAACTGAATGATTAAGTTGTAGACTTCCAAAAATCGTGAAATTCAGTGAAAATGTACTTTCCGATGTTATGTATGTGTCATAAAAATTTCAGATTAAAATCCAAAGTATAAGACCTTGAAAAAATGTCTTTGCACAGATTGCATCAATCTGTCAGAAACTATGATCCGGAAAAAAAATTTATTCCTATTAGTTGGTAGCTCCAAATGATCTGAAAAATTTATGATATGACCCTTAGGATATGAAATTTAAAGGTTTGAAAAATTTTTTCAAAATTCTTTTGGCATGTATGTCAAATACGTTGATGTTCTCAACCTTTGCAAGTCTAAAATTCAGATTGCACTAGTCTCAGAACTATTAACGTTTGATTAACTTATACTTATCCAAATGAGGTGAAACTTACGCCAAATGAAAACTAGGACATGCAGATATGTTTTTGAAAATTTGTATGATTTTTGAAAATCGTTTACTATTTTTAATGTTGCAATGAAATCAATGCAGAAAACTTGAAACTGAAAGTAAAATACTGAAAAGTAAGAACACTAAGAATTTTATACTAGTTCGGTTAAAACAAACTACTCCAGTCTTCGAGGACACCTTCATCGGTTATTACTAAAAAGCAAAAACTAGGACATGCAGATATGTTTTTGAAAATTTGTATGATTTTTGAAAATCGTTTACTATTTTTAATGTTATCCGATATGCAACGAACAATAGTGCATATCGTTTCTTGGTGAACAAATCGGATGTTCTTGACATACATGATAACATTGTCATGGAGTCAAGGAACGCAGTGTTCTTTGAAGATGTCTTTTCGAGGAAAGACAAGAACAATGAAGAAACAAGAACTGGTAAGCGAATGCGTGAGGCGACTCCTCAAGGGAATGAGGAGCTTCGTCAAAGAAAGCGTTCCAAAATATCAACTTCGTTTGGTTTGGATTTTCTAACCTATATGGTGGAAAATGAGTTGAGGAACTTTTCTGAGGCAATGTCAACTCTAGAAGCTCTGTTATGGAAAAATTCAATTAACAGTGAGATAGAGTCGATTCTTCAGAATCACACTTGGGAGTTGGTTGATCTTCCACCAGGAAGTAAACCGCTCGGGTGGAAGTGGATTTTCAAGAATAAAATGAAAGAGAAAGGGTCTATTGAAAAGTATAAAGCCAGATTGGTAGCTAAAGGCTATCGACAGAAGGAAGACTTTGACTTTTTTGACACCTACTCACCAGTAACTAGCATCACTTCTATAAGGATGCTAGTCGCTATTGCTGCAGCATATAATCTGGAAATCCACCAAATGGATGTAAAGACTGCTTTTCTGAATGGTGAGTTAGATAAAGAAATCTATATAGAACAACCCGAAGGGTGTGTGGCTGCATGAAAAGAGGCGAGAGTCTGTAGACTCGCTGTACGGACTTAAACAAGCACCTAAACTGTGGCACTTGAAATTTGATCAAGATATGTTATCTAATGGTTTCAAAATCAATGAGTGTCACAAGTGTGTCTACATTAAGAACACACTGTCTGCGTATGTCATAGTATGTCTCTATGTAGATGATATGCTAATCGTGGGAAGTACTCGGGATGTTATCTTAAATACAAAGAAGATGTTGATGTGGAACTTTGACAAGAAAGATATGGGAGTTGCTAACGTTATTATATGAAGTAAAATTTCTAGGATAGCCGAAAAAATTATGTTGTCACAAACTTATTATGTTGAATCTGTTCTAAAACGTTTCAATATGCTTGATGTGGAACCGGTAAAGACTCCACTCGACTTAAGTATATACTTAAAGAAGAACCGAGGTGAGCCAACAACTCAATTGGGGTACTCGCAAGTAATCGGAAGTCTGATGTACATAACAAATTGTACAAGGACAGACTTAGCATGTTCGGTAAACAAGTTGAGTAGGTTTACCAGTAATCCAAGTTGTTGAGAAAAAGAGGTTTGAGTGATTCACAAAATGCATGATTTAAATAATGTGTGCTAAAGAAATGCATGACACATTTTATGTTTTGACACGTTTTTGCAACAAACCTGCCTTATATATTTTATATACACTGTTGCCGTATAACAAGCCATGAAGCTTTAAAGCTTACATCAAATGGCAAAAATTTGTTGTGTTTGAACTATTTACAGGTGCCACCATTAATGAACTAAACTAGTTCATTGAGTGGTGTACTTAGTTAAATGAACTAAGCAGTTCATTAAATGGTGATATATTTGGAGAAGGCACAAAGGCAACAAATTGAAGAATGAAAAGTCTCCCACTCCTTTTCTACACGTTTTTACATATATATATATATATACATATATATATATATATATACATATATATATATATATACACATATATATATACATATATATATATATATATATATGTGTGTGTGTGTGTGTATTCAGATTTGTTTAAAAGGCACAACACACATATTCCAACGTACTATCGACACGTTATATATATTACGAACGTATGTCAACATCACACCACTATACTTACCTCATATTTATGAGTATATTCAGGTCTTATATCATATGATATAAGCCATGGTGATGACAAAATTATTACGACACATTACAAGGTTCTAAACCAAAAAATATCGTATTAGGTGACAACCGAAACTTCGGCAACGTGTCACGTACTTGCCATATATAGATGGTCAGCCCCTACACTTCAAAAATAGCCACAAATTTCATGGCTTACATGGTATATTTAGCCATAAAATCATTCCATGTTGGCACACACAAATCATCTCCAATTAAGGCCAAATTGTGGAGATTCCAAAATCAATTTTCAAGCACATGTAGGCGCCACTTTGATCAGCCATTTTTGCTGAATATTCAAGTTATTTTATGTATATTATGTGTGACATAATATATATAACATGTGCAAAAAGTTTGAATTTAATCAGAGAAAAATCGCGTAATCGACAAAAGTCGAAAATTCGGTTTTCTACGAACACAACACATGGAACGTTTTTTGCATGACATGTAACATGTATCTAGACACTTTTACATATTCAAGACATATTAAAGTGTCATAGAATATTCAAATTAGGGCTGATTGGAATATACCACATATGTGTAATTATTGTGCAATATTTGACAAAGTTGACAAAAGTGAAGTTCAGCACATGTACAAGCCATATCACACGCCACTTCAGCCATGATGGAGTTTAGATGGAGCTTATTTGACACTAATTTGGTGGAAAATAAGCCAAACATGATTGGTGACATTGAAGAGGGAATACACAAGAAAACAATTCAAAATACAACGCATGCTGAAATTTCAGCACATGTTCCTTGTTATGGACGAATTTAGCATGTGTTTGTCTTCAATTGTCTTTCAAAATTGAAGGGGGATTAATGTGTGATTGTTTGATAACCTTTTTACTACTAACTGGAACATGTTTTATTAGTTTTAATCAGATGTTTACAGCACACTATATGATGACAAGTTGGACCAATCATCAAGTGACAAGTAAGCAAGGTCAAGTCATCTATCCAATCAAGTTGTGCCAAGTAAGCAAGATGGTGTCACATCGACACAAGGAATTCTTCCAAGGACATAAAAGAGAATTCTCAAGGTGAAGAAAAGCCCTAGGGGTGCGGCCATGTTGTCATAAAAAGAAGAGAAGAGAACCAAACAAAAGCAAGACAATTCTCATATTCTCTCAAGTGCAAAAAGTGTCTTCCACTTTCTTCTTCTACCTTTCTTTCTTCTTCTCTCTCAAGCTTATTGTTCTTATATTCAAATATATTGAATAGGCTTTGTATAGACCACCATACGCATTCATTGTTGTAAAAGGTTGATCAAGGTGTGATCAATCATTCATTCGTTTGGTGGTGGTAATCCTGAAAGGCGTGATTTCTTGTATCGTTTGTAAAGGGTTGGAGTTGGTGTGTAACTCCATCAACCCTTTTTGGTAAGGTGTTTTTTTGTGATTAGTGATAACCGAGGAAAGTGTCCTCGAAGACTAGAGTAGGTTGTGTTAACCGAACCAGTATAAAATTCTTGGTATTATTACTTTCAGCACTTTACTTTCAGTTTCCAGCACTATGCATCATTTTTATTGCAGTAGTAAAAATATAAAACAAGTTTAAGAAATCACAAAACTTTCTAGAATCATAGACACACGTTTTAAGTTTCATTTGGCGTAAGTTTCAACCCTTTTGGACAAGTATAAGTCATTCAAACGTCAATAGTTCTGAGACTAGTGTAGTCTGATTTCAAACTTGCAAAGGTTGAGAAGTTGAACGTATTTGACATACTTCCCAATGAAATTTTTCAAAATTGTTTCAATGAAATTAAATAGATATAGTAAGGGGTTTGTCATTAAATTTTCAGGCCATTTGGACCCACTGTTTAATCAGAATAAATTTTTCAAATCAGACTACCGTTTCTGGCAGATTTGCGCAATCTGACCACAAACGATTTTTCAAAGGGTTAAAGGTTTAATTTGGATCTGAAATTTTTAGGAGATACTCAGAACATCTGGGAGTACCATCTCTCCAAATTTTAAAATTTTTGAAGGCATGTAACCTAGTTTTTCAAACGTTGCAAAACAGGTCCTGAAAACAGAAATTGTTTTCAGAAGTTGGGTTTTTGGATCAAAACATTTAAAAACTAAATTTTCAGCACCCACTATTCAACCCCCCCTCCTAGTGGTGCCTTGCAGGTCCTACACAAGTGATGAACATTGGAACGCTCTGAATAGAGTAAAGAGATACCTAAGGTATACAATAAATCTTGGATTACATTACTCGAGGTTTCCAGCAGTACTGGAAGACTATTGTGATGCCCACTGGATATCTGATGGTAAGGATTCAAAGTGTACGAGTGGATATTTATTCATTGTTGGTGGAGGTGTTGTGTCGTGAAAATCCATGAAGTAAACGCGCATAGCTTGTTTCTCTATGGAAGCGCAGTTTATAGCACTTGATAAGGCCGGGGAAGAAGCTTAATGGCTTCGGAATTTCCTGGAAGATGTGCCCTACTGGCTTAAGCCAATTGCTCCTATTAGCATACACTATGATAATCAGTCAGCTATAGGACGAGCACAAAGCAGCATCTATAATAGTAAGTCTTGACACATGCATCAGAGACAAAATACCATTAAACAGTTGATCTCTAAGGGAGTGATTTCCATTCATTATGTAAAATCAAAGAAGAATCTTGCAGATCCGCTTACAAAAGGCTTGCCTAGAGATCGGATGTCAATTTTGACAAACGGAATAGGACTAAAACCTATAATGCATGAATCTTTGTAACGGTAACCCAATGTTGTTGACTGAAGATCCAAGAATCTTGGTTCAATGGGACAACTAAGTTATGCAGTTCAGTAAGCAGTTACCATTATGTCAAATAAAAGTGTTGTCTACAGAGGAATGAGGGTAAGCTGAAGCTTTTAATGGTTCCTATATCTTAATGTAATTGTGAAGTGTGGCCGCATTGTGAGGATTTTATAAGGCCAAAGTTCTCTAATGCACTTTCTGAAACCAGGTGGTTCATGGCCAAAACAAACACAATCATGAGAACCAAAAAGATGTTAAAGGAAATATTGTGTGAGTACTGTTGTCTAGTTTCACCCTACAGGCAGGTTAATTCAAGACATTAAGCTCACTAATTAGCCGAGTGGATCCAATAGTATTTCATTAAGAAAGGTTCAAGGCTAAAAGCTACTTTATCTGATGCAACATTTTCTTCTTTGACTTGTTGGTAGAGTCTGCATAAATACTCTTCATTAATTCTCATTCATGTGGGGGATTGTTGGAGAAATTGGTAAGAATTTCAAATGGGCCAAGTTGCAAACTGTAGTTGGCAACATGCTTTGAGCTACGTTATGATTAGTTTCACAAATGATTAGTAAAAACTAATATGACCTTAATTATCCATACGACGAGTGGATAATTTTAGGCTTTTGAATCATTCAATTGGATAATGGGTGAATGAGAAATTAATACTCAAAGTAAGAGGGAAGATCAGCTCAGATCGGTCTATACGTGGGCATGGGTTGCAGATCAAGCTACTGAGCTAATGGGCTAAGGTTACGGACTGAGATGCAGACCTAATAGGCTTAGGTTGCAGACTGGGCTACAGGCCGGGTCCTGTACCACCGGGTCGGATCTTATTAACCGGAGTGGAGTTTCTTTCAGTTAAAACTCTCCAGGTTGTTAAGATAGGCTAAGGTTAAATTTTGAAAAGTTGTTCAGATTTAACCGGCCGAGCTGACCTGAATTTGTTATGATATGATGACTCCAGATTGAACAGTTAGTCAATCTAACGGATGAGGGAAGACCTGGTATAGTTATCTAATCCAACGGTTGAGGCCTAGATGGTATCTGATCCTACAGCTGAGATCGGATTAACTGTAACAGACTGACCTCGTAATTCTCCTATAAATAGTGGCTGAGGTGACCTCTGCGGTTACCGACTGAGAACTCCAAATTTCTTCTCCTCTTTCTGGCAATCTCCTTCTGCATACTCACTCCCTCATATACATTCATGCATCAGTATACCGAGAAGTTTAGGACATCTTAATAGGTTTGTAGAGTTCAACGTTGTAGTTACCGCTTGTCTGAACTGACATCCGTTGTTTCCTAGGAGACGGTTGCTCCTCTAGTTGGTCAAAGTATACCTGGAGCAATACGTCTTAAGGACAAAGTCCTGGACTCACCTCGGATCTCTGCTCAGTAGAGCTGCGAAGGTTATTGCCAAGCTGAGCTTTGCTTTGTGCTAAGCTCTGCTAACCGTGGGATAGCATAGCACTTCTGTTATATAATGTTGTTGTGCTGAGCTCTGCTTTGTGCTGAGCTTTGCTATTTGGCTGAGGAAATTCGTTTGTTCTACAACTTTGTCTTGCTCAGATCTGCTTTGTGCTGAGCTCTGCTGTTTGACTGAGGACATTCGTTGTTTTGTAGCACTCCTGTGCTAAGCTCTACTCGGATGAAGCGGCTGAGAGCACAACTGTCATTTTTGTGCTGAGGTGCTGAGGTCAGCAAGTCACCGATCAGCCAAAACGCAAATACAATTTTGCTGATTGGACTGGTTTGATATGTCTGATTAGTTTGACTTTAGTTCAGCTTGGCTAGAAGGCTAATAGTATAGAACAATGGTTCTGAAGTGCTGTTCAGTTCAGGTCGGCAGGTCTGCTGACTGTTCAGGACGCAAACTCAATTACGCTATCTGAACTGTCTTGACTCTGTAGATCAGTCCAGCTAACCCTGAACTTGGCAGGTCAGCCATTACTGTACAGAAGTCAATTTAGTCTGACTTGACTTATTTCCAACACATTCAAGTTACAGGAGCGACTTCTTTCTGAGGAAGTTTTCGTTGGGTGTTTTGCACATTTGTTCAACGCTTTTCAAAACATGAAATAAGAAATTTTTTATGTAAGAAGCTGAATTAGTCATGCTTCCCCAGAGACGACACTAAATGATGCGTCTTGCACGTACAAATGGTTCGGAAATCTGAAATGCTACCAAAATGATTTTTTAGCCTCTACACAACAGAGGAAAACGAGGTCAGGCCCGTTAGGATTGTATTCTCTGAGGGTCCTTTGATACTTAAGTCATCAAGCTCAAAGAAGGATTTAATAGTAAGTAAACAGAAAGCCAGAACATTTACCTATAGGAAGACATATCCTTTCATATGTAAAATGTTGGATCTGTCTTGGTCAAGTTTACCTTGGGGCCTTCGGTAAGCATTAATAAAAGTTCATTTAATGTGAGCCAAATTATGTCATTATGACACGTGTGTATGTTTTTTGTGAGATATGATTTCAACTATGAAAGTTGGTCCCACAAGCATACTACAAGATATACATCTGAGATCCAAGAAATAAGATAAGTTGAGCGCGTAATGGCTAGTGGTCCAGAGTATCCTCATTCTGTCATGTGTCGACTAAAAAGGATCATATTAATAAGAAATAAAGTTAATTATTTATTAATAAAAAATACATTCGGCGGAATCTTAGTCAAATATTAACTTTGGAGGCATTGAATCACTAGCGCCGCGGAAGGGATGAAATAATAGTGCTCTTTAGTAAACTCAAAACTCCCCCTCTGATGAACTACACGCTATATAGAATAGTCAATTCTATGGTAAACCTTGACTTGGTCAATGTATAACGTTTTATACAGAGGCCATCACCCCTCATTGAACATATCATTCACTTTCTTAGTTATAATAACTTCAAACTTGAAGACATTATTCTTGTATCAATTGATAGCATATAAAATATGAATGACGATGTTGATGCGAGAAATAGGTCGTATCATCGATGTTTGCGTCAAAAGAGAAAAACTCAATGAAATGGTTGTCTGCAAGAAACTGTTGCACAAATGGTAGAGAACCTTGTTTGGAGTATAATACATGCATGTATATACATAGTATATCATGCGTGTGTATATATAAAGATCAAAATAGGTAAGTAAACGTCGAAACGGATGATAGCGTAGCCAATGAAACCATTTGGGTTATGGCGGTGTGCCTTGTAACACATAGTAGATACGAAATAAGATATCTAAGGATAGAGAGATTTTTTGGATCATCAAAAAAGTGAAGTTAGAGAGAGAAACTCTCTGTCTTCTCTGTAGAAAGAATTCTTCCTTTGGCACTTTCAACACATTATCATACTATTCTGAATCTATACGGGTTACACCATGCCCAAAACGAAGGCAAGCCAAGGCTGCATTGAAGCTGAAATATGTTCAAACAAAAACAATGCACTGGCATCTAGCTCTAGCATCAGCTACATGTCAACAAGAACGACAGACAAAAAACAACGACGTCTAACAGCGAAGATACCAAGCTCTAAAGATCAAGACTCATTCTCCTTCTCACGGTAGCTCAGACGATGAAGGATCCAATTCAAAATCTAAGGCTGAGGCAAGAGCAGTTACTGGGGATGCCTCACCTCCATTAGCATCGGATGAAGATGATGCAGGGATTTCAAGTTGAATCCCAAGGAGAGAAGAAGATAGGAACAAGGAATCTGCATATGCAATTACCCAGCGGGTAAAATGGGGATGATGAATCAAAGGAATCTGTCAGGCAAACACTCCCCTCACGTGACTGCCACAAACCCGCTCTCCTCCCACACACCAACCCGCAATCGACACGTAACCTTGTAACTATCAACCTGTCAGCTCTTGTGGCTCCTCCTGCTAAAAGAGTTGACATTTTCCAAATTCAAACACCCTGCCCTCCCCTCAACAGGCCACCCACCAATCGCCCCAGACAACGCAAATATCAGCTTAGCCAGCACAAGGCAGAGCTTGGAATTCCCTTTTCGGTAACAACAGAAAGCCTGAGCATGGCCTCAGACAAAAGAAAATTGAAGTGTGTACCTTGGGCAAGGTACACATAAACTAGATGATCTACGCAGTGATGACGAGGTGATCGTGTCAGGATGCTTTCTCGGACGATTCCCAGGTCAGCAAGCAGTGCAAATCCTAGAAGGCAAAGCACAAAGTGGAATTCCATGCATCTGGATGGATTATTTTCAATTCATCAGCTAAGGAGAGAGAACCCTCTGTGCAGGGCCATACTTTGTGTATTGGAGATCTCTTATCCTCAAGAAAATGCTAAGATTTTTCACATTTGGAGCAACTGAAATGGCGCAAGTCCCAGTTTGGGTGAAATTTCCTAACTTACCTATCACGCTATGGGTGGACCAGATCCTTTCTGGTATTTGGTCCCAGCTCGGCACTATGTTGTATGCAGACCAACTCTTAGCAAAAAGAAGCACTGGGAACTTTGCGCGTGTGCTAGTTGAAGTGGACCTTAGCAAGGAGCTATTAAGCTCAGTAGACTTGGTGCTATCGAACGGCACCACAATTATTCAGGAAGTGGAGTATGAAAGGCTACTGATGTTCTAAAAAAAATTCATGCACCTCGGCTATAGTGTAGCCTTGCATAAGAAGCATACCCAACAAAATTTGACGAATAATATCTCTGTTGACCTCCACACAGTCCAAGTCAGCTTGGTACAACCCAGGTTAGCTCAACCATCTCATTTAACACTTGTTCCCTCCATTCCCCATACCAAAAAACCCAGCAAACTTAGGCCCAACTCAGCTCGACCTCAATAACCCAGCTCAGCCCAGCCAAAGAAAGCCACAAACCACAAAGGCCAAACAGACAACTGCCGACCTTCCACTTGCTTAGCTCAGCCCACTGTCAGCTCAGCACCAACCCCCTCCCTCCCTCAACAATCTCACAGCCCAGCTCGGCCACCCACCACCTTGGCTCAGCAGCACACTGCAGCCTATCCTGAAGGTAGCTCGCCTGTTGATAAAAGGGGTTCGAATGATTTGAAAATTAATGATTTAAATGTTACGTGCTTACGAAATGCATGAACTATTTTTTACTTAACATGTTTATGTGATAAAAAATGCTTTACGTGTTTATATGTAATGTTGTTGTACTAACAAGCCAAGAAGTGTTAAAGCTTACATCATATGGCAAACACTTGCTGTCTTTATACCATTTTCAGGTGCCATGATTAATGAACTAAACTAGTTCATTAAGTGAAATGCTTAAGTTAATGAACTAACTAGTTCATTAATTGAAGACATATTTGGAGAGAGCTATATGGAAACAAATTTGAAAATAGAAAGTCTTCTCATCTCCACAGCACAAACCACATGCCACTCACATACATATATATTTCATATAAAATGTTTTTCACTCTATACTTATATTTCGACGTACCACCGGCATATCATATATAGTATAAACGTATGTCGACGTCACACCACTATATACAACTCATATTTATGAGTATATTCAGGTCTTATATCATATATTACAAGTCATGGTGACGTCAAAGTTATAACGACACGTAACAAGGTCATAAATCGAAAATTGTCGTGTCGGGTGACTACCGAAACTTCACCAACATGTCACGTAGATACCATATAAAGATAGTCAGCGTATATACATCAAAAGTATTCAAAAAATTTGTGATCCACACGTTATATTCAGTCACAAGTTCAGACCATGTTTGCACAAACAAATCACCCACAATTTAGCCTAAAATTGAGGAGAATTCGAAATCAAGCATATTTTGGCACATGCGGCTTTTTATACTCAGTCACTGGAGCTGAATATACACCTCATTTTATATATTATGTGTGATATAATATATATTATATGTGTAAAAAATTTTAAATTAATCAAAGAAACATCACGTAATCGACGAAAGTCGAAAATTCGGTTTTACAACCCTATACACATGGGACGTTTTCCTCATTGATGTAACATGTATCTAGACACTTTTTACACATTCAAACTTGTTATAGTGTTCTAGAAAATTTAAAATAGGGTTGATTGTAATTTACCATATATGTGTGAATATTATGCATTATTTGACAAAGCTTACCAAAAGAAAGTTTCAGCACATGCAGCTGAACCTTCACATGCCTATGATATCTTCTTGGAGCCTAGGTGGAGCTTATTTGGAACTTTAATTGGTGGAGGATATGCCACACATGATTGGTGACATTAAAGAGGGCAACACACAAGGAAACAATTCAAAATGAGAACACATGCTGAAATTTCATGACATGCTTGGAGCTGGCCGATTTTCGAGTATTTATTGCCTTCCATTTTAGCCCAAAATTTAAGGGGATTGAATCATGATTATTTGAAAGTTAATCACCTTGATTTTGAGCACATGTTTCAGATTTTTTTGAAACAATTCCAGCTCATTTAAAGTGTGTCAAGGTAGATTAAAGATGGACTATCAAGAAGTGACAACTAGGCATAGACAAGTCATTCGTCCAATCGTGTTGTGCCAAGTAAGCAAGGTTGTGTCATTATTTACACAAGACAATCTTCCAAGGGAATTCAAGACAATTCTCAAGGAATAAATTAATCCTAGGGTGGTGGCCACAATGTTATAAAAAGGAGAAAGATGGTATAGGACAAGGCTAAGCAAAATTGATATTCTTACAAGTCCAAAAAGCAAGATTACTCTCTTCTTCTGCCTTTCTTTTCTCTTGCTCTTAACCTCAAGCCTATCATTCTTATATTCCATATATTATATAGGCTTTGATTATACTATACAGACTCGTTCATTTCTTGTAAAAGGTTGATCAAGGTGTGATCAAGCCTTCATTCAATCGGTGGTGGTGTTCTTGTTGGTTTGCTTTTTTATTTGATTGTAAAAGGGTGGAGTTAGTGTAGTGAAAACCGAGTAAGATGTCCTCGAAGACTGGATTTGGTTGTTTTAACCGGACCAGTATAAAATTCTCGATGTTCTTATTTTTCAACACTTTTACTTTTAGTTTCTGTTTTTTGCATCGTTTTCATTGCAACGGTAAAAATCGAAAACTATTTTCACAAATCACAAACTTTTGCAGAAACATGGCCGCACGTCCTAGCTTTCATTTGACACAAGTTTCACCTTATCTGGATACGTATAAGTCAGTCAAACGTTAATAGTTCTGAGACTAGTGCAATCTGATTCTCAGATTTGCAAATGTTGAGAACATCAACGTGGTTGACATACTTACAAAGTGAATTTTCAAAAGCTGTTTTAACCCATTAAAATAAACACCTTGAGGGTAAAACAATAAAATTTTAAAGTCCTTTAGAGTTCCCAATTAATAAATACAGTTTTCATTTCACAGTACAGTTTCTGGCAGATTGACGCAATCCGTACAAAAACGTGTTTTTTAAGGGGTTAGGCTTTGATATTTTATTTTGAAATTATTGAGAGACACTCACAACATCTGAGAGCACATCCTCACCAAATTCCATAATTTTTTGAGGTCTATAACAAGGTCATCTAGATTAATCAAATCAGGATATGAAAACAGAAAGTGTTTTCAGTAGTGACTTTTTTGGTCCAGATTTTTTTAAATATCGAATTTTCCGCACTCAATTTTCAACCTCCCTTCTAGTGGTGCTATATAGGTCCTACAAGAGGTATCAGAGTGCAGGCACACTCACTACAAGAGGATTCAGCGATCTTTGTAAGATGGCATCTACTAGTCACAAGACCGAACAAGAAGGTATGTCGAGTCAAAGGCCTCCTCTTTTCGACGGTGAGTCTGTTATACAATAGGAAACTTAGAATGAAACTTTTTCTCATGGCTATTGATATAGACTTGTGGTCCATCATAAAAGACAGTCCTTTTATTCCTTCTAAGTTATCCACGGGTGATGGTGTCACTCTAGAAGTCGTGAAACCGAAATAAGAATACACTTGTCATGACAAAAAGAAATTAAGTATGAATGCTAGAGCCATGCAACTTCTTCTAATTGGTTTAGGTAAAAGTGAATCGAGTTATGTGTCAAATTTCTATAGTGCCCAAGAAATATGGAGAATTCTTGAAATGAAACATGAAGGCACTAGTCAAGATAAAATGTCCAAAATAAACATGCTTATGTCTACTCTTGAGTCTTTCAAGTTATTACCAAACGAATCTATTGTTGATATGGATTTACGCTTGACCAACATTTACAACTCCCTTGAGTCTCTTGTAAAAGCATTTTCTACATAGAAAAGGTACAAAAGGTGTTAAGAAGCCTCCCATCCAAGTGGGATCCTAAAGTCATGGCGATTGAAGAAAGTAAAGAAACAAGATCAATAAAAATGTAGGAATTAATCGGATCACTAAAGGTATACGAAAACAAACTCACACCAAGGAAATCAGAATCAACGTCAAAACAAGGTAAGACTATTGCTTTTAAATCAAATGAATAAGTCTCTACCTCTTCTCCGATCACGTAGATGATAGTAACATTGAATCGGACAACAAATATATAATATTATTAGCTAAAGGTTTGAGAAACTTTATGAGAAAATCATTAAAGAATAAACCTAAGGTTGTTTCAACTAAGGGAAATAAAATAAAAATAATGATAAAGATATAAACTGCTATGAATGTGAAAAACTTGGGCATCTATCATATGACTGCATGAACAAGGACAAACAGACAAACAAAAACCATGACAAGGATTGAAACAAAAATAGACTCGTCTCAGAACCCAAACAAAGGAATACAGGAAGAGCTCTCAAGGCCTCCACTTGGAGTGACTCATCTGCCTCTGAGACTAATGAAACCGAAGAAAAAACGGCACAAGTATGCTTTGCATCCAAAGCATCAAACGAGGTATCTTGTGGCTCTGATTCTGATTCCGAACACTCTTATGATGATTTATTTAGTCAATTTCTTGAACTGCATAAATTCAGATAGACTCTTGTGAAAGAAAAGAAACGGTTAATTGAAGACAAGAAGCTGTTAGAATCTTCTAACACGAACCTTGTATCTCAATTAAACGATTCAAAAGAAGAGTTGTCTCGCATGATTAATGCATTAAAATCATAGATCTCATCATTAACATCCAAAAATAGTAAAATGAAAGCCGAGTTTTTAAATTTGAAATCAAGAAACGCGGATTTAGAAAGAATGGTAAAACAATTCGATACGAGTACGAACATGCTAGATCGTCTCATTTACTCTCAAAAGCATGAAAGTGCAAAACCGGATTAGGATACGTTGAGGATAATGAAATACAAAATAAATCAATGAAATTTATTTTATCTTCATCTAAGAAACCACATGTATTTAAGACAACTATACAATCTAAAAGGACGGCTAGTTCACCACCCATCTCATCTTATCGTTCTTCTTCTTTTTCATCTCATCTCAACAAAATATAATCATGTGCTGTATAGATATGAAAGGACCCCAGAATGAAACCATTGATGCATATGCAACATTCATACAACACAAATGCATCTAGATCATGCACCATGCACACTAACACAAACATCAAAAACAAAAATCTTATCATGGGCATAATGGCATTCTCGGCTATAGGCCAAATAGACTTTCACCTAACATCTATTATATTGCCTCTTCATCTCTTTTCCCATCTTTTGTAAGACCGAGGAAGGTCACCCAAGCTTAAGGGTTGAAGAACTAACTCTTAAGAACCCAAAAAAAGGGTATCTAAATCATTGTTACACATTGCAGGGAAAACATATATCAAAAGATACATCAATCAAGTGGTTCCTTGACAGTGGTTGCTCGAGGCACATGACGGGTGACCCGAGCTTGTTCTCAAAATTGAAGAAGGTTACAAAAGGTGGATCGGTAACCTTTGGAGACAACAACGAAGGAAGAATTATCAGAAAAGGAACAATTGGAAACCCGAGCACTCTTCAAATCTTCAACGTCTTTCTGGTAAGTAATATGTCTTACAACTTTCTTAGCATCTCACATTTTCTTGACAACGGCTTTGATATGTGCTTCACTCATCCATATTGCAATATAGTAAATAAAAATGGAGAAACAATATTAAAAAGAAAAAGAGAAGGAAACCTTTTTACACTTTCTATGAATGTCATGTTAGATGCTAAAGTAAAATGTCTTATGTCAAATGACCCAATGTGAATTTATTACATAGACGGTTAGGACACATTGACAAACCTCAATGGAAGAATCTAATACGAGGATTGCCTAAACTTGATTTAGACAACTTTAAGTTGTGTGAATCTTGTATTAAAGGCAAACAAACACGTAAATCGCTTAAGTCTAAGAATGAAATTAGCACATCTAGAGTCTTAGAATTATTACACATTGATTTGATTGGTTCTAGTCATACTAGAAGTCTTAGTGGGCAACATTATGCATGTGTCATCGTTGACGATTTTTCTCACTATACGTGGACTTTATTTCTTGCAAATAAAGATGATAGTGCTGTTGAGATTGCCAAATTAATAAAACAACTTAAAAACGAATATAATTGTGACAAAGATTAGGAGCGATAGAGGCGGCGAATTTAAAAATAAGGACATGATTGCATTTTGTTTAGAAAAAGGTATTAAACATGAGTTTTCACCACCTAGAACACCATAATTAAATGGAGTGGTAGAAAGAAAGAGTAGGACATTACAAGAAATTACAAGAACCATGCTATGTGAAAATAAGTTGCCTAGGTTTTAAGGGCGGAAGCTGTAAATTATGCATGCTATATAGTCAATCGCTTACCGATTAGAAAGAAAATAAACAAAAGACAATCCAGATAAATTTGAGTCTAAATCTATTGAATGCATTTTTGTTGGATATTTTGCGAATTCTAAGGCATATAGATGTTACGATCCTATCACTGACTGACTTTAGAATCTATTCATGTGAAATTTGATGAATTTGGTAAATATGAAATAAATAAAGAATATGATGATGATTTTGAACTAAAGCCCGTGTTAGATGATATAGAAGAAAATATTGCACATGATGAACATAACGCACTAGAAATGCATGATCACTTGGAAATACATGAAAATTTAGAAAATAATCAACCAAGATGGCATAGGGATCACCCACACGACCTCATCCTAGGCGACATAACACAAGGCGTACGACCACGTAGAAGAATAAATCAAGATGAAATAAATAAGTTTCATGCTATGATATCTGAAATAGAACCCAATAATGTGTTTGATGCTTTGAATAATTCTTCTTGGACTGACGCTATGCATGATGAACTAAATCAAATCACAAGAAACGACGTGTGGGATTTTGTACCCTGACCACAAGATAAAATGATAATAGGCACAAAGTGGGTCTTTAGAAACAAAATGAATGAAGATGGTAAAGTCGTTAGAAACAAAACGAGGCTTAGCACAAGGCTATAATCAAGAAGAGAAAATAGATTACGAAGAAACATTTGCACCCGTAGCATGCTTAGAAGCTATACAATTATTACTTGTTATTGCTTGTATAAAGAATTTTAAACTTTATCAAATAGACGTAAAAAGTGCATTCTTAAATGGTTTTTACAGGAAGAAGTATATGTAAAACAACCACTCGGTTTTGAAGATATAAAATATCCTAATCACGTGTATAAGTTAAAAAAGGCACTGTATGGCTTAAAACAAGCACCTAAGGCTTGGTACGATCATTTTGCTACATTTCTCTTAGAAAATGGATTTTAAAGAGGTACCATAGATAGTGCTTTATTCTTGAAATAAGAAAAATCAGATTTACTTATTATTCAAATTTATGTTGATGATATTGTCTTTGGATCTACATCTCATAAACTAGTAGAAGAATTTAAAACGTGCATGAAATTCGAATTTAAGATGTCTATGGTTGGTGAGTTAAAATAATTTTCTTGGATTGCAAATTATACAAACTAGTAAAGGAATACATATAAGTCAAGTTAAATACGTGAATGACATGATTAAAAAGTTTAACTTTGAAAACTTGATACCATCTCCCACCCCTATGAATGTAACCACCAAACTCGATAAAGATGAGAATGGAAAAGAGTTTGATAATGGTTTGTATACATCTATGATTGGTTCTTTGCTTTATCTTACTGCAAGTAGACCTGATATCATATTTAGTGTTTTTATGTGTGCTCGTTTTTAAAGTAATCCTAAAGTGTTACTCTATAATGTTGTAAAAAGGATATTTCGATATATTAAGCATACTCTCACATTAGGAATTTGGTATGATAAAAATTGTGAATTTACCTTGCATGCCTATACTGATGCGGATGATGGCGGATGTAAAATAGACATAAAAAGTACAAGTGGTACATGTCAATTCATCGGTAAATCTTTAATATCTTGGTTTTCGAAAAAGCAAGCGAGTGTAGCATTATCTACTACTAAATCGGAATACATGGCACTTAGTCTTTGTTGCACACAGCCGTTATGGCTAAAAATAACAACTATCTGATTTTGGAATAGCTGTAAATCGCATCCGTATACATTGTGAAAGTATGAGTGCTATTAACTTGTCTAAGAACCCCGTTTTACATTCAAAAGCAAAAAATATAGAGGTACGATATCACTTTCTTCGTGATCATGTAAACAGTGGCGATATTATTATCGAACATGTCCGTACTGAAGCAGAGGTAGCTGACATATTCACAAAATCACTTAATCAAGCCACGTATGAAAATTTATGCTAAAAATTAAGCATAATTTCGGTTGATATGCTATAAACTGCTATTTCTTTCAATTCTTACGTGTATTATTGATGACATTTACAAAATAAAGGGGGAGAGAAAAGCATGATTTAAGAGAAAGAGAGAACCATGATTTAAGGCGGATAACGATATGAAATTCAAATTTTAAATTTGTACATAATTATAAGGGGAGCGATCACATTTAAACCATGGACCAATGTTATTTTGCAAATCATCAAAAGAGAGAGATTGTTGAGAAAAAATGGTTTGAATGATTTGAAAATGCATGATTTAAATGTTACGTGCTTACGAAATGCATGAACAATTTTTTACTTAAAAAGTTTATATGATAAAAAATGCTTTACATGTTTATATATAATGTTTTCGTACTATTAAGTCATGAAGCGTTAAAGCTTACATCATATGGCAAACACTTATTGTCTTTATACTATTTTCAGGTGCCATGATTAATAAACTAAACTAGTTCATTAAGAGAAGTGTTTAAGTTAATGAACTAAGTAGTTCATTAATTGAAGGCATATTTGAAGAAAGCTATATGGCAAAAAAATTGAAAATGGAAAGTCTTCTCAACTCCACATCACGAATCACACGCCACTCCATACATATATATTTCATATAAAATTTTTTTCACTATATACTTATATTCCGATGTACCACTAACACTTCATGTATAGTATAAACATATGTCGATGTCATACCACTATATACACCTCATATTTACGAGTATATTCAGGTCTTATATCACATATTACAAGTCATGGTGACGTCAAAATTATAACGACATGTAACCAGGTCATAAATCGAAAATTGTCGTATCGGGTGACTACAAAAACATCACCGACATGTGACATAGTTACCATATAAAGATGGTCAGCCTATATACATAAAAATATTCAAAAATTTTGTGATCCACATGTTATATTCAGCCACAAGGTCATACCATGTTTGCACACACAAACCACCCACAATTTAACCTAGACTTGTGGAGAATTCACACTCAAGCATATTTTGCACATGTGGCGTTTTATACTCAGCCATTGGAGCTGAATATACACCTCATTCTATAATATTATGTGTGACATAATATATATTACATGTGTAAGAAGTTTGAAATTAATCAGAGAAAAATCGCGTAATCAACGAAAGTCAAAAATTCGGTTTTCTACAATCCTATACACACTGGATGTTTTCTTCATTGATGTAACATGTATCTAGATACTTTTTACATATTCAAGACATGTTAGAATGTTCTAGAAAAATTCAAATTAGGGCTGATTGAAATTTACCATATATGTGAGAATATTATGCATTATTTGACAAATCATACCAAAAGAAAATTTTAGCATATGCGTCTGAACCTTCACACGCCTATGATATCTTCTTGGAGCCTAGGTGGAGCTTATTTGGCACATTAATTGGTGGAGGATATGTCACACATGATTGGTGACATTGAAGAGGGCAACACACAAGGAAAAAATTCAAAATGAGAACAGATGCTGAAATTTTAGCACATGCTTGGAGCTGGCAAATTTTCGAGTGTTTCAATTTTAGCCAAAAATTTAAGGGGATTGAATCATGATTATTTGGAAGTTATTCACTTTGATTTTGAGCACATTAAAGTGTGTCAAGGTGGATTAAAGATGCCCTATCAAGAAGTGACAACTACGCATAGACAAGTCATTCGTCCAATCGTGTTCCGCCAAGTAAGCAAGGTTGTGTCATCATTTACACAATGCAATCTTCCAAGGGTATTCAAGAAAATTCTCAAGGAAGAAATTAAACCTAGAGGGTCGGCCACAATGTTATAAAAAGGGACAAGATAGTGCATGACAAGGCTAAGCAAAATTGATATTCGTACAAGTCCAAAAAGCAAGACTACTCTCTTCTTCTCCCTTTCTTTTCTCTTTCTCCTAGCCTCAAACCTATGATTCTTATATTCCATATAGTATATAGGCTTTGATTATACCACCTACACTCATTCGTTTCTTGTAAAAGGTTGATCAAGGTATGATCAAGCCTTCATTTGTTTGGTGGTGATGTTCGTGTTGGTTTGCTTGTTTGTTTGATTTAAAAAGGGTGGAGTTGGTGTTTAACTCCAGTCACCCTTGTGGTAAGATTTTTTTATGTTTAGTGAAAACCGAGAAAGGTATTTTCGAAGACTGGAGTAGGTTGTTTTAACCGAACCATTATAAAATTCTTGGTGTTCTTACTTTTCAGCACTTTTACTTTCAGTTCCTGTTTTCTGTGCAACGGTAAAAATAGAAAACTACTTCAAAAATCACAAAATTTTTCAGAAACATAGCCACATTTCTTAGCTTTCATTTGACACAAGTTTCACCTCATTTGGTTAAGTATAAGTTAGTCAAACGTTAATAGTTCTGAGACTAGTGCAATCTGATTCTCAGATTTACAAAAGTTGAGAATATCAACGTGGTTGACATACTTACCAAGGGAATTTTCATAAACTGTTTTAATCCATTAAAATACACATCTTTGGGTCAGACAATTAAATTTTCAAGTAACTTAGAGTTCCCAATTAATAGGAATAAATTTTGCATTTCGAAGTACAGTTTCTGGCAGATTGATGAAATCTGTACAAAAATGTGTTTTCTAGGGGTTAGCCTTGGAATTTTAATTTGATTTTTTTGTGAGACACTCAAAACATCTGAAAGCACATTCTCACCAAATTTCAGAATCTTTGGAGGTCTATAACCAGTTCATCTAGATTAATCAAATCAAGATCTGAAAATAAAAACTGTTTTCAAATGTGAGTTTTTTGGTCCAAAAGTTTTTAAAAACCGAATTTTCTGCACTCACTATTCAACCCTCCCTTCTAGTGGTACTATACAGGTCCTACACTGCCAACCCAGAAATGGACCTTCCTACACCTCAGCATGGTACAGTTCATACTAAGGAAGGCACTTCGGCCCAGCCTAGTATCAACTCGGCCGTCCCAGCTCAGACTGCACAGATAAATGTTTACCTAGAGCACCTTGCTGAAAGAATTAACTCTCTGTTTCAGGACAGATTCACAGAGGTTATCTCCAAATCAAAGGTCCAGGCCTTAAGGAAAAAACTTAAAGATCCTCATGGTAAGGCCCAGGTACGGATTATCGTTTAACCCCCATGATCATTATTTTTTAGAAGATCAGGGGATGTAACAAGCCCCTAAAGCAAAATGGAGTCTATAATTTTATTAAAAGCACAGTACATACGTCCTTGGATTATTCGAAATGAAAATAACCAGAATAATGTATTATTCTTGCGGTAAAATTTTGCAGGTTGGGAGTTTGTAAATAATTTTGGCTCCCATGAAGGCAAGCGAATTTTGTTAGGATGGAACCCGTCCTCCGTTGATGTTCAGGTCAGCTCACTTGACCCCAAGGCCATACATTGTACGATTGTATCTAAGGTGACCAGACTGGGCTTGTCAGCCACCCTAGTCTATGGGTTTAATAGGATTGTGGACATGCGTTCGCTATGGAATAACCTTCTCAACCAGAGCTAGGCCATGAGTAACCCATGGATAGTCCTGGGAGACTTAAACTGCGTCCTTAGTGAAGATGAGCGAATTGAAGGCAGGACAATAAGTATCTACGAAATGCAGCACCAGCTCAGTTGCTTCCTTCAGAGAGGACAGATGGAGATAAACTCATCAGGCTTCTTTCATACATGGGATAACGGCTCTGTCAAATCTAGACTGCACAGACTCATGGCCAATGCTGCCTTCCTAGAGACATTTCCCATAGCGAAGGTACACTTCTTTCCCGCAGGATGGCTTTCTGACCACTCTCCTGGCGTACTCTGCCTAGATCAATCTAGGACAGCGGTAAGAAGCTCCTTCAAGTTCTTCAACATGTGGGCTGAGCATGAGGACTTCCTTTCTCTAGTCAGCTTGCACTGGAGACGAAGAATACATGGCATAACAATGTTTTAGATATGTAAGAAGCTGAAATCCTTAAAAGGCCCTCTGAGGGGCCTAAACAGGAAATCCTTCTCACGTATCTCCAGCCGAGCTAGTCTGTTTGAGGAAGAACTGAAGACCATGCAGGAGTTCCCAGGCAATAATCTGGGCACCCATGAATAGAAGACTAAAGTGCAGCATCAAAGGCACCTTGCATTCAACCTGAAGGAGGCAAAAAAAGTATTTTGCTCAGCTCACGAAAGGTAACTTTTTAATTTCGAGTGACATGAACACAAAATTCTTCCAATCTATAATTAAAAGGAACAGGTCAAAGAATAGCATTACGGGAGTTCAGCTGGTTGGTGGCACCATGTCACCATCCATGGAGCAAGCAGTTATGTGTTTTGTTCAGTTCTTCACTGACCTACTCGGCTCAGCTCAGCCCGTGCAGCCCATCAGTGTGCAAGTTCTAAATAGAGGACAGCTGCTCTCACCCTAACATGCTAACTCTCTTATGGCTCCTATCTTGGAGGCTGAGATCAAAACAGATGTATACTCTACAGACAAATCTCCGCGTCTTGATGGCTACATATCTCAGTTCTTCATCAACACTTGGGAGATAGTATGGCCTGACCTTGTTTATGCGGTCTAGGAATTCTTTAAGATCAGGGTGTTACTGAAGCAGTTAAATTATGCAATCATTGCTTTGGTTCCAAAATCTGCCCATGTCAATAGAGTTGAGGACTACAGGCCTATCTCATGTTGCAATGTCATATACAAGATTATATCTAACATTCTAACTACCAGAATGATAGTAGTCATGCCCTCCATCATGGATCCAGCTCAGGCTGGCTTCCTCAAGGGCACGTCCATGATGGAAAATATATTCTTGGTGCAGGAACTGATCAGAGAGTACATGAGAAGGAGAACCACTCCTAATGCATGCTAAAAATAGACATCAAGAAAGCATTTGACTCCATCAGCTGGTCCTTCGTTAAGGACATGCTCCTTGGCTTTGGCTTCCCTGCCGTCTTCACTGGATGGATTATGGAATGCGTAACTTCCACTTCATATTCTATCTCGATCAACGGCAGACCTTATCGGCACTTCTGGGGTAAATGAAGGCTCGGAAAAGGGGACCTGATATCTCCCTTCTTATTTGTAATAGGCATAGATTACCTCTCAAGACTCTTGCGCTAGATACACCATGACAAAGAATTCCACTTCCATTCAGGTTGTGCTGAGCAGAGCATCACACACCTTTGTTTCACGGATGAGTTCATCCTCTTCTCCTGAGGTGATGCCAGCTCAGTATAAAAAATCATAGAGGCACAGAATACCTTTGGTGAATGCTCAAGGATTAGGGATAATCTGAACAAGTCTCAGTTCTTCAATGCAGGAATTGGTCAGGATGCTAACTGGTTGCAGGTCAACATGGGGTTCTCAGCTGGAGCTATGCCTTTCAGATACCTAGGCATACCCATTGATGGGCACAAGCTCAGGTGCACCCACTACACTCGTATCATCAAGAAATTGATGGACAAAGTGGGACTATGGAATGCAAATAGTCTATCATATACTGGAAGACTACAATTGATCAAATCAGTGCTGCAAGGAGTAACCAGTTTCTGGTTGAGTGCTCTGCTTATACCAGCACAAGTCAGGTCTTGTAAACAGAATTTGCCTTCACTTCCTATGGGGAAATTCCGCACTAGTTGCCAGAAGAGCTTAGGTATTGTAGGCGCAGATCAGCATGCCTAAAGAAGAAGGGGGTTTGGGAGTACTTCAGTTGAAGGAATGAATCTAGCACTGCTAGCCAAGCACTTATGGGACATCCATCACCAGAAGGAGTCACTTTGGGTATAATGGATGAATCATAAATACAAGATGCACACATCGCTATGGACGAGAGCAGGATGCAGCACTTACTCGCCTCTCTTGAAGAAACTACTGGAGATTAGAGACGAAATACTGGTCATCTCAGGCTCTTGCAGCTTGGCTGTAGAAGTACGTACTTCCTGGACGGAGGAAGGGACCCTTAAACCTCATCTGGCATATAACCACTTCAGGGAGAAAGGCAAGAAAGTCAATTGGGCAAAAATAGTATGGGATTCAGCTGTGACCCCCAAGCACTCGTTACACTATGGCTGTGTGGGCTGAACAAGATGGCCACAAAAGACAGGCTAGTATACATGAACGATACTGCATGCCAGCTATGCTCGCAGGACAAGAGATATTACGTCACCTCTTCTTCTCGTGTTCGGTCACCAGGCATGTTTGGAACTCCATTTCAACATGGCTTGGGCTTCCAATAGGGACTTACTACAGTCCATAGATTGCTGGCTTGGGCTCACGCAAATTAAAAGTGAAGGCACTCAAAGCGAAGGCAGGAAAATTGTCTTGGCAGCTACGGTTTATCACATATGGCAGACGCGAAATAGATACATTTTTGAAAATACAGTTTTTGTATCTAAGGATGTAGTATATAGAATATACACTAATGTGTACAGAGTAATGTATAAGCTCTTCTCCCATATTTTAGACATAGGCGATGCTACTATTGTTTAAAATAGCTTACATTACTAAACAGTGCATGTAGATTGGCTGGCCGATCTATAAGTAGGGCTATTGTATGAGATATATCCCTTGATGTTTTGACATTCAGGTAATACAAATTTGCATTTCACCTAAAAATATCTAAATTTTGTTACAGAATTGAAGTAATTACAAGTGACTAGGTTCTAATTGTTAAATAGTGAAATAAAAATAAAAAACAATCCGCTAAACTTAATTCTAAAAAGATGAATATTTATGCACGTTTGGCGTTTTCTTATATTCTACTCTATTGCGTCAGGTATCTATTATTTCTTGTTTACAAATCTAAGGTGCACAGACCAATAGATCCTCAATATCAATCACGAGGGCTTAAAAATTTCGTAAACTTTATGGCCGTCCCGTCATAGACGGGAGATGTTAAGGCAATAAGGTATTGTTGTTGTTGTTGTATGGCCGTCCATGAATAACTACTACGTATTTATAGACCAATTAGATAAAGACTAACATATGACAATGATAATTATGCAATGTGAAAGTGTTGCCTTCAATTATTGTATTTCCTGTTGATGATTAAGTAATTAGCGAGATTTATTCAGTTACCACCATAAAATTTTCTTACAATTTGTTCCCTATTGAAAATTAATCGCCAAGTATGAAAGCTTCCGCTTGCTTAAGTCATGCTCTTGGAGGAAAAAGAATAGTGTAGGTTATTATATTCCACCTCAATAAACGTGTGAACTTAAATACAGAGGCCACCTCTTGGACACATAGAATTTAATATGTGATATTCATACAAAGTAGCATTTTGGCTTCGTGTAACAGCTTCAAAATAATTATTGAATTTCTTTGATTGTAAATTAGTCAACTTTTGACGACATTTTAACTAACTTGATAACGAATTTTTCTTTAATTGAAATAGTTACATAACCCATGTCGCACGCAATATCTTTTGATTTTGAATAAGGGGTGGGTTGGGGGAGTCCTCTTTGTTGCCTGATGTTCTCATCTTTGTATCACAATTGATAGAAACGAAAATGGAGGCAGGAGAGAAAAGCATGAGGAGGCGATGAAAGTGAGATGAGAATTGTACACACCGTCCACATGTTTAAATGGACGAGGAGTCTTCTCATGT